>CM055120.1:326422073-327024573 GCA_029206835.1 Rana muscosa | reverse complement strand
AATTAGGCTCCGGAAATATCGTGCACAGCATCCTCGAAAGATGAAGAGTTTTTTTTTTTTCTTCGTGATGCCCATCTATGTGGCACAGGGATGAGCGTTACATGACTCCCTGCTAAAACCTCTTAGCCGTTTCAGAATAACTGGATTATACTCAGAGCTGGACACAGATACGTTACATATTCTGAAGAGCACTAGAGGGCAGTGTGGTATTTAGGCCAAAATGACCTAAAGGTCCTTATGTCCTAGGACTTGAATTACATATCAGAAGGCAAACTACAGCTTAATTTCTTTATTTTTTTTATATATATAAATATGCATACAATTAAACCATAACTGTCCATGTATGGCACCTTAAATATCATTTTTCTTTTTTCTTTTTTCAAATGTTTATCTGCAGGCCCCCCAAAAAAATTCAGGATGGCCTTTAGGGAGAGCAAAAATAACCCACCCTTTTCAACCAATACGTCTGAATAAGAAGCCTACTGTTCTACAAGCTTTTATATTTTTTGTGTATTTTAGTTGGCCATTAAAAATGTTAGAGCCCATTCACACAGGGGCGACTTTGGATCCGACATGAAGTCGCCTCAAGTCACGCGGCATGAGAAAATCAATGTAAATGAATGAGAGCCGTCTTAATGCACACTACTGAAGTCGCTCCGACTTCAAAAAAGGTTCCTGTACTACTTCAATCCGACTTCTAGGCGACTTGTAGGCAACTTGTACCCATTGATTTCAATGGAAGTTGCCTCTAAGTCGGATCCCCTGTCTTAACTGAAGCAACTTTCCAAGAAGTAAAAATAGTTTTCCAGGTAAACCCCTCCCTCCCCCCTCCCTCCCACAGAGCTGATTATTGTTTGATTGGCCACTGGAAAGTAGCCTGTCCTGGAGGCAACTTGAAGTTGCCTTGTAAGTTGCCTGGAGTCGCGCTGTGATTCATGCTCACGTCGTGTCCAAGTTGCCTCCCAAAGTCGCGCTGGAAGTCGTGTTGCCCCTGTGTGAATGGGCTCTTACATCGATAATAATTTTTGCTTTCTTTGTCTGTGGACCCAAGCTGTCTAACTGGCCCAGAGTTTGGAACCTCTCACATAAAGATGTTGTAAACATAATATTTAAAAAAAGGATTTCTCTTCCATTCATTTTTGTATGATCTTCTGTTTTGTTTTTTTTGTATCGTATATACTCGAGTATAAGCCGGCCCGAGTATAAGCCGAGGTACCCAATAATAAACTGGGAAAACTTATCGACTCGAGTATAAGCCTGGGGGGGAAATGCAGCAGCTACTGTAAACGGAAAAGAGGGTCAACAATGCCCATTTGCTCACCTCACTGTGCCCATTTGCACGCCTCACTGTGCCCAACCTCACTGTGCCCATTGCAACCTCACCGTGCCCATTGCCAGCTTACTGTGCCCATCCTCACTGTGCCCATTGCCACCTCACTGTGCCCATTGCCAGCTTACTGTGCTCATTGCCACCTCACTGTGCCCAACCTTACTGTGCCCATTGCCACCTCACTGTGCCCAACCTTACTGTGCCCATTGTCACCTCACTGTGTCCAACCTTACTGTGCCCATTTCCAGCTTACTGTGCCCATTGTCACCTCACTGTGCTCAACCTCACTGTGTCCATTGCAGCCTCCCTGTGCCCGAGCCAGTGTACCTGAAATTCTTCTTAGACTGCGAGCGTCCATTGTTTAAATATCGCGGCTCCCACCTGGTCCCGTTTCGTGATAGGCGTTTCCAACGAACACTGTGTTTCCCAGCAGGCACTGTGTTCAGTGTTCCACCAATCAGGGACGTCTTTTCATCCTCGGACAAGAGAACGTCCATGATAGGCGGAACACTGAACACAGTGTCTGCTGGGAAACGGAGTCCGAGAATAAGAGGACCTCCGTGATACGCGGAACACTCAACACAGTGTTTGCTGAAAACGCCTATCATGGAACGGGACCAGGAGGAAGCTGCGATATTTAAACAATGGACGCTGCCCGCAGTCTAAGAAGATTTTCAGGTACTGACTCGAGTATAAGCCGAGGGGTGTATTTTCAGCCCTAAAAAAAGGGCTGAAAAACTCGGCTTATACTCGAGTATATACGGTACTTTGTCAAATCATACTTTAAGCACATTTAACAGGAAATAGTAAAAACATATTTTTAACATATTAAAAGATCGCCACCATTACTAAAAAGGACAGTAGGATCAAGGTGGCACATTCACTGTGTTTTTTATTATGTGTCTAGCTTTTGACCAATGGAAGCCTCCAAAAAAACAAAACCACTCAGAGCTCCTCTGTAAAGCCCCGTACACACAGACCGAATGTCGGGAGACATCGGCCGGTTAAAAAAAAGAAATGGGCGATAGTCGGCCTGTGTGTTGGCCACTCTGACTGGCAAGCATGCTGGAAAACCAGCAGCCGACTGACTCCAGATCTGCGCTCTCAGCCAATGGCAGAGAGCACTGATCGGAGTATTCTGGTGGGGAGGACACAACAGCTCAGAAGCGGAGATCACCAAAATAACTTTGCATAGTTAGTGCAGCAGCTCCAAACTATGCTAACAGTTTTTTTTCAGCTCCGGATGAAAAAACTCATATTGTGTACCAGGCTTTAGGTATAAGCAAATTGGTCACAAATATGGTCTGATTTAGCTTCAGACCAAGGTGTGGCTGCAGTTCTTGAGGTCCCTGTAGGCCCACCAAAGTTAATAAGCTAAATCAGTAAAACTTGCTGTTGCCACAGGAGGCCACCGAGGCACAATGAGCCATATAATTTACAGTCCAACCTTGGGAACAAAAAAAAACCCTTGCAGTAAGCCACACACGCACTGCAAATGCTTGTTAAGTCTAAGAGGTTGCAGAAGAAACAATATTTCTTACCTGGCTTTCCACTCCGGAGTGGTTCTCCCCCCCCATGGAGGGTGTGGTCTCTGGGCAGAGCCCTGGCATCATTAGGTACAGTACAGGACTGGTAACCCTGTATTGCATGTGGTGGTGTTAGGAGTGGAACCGCGGCCAGGAGCAGCTTACAGAGGAGGCTGTGGCCTACCTGTTACACAGATCAAAGGATACTGCTGAAGCAGGGAGGAGGTATGTAATACAACCTCTTCTTCAGCCCTCTAGACTTAAGAGTTTAACCCTTGCAGTGTGAGGGGAGCACTGCCAGGGTATTTTGTTTGCGGTTTTGCCCAGAGTAGGCATTTAAAAGGGAATTAAAAAAAATGTGTGTGATGCATGTGATGAAGACTACCAATTTCTATCTACTGAACTACATTATTTGAGTATTACTACTTTTAAATAGATCAGGTTTTGTGGCTCTAGAACCAGTATACCATATTGTTGTGAGTCACAGAACTGCATCTTCCAACTCAAGCTTCTCACACTGGTATTGTGCTTCATGAGCGATTCCCTTGTTAAAAACCTCAGAAGAAAGGACTGTTGGTATTTCCAGTTACCAATCAGCTTTCCCTATTAGTTCCCCCCACACCAAAGCAATGAAAGGGAGGCTCAGCTTCTACACTACTGCTGGCCCAAGCCTTTCTTCAGACACTTGCACCGAATTGTCTTTGGTAATGGTGGACCAGCAGGAGACAATGCTAGGAATAGGCTACAAAATAGACGCTGAATATATAGACAAGGGGGCTGCTTGAAAACTGTGCCTATTTTTATTTTATTTTTAATTTTGCCATGTTACATTTCTGACATGCAGATGAATGTGTTTGAAACGATGTATTATTTCCATGCTACTTGAGCGTGTACCTGGTTCCTTTAACATACACTTTGTTTTTCCAAAACCACAAACATCGATCCTGGAATTTCATGTGGAAGTGCTTAAGGGGTTGAAAGTTAACACCTTTGTGAGCTGTACAGCCTCACAGTTACTGCTCAACAAAAGCCTCTTTGTAGGAACCTTTTTGAAATGTTTTCTTAACATGTTCCAAGTAGTTTTAGGCAAGTAACTAAAGTAAGCAAAATGTTACCATGATAAAAACACTTGTGAAAACATTAGAGCGCTCTCACTGGTACCCTTCATGCAGACAACACTTTCTTAAAAAATAATAATAATAAAATATAAAACGAGGGAGATTTATTAAACTTTTTTTTACCTTTTAATTTCAACTTATATGATGGAAAGAAAAAAAAAAACAAAGAGGTGGGGAGGGAGGGGAGGTTCAGTTAATCCCAAACTAGGTGAAAACCATCTGTATGCTTAACTTTTCATAATTAGCACTTCCTCATTCTTTAGAAAACAAACCTACACCCACAAAATAAACATTTCAAATGTGCAGAATTTAACATCAAACACCACCTTATTTGTTGCAGTTAACTCTCTAGGGTCATCAACTGTCTGCCTAGAATTTGCAATGTAAAGAATAATAGGTGAAATATATCATAGGAGAAAAAAAAAAAGAACAATCAGGCAATACATCAAATTATTGCTAATGTAATCCAGGAATTATTTTAAGTCAAAAAACCCAATTGACCGAAGGGCATACAAATAATAATATACTGTTTGACTCCAAATCTCAAAACATATAATGAATCTTACTTATAGGATAAGTTCACCTTTTTCACAAAAAATTAACACCAAATATCCTGGCCAGTCCCCTGAACCCTGCAGCAGCAGCTGTTGTGCCCCATGCTGCTGATGTATCAGTCTGTACACCAAACACTGCAGTACACAGTCCCTGAGTCCCACAGTCCCTGATCTATCATAATGCTTGCAATGGCAAGCACTCATTGGTCAGCACAGCCACGTGACCATGTCAACCAATGAGAAGTGATTTTTTCTTCTAGGATACCTTACCAGAAGAAGCAGCCTGAGATGCACTTCTCAATGGTCAGCAAAGTCACGTGGTTGTGCTGACCAATGAGCGCTTATCATTGCGAGCATTATGATGGATACACACTCCGGGGCTGTTTATGAGGTGTATGGTGTACAGTCTGTTGGGTTGGCCAGAATAATTGGAGTTAGTTCACATTTAAATTTTCTTGAAAAGGTGAACTTAAGTAGGCCATAGTCAGTGCAAATTTCTTTCCTGCAACCTGTGGAAATTTGCACGATTCCTCCATCAACACAGACAGTACTGACAGGGGAATCCCTCCTGCCAAGACATTGTATTTTCCCGACAGGGGGAGGGGGTGGCTATAGAAGCTGATAGCGATAATCACAAGTAAAATCCGGCAGGCTGGTTGTACCCAAGTTGGTCAATCGATCAACTTGGTACATTCAGCCTGCCCATACATGGTTCAAATCTCGGCCGGTTCCTGCGGAACCGTCTAAAGATGGGCGTATTTTTTAACTAGCAAAAAAAAAATCATAGGTTCCAGGACTGTACAAAACATTTTTCATAGTCTCCAGGACTGTAGAAAACATTTTTCAGTCTCCAGGACTGTACAAAACATTTTTCAGTCTCCAGGACTGTACAAAATATTTTTCAGCCTCCAGGACTGTACAAAACATTTTTCAGTCTCCAGGACTGTACAAAACATTTTTCAGTCTCCAGGACTGTACAAAACATTTTTCAGTCTCCAGGACTGTACAAAACATTTTTCAGTCTCCAGGACTGTACAAAACATTTTTCAGTCTCCAGGACTGTACAAAACATTTTTCAGTCTCCAGGACTGTACAAAACATTTTTCAGTCTCCAGGACTGTACAAAACATTTTTAATAGTCTCCAGGACTGTGCAAAACATTTTCCCAAACCTCTAGCCTCTATCTAACTTACTGACGGGCCTGTTCACACTAGTGCATTATATTAAAGTGTGGCACAATGTGTGTTTTACTGCATGTTACTGCTACACCTGTAACACATGAAAAACAGTGCTCTGTGCTGCCCTCATTTTGAATGCCACCCCAATGCACCAAGACTGTGCAACACACTAGCATTATAGGACACCCCAATGCACAAATGTGAACCATATTTGGGTTGTGAAGTGCTGTAACAGGACAAATGTTACATGCCAGGTTAATGTGCATTGGTAGGCCATTCATAATAAATGGACTGCCCCAAACCAATGCATGTTACAATGCAAATTTTGCACATTCAGGGTTCATGTACACTGGCTTAAAAAATGCTGCTTCTACAGGATTTTTGCTTTTTTCCTGTAGAAGCAGCTCAACGTTACCCTATGTGTCCATGCACATTAGGACGTTTAGAGGCATATTTTAAAGGAGAAGTCTGGCCAAAGCTTTTTTGGCCATACTTTTCCTATGGATCACAGGATGAGCCAGCCCCTACCGCCCTATTCACACCCCAGCCCTCCAGTGAGCGATGGAGGGGGGAGCAGAGAGCCGCTGAGTGTGTCAGTCACAGCTCGCTGCTCAGAGCAGTGTTTGATCGCTCAGTTTTCACTGCAGAGCCAGATGCTGTATCCACCTAGGTAAATATAAATGTTATTTTTTTTTTAAATCCTGAACTTCTCCTTTAAGCTCAGCGTTTAGAGACAGAAAGGAGTTTTCTGGCAGGAAAAAACACTGAATGCTCCTAACAATTCCTGAGCTCTCCTAAACTCCTGTACAAAAATGCTCTATAGGAGCGTTTTTTTCCTGCTAAGGGAACTGGCGTTTTTTTAAGCCCAGGGTGTATGGACCTTGTGTGTTACCACAATGTACAAGTGTGAACAGGCCCCAAATCTGAGTTTTATAGTCATCTTCCCATTGCCCTTTGTCACCAGATAAGGAAGGGCTTCCGTAGTGCTACCAGACACTACTGTGCTCACTATGTTACACGACCGGTTTTGAATACACCTCATGCACACAGGACATTTGCCCAGCTCCTCTGAACATCTTTGCTCCTGACAGAAAAAAAAGCATCATAAAAATAGTCCCCAAAGCCGCGCTGTGCAAACACGCTTAGGTGCATTTGGGAGCATTTAGGCACGTCAAGCATTTGGGTGTTTATTTATTCCAATCTCGCAGGAGCAGGGCCCTTCTAACCCTCTTGTATTGAATTGTACTGCTGGTGTTTTGTCTCCCTTTATATTGTAAAGTGCTGCGCAAACTGTTGGTGCTATATAAATCCTGTATAATAATAATAATAATAATAATAATAATTCCATTGGCCAGACTATTCATTTTTTATGGCCACTGGAATGAACAAACGCTTAAAGGGGTTGCTCCACCGGAAAAAAAAAATTAAAAGCCAGCAGCTACAGCTACAGCAGCTGCTGGCTTTTAATATTTGGACACTTACCTGTCCTGGAGTCCAGCGACGTCCGCAGCAGAGGACGAGCGACCGCTCGTCGCTCTGCTGCTCCCTCCGCCATCCTCGCTGAGGGAACCAGGAAGTGAAGCCCTGCGGCCAGTGCCGGCCCAAGACATTGTGCTGCCTGGTACCAAGAATGAAATGCTGCCCCCCCCCCCAAAAGAAAAATCACGCCCACCAAAATGCCCCCATATTCATTATTTTATATCATGATAACCAAAATGGACCTGTCATGGCTCTATACATGTATATAGGAGTATACAAGGACCTGTGCATGGCCGTTGGCCGAGATGTCAGCTGGCCACCCGCGATCGCTCCATAGAGCCAGAACGGGGATCTGTCAATGTAAACAGACAGATCCCCATTCTGACAGGGGAGGAGAGACAGATCTGCTGTTCCTAGTGATTAGGAACAGAGATCTCTCTCCTCCTCCAGTCAGTCCCCATCCCCCCAGTTAGAAACACCTCCCAGGGAACACATTTAACCCCTTTCCTGACAGTGACATTTACACAGTAATCAGTGCATTTTTATAGCACAGATCGCTGTATAAATGTCACTGGTCCCAAAAAAGTGTCAAGTGTCAAGTGTCCAATCTGTCCACCGCAATGTCACAGTTTCGCTAAAAATCACAGATCACCGCCATTACTAGTAAAAAAATATATAATAATAATAAAAATGCCATAAATCTATCCTCTATTTGGTAGACGCAATAACTTTTGTGCAAACTAATCAATATACACTTATTGCGTTTTTTTTTTTACCAAACATATGTAGAAGAATACATATAGACCTAAACTGATGAAGAATTTTTTATTTTTTTGGATGTTTATTATAGCAAAAGTTAAAATAAAAAACAATTTTCAAAGTTGTCGCTATTTTTGTTTATAGCACAAAAAATAAAAACCGCAGAAGTTATCAAATACCACCAAAAGAAAGCTCTATTTGTTTAGGTACAACGTCACACGACCGCGCAATTGTCAGTTAAATCGATGCCGTGCCGAATCGGAAAAAAATGATTGAAGTGCATTATTTCTATTGTTATATAAAATAAAATAGTTCAACTCACCATAATGCAGAATAAGTGGGAGCCCCGAGTGTGTCACTTCCCGCGTCACCTGCCACCAGATGCAGATTGTCACTTGTTGCGAATTGTCACTTGCCACAATGCCATCTGCCACAAATTGCGGCTGGTCACTTGCCACGATGCCACACATTGCAGATTGTCACTTGCCACGACATCACCTGCCACACGTAGCGGATTGTCCCTTGCCATGACGTCACCTGCCACACGTCTGACAGAGAGGAGGAGGGGGGTCTGACAGAGAGGAGGAGGGGGGTCTGACAGAGAGGAGGAGGGGGGCGGCTGATAGAGAGGAAGAGGGGGGCGGCTGATAGAGAGGAAGAGGGGGGCGGCTGATAGAGAGGAAGAGGGGGGCGGCTGATAGAGAGGAAAGGGGGCTGATAGAGAGGAGGGGGGCGGCTGACAGAGCAGATGAGAGAGACGGACCTCAGGAGGGGGGGCGAGGAGGGGGGTGGCTGATAGAGAGGAGGGGGGCCGCGGGTGGCTGACAGGGCAGATGAGAGAGACGGACCTCAGGAGGGGGGGCGGCTGATAGAGAGGAGGTGGGGCAGTGGGCGGCTGACAGGGAGATGAGAGAGACAGACCTCAGGAGGGGGGGCGGCTGATAGAGAGGGGGGTCCGCGGGCAGCTGACAGGGAGATGAGAGAGACAGACCTCAGGGGGGTGGCGGCTGATAGAGAGAGGGGGGGCCGCGGGCAGCTGACAGGGAGATGAGAGAGACAGACCTCAGGAGGGGGGGCGGCTGATAGAGAGAGGGGGGGCCACGGGCAGCTGACAGGGAGATGAGAGAGACAGACCTCAGGAGGGGGGGCTGATAGAGAGAGGGGGGCCGCGGGCAGCTGACAGGGAGATGAGAGACAGACCTAAGGAGGGGGGGGCGGCTGATAGCTGCCCGCGGCCCCCCTCTCTCTATCAGCCACCCCCCCTCCTTAGGTCTGTCTCTCTCATCTCCCTGTCAGCTGCCCGCGGCCCCCCCTCTCTCTGACAGGGAGATGAGAGAGACAGACCTAAGGAGGGGGGGCGACTGAAAGAGAGAGGGGGCCGCGGGCAGCTGACAGGGAGATGAGAGAGACAGACCTAAGGAGGGGGGGGGGCGGCTGATAGAGAGCGGGGGGGCCACGGGCAGCTGACAGGGAGATGAGAGAGACAGACCTCAGGAGGGGGGGGGCGGCTGATAGAGAGAGGGGGGGGCCGTGGGCAGCTGACAGGGAGATAAGAGACAGACCTCAGGAGGGGGGGGCAGCTGATAGAGAGAGGGGGGGCCGCGGGCAGCTGACAGGGAGATGAGAGAGACAGACCTCAGGGGGGGGGGGGGCGGCTGATAGAGAGAGGGGGGGCCGTGGGCAGCTGACAGGGAGATGAGAGAGACAGACCTAAGGAGGGGGGGGCGGCTGATGAGAGAGAGGGGGGCCGCGGGCAGCTGACAGGGAGATGAGAGAGACAGACCTAAGGAGGGGGGGCGGCTGATAGAGAGAGGGGGGCCGCGGGCAGCTGACAGGGAGATGCGAGACAGACCTAAGGAGGGGGGGCGGCTGATAGAGAGAGGGGGGGCCGCGGGCAGCTGACAGGGAGATGAGAGACAGACCTAAGGAGGGGGGGCGGCTGATAGAGAGAGGGGGGGCCGCGGGCAGCTGACAGGGAGATGAGAGACAGGCCTCAGGAGGGGGGGGGCGGCTGATAGAGAGAGGGGGGCCACGGGCAGCTGACAGGGAGATGAGAGAGACAGACCTCAGGAGGGGGGGGCGGCTGATAGAGAGAGGGGGGGCCGCGGGCAGCTGACAGGGAGATGAGAGAGACAGACCTAAGGAGGGGGGGGCTGATAGAGAGAGGGGGGGCTGCGGGCAGCTGACAGGGAGATGAGAGACAGACCTCAGGAGGGGGGCGGCTGATAGAGAGAGGGGGGGCCGCGGGCAGCTGACAGGGAGATGAGAGACAGGCCTCAGGAGGGGGGGGCGGCTGATAGAGAGAGGGGGGGCCGCGGGCAGCTGACAGGGAGATGAGAGACAGACCTCAGGTCTCCTGTGACACACAGCGCTAGTTAGGACTCCGGGAGCATGCAGGGCTGGCGCGATAACCCACAGTCCAGCTCCTCCGCTCCTCCAGGCGAATCACAAGCCTCATGTCTGCTGTCCGTCCCTCCCACATAACCTGCTCGGCCAATCACAGGACACCCGCCGCTGCCCATTGCTGAGCTTGGCTCAAAACACAGAGAGATTTTTAGGCAGCAGTTTGAACACTGATTTGCCGCTCCCCTGAAAGTGCCGCCTGGGACCGTGGTACCATCGGGTCCCATGGTAGGGCCGGCCCTGCCTGCGGCTTCATGCCCGGTTCCCTACGGCGCATGCGCGAGTCGCGCTGCGCTGTTCTGATTGGTGCTCCTGTGTTCTGGGAGCCGAGTGTCTCCCAGAACACCAAGGGAAGTCTGCGGGAAGTGACGTAACTCCCGCAGATTCCCGGAGACAGGACTCCCGGATGTGGGTGAAAATACCTGTCTTAGACAGGTATCTTCACCCCCCTCCCCCCTGAAAGGTGTCAATTGTGACACCGGAGGGGGGAGGGTTCCAAATAGCAAAAGTTGCTATTTAGGGTGGAGCTCCACTTTAAGTGCTAAACATGCCTAGAGTTTAGATAGGTTTAGATGTGTTTACACACGTTTGTATAAATTTAGGGGTGTCAAGCGTTTTTTTTTTTCTGCCCAAACCCTTCTCTCCTGAATGCAAAACAGATTTTTATTTAGCCTCTAAGTGCTCCTCTTCCAATACATTTGTAAATACCTATGTGTGCATAGAGGTGCGTTTAGAGGCTGAAAAAAAAAAAGTAAAACGCCTGTAAAAGTGGCAATTTTTATGTCCTGTGTGCAAGAGGCCTGGTGTGAATATATTTTGAGAATGAACAGGGGTTTGTATAATTAAACTGCAAAAAGGGCTCTGGGCAAACTCGGAATTATATGACAGCCCAAGCTCAGATTTAGGTGTTCCCAGAGCACTACATTACCAAAGAGATTTGCAGAATGGCCTGATGTACTATGGCAATACCAAGAAGAAAAACTAAAACACCTGAGCAAGTAGAATGTGTACCTTGTGTGTACAGTATTTCCATTTTATTATTTCAATTTTGGGTAGAAAGTGGGGCAGCAAGCTCATGTGTATGGTAGGCGCCTGACTTGTGCCAACTGCTATCATTCACTATCATTTATAAAAATGCCAAAACAATTGCTGCAACTGGACATGTGATTGGTTAGTACATGTTTGCGCACTTTGTACGTAATACCTTTTATGAGCAGTGAAGCGTCCTCTGCAGACAAGCACATTGGGTATTATGTATAAAAATGAACAGGTGGATGTATAATTGAATCAGGTTAAATACCCTAATCCATCACTTTATTAACCAAAAAGCAGACACCGTGGTATGCCTGCAAGTAGCTTTAGTTATGTTGTAGAATAGTTAGAACCCCAGAACCTAGATTATATAATCTTCAACTTGCTAATTTATGGCATGCACGTGTACTTTACTTTATACGCTTTAAAGCGCAATTCCAAGCAGCAACTGAAATTGGCAGCACAATAGCTTAGTAGATAGCAATCCTGTCTTGCAGGGTCTTTGGGTTGAATTCTAACTAGGACACTATCTGCATGAGTTTGCATGTTCTTCCTGTGCTTCCGTGGGTTTCCTCCACGTACTTCAGTTTTCTCCTGCACACCAAAGACAAACTAATAGGGTAATGGGCTCCTGCCTAAATTGGCCCTTGTATGTGTAGTGAGGTGATTGTGTGAACGTATAGATTGTAAGCTCCTCGAAGACAGGGACTGATGTAAATGTATGTAAAATGCAGTGTAAAGTGTCAGGGCTATATAAAAAATCTTGTAATAAAAAATTACTAAAATTGGTCAGAAAACTTGACAAAAAGTAATAAAAAAGTCAACTCTAATGCCTAGTACACACGGGCCAAATGTCACGAGACATTGGCCAGTTCAATAAAAACCATCCGACATTCGGCCCGTGTGTATGTCAGCCAATGGCTGAGAGCCCTGATCAGAGTGTTTTGGCGAGGGGCTGACCCCCTGTCATCAGGGGAGTTCGCTGTACTAACATCAGATAGTTAATACAGCGGCTCCGACCGGAGCTGTCAGGTTCTTTTTCGTTCAACCCCACTGGGTTGAATGAAAAAATTAATAAAAAATTGTGTGTATCAGGCTTTAGAATCCCCTAAACGTAAATTACTCTGGACTCTGTAATCCATTCCAGGGGAGCTTCTCACTTGCAGGAGGGTCTGCTTCCCAAATCAGTATTGTGTAATTCCTTCCACTGTGCTCCATGTATCACCAAAAAGATTCAAAATTCCAAATCAGGTTCTCATCTTCACTTGGGATGCTGGTACTTCCAAGGTAGTAGTGACATCCTAGGTGATCTCCGTCATCCTAGGGGAGTCAGATTAGTGGCTAACACTTTCAAACATCAAGCTTTCTGTATGTATGGAATTGCTTTTTGGTATCACAAACAAGCAAGGCCTGGATGTAAAAAGCCCAAGACCCAAGAAGATTGGCTATGTTTCTCCATTTGCATCTCAAAGCTTCATGTTTGACCAGAGTGCACCTTTAACATAAGCATCACTAGAAAATAATTCCCCTGAGATCCCCACCAGGTGACCCAGGGGCATATCAGTACCCATAAGCACTATGATAATTGCTCAACCATATCTATAGTCATTTTAGAATTTTTTGTGGTTGCTATACGCAACACAGGCCACTTTCTTACAGACACAGGCCTTTTCTGTCTGTACAGAGAAGAACATAAAAGATTACTCACTTAAGGAATGATGGGAAATCATCACACACAGCCTCGCAGCCCGGCCACTTGCATACACCGTGTCCATATAAGGGGTGATTCTGCATGTAGTCCTCGTGGGAGCTAAAAAAAGAAATTACATATACGAAATTCACTAATGGATCATCAACAATCTGATTGCAAATATGAACAAATAAACACATACAGAATCCCTGGGGTGAGCTGAGCAGGCCGAGATGGAACAAGGTTATTAAAAATAACTTCCTTTTTGCATATCAAGTATTGTTTATGAAGCTGCTCAGCAAGCAAAAACAAGTGGGAACCTGTGTTGCTTTGTATACACGACACTTTACATCAAAACAGCCTGCTCGTATAATGAGTAACCAACCTGAGCTTTAACCCCTTCCCTCACCTCTTTAAGAGAGCCCTCACCTTAACTACGGATTCAGTGAAAACCCAGAGTTGGAGGACTGTGCTTTAGAAGAATTGGTTATTTGTGGATAGATTTTGGTATACTTTCATATTCTAAGCTACACTATATGGTCAAATGTTTACCGAAAGCTGACTATTACCCCTTTATAAGATTGCTGGACATCCCATTCCAAAACTGTTGGTATTAATTTGCATTTTGCGCTTTTAACAGCCTCTATTCTTCTGAAAAAAAAAAAAAACGTGTCCAGAAGATTTGAAGTCTGTCTGTAGGAATTTGTGCCCGTTCAGCCAAAAGAGCATTTCTGAGGTCAGGTACATATGTTCTATGAGATGACCTGGCTCACTATTGGCGTTCCAATTTATCCCAAAGGTGTTCAGTAGAGCTGAGGTCAGGACTCTAGGCCAGGTCATATGAGTTTCTCCACACTATACTCGTGAAACCATGTCTTCATAGAATTGGCTTTGTGCACAGGAGAACAGTTGTGCTAGAATAAAAATGTCCTTTCCTCAAACTTTGGCTACAAGGCTGGGAAAGCACAATTGTCTAAAATGTCTTTGTATACTGGTGCATTAGCATTAGCAGTACCCTTCACTGGAAACGCCTGAACTTATCAGGTTATTTGGAGGGCTATTTACAGTACATACATTTTGGCCATATAGGTTAATGTTAAGAGAAGAAATAATTTGTCATGTATTCTGCTACTGTATACCTAAAGGTGCCCCTAGACATTGGATGTGTGCCAATCCAGCCATTTTAGGCCAGATCAAAGATAATCTAGTCCTGATGGGTATCAGCAGACACAACCAGTCAAGGTACCAACCAAAATCTACGGCATGTAAGAAAAAAGTTAAATTTAAACAAATATCTGAAAAAGGGGAAAGATGCAGTCATTAAAAGGCTAAAAAGCTCTCTAAATATAAGCTATAAATGGTGACTGCAAGTCAAGGCTTTCAGTGCACATGTAGTGCAAAGTGGATTTGCCTTTAGTAAATCACCCCCTATATGTAAACCACGAGCTGTTGCATGATGACCATTTTTTTTATAGGAACCTGGCAGCCAGTATAAATGCCCAAGGGAGATTAACCTGCATCCTCCAATGTCCATAACATTTAGAGGATCAGGCACAAAATGTTTTTCTGCAAAGCACTCCAAAAACTTGCAAAGGAAGTGCAGAGGAAGGTGATTTAAACAAGCTTAGTGGGAGAACAACAGTATTTGGGAAATTTCCTCTTCTGACAGATAAATCTTTCCCCTGAGAGCTACTGGTGGGCATCTGCCACTGTAGACATGACATTGTTGCTCGCTCTTGAAGCTTACAGCACTTGCAATGCATTAACAGCCTGTTATGAGCAATTAACTCTTCACAATATTTTATGTATGCCATTGTAGGACATTGGTGAGATACCTCACTTGCAATAATGTACTGAGGAACTGAAGGGCAGGTTGAACAAGTTACAGAGAAAGTAGTAACAAAGGCAAAAGCCTTTCATAAGGCAGATCCTATTTTATTTCCTCTCGCTGCCATTAATACAGATTCTATGATTTACTATCTTAAAATCAAAAGTAATCAATCATCTTAACAAAGGCAAAGACTGATAAAGCCTGATTCAAAGACATTTTTTACCAAAACAAATAGATCCTTCTTTTGGTTAATGGAACCACATATTGATGCAATTCTTTCATCAAAACAATTCTAATATTGAACAATAATGTTGTTCTGTTCACAGCAAGCATAGCACACCTAACACAGACCCTGTATAGTAAAAATGTATACAGCACTGAGTAACGAGACATGCAGTATAGCAATTAAGCAAAATTCAATAAAAGGTGTGCTAATGCTGAGAGAGCCAAGTGCAGGGCCTCTCCTTTTTATGCATTGGTATATTTTGGTGGAGCAATACAATTAAGTTCCTTCGTACACACCTGTTGTGCCATTGCAATGCTCCTCTTTAGCAGCCAAGGGACATCACAGTGGAGCCAGACTTCCCAGCACAATTTAATTGGCAGATAATATTTAATTAAAAGTGCCACAGCTGCACTCACAGAAAGCCTCGTCCACCATACGCTAAGCCCTGTCCTCTTTTAATGCTGGGTTGTGGCCAGTGCAGAAAGCTACACCTCCATTTCACTTATAACAAGAAAATAAATAAACGTTTCTTTATTATGCCCATAGCTCAAGCTGTATATCTCCCTGTTTACCTCTAATAATTCCTCCATTGGCAGAATAAAAGCCAAAATATATATTTGCAACTTTTTACATCTATTGACAAGGACATCAGTCCCCTAAAATGATCATCATATAGCTAGAAGTAGTTAGTCACATTGGGGGTTATTTACGAAAGGCAAATCCACTTTGCACTACAAGTGCAAAGTGCACTTGAAATTGCACTGAAAGTGCACTTGGAAGTGCAGTCGCTGTAAATCTGAGGGGTAGATCTGAAATGAGGGAAAGCTCTGCTGACTTTATTATCCAATCGTGTGCAAGCTAAAATGCTGTTTTTTATATTCCTTTCATGTCCCCCTCGGATCTACAGCGACTGCACTTCCAAGTGCACTTTCTGCGCACTTGCAGTGCAAAGTGGATTTGCCTTTTGGAAATAACCCCCATTGAAGTAGACTTGTTCTCTAATGTCTTACCATTCATCCAAGTGGCTTACTCAACCCTCGGAGTCAGAAACATAACCCAACATTTGATATTTTTGTTATAAATGCTAGATTATGTTTCAAACACATTAGAGTGGAGGAAGCCACTTGGATTGAGTGGTGAAACATCTTTCAAGTCTTGCTGAATATGATCAGCTATTATTAGTTATAACATAATCTTGATAAATGGGAACCTTTACAGACATCCTACACAATACAATTGTCATGACTGTTCTCATCTTATAATGATCTCTTGCCATACACCTTTTATAATCAGAAATCAACAATCAAAACATATATATTCAAATTTTAACCAAGGGATTGTGGTAGCAAGAAGGGGTTAACCTTTCATCAGAAGTCTCCCAATCGATACTTGGTGATTTAGCCGCACTGATCCAAGTCATAAGACGCTTGCTTTGATCCTCAGCACGTGCTTGTCAGACAGACAGGCCTTCTGCACTGACTGATGAACCATATTTAGATGGGGGGGATTTGCAAGGGAAGGAATTATTTTTAAGTTTTGACGGGACAATCTAATTTCTTAGTAAAGCTATTATATCTCCAAAAATCCCACCAAAGGGTTCCAAGAAAACAAAACAGCTATAGTTAGAGATAGTGACGCTACATATAAAAATGTGTTTAGCAAACAACGAGAAAAAAAAGAAAACAAGAAAAAAGCGTAACAAACTGAGTTATACACTCCTAATAATCTATTACTGTTCTGTGTGTGATTTAACTCTCCCTTTGGGGCTGCACTGGATTCTGCACTGTCCATCGCCAGACACATACTCACAAATCTATCGATAAATTCAACATGTGTCAGATCGTTCATGCTCTACAGGCTGCAGTTTGGGCCTCTGTTGTTCCTTAGAAGGCAGAGAGCCTGTACTTTAAAGGAATGGGATGATGTGAGCTTATTTATTTTAAGGTCTTTCTAAAAGATAGCACAAAAAAAAAATCTGCCTGTACAGGACCGCTGTGACTTGCCAAGCTTCTCAAATGGTCACGCGGCCACAATTATTTCTGAGATTTTCAAAAATAGAATATTATTTTTCTGCAATAACACATATATTAATTTGTTTCTTTGTAAATATACAGGCAACCTCTTAAATAGCATGGACTTAATTTTACGCTTTTTTGTGTATATTTTTACATATCAAATTTTATTAAAGGGCCAAACTATCCAAAATTGATATTTGAGTCCAAGGTAAAGCCTGGGGGGCTAAGGTAAAGCCTGGGGGGCTAAGGTAGTGCCTGGCTTCTTAAATGTTTTCATTTAAGTTTTGGGCGTTTCTGCCCACCTTTGTGTATTCCAGCTCCTTCTATTATATTTTCCATAATATAAAGCAAATATAAAATCCAGCATGGATAGTGGGAAGCCTTCAGAACAAGCGTGCATTTCCTGGTGAACACTGTCTTTGGTACAGAAAATTACAAGAATGGTTAGCACTTCTGCCTAGCATCACTAGGGTCATCGGTTTGAAACCCAACCATGGCACTATCTGCACAGAGTTTGCATGTTCAACCTGTGCCTGAATGGGTTTCCTCTGGGTACTCCAATTTCCTTCCACACGCCAAAGACATGCTGGTACGTTAATTGGCTCCTGTCTAAATTGGCCCTAGTATGTGCATGTATGAATATAAGTTAGGGGCCTTAGGCCAGCCAAACACAGGGCAAATTTCTTTCCTGCAACCATGAGTGTCACAAATGTTCACTCAGTTCCCCCATCAGCACAGTCAGTGTTGACAAGAGAATCTCTCTCGCTGATCTAATGTATTCTCCAGGAGGGGGGAAGCCATTTCCGCCGGGAGAATACAGTGATTATTGCAAGTGGCTTACCATTCGTTAGCGATAATCGTGTGAAATCCGTCAGGCTGGTTGTACCCAAGTTAATTTATCGATCCACTTGGGTACATTCATCCTGCCCATACATGGTTCAAATCTCGGCCGGTTCCTGCCAGTTCCATCAATGGCCGGCCTAAGATTGTAAGCTCTTTGAGGGCAGGGACTGATGTGAATGTATAATATATATATATATATATATATATATGTAAACTGCAGCGTAAGTTGACGGCGCTATATAAGTACCTGTAATAAATAAAAAATAAATAAAAGAACCCGAGAACGGAATTCTTCAGATTTCTACAAATTAGACACTTTTTTGAATCCCTATTTACATTGAACGCCAGAACCAACTCATCCCCGTATGAAGCAATCTGCCAGAACCAAGCCAGAGACAAGGGGACGATCTCTACCATATATAGGTCACTGAATGATTCTCAGCTTCCCGTTAAGTCCTCTGCTATGTCTCATTGGGAATCAGACCTGGGCGTGACATTCCCCCCAGAGGATTGGAGTGACATGCTACAGAATATGCACAAATGTACCCGTTCCATAGCCACTAAGGAGACAGTACTAAAATTACATACGAGGTGGTACCTCACTCCAGATAGAGTACATAAATTCTATCCTTTAGTTCAGGAGACGTGCTTTAGGGGCTACCAGAGCCCCGGCACTCTACTACACACGTTTTGGAGTTGCCCCCATCTACAGCACCTGTGGGGCCGGGTGGCTTCCAGGGTCGCGCAGATTACGGGCACCATCCTGGATTTGACAGCCCCTATGTGTTTGCTCTTCGCCACTATACCTGGTCTGCCTCCACCTACCCAGAAACTAATGAATACCCTGTTCTGTGCAGCCCATTGGGCCATAGCCTTGAATTGGCGGTCCCCATCGGTTCCATGGACGCAGGTACTCCAGCGGATGGAGTCTATCCGTCTTATGGAGAGGATCCATCACACCATCTTGGACACCATGCAGATCTTCCATAATAAATGGGCTGCTTGGTCTGCAGGTGGTGCTATACTATAACCAGCGCTTTGCTTCCTGAGACGCCGACTCTATACGGTCGGATAGGAACCCCGTATTCTCCCGTTTCCTGAGGGCCCTGGGCCTGGGGATACGAGGAGATGGCATTGACATCTGATTGCAGTTCAACATTGAGTATATTATTTTTTTGGTACTGGGTCAGTCGAGTTATTCATACCCGCAGTAGCAGTTTAAAAGTTTATTTTTCAATGTGTTGTTTTCCCTTTTTCCCCCCTCTGCCTATCTACGCATTTCTTTTCCCATAATCTCTCTTTCCCTTTCTTCTATCCTCCCATGGAGATTTTCTTTTTCCCCTCTAGTCCTGACTCTCTCTTGATCCTTCTAATGAATAAATATATTTTTTCTTATTATTGGATCCTGGGTTGCACCCTGAAAGACCAACATTGGGCCTGACCCTGCGTGACACATAGAGTCTCTGCCCCTTGTTTTATCTCCCTATGCTTTTTGTCTCTATATATTATATGTTGTGTTAAAATTTTTCTATATATGTGGGTTGCATCCCGATAAGATTTGTGCTTTTCTTTTCTGCCTATACCTAATAAAAAACATTTGTATTAAAAAAAATTAAAAAAAAATAAAAGAAAACTTTGGAGTTGCCACAGGAACAGGAGGTGAGGGAGAATCTTCCAATGAGGACACCTGTTCCAGTTACAACTCATACTTTCTATTGTGCCTGTGGGAAAGGAAGTGCAGGAAAATCTCTCCAATGAGACACAGTAAAGAATAAACTGGGGTCTTAGGGCTCTTTGAGACAGGCAGCCAGAATTCAATAAAAACAGGAGGCTGAGGCGCAGTTTTGCCGCCTACTGAGACCGCCTGTCAAACTTGCTCCGAGTTCAATGGGATTGCATTGCAACTGCGAGTCAAACGCTCCTCGTGCAGTTGTGGTATAGTCCTGCACTGTAAAATTGCCATTCAGTAACTTAAAATAAGAGTAAAGAAAAAAGAAAAAAGTAACACCTCCTGAACGCATGTCAGCAGCAGCTATACCATAACTGCTATACCGCCCTCTGAAAAGCACTCCACCACAACAGTACCAATAAAGTGGAAGAAGCCTTAGCCATTCCCCATTGTATGCAAAACAAAAGAAAAAAGTTTCATATACACTTTATGGCACAGGGGCGCAAAAAAACGCTTTTAGAGGCATACAGCTTTTTTCTTTTCTGCCTCTATACACAGCTCCACTATAGCTAACGTGTTCAAGCACATTGTGGTGTTTGGATGTGTATTCTAAAGCAGCATCCAGGGACAGAAAAAACTGTCAAAAAACACATTCCAGGAGGAGTGTATTGCCATAATTTACGTGCGAGAATTTGCATATGCACGTAAATTCAGTCTAGAGGCTAAAAGATTATTCTAGCCACTAGAATGAATTTACACATGTACGCTTCTAAGTGGTGTATGCACATAAATGGAAATAGTTCACACACCAATACATGTATTTTTTTTTACTCAGGATCCTTCTGCCAACTTCTAGCAGCAATAACCAGTGTTTACATGAGTGGAATTCCAGGATATAACTAACTAACCTAAGCTTCTCCCTTCCCCCTCTTAACACCTATACGAACTAAGCTGTGTAAGCAAGTATACTTACCCATTTTCAAGCTGTTCCAGTCCAGTCATATGATTTGTCTTCCCTGTGTTCATTAGCTGCGGCTGCCGGGGAGAGAAAGGAGCGCTGACAACCGATGGGGCATAGAAAGCCTATGGGTGACATCACCACTCCCAGGCATTGCCAGCCATTGTCGAGCGTTCTGTTCTCTACCTTGGCTGACACAGGGGAGATCACATGACCGGACTGGAGCAGCCTGAAAATGGTCAAGTATACAGATTTTTCTTACACGGGTTAGACAGAATTGGTGTTATCAAATGGAGGGGACATTTTTAAAGTGGTTCTAAAGGCAGAAGGTTTTTTACCTTAATGCATAAAAAAACCTTCTTGGTGCAGTCCCCCCCCCTATACTTACGCAAGTTCAATCTCGATCCAGTGATGTACACGAGATAAGCGTGTCTCCCGGGTCTCTCTCTCCTCATTGGCTCACAGAGCGTTAGGAGCCATTTGCTCCTGCTGTTGTCAATCACAGCCAGTGAGCCAATGAGGAGAGAGTGGGAGGCGGGGCCGAGCCATGCTCTGTGTATGAATGGACAATGTCCATTCACAGGAGCGCGTCTCAGGAGGCTTGCTATTGGGGGCACTCAACAGGGAGGAGGAGCCAGGACCGCCAGCGGAGGACCCAAAAAGAAGAGGATTGGGGGATTGTACAGAGCAGGTAAGTATAGCATGCTTGTTATTTAAAAAAAAAAAAAGCCTTTAGTATTACTTTAAGATTAGCTAGGTATAGCCTGGAATTCCACTTTAATTATTTCTGTGGGCATGAGCCCTTAAGAACACAACAGAAGTTCCAAGCCTTCCCTGCTTAATCAAAAAATAAAAAGTTTGGCTGGAGTTCCATAAAAAAACTTTATTTTAAGACTTTTATCCTTCATTACAATAAATGCCAAGTAATTGCAAAAGAGAGAACTTTTTATATTATTCAAAATACCCATTCTAGTAATGCTGAGACCCGTCTATTCATTCCCGTGTTGTGTAAAATTCTAATGACTGGTTCACTTTAAGATAAACTAGGTAGTATATAAACTATGCTCACACCTTTAAACATAAACAACTCCTAATGACCTTATCCTTTAAAACATTGCCCATTAGTCTTTAAAAAAATAAAATAAATCAAGGTCATTGGATTGTGTACTAAATATCTATCTTTGTTCCCTAGTTAACAAACCTCTTTCTTTTCTTTTCCCTGGCTAATGATTAACCCCACCTATAGAAAGCATATAGGAGCTGTTTGTTCCGACCTTCCATTTTAATTGAGTAAACAGAAAGATTTGTCTTATGCACAGTGAGAAAGATGTTACAGAACGGAACAGCTAAGAACCTGCTGGTTCAGTCAACTGTTACAAGCTCTTAAAAAAAAAAAAATTGGAAAGGAAGACTAAAATGTATTTGTCATTTCGCTTCAAGCGTACAGTAATTTAAACACGGGAGCTCACACGGAGTCAGCGGCTGGATTGCAGGCTTCCGAGAGTTAACATCTTTTTCACTACAGTGACCACAGGACCCAAAGGGAGAGCTATTTACAGCGGAGTTCCTCTGAACGGGACAGATCGCCATATGGAGGCAAACACTGAACAAGCTGCGCGACTCGTGGCGACAAGAGCCTAGGGGGGACTGGCCTATATTAACGCCACCTGTGATGTGGAAATTGTGCTCTACGTCTGAATTACATTTTAAGAGACCACTGTGTAAACTGTTTCGAATAGACATGCACGGAAAGGTTGGAGGGAATAAAATCGCGTCCTGGCAAATTTGCAAACCGGAAAAAAAAAAAATACGTAAAATTGTACCATGCAATAAATGGTATCAGGGCGACGATAAAGAAAATAATAAGAACACTGTGTGGTACGTATGTATAACACAGGGCAAACTGTGTATGTCAGCGTCTCCAAACTTTTACGTACAAGGGCCAAATCATATATTACTGTTTTTTAAATTAATAAATCTAATTTACATGTACAAATAAGTTTTATTTGCAGTTTTTGTTTTTTTAATCAGCATAGAACAGAAAGAAAACTTCAGTACAATCAGGACTTTTTTTCTCAGGAACTCCCCATTTCAGAGTCACCCCTTGTCTCCACCCTCTACCCACCTTCGAGCACCATCCCTTGGTTCCAACCCCTACCCACCTCCCAGTACACCCCCTTTTAGAGAACACAGGACCAAGTAACATTATGGTGCTAAGTAATTTGTATGGGATTTGTCAATGATGACAAGAAAAGCAGTAAAACAAATCCCCTGCAGCCAGCAACATCAGACCCCCCCTTAACAACAGATCCCTCAAGCAACAATGGACCACTTCCAATGATATACCCCCCCCCCCAGCCACAAGAGACACCGGGCTGCAACAATAAATCTCAGCCAGCATCAATAGACCCTCCAGCAGCCAGCAACAATAGACCCTCCACCCCTTATCAACAACAGATCCCTCAACCAACAATGGACCACTTCCAACAATATACCCCCCCCCAGCCACAATAGACCCCTGGTAGAAACAACACATCTCCCCACAGCCAGCATCAATAGACCCTCCAGCAGTTAGCAACAAAAGACCCCTCCCTCAACAGTAGATCTCTCCCAGCAACTGACCCCCAGCAACATAAGACCAACCCCCAGCTACAATAGACTCCCCCAGCAAAAATAGATCCTCTCCAGTGACAATAGATCCTCAAGTAGCCATTATCAATAGACCCTGCAGCGTACCTCAGCACCCCTTTCCATTACATACATTCAGTGCTGGAAGTGCCGGAAATGCACTTTCCTTGCGTTGCTGCTGAAAAAAGGCCCTGAGTTCAACAAAGCAAAGAAATTCAAGAAAAACTTTAGCCCATCAGAGTCCCCCTTACATTAAAGTCCCCATCAAAGTCCTCTTTACTTTTGAGTCTCCCCTTACATAAAAGTCACCTTTTCTAATTCCCCGCTTACATCAGAGTCTCCATTAGATCCCCCAAGTCCCAATAAACTTTAGAGGCCCCCTTACATTAGAGTTTCCCCTAACATGAGAGTCGCGACCATCAGAGTCCCCCCTTACACCAAGGTCTCCATCAAAGTTCTCTCTTACATCACAGGGCTGGTTAAAATCTTGTAGTGGGACAGATATGGCTCACAGAGTTCTCTGGATTCTTTGGTCCTACATTTCTCTCTTTATATCTTTACTTTGCAGCCCCAAGGTTTCAGTATATTCACCATGTTCTGTACAATTAGAACGTTGTTTACATATGTAATAATTTTACAATTCTTTTACAGTGGAAAGACAGATAAAATACGCCTCTTGCAATACATTTTTGTTTTACTGGGAAAAATAAAAGGCTTACAAGATAAATAAATTACCTAGCCAATTATCTCTTTAAATTCCTGACGTGGACATAGAATATCCTCCATATGTTTATGTCAACACAGCAAGATAAGCAGGACATAAATTGTATTAGCGTTTCATATGGGCTCTCCAAAGTACAAAGGTCAAATGGCTTATTTTTTGTTTGTTAGGTGTGGCTGCAGTTAATATGCTCCGTGTTGCAGAGCAGATGTCACGCTAACTACATGATTTTATTAAACGGCGTGTACAGTCAACCAGGAGCCAATGAACTCTGCTTTTCTTATATATTACTATGAATATTTACTGTATATGTACACCAACTGAACTAAAGGTAATCTAAGAGAATGGTGGTTAATATCTCTATATAGTTTATAAGTATTAAATACAATGTAGCGCTAATACCCGCTATCCTTTCAAGACACTTGAATTCTCACCTAGATCTTGGTAATTGATATAAAGTTTTATCTAAAAGTGCAGAGAACTTACTATCATAGCACTAGTAGTATATGTATGTTCTGTGCACAGATATGTTGTATCCAGTGCCGTCCAGCCACATACTGTGGAAGGATACTCGTTATTGTTCCTTCACATATATGCAACCCTCCAGAGTCTGTCTCTTTCTGGACATTGGAGGGCACCTACATTATATGGTACCAGCAAAGGCATCTGGCAATTGCTCCTTGCTATGCACTGCAGCAAGAGTTGAAATACCATGTGCTGGCTGTAACCCTTAATGCCCTGTACACACGGATTTCCGATGAAATAAAATCCGATGGAATTTTCCATCAGAATTCCGATGAACCTGACTTCCATCAGTCTTGCATACACACTGTCAGACTAAATTCCGACCGTCCAAAACGTGACGTAAAACACTACGACGAGCCGAGAAAAATTAAGTTCAATGCTTCCGAGCATGCGTCGACTTGATTCTGAGCATGCGTGGATTTTTCTCCGATGGAATTCCACACAGACGATCGGAATTTCCCATCGGTTTTTTTTCCCACCGGAAAAATTTAAAACATGTTCTATTTTTTTACACCGATGGAAAAAAGTCCGATGGGACCCACACACGATCGTTTTTTTCCGATGAAAAAAGTCCATCAGACTTTTTTCATCGGAAAAAACGATCGTGTGTACAGGGCATTAGGCTGGGTTCACACCATCGCCGCATGTGGTTCCCAATGCGTCCTGGTTCACCGTTTCAGGTCCGAATTCAGGCCGAATCTTTGGCTGAATTCGAACCTGAAACGGACCAAAAGACGCACAGGACTCCTGTGCAAATTCGCCCCGGAGATATGTGAACCGGCTCCATAGAGAGCCAGTCAAAATCTCCTGCTATTGCGAATTGGATACGGGGAACCCACATCCAATTAGCAATGGTGTGAACCCAGCCTGAAAAAGAAACGTTATCCCCCACCCAATGTTACGGTAATTTTTTTTCCCCTCTTACCTTGTTCGCTGGATTATGCTCAAAATACATACCCACATGTCCAGTGAATCCAGCGTTATTTTACTGCGATCTGCAACAGCATGCAGGGTCCTGTGCCGCAATCTTTTCTACTTCCAATTTTTAGGGGGCTGCCAGCCCCTTGATAATGCACAGAGATGCATGCACTGAAAATTACCCCCAGGCTTCCTAGGATGCATGAAGTTCGCATCCCAGGAGTTTGTGGGTAACTAGGATATCATTCTCATATAGGTGAGAATTCTGGAAATGGCAGAATAAAAAGGTACAGTAGGTGCCGCCGACATTGTATTTCCAGCGCGATGGGATCGCGCTGGAAATCGGCACAGCGAGGCTGTGCTTCTCGCACTCGCCGCCCCCCACGAGATGCAGCGCATTCATAGGAATCTATTGGGGGCAGCGAGCGGGAGGAGCGACAGAGCTCGGCGCTGGCTCCCGCGACGGGGGTCGCGGAGGGAAATATCATCGCTGCCGAGCCGTGGATATGTACAATATCGCGGTCAGGTACTGTATACAAAAAAATTCTAATAAAGGTTCAACTGTGCAATTGTGTGAGAGAGAAGGGGGACTGGAATGCAATGATGGAAAGTGGGTTGGGTGGGTAAATGTCTGCATTAAGCCCTGTACTCTTGACCATCAGGCTCCATGCACACTGGACGCTAAAATAATGTTATAAAAACGGCAGTAGCTTTGCAGTGAGTCTTTCAACGTTTTTTAACATTTTTGCAATAGCAGTTATTAGCGTTTTTCCGCATTAGCGTTTTTTTTTTCAATGGATCAAAAACGTTCGAAACCGCTGGTGAGCCACGTTTTTGAGCGTTTGACGTTTATCAGCGTTTGGCTTTTTTTGTGGTCAGAAAAACGACTCCTGAACGATTTTAGGGCGTTCAGAAAACAGCCCATAAACTCCACTGCTGATAAACGTCCAAAATGTCCACACTCCAAAAAACTGCCATTTATGAGCTCCAGTGTGCATGGAGCCTCATAATAACACTAACCCTGAACCTAATACTCAACAATACACTGAAAATACTGATCCATGTCCACCTTTACAAATATGTATTTCCTAAAACTAATATACTTTCATTATATAAAAACAGAAATAAAGAATGGAAAAAAACCTTGTTTGGCAATACCAATGGGTTATTTACAGCTGAATTTTTAATTGTCCTCCAAAACATAAAGCACAGCTTGGCAGATTATTGCAATTCACATAAATCTATTGATAATTTATATCACGTTGAAATAAGAATAAAGGTTTCACGACAGCTGCAGTTATTGAACATCTGGGTTTTGTCACCATGACTGGTAAATCCCCTGAGAAGGTATTGATTGGCCACAATACTCATTTTTAGACTGCACACATGATGATTATGGTACCATGAGCCAGCACATTAAGGGGGTAGATCGTTCTACATAATATTTAGTATTGAAGTTTCATTAAAGAATTCTTCTTTTACAACACAATCCTCATGTATCAAAATGCTTTAAATACACAGAATTAAGGGTTAAAATGCTAGCTTCCACATGTGCATGTCTAGAAATTCCCTCAAAATGTAAGGCTATCCAATATAAAGGCCAGTCATTTATTGATTAGATTGTTTTGGACATACTCTGATTATACTCTGGCATTGGGCAAGTTTAATAGAAAAATCAACGGACTATATATACTATATTACCAAAAGTATTGGGACACCTGCCTTTACACGCACATGAGCTTTAATGACATCCCAGTCTTAAATATTGAGTTGGCCCACCCTTTGCAGCTATAACAGCTTCAACTCTTCTGGGAAGGCTGTCCACAAGGTTTAGGAGTGTGTCTATGGGAATGTTTGACCATTCTTCCAAAAGAGCATTTGTGAGGTTAGCCAGTGATGTTGAACGAGAAGGCCTGGTTTGCAGTCTCTGCTCTTTTTTTATCCCAAAGGTGTTCTATCAGTTTGCAGTCAGGACTCTGTGCATGCCAGTGAAGTTCCTCCACCCCAAACTTGCTCATCCATGTCTTTATGGACCTTGCTTTGTGCACTTGTCCAAATCATTTGTGGAGGGGAAATTATGGTGTAGGGTTGTTTTTCAGGGATTGGGCATGACCCCTTAGTTCCAGTGAAGGGAACTCTTAAGGCGTCAGCATATCAAGACATTTTGGCAAATTTCATGCTCCCAACTATGTGGGAACAGTTTGGGGATGGCCCCTTCCTGTTCCAATATGACTGCGCACCAGTGCACAAAGCAAGGTCCATAAAGACATGGATGAGCGAGTTTGGGGTGGAGGAACTTGACTGGTCTGCACAGAGTCCTGACCTAAACCTAATAGAACACCTTTGGGATGAATTAGAGGGGAGACTGTGAGCCATTAGGCCAACTCAATATTGAACCCTACGAACTAAGACTTGGATGCCATTAAAGTTCATATGCGTGTAAAGGCAGGCATTCCAATACTTTTGGTAATATAGTGTATATGAGTATGTGGTCATAACCTATATTTGGTGAGATTTGTACTCTCACTCAAAAGGTGGGATTTTACCTAGCCACCTCCAGGAAGGCATTAAGGCAAAGTAGGGTTGCAAAATCAACAGCGATACACATTTCAGCATTCATTCATGCAAATTGGTCAATTAAATCATTCAGATTTCAGCCCTATGGGCAAGGGTAAGCTTACAGAGCACTCCATTTGGACACCCATATGTATGGAGCTATATTGTAGGCTTCACACTGCTGCAGTGTGTTTTTATGTGTGTTATATATCACATGTCAATTTAAAAGGTGTGCTACAGATCCAATGAAATAGTAACTTCACAGAATATGCAAACAATAGAATTTGCTTTGGGAATGCCCAAAAGGTGTCAAGAATGATGAGAGAGGAGGTTTGTAAATATGTAAAAATGAAAATTATGTTAACTTAAACCGAGAGCGTAATGCTATTCCCTGGACTCGAGAAGCATCAGTGACTCTTCCAGAAGCCTCATTCGCATAGTGTCAGCCTACACTTTACAACTCTCATGCAAGGTCCAATTACACTGCTTCCAAACTTTGCAAACTACAGGTAAAAGCTTGCGATTCTCTTTTTTGGTCAGGAATGTTATCATTTTCTTGCTTTGGGACCAAAGATTTATCGCTACACCTCCGATCACTTGCAATTATTACACAATGTACGATCAGCATAACACAGCCAAGCATTTTTAGCCTGCAGTCAGAGTAGCGTAGGAGCTTAGACAGAGCACTTTCACCCATGCATAATTCCCTTCCCGTAGAGCTGGCAATTGTGGAATCTAGAATACATTGAGTAGAAGTGTGTACTATCAGCACAACAAACACTATTAAATTGCCCGAGAGGGGACAGGAGAGGAGGAAGAAAAAAAAAATTCAAAGCATGTTAAACACGCCAAGTGCTGAATTCTAATGATGCCAAGCGCCAGTGATGGTAAAAGGAAGGGATCTTAACAAGCCTTGATTGGTAGCGGAGGCTCCCACCCTGCAGATCACGCAGCGCTGTTCATCTTTTAACGCCACTGAATATTGATAAATATCTTCTCCCCGCACCATGGGGGGAAGTTGGGTCTCTACTAGAGAGCTCTGCCAAACTGTGTGTTTGGTTTCCCCCTCCTCTGCACTCAGGGGTTTACTCTGAGTGATTTAATTATAATTTTCCTTGTGTAAGACAAATTAAAGAGAGGAGAGCGAGTGTCATGCCAAATCAGATTATTTATCTCCTTAACTGATTGCTGTGCTCCAAACCCCAGAGACATCGCTAATGTGCTTCCCCGTGTAAACGGGAGATTTGAAATGTACTATTATTATTTTATTTATGGAAAGGGAGGGCGGAGTCTTGCTGGTTAAAGAGGTCCTGTATTCTGCTCGCTCTTACAAGGAAGGCGTGAAGCATCTGACTCCTCCTTATGTTTCCACTGTCCAGGCTTACACTCACGTGATACATTCACTCGGTTCATCAACGTCATTTTCTCTAGCTCATTCACACCGCTAGGAATTCCCTTGCACTGCTCCCTTTTATCTGGAACCTCCTTCCGCACGCCACCTGACATTTATCATCATTAAACAAACCACTGAAACACATCTTTTTAGAAAGATATTATACTAAATTCGAAACATTGGCTGCCCCATCACCACCTCACCAGATTTTTTCTTAGTTCCCCAATAAGAATCCATTAATTTGCCTATTTTTTATCTAAATTATTATTTGTTGTCCATTAGAACTGTTCTATAGTCTCTCAATACCAAAATTCAATTACAACTTTTGTTCGCTAACTAGTGTGATCTTGATTGGTAGCAATAGTTTAACTTAAAGTGATATCAAAGTCTTGTTTTTTTTTGTTTTTTGTTTTAAAAATAACAAAGCTGTTAGACTTACCTGCTCTGTGCAGTGGTTTTGCACAGAGCAGCTCTGATCCTCTTCTCGGGTCCCTCCCTGGTGCTCCTGGCCCCTCCCTCCTGCCAAATGCCCCCACAGCAAGCAGCTTGCTATGGGGCACCTGAGCCAAGCATCTGCTCTGTGCAGCTCAGCCCCACCCCCTCTCTCTCATTGGCTCACTGACTTCGATTGACAGCAGCAGGTGCCAATGGCGCCTACTGCTGTCTCAGCCAATGAGGAGGGAGAGTCCCCAGGCTTTCTGGCTCTCGTGCAACATTTCTGGATGTGGATGGGGCTCGGGTAAATATTGGGGGGGGGGTGCTGCACACAGAAGTTTTTTTTTATCTGAATGCATAGAATGCATTCAGATAAAAAACCTTCTACCTTTAGAATCACTTTAAAGAGTCTTGTGTATTCTTACTTGAATCTTTATGCGCTTTCTACGAGGGTTCTTCAAAAAGTTTCTGCACTTATTTTTAAGCTCTATTAAATATAAAAAATGCGGAAACTTTTTGAAGACCCCCTGGTATAGTTCTTCTAGATCTATACAGTGTGAAACTTCCTCTTGCTGCTGTGCAGGAGCTTTCTGTAATAAAAAACGTTCATGACTGCCCTCTCTCCTTGTTGAAGGTGACTGGTCTTGTCTACGCCCTCTCCTGTAGTTTTCTGCAGGCAGTCTGTAGTGGGTGGAGCCTGGTGGGTCCCTCCCACAGCTTTGTTCTCTGCACAGGTTACGTGCAGCACAGTGATGATGTCATCACTACTTTTTACAAGGCCTTTATGGCAAGAGTTCAGATTTAAGATGTATCTAAAATACGGGAATTCCCCTCTTAGTTTTTGCTAAAACAGTTGTTCAGTTGGAAGATTTACTTCACATTTTGGTTCTGGTGACACTGTAAAATATTGGTTTTCCTTAACTTCCTGTCATGGTGACAGCAGTTACAGGAGGAAAAGAAAGGGTGCATTTAACTGGCAGTGATAGGAGCAGCATAAAAACGTTCTTATCCCTGTCTTTACCTACACCAATGCTCACTTCAGTTAGCACAGTTTACAGTAAAATACGGACGGGCCCAATGAAGCACATGAAAACAGGAACATTTTAGTTTTTTCATCTACTGACGCATCCTTGAATGGGATCCTTTAAAGTGCATTAAATATGCACTACAAAATACGTGCTCCAACATGTTTTAAAGCCCTACAAGCAAAGTAGTTTAAAATGTTACTAAACCCAGGACTCTGCATTCACTATATCTGGTCTCCCACAGTACACAGAACATGGAAATGCTATTATTTTAGTAAATATAAACTGCTAAATACCTTTTCTCATCAGCAGTATATAGCAGTCTTGTGACTTCTATCAGTGCCTGGTTAAAGCTTGTAGGAGGAGTTTTCCTTCTCCTCTGGCTGTCCTATAAGGCTGCAGGACTCCTGACCCTCTGTCTGGACAGTGCTGATTGGCTCTGTGCTGATCACATGCACCCTCCCCCCCCAAAAAAAAAAACCCAGTTCATCAAACTGAGCATGTGCAGTGCGCCCCCAAGGCTCTGTAGAATCAGGAGATGGATTGGGGACTACGGAGGAAGGGGAGGATTAGATCAGAGAAGACAGCAGTTTTACACAATACAGAGGATTAACCCCTTAGGTTCCACAGTGAGTATAAGAAGCATGCTTTACTGCATATACACACTGATTTTACTGTTGTGGGTTTAGTAACACTTTAATGTTTCCCAATAATAAGACCCTCAAAAAGTTCTCTTCTCACCCAACATGCATATCTGCTGTTCAATGTTTTGGACAAGCTCTCCACTACATCTAACCCTGCATACCTTCTCCACATGTTCTCTGACTCAGATGTAGGTACTGCGTACACAATGAAATCGTTGCATTGACTTTGTTTGAGCTTTGCAATACTTTTCATTGCTTTAAAGCAGAGATTAGCAGATGAAAAAAAAATGCAGCTCTGAATCCATTAAATTCATAATAACGACAATGTCAGTTTTGCTGCAAGAGTGTCAAGAGCATGCTGATAGGAGAAGAAAGCAGAGTGATAACTCACTAGTCTGCTGCTTCTCCTTTCACATGTCAACGACAGGGTGAAGAGGGGAAGGGGTCTGTACATGTTACTGTAAAATCAGGTCTCCTCCCCTGCCAGACAGGGCTGTGCTGTATAGCACAGCTGTGTAAATCTCATTATTGGATGGGCAGAAATACAAATTCATTGGAAGGTAACAATTCTCATATACTGTATGTATTTCATCTATGCATTTAGACATGTTCAGTTTTAACTTGTGATAAAACAAAAATGTAAATGGTTGACAAAAATAATTATTGTGCTTTTTTTTTTCTTCATTTACACAGCAATTATTTCTTCAAAAGAATAGGAACACCGTCTTCCTTGGATCAGAAAAAGAAAATTTTCTTGAAGTATAATTAATTACAGATATTGCTGGCCTAGTGTGCTTACTGCAGACGACTAGAAGACTTTTGTTTTGTGACCTTAATTTCCAGTTGATAGGACAGCGCCGATCCTGGAAGAAGAAATTCAATAACTCGAGTGTTCTCACACCCAAATGCACAATGATAGTATATTGTTCCACTAACTGTACAAAGTACTGCCTCGCTCGCTGAAACAGCAATTGCATGTATTTTTTTTTTGCCTTGTGTTCTGGCTCGTGTGTGTTAAATAGGAATTGAGCCTGGTACTCAGCAGATTGCCACGGCTGCTTAAAACAAGTCAATGTGCATCCTTCTGTATAATATATTGCTCACTTACGGGTAAAGATGCACCATAATTCAATCAGCTCTACAAATGGATGGCATGCACCTTACAACATGATCGCTGGGGAAGCCAAAGATGGTAATTGTTGCAATTTAACCCCTGAGATTCTAGAGCATGGCGCTCAATCAATTTGTGCAAGCAGATGAAAAGATGATTACTCCTCTCCGCGGAGACGGTAAGAGCGTAAATCAGATCATTTGACGGAAATCAGTCCAGGACATAAACGCATTGTTCATTTTGCCTCAATCTGCAATCTGCAGAAATATTGTGAAATAGAGATGATCCCAATATCGTTTACGAGAGGTGTGTGTGTGTGTGCCTGTTTCATGAAGCGACAGGGGTTTCCAAATTAAACAATGGTGCTCTATAATGAAAGCCAAAAATAAACAAGCAATACAAATTAACAGCAATTATGCAGACAAATAAAATGTGAATAAATGGTTCACAGTCTGCCAGTTATAAGAAGAGTACACAGGAGGGTGGAGAAAACACACATGGGATTGTGTAAAAAGTATATATATATATATATATATATATATATATATATATATATATATATATATTAAGAATCCCCATTTTATAAGAAGAGTTTGCTATAGGAAAGGGTTAACAAGTGGTAACACCTACTCAGTTTCTCATCTGTTGTATATATGAGGCTATTTGGACTCGAGAATTCATTTTCCTAATTCCACTGCATGGTGCAGGTTGGTAACTATAAGGCTAGGTTCATACCCATGAGAATTGGATGCGGTTTTTCCGCATCCAATTCGCATGACAGGAGATTGTGACCTGTAATCTCCATAGAAAGCCGGTTCACATATCTCCGTTGCGGATGTGGAGCTGCTTGCACAAGAACGCTGCGAGTCTTTGGCTCCATTTCAGGGCTGAATTCAGGCAAAAATTCGGCCCTGATTCGTCCCGGAAACGGAGAACAGGGACGCACCAGACCCCTGCTGCGAGCCACATCCGTCGGAGGTGTGAACCCAGCATTATGGGCAGGGATGCCTGAAGTTGATAATTTACTGGTTATAAGTGTATGGGTTGTGGCTGCATTTGTTTTCTTTTTTTGGGCTAAGAAAATGTTCAGCAATTATAGAAAAATAGGATTTTTTACTCACCGTAAAATCCTTTTCTCTGAGTTCATGGACCGACACAGCTTCTCTATTGACATAGTGGGTATTATCCGTTAATTAGGAGTGACTAGCAGAAAACTTGTAAAAAGTGTTGCATCACACCTTCTACAGTACCGCCCAGGGGGCGGACCCTCTGGCATATCCCCTCAGTCTGCATCTCGCAGATCAGTTCGTCAAAAAGCAGTACAAACTTAAAAGGAGGGGTGGGTGCTGTGTCGGTCCATGAAAAGGATTTTACGGTGAGTAAAAAATCCTATTTACTCTTTCATTCATGGACCGACACAGCTTCTCTATTGACATAGTGGCATAGTGGGACGTCCCAAAGCAGTGTCAAAGAAAACAAACGAGGGGTGGTAACAGCATTAAAACTTCACCCCAAACAGAGCTCCTCCAAGGAGGAGTTGCCTTGCTAGACAGAAAAAAACTGATCTGCGAGATGCAGAGTGAGGGGATATGCCAGAGGGTCCGCCCCCTGGGCGGTACTGTAGAAGGTGTGATGCAACACTTTTTCTGCCTAGTCACTACTAATTAACGGATAATACCCACTATGTCAATAGAGAAGCTGTGTCGGTCCATGAACGAAAGAGTAATACCTGTTGATCTTGCCAGAAATGAAGTGGCCTTGTCACTTCCTATGAGCTAAATTAGCATAAGCATAAAACAATGGTATTTACTTCTCTATACTACATATCTCTATTCTGTATGTCTTGGAGATAAACAAAGGCATACATGTTTGAATCCTAGCCTTGGTGGCAAGCATGGCTCCCTCCATAGATATAGTGGAGGAGTGAGTATAGACACTCAGGGACAGCATGTTTTACACAGGACTACCATGCAAAAATAAAGAAAAAAAAAGCCTTAAAAAGGAAAATGAATGCAGCCACCAAGTCTAAGGATTGGTAAGCTGCAAAATTATACCTTAGTTTGTAAGCTCCTGGTGGGCAGGGACTGATGTGAAATGTATAATATATATGTAAAGTGCTGCAAAAATTTACAGTACCAAAAATAAATAATATCATAAAAAAAAAAAAAAATTAGGCAGTTTCGTTAGGTTTTAGGATTAGTAGGCATACCAAGAATGGCCAGTTAAGTCATCCAATTACATAGCCATACATTTCTTTTGATTTTAGTCAAGCAGTCTCTTGCAATAGATGCAAACTGATATTAGACAACTTTCTTCATAATGCAACTGACAGGACTATTTATTTCAGCTGGCTGTACCAAAACCAATCCCAAGACAATAACAGAGAAGTTATGTAAACTACATAACTTCTCTGTAAATGATTGTCAAGAGACAACCCACATCCTTTTCAAGAGACATCTTGGCTATAATACTAACTAAAACTGAAGGAAGCCTTTAACGCCTTCCATTCCACCCAAAATAGCTTTGCCTAAACCTAATTTATAAAAAATGTGCTAAATAACAAATTAGAAAGGAGAACACTCATAAAACTGCCTTATTCGCTAGTCATGAGTTTATCAGCTAGTCCGATACGGAAACTGGGCAATCGATCAAATATTGTTGTCTGTTATCATGCAAAAGGTGTAAAAGAAAACAGAGAAATGCAGTTGTTTTTGTACTTTGTGTACATACTGGGTGTGTTCAAATGAACTTTTCCAGCGTCGTGCTGATTGAATGCTCAAAACAATTGAAAGATTTGCTCCAGATCTCTAGACGTGCCTGTTTTTCCTCTCTTTTGGGTGGGAATGCAGATAACTGAGTTTACAGAACTGATAGAGGAAATATGTGTTGTGAAAAGGTACAGAGATGGTGACAGAAGAAAGGGCTCAGTTATAAAAACATCTGGTAAAAAAAAAAAAAAACAGCAATGTCGCTAGTAGCAACCAGGCAAAAGTTTGCTTGTACCCCACCCACACTGAGATAATGAAAGATTGAACCCAACTGCTAGACGCTTCCCTGCAAACACGAGACTTCCTTGACCTTCTGAAATAAAACAGGTTAAATTAAATTAGGAGGTGTGTCCAGACTCTCCAATCACGTTTTAGTTGTCTGTTTTTAACTTGAGGCTTGCAATGTTAGCCATGGCGGAGTTGGAGTTTTTGACTACAACGTACAAACCCATAGATGACGCTCCCAATAGGCAAAGGTAATTTTCTAGCTTCCCCAGAACATATATATTCACCCGACCCCAAGTTTAAAGATAATTGTCCCTCGAACCAGTGTATAATGCATCAAAATGATCTCTAATGAAGCTCCACAAAACCAAATATCTAGAGAAAAGTATTTCAGAGAATGGTCATCATAATCTGTTATGTAGGCATAATGGATATCAGGACAAAAAAAAAAAAAAATGGCAGCTGACAATTACTCATAAGTGCCCTTAAAAGCAAGCTGGTCAGCCACTTTAAAGTTTAAGTTCACCTTTACAGAAAATCTGTAAGATGGACTTACACTGGCTGGACCCTGTCCCCATCCCCCCGGTCCCGCTAACCTGAAGTCCCCTGATCACCCGCACTGACAGCTCGTATCGCCGCTGTACCAATCCGGGGATTTTAAATCCCTGCAGCTTTTTCTCCCCTCTTCGCCCACGGTGACAGGACGGGTTAAGAGGGTTCTGATTGGTCGGTGCCACCCATGTGACGGCGCTGACCAATTAGAATGCTCCTAAATGTACCTCCTCATTTTGGAGATTAAGCTGCAGGGATTTCTAACCCCTGGACTGGTGTGGCGGTAACCCAATGTGTCATTGCGGATGATTGCTGTGCTCCAGGTCAGCAGGACGGGGGGGTGGGGGGTGGGTGAGGAGGGCGTCCTGTGTAAGTTCACCTTACAGATTTTTCTGTAAGCAAAACATTTAAAAGCAAGAGTCCATATTAGGGAAAGCCTAATTTTTTCTGTTTGATCTGATATCACTTTACGCTCAGCCCCCATAGGAACACTCCGCCAACTTTTTGTCCAATAAAAGTACCATTATTGGCTACTAAGCCACGCTCTTTGGACAGATGGGAAAAAGGTGGGCTAACCTTTGCTCTACAGCATTTGTTCTCAATCCTATTACGACTAGGGCGAAGCAAATTCTTCCAAAGTCTTCCTTGCTCCAACATTAATAAAGTTTATGCTCATACCACAAAAGTATGGGAATACAAAATATGTATATAAATTCTGGAATGCACTGGTTGGGACTGTGTGTCACTGATGGGAAATTAAGGTTCTAGATGGGGCTTAGGGGACTCTGCAGCAGACTTGGTGGCCCTGTGAGTGATTGAGTTTCTGGAGGGAGATGGGGGTCTCTCCAGGTGAGTGCGAGTTTTGCAGCGGTAATGAGGGAGACTGGAAGGTACTGCAAGGGCTGGTGAGGTACTGTTGGGGGCACTATGGGGGGGGGCTGGCAGCTCTGCAGCATGCTAGGGGGCACTGTGGGAGGTTGATGGGCACTTTGTAGAATGAGGGCTCGTAGGGGACCTTGGGGAACTGTGAGAGGTTGAGGGGCACTGTGGGTCACTATGGGATTGGGATGTTGGGTGGCATTATGAAAGCTGGAATACACTGCGGGTGGTTAAGGGATCTGCAGCTACATGGAGCTTGAGAGGAAGGAGGCTGTGAGCCACAGTCCAGTGGTTGAGAAATACTGCTTTAGAGGACACTACATTCCCCCAAATTTAGAAACGTAAAGCTCCTGGTAACAAACTCAATGGTGTCTCCCCTTAGGCATGGGTTTTACTTTTTAATGAAAAGAATGGCTGATGTTCACTATATTCCGATAAATTACATTCTTGCAAACTTTTGCATTTGATATTACAATAACCAACATTTCATTGGTACAAGAATAGATAATTACATTACTTTTAAAGCTAGGTTTTGAATTTAGTGGAACTACTGAAAAAAACATACAGATCAATTTGACTTATGTTATTTCAAACAGCGAAAATATGGAATGACAATTTTCCTTTGACAGGAAAACACCCCTCCCACTTTCAAAACACACTACTTCTTTTTCTCTGTTGAGTGAATGTATAAAAAAAAATATCAAAGCAGTTTAGCAAATATAAGCCTTGACATACTGATTTAGTAAGTGCTACTTAAATAGAGATGTCAACTGAGAATGACGCAGATGGAATCTAGTAATATACAGCCTGGCTGCACTGTCTTCTAAGGAGGCCAAGGCCAGAAGACAGAGCTTGCCTGATCACCCTGTTTGTCCATGTGCCCCAGACTCATCCAATATGGATACTCTCTAGGATATTGGTTAGTACAAAAAAAATGTACAAAATACTGGACAATGTATTTAAGCTTCTGCAGAAAGGTATTGCAGTTGAAGAAGAGGTTAGTCCTCTTGTTTTGTAGCTATGAGTTCAACGCTTGATCTGCGCCTGAAACACAATTTGCATTGCACTTGTATGTTCTCCCTATGTTTGTGTTTGTGTGGGTTTCCCATTATAATCCAACGCCATATTGCTTATGTAGTTGGCTTCCTCCAATATGGCTGTGAGTGAGGTAAATATATAAAAGGCTTTGAATGGCCATAGGGGCCAGGGACAGATAGGAATGGTAAAATGCTAAAACCTAAAATATAAATACAGGCTATAAATAAAACTTCTAAAAGTGCGGGCCAAGTTTTGTTACTATGAGGTCTAAGATTCAGATGGAGTTTTTGCCTTCCTTGCCCTTATTACATACTTCATCGTCAGAACACTGTAATGACAAAGTTTAAAGCTGCAGTTCCTCCCTTCCTCATGTTAAGCCCTCCATGGATTTATTTATTTTTTTCTTACACTATACATACATCTTTTCCTGCAGTCTTCAGAATGTCTGATGACATTAGAGATCATGAGACATTACTTCAGCTCTAATGGTAGTGGGTGGACTGCTCAGCGCTTGTGTATTGACCTCTGAGGTCTATTTAGTCCAGGAGTCCTGTAAGCCCAGGCTGCATTATGATGTGGGTTCAATAATGCTGGTCATCATTTAACCTGGAAGAGAACTTCGGCAGTGTGTGCAAGAAGTGCTCAGCCACATTTAACACCTTCACTGAAAAAATTGCTTGGGATATGCTTTAAAGTATGAGAAAAGTAAGAAGTCTTTATTTGCATAGATCAGCAAACAAACGCATGCATTTCTAATGAAAGGTTGCCTTTAAGAACTTCATCAAATTGAATTTTGTGGAAATCTTGAGTTAAACATGCCTTCCAAAAGTGTCTGCACAATAAAATGATGACATTTGTCCCATATCCATCATACAAAGAAAAAAAAAAGTCTCTCTTCCACAAGTCCCTTGCCATCAACTTTAATTGCATCCACCAACAGAAAATCTCAACTAGATTTGTCCAAAGTAAGTACAGGATTGTCCAGTGGAAAAATATATTTTCCCAGGTTCACGTGTAGATTCAATCCACAGCCTTCTTACACTTAATAATTTTGATCTGATACCTTTCAAAGTGGAAATTTTTGCCAGGTAAAGAGGTTGTAAAAACAAGAAAGATTTGTTATAAGAAAGGGAGTGGTTAGAAAAACAGCTTTGTATATCTCTCTCTCTCAATGTGTGAAAGGAAAATGCTGACTGCAAGACTCCAAATCTTTTCAGAACTCAGATCAAGACAGAGAACTGGAGCTAGCTGCATAACTGTTGGCGGATCACTCTCCAGATGGACTGCCGCTTACAGCCGTCCGCTGTTAGAAGCCAGTTGTTGCACACTTTGCTGTAAATCCTGTATGCCTAAAAAGACATCTTATGGTGCTGACCTCTGCACCAGGAAAATGAAATAATTACTTCTATTGTGTGACTGATTTAAACAGAAGCCAGGTGCTCCATTTGTGCATGTAGGCAGCCAACAGTTTTTTCTGTAACTCAGCCCTAAAACCGGCAGTATGAAAATTATAGATTTATTAAGCGCCAAAAAAAGAGCCTGACCTCAAAGTTAACGTTTCCTACAGGATTATTTAAACACGCACGAGACACAAAAAAGTATCACTGGAGAGATCAATGAACCCTGACCAATGTAAGAGCAGATTCCGCCATAGTACGTAAAAAGTTATTATGCTCAGGAAAAAGGCCTGAAAAAAGTTTAACCCATTGTTAATTGCTTTGGAACTGTTGAACAAAGATAGCCATATAACAAGTGACATCAATTTTACCATAACATTACGCCAGCTATATTCAATAAGTAGATCTAATCCCAATCACTACCAGCTCATATGAGCTTTACATTGCTAATGGCAATTCAAAAGCCATTTACAATCTTTTTCAAATCTATAGTTTTTATTAAATACCACATAAAGAGCCTGCCAAAAAGGTCCTTGTTAAGGCAAATTTTAGTAATTAGATTTAGCAAGGATAAGTCCACCTTTTAGAAAAAAATTATAAATGCACATTTTTTTGGCAGGTAAAAAAATGTGCATTTATTATTATTATTATTATAAATTTTTTTGGAGCTTGTAAAGCATTTAGCAGATCTGTCAGTGTATCTGTGTGCCCATACATCCCATACGGGCTAGCAAAAACAATCTGATAGGAAGAGGTAATGGGAAGAGATAATGCACTACCACAGTGTTCCACAAAGTTTTGGTAGTTCATTGAAAACTACAAGCCAACAGCCGCAAAGTCTGCTGAACCTTGTAGTATTTTCATTCACAGTACACTGTGAACGAGTGATGCGGCCAGGCGGGTGGATTTCCGCTTTGCCATGTTTTTTTGAAAATTGTGACTGCTAGTGCGGGGAGATCACCGCTAGATGTCAGATCGGGGATCGGGAGGTGCGGGGGCAGGTCAGTTCGTAACATGTTACACCCTGAATATGGGTGTAACATGTAATATGTTATGAAAGGTGAACTTATCCTTTAAGTGTTAAATGTCTACTGCATAGCAGTTAAGTAGCTGATTAGAATCAATTTTAAAAATATTGGATACAAAGGCATTTACTGAAACATATGAAAACATTCAATCTGAACAGGTCCTGTTATTGCATGTCAGTAGTGCATTACATAAAAGGTGAATGTCTGACCAAGAGAGACGTCATGTTATTTGAAAAAGAGAGCAACAAGGAGATATTACAATTAAAAATACTCCCTCTATCTGGAAATATATCATTGCTGGTTTCAGTTAAAGTAATCTTGTCAAAAGGAAATACTGAAGCTGTCATTGATAAACTCTCTTTCTGAAAATGTTAGTTGCTTGGCTGGCATGCAAATGCCTTGGCTTAAATACTAAATTCTGACTCTCCATTTGCTACATGCTTGCTCCAGGCCTGGGACTCAGAAGCATTGAAGCCAGACACAGCTAGCCTTTTCTAGAAGTAGGCAACAATGGTAGCCTTTGTGTTTCTCTCATGATGGGTATACTATCCCTTTCCAAAAGAGGAATTCTATGAAAACACAAAACAGGGTTATGGGCATAAATATAGTTCTTTCTTCCTGACACCCAGATTTTTTATACCCAATACCCCAGCGGATGCACAGTACATCAAACAGGCAGCCCATAGCTTCTGAATGCAGCTCCTGGTTAATCACTGTGCTAGCAGCTAAGAACAGTGAGGATTAGATCAAAAATATAAAGTATTCTGTAAAAAAATTGTGAACAAATTTTCCTGCTCAAACACCTTACATCGGGGTAGGCAACCTCAGCACTCCAGCTGTGGTGAAACTACAAATCCCATTATGCCTCTGTATATAGGAGTCATGCCTGTGATTGTCAGGGTCTTGCAATGTCTTATGGGTCTTGTAGTTTCAAATCAGCTGGAGGGCCGAGGTTGCCTACCCCTGCTTAAATCATCTAAATGCATCGCCGCATTTGACAACCTTGTTGGGAATACTTCTTGCCCTTCAGAGGTATTCCGCAACATTCTGAACAATCTGTGAGGCTAGTTGTGAACTGTTCCCTTTTCCCATACAAGAGTGACATGATCCTTTCGGACTGCATCAGCGGAAGCTCAATACCATCCAAATCAGGATAAAACACTACAGGAAGTTTGGAAAGGCAAATATATGGTCAACGACAGATATAATTAAATAGGTAATCGGCAAACTCACAGGCATTTTAATAACGCTCATAGTGGTCAGATGTGGTCATCAGCAAACACAGGTGGTGGTAGATGTGTCTACCCCTGCTAGAATTGCTTAGCACGGACAATAAAGCGCATCAATTGTGTTTAGTCATGAAGTAAATTTCCAACATTGAAAGACAAAAATTGCCGCTCCAGGCAGATCTGGCTTGGTTGCAATCTTTCTCTCAGGAACCGAGGGTGCTGGCAATGCACATGGCAATTGAGAACAATAGATGATTAGGACAGCCGCACTCCAATCCAACGTAGCTTTATTGTAAAAATGGAAACAGGCACTACAAGTCACAGCAACGAACCTAGGACAGCTGACGCGTTTCACACTACACTTAGTGTTTACTCATAGCTAGGAGCTATGAGTAAACACTAAGTGTAGTGTGAAATGCGTCAGCTGTCCTTTGATCGTTGCTGTGACTTGTAGTGCCTGTTTCCATTTTTACAATAAAGCTACGTTGGATTGGAGTGCGGCTGTCCTATTCATCTATTGTTCTAAATTTCCAACATGCTGGAAAATCTGTGTGCCCTTACTTCTGCAGTCTAGTTAACCCTTATTTGGCCTGAGTAATGCCAAAATGTGTTACTCTTGCTTTAACTATGCAATATATTGCTCCCAAGACTTACTTGAGCACAGCTAAACAAATATCCTTAGAATTTTGTAGCACATACCATTTTTACGCTCTAAGATTATACAATTACAACCCAGTAAAGTGTTCACATACCTCTCTCTTTTTGGAGTGAGAAGTGAGGCCTGGCCATTGGTTGATGACTGGTGGTTGAGGAGCAAGGAGGTCTTGGGGGCTGCCACCGAAGAGACACATGTCGTGGACAGGTCCAACGTGCTGTGGTTATTACAGCCACCATCGTCCGCCGTGTGCGAGCTCGTCACTTCTTTCCAGAGCTGCTGCAGCTCTGCTGGAATCATGCCTGAAACAAACAAATTGGATAATTAAATCAATTAACAGCTAATTCAGACCTCCTCAAACAGTAATTAAATCAAAAGAGTCAGTAAACAAAGACTGAACCGTTTCTCCCCTACAAAGGATAATGAAATGCAACAATTCATTCTTTTCTGCTATGGTATTTGCTTAACTAAAAGGAGATTATTAATCTTAAAAGTAGAGGGGGGGATTGGAAAAGTAGCAAGGAGCCTGTTGTATCTAACCGAGAATTCTCATCAACATACAAATTATCTTTGTTTTAATGAAATTGTTCCCAGGAGTTAAACGACACAAGTATCCTGGTTTGCTGAGTATAATCAGCAAAGCAACAGTATGTCATGACATTATATTCACTACGAGCTTCACAAATTAGCTTTTACCTTTACAATATAAGATTAGCAAGCTTTCAAAGATGAAATCAACTACCTGAATCTAAAGTGACCATATCATGTAATCCCAATACATGAAAATTACATACAGGTATGGAAAGATTTAAACAAATTAGGCACTGTGGGTTAACATTCTTTCTCAGCTTGTTTTTGCTGGACATGTTCGGGACAAAAAAAAAGCTCTGCCTTTTCCTTCACAAACTAAAAGGAACTTTCTTTATGTGTCATTCATGGTGTACTGGTGAGGCAGCTATAAGATTTTTTAAATTTAACTTGAAGGTGGAATTGCCTTTCTAAAAATCCTATTCTACCTCCTACTGCCCTCCTGATCAATTTTGTACATTGGATTAGTAACCTCAGAAGCAGACCGAAATATATTCTCAGTGCCCACCTTCCCACAGCATTGTTTGGATTATTTGAGTCATTCGGAGGCCCACCTTTCATTTTATGAGCATGCTTCAGGTCCTGGGTAAGTCAACACTAATAAGTGAATTGTCTGTAGCAAGTAGATAATAAATAATATAATAAACATTGCAAATTCTGAACAGCTTTATACTGAGAAAAAGCCATGTGTGGGCCATACCAAAAAGTCTTGATGAGATCTTCTATCTTCAGTTATGTCTTTAGGACTCAAGAGGTAAAATTGTCAAAGGTTCTAAACTATACTGAAGCCTCAGGCCTCGTACACACGACCGATTTTCTCGGCAAGAACCAGCAAGAAACTTGCTGGCAGAGAGGTCTTGCCGAGTAAATCGGTCGTGTGTACGCTGCTAGCGGGTTTCTCGTCGAGAAAACCGACAAGAAACCTCGACGAGAAAATAGAGAACCTGCTCACTATTTTCTCGTCGAGATTCTCCTCGGCGTGTTTCTCGACGAGAAAAGTGAGTGTGTGTACACTTACCTGTCCGCCCGGAAGCCCGCGCATGTTCGAAATGAATTCGACGCATGCGCGGTAGCTTCCTAGGCATACGTAGGGTATACCAAGATGGCGGCGACGGCATCGAATGTGACGAGCGCATGCTCGACGTAGTCGATGACGTCACCGCGTACACTCCTTTCAAAGAACCGCGGGTTCTTTGAAACGAGCGTGTGTACACTCGGCCGGGACAAGTTTCTTGTCCAAGAATCTCGTCAAAAAAACGACATGTTTTTTTCAACGAGAATCTCGGCCGTGTGTACGAGGCCTCAGTTTAAAATCTTTACATCAACTTTTCGATCATCCAGCCAGACAGCAGTCAGATCATATGTGTATCCGACTACCTCCAAATGTTTGCCTGGGGCTTTACTCAAAACATTCTGCAAGTCCCATACCACAAGCCCATTTTTTCTCTTCTGGAGTCATTTTTGCATTTGTGATTTTAAATAAGTAGTAATTTGACCTAGCCACCAATCCTTTGATAAGAATTTTATTATTCAGCATTTATATAGCGTCAACAGTTTGAGCAGCACACCATGAGGGCAGACAGTAGAGTTAAGCCTCGTACACACTAACAGTTTTCTGACAGCAATTGACAGCAAGGTTAGTTCAGCGATCTACCCCGCGGAGCTGTTGTGTTCTGACCGGGGGGATTCCCCCCGCCAGAACACTCCGATCAGGGTTCTCTGCCATTGGCTGAGAGCATTGATCGGGAGTCGGTCGGCTACTGGTTTTTGGGCATGCACGTCAGACAGACCGACGTTCAAACGGGCAGAGTGTCGGCTGTTTTTTTTTTAACCGGCAAATGTCTCCCGACATTCTGGTAGCATGTACGGGGCTTTACAATGCAATTAAATACAGGAGGAATTGGAGGGCCCTGCTTGTTCGAACTTACTATCTAAAGGGGAGAATCAAAGGATAATTCATGGAGGGGGTGGGCTGATCATTGATAGTTATGTCATTAGGACCAGAGGTAAGCTGCCAAAAGGCCCTAAACAGTACTGCAGCCTCAGTTCAACTTTAGGGCACTCATTGACAGTCAGTCATCTGACCTGCCATAGCAGGAAACAATCTCATGTCTAGAAGAGCCCCCGGACTTCCTCCTCTCTCCCCAGGCAGCTGCAATCTGCAGGAATAGTCTATCAGGCCAGTTGGGCAATCTGTTCCCATTATCACGTTTCCTGTATAGGATAAACACCACTGGAAGTGCCTATTCCCTCCCTTCCCATCTCCATGGCATAAAAATGATGCTTGGTTGATATGGCATTGTTTTTTCATCAACTTTTTAATGCTCTAGGCCCCCAGGCAGGTTCATACTCCACCAATGACTAGGTCCTTAGCTTGTATGCAAGAGACAGCACGCAAGCAGTGAACAGAGCTTATAATACCACATCAAAGTCTACAGCAACCAATCAGAATTCATTTTTCACCGTTCTGATTGCAGAATTCACACTTCGGGCTATGAGTTACGGTACTTTGCAGTCATTGTTCTTTGCGCTGTTCTACTGAATAAGCCCACAGAAATGTTGCAAAGTGCATCTGCTTGTGTACTGCTGCTCAAACTCAACCCCTTCCCCATCATCAAAAGTCCCGTGAAACGCAGAATATTGTGACAAAGTAACATGTAATGAAAGACACATATTTTTACTTGCGTTTTAAATGAAGACAAATAGCTTTGTTATGAAATACATTTTTTATTAATCACGCGGAGACATAAATTATTCATTCATATTGTCTCCTTGAAATGCTTTTCACTTTTTAACAGTCAAATTGATTACACTATGATTATTTCATTAACACACCTATCTCTCTCATTAATTTTGGTTTCTAGTACTGTGCGCTTAATTGATGGATGTGTCTACGCAAAAAATACATAACTTTCTATAAAGCTCACCCAGTTATTACTGTCAGGGCTCAGATCAATGCTAATGAGCAAGAAGGGGAGGGCGGAAATGTAAAACCAGCTTTTGGAAGAGGTATTATCTAATTTTTCCTTTTGTTCTAAGAAATTGGACAGCTGCGACATCAATAAAAAAAGAAAAGAAAAAAAAAAAATGAAAAAGTAATTACAAAGTTGCCCCTCTAACTGCTATGCTATAACCTATTAAAACTACTATATATTACATCATGCAATTACAGAACATCGGAACCTAGCTTTATCAACAGCTTCTTCAAACACAGCAGCCATTTATGCGTAAATGTTATTGGTTTTTGATTGGTTTCTATGGATAGTCTGTTCTGGACTTTTCAAGGAAAAATCCTAAGTAGTTTGTTTTGTTTATGAGGGTCTGCACAGCTGTGTTTGCCATACATTAACCATATCTGTACTGTATTCACATATTTCACTTTGTCCTGATTAATAGGACCAGTAGAGCTATAGGTGTTTTTCCTATCTGACTTTGAACATGGGACAGTATGGAAGTAAAGTGAATAATGGGTATGTGTAAACCCTATGAACTTTGTTTACTTGCTCCCTTTTTGTCTGTTAAATATACTGCAGTGTAAACGCCTATTGATCCTTCCAGAAATCTTGTGAGCTGATAACCTCCTGTGATGACGGTTATCAGTTAGCACTGTTCTAATGTCTCTCTGTGGACTACGACCCCATCCCACCCCACCCCAATGTTATGGAGCAGAGGAGAGGGGGAGTACTAAAGCACTTAAGCTGGCCTTAGATAGACCGAGTCTCGGCCGGTTCAGCAGGGACCGGCCGAGAGGATTCAATCCATCTATGGGCAGGCTAATTGTACCCAAGTCAATCCATCGACTTGGGTACAATCAGCATGTCAGAATTTTAGCATGTGGTTATTGCCAGGCAAACTTGGAAAACTTTTATAGGTCAGCGTCTGCAGCCACGAATCATTATATTTGAGGTGTCTCAGCATGAGGTGTCATGGCAGACATTTGAACATTGTTAAGCTAGCCATAGATGGTGCGATTTTTTTTCCTGCAACCACGGGCTGCAAGAAAGCAAACTGTTTGATTCCCTCATCAACAGTCAATGATGGGGGGATCTCTCCCGCTGAGCTTTTGTGTTCTTTGTGTGTGTGTGTGTGGGGGGGGGCAATGGGTGTGTGGGATGAGCTGACCCTGCTGATCTTGCTGGGAGAACACACAGTGATCAATTCTAGCGGCTATAGATAAAATAGGAAAAGTCCCACAGGCTGGCTGTACCCACGTGGATCAATTGATCCACTTGGGTACAATCAGCCTACCCATGCATAGTTCAAATCTCAGCCGTTTCCTGCTGAACCCGGCTGAGATTCGAACCAGCTGAGATTCGAACCGTCTATGGCCGGCTTTTGTGTGAGCCTGTCCCAATTAACATACCATGGAGAAGACCAGCCTCTTAACCCTTTGTTCAAATCTAGTGTTCAAAGACAGTGTTCAAATCTAGTCAACTGATAATGAAGATCTGTCTGCACTGTGCAACCAGGGTAATTTATGGCAAACACAGTTGCCCAGCCCTGTTAAGAATAGAGCATCTAAAATAGGTATTTATTTATTTTTATTGTTTTTTAAGTTATGCTATGTGAATGGGGACATTTAACAAATATAAAAGTGTTATCCCAGTTTGGCTACAAAAGCGGAAATCTTTTTAGCAGATAAAGTGGGGGTGGCAGATAAGTTTTTATTTCTGTCTGTGTCCCTGCAAGAAAAAAAAAAGAGAAGTCTTTTTATTTACCATTGTCCCCAAAACTAAGTGTCTTCTATGAAGGCAAATGTTCCAGGTGACAGCTGTCTACAATGGAAATTCCACTAACTTTGGGGGAGATTTCATCGTATTTCCTGCTACATCTCCAGATATGTCGTGAAGAGAAATCTCACCAGCAGACAGACAAAAATAAGCTGATCATGGTTTTAATCTTTTCCTATTCAATCCAAAAGATGGCTACACATACACGTTAAGAATCTTGTTTTTAAGCTAAGACATCTTAATAGTGTGGTAGGAACATTAGAGTAAGTTCTAAATTATGTTCTATACTGGGTGGAGAGGTTGAGAATGGATTGTTGCGATCTAAATATGGCAAATTTATAAATAATTTTACCAAACTTGGGACCATCAGGAAAAAAAAAAGCAAAATAAAATAGCAAAGGACGTTATCTTTTTGTCTTTGTACAAACAGGACTGTATCCATCCTATAACAATTCATTGTATATTCACAATACCAGTATTTAATTGTTTTTTTTTACATAAAACTACGATGTATACCTTTAATTGCAGGGGAGCTGTAAAGGCTTTCATTAGCGTCACCAGAATTTAAATCATAGTCCTTTCAAGGTGCTACATTAAAAATAAAAGAGGCAGCTGAGGTTTTATTGATTCAGAACACATCATAAAAAATGCTGGGGTTTTAAATTTTTTTTTTTTTTTTCATTTAGAATACAATGCGCAGATAATCATCTCAACGTGATCAGCCAAACATCTTTACTTCTCTAAACTGTTAAAGATTTTAATTATACCGGCTTCGAAGAGCAATGGTCTAATGAGGCAATAGGCTCTAGAGAACGTAAGTGGCTAAGAACTGTGAAATGAGTCTGATAGAATTTTTTTTTTTTTTATTCACCGTGGATATTTTGCATATCAAAGAGGAGTAAATTATTGCACGACACACCAGTAACCTTCCCCGCCTTTGAGAGAGCTGCATTAACAAAAACAGTAGGTCCTCACCAAACCCCACTCTACTTTCTAATAACGAGGAAAAAAAAAATCTTAATATAGTTTTTAGAAATTATTAAATATGGGAGAGGAGAGCAGCATTAATACATTCGGTGATACAATAATTCTGAAAATGTATCATTTGGCTCTGAAGCCAATTCGTTTCTGTCTCCCGTCTAAACCGCCACATGCATTTAAAAAAAAAAAAAAAAAAACGCCAATTATATTTTGATAGATTTGGTACCAAATGAGCATTTAGCTATTAGACATATTCAATTATCACATGTCCTTTAAAATTAAGCCCAGGAGACAAATTAAACAAAGAGGGGGAGAAAAAAAGGTTAGCACACAACCCTGTGTCCCGTTTTTTTTTTTTTTTTCTCGTGCAGGCCATTATTTCCCGGCACCTTGCAAAGTGACAGTGTAGGATATATTTTTAGCAAACGTACTTGACAGGACTGTCTACACACTAACAATTACCTCAGAAGAGAGCTGACCCTTACTCTCCTGATTCTGCATTAAAACAATAGCGCATCAAATTGTCCCTCTGATGCTAATACGCGGAGTGTTTGGATTAAAACGCGTCAGCCACGGCTAGGCTATTTTGTGCTGGTATTTAAGGAAATGCATCTATTAATTAGCTGAGCACTCCTTTGCAATATGAAATTGTAATGTTCCTTCCGTGCTAGTAATACCTCTCAAGTGTTTCAGGCACAAAGCCCCCTAAAAATTCAGCGGCTAATTAATTAATTCGCAAATTAATGTGTGCAGGCTGTAAATTCAGTCACTCGCTGGATGGTAACCCCCCCCCCCCCCCGCCCTGTGGGAGCTGATGCCAGGGAGATCTCTGAAGCTTCCGGATCATAATTTTAAGAAGCGTTAAGAAAAAAAAAATCTGTTCTTGGTTATCAGATGAGGCACACAGATATTCACATGTCTGTAAGCTATCCGACCTTTTTTTATCTGCTATATTTATGCACTGCTATACATGTTTTGACCACCTTGCATAATAACAGCCCTTGGTTCCTATGCACTTACACTGGTAGAATTGCAAAAAAAAAAACAACAACTTTCCTGTAGAATTTTTGTTACAATCACGTTCTGCATCTACACTGTCTAACTGTCATATCAACGTAGCAAGCCTATTCACATTGAATGATGGTCTCCAGTGTGGACACCTACAGCACCAGTTTTAGGAGTTTTATACTTGCAAGCAACATGGAGGAAAGATGATAAATAGTATTTATAAATACATTATTATGGTATTTATACTATTTAACATCTATATTCTGGGACAGGTTCTTGAAATTATATTTATGTCCTTATACAAATGTTCAGATTGAACATTTGCCATTAATCACTTAAGGTGGAAGTAAACTTCCATCACTAACGTTTACCGATAGGTAAGCCTATAGTAAGGCTTACTTATAGGTAGTGTAAATATCTCCTAAACAGGCACTGTTTAGGAGATATTTACTGCATATGCAGCCAGTGACATCACTTGCGAATGCGCTCTGAATGAACGGCCACCCGTGCCGTTCCTTCAGAGCCCCGTGCTGTAAACGTGATGTCATCGCGGCTCCGGCCAGTCACAGAGCTGGAGTCCGTGACCCCGGAAGCAAGATGGATGAAGATAAGAGCATCTGCAACTCTGACATCTCAGCGCTTGAAGAGCTTTGTTTTAAGGCAAGTTTAACATACGATGCATACTAGCACATTATGACATTACCTTGCAGGGTAAGAAAAAAAAAAGCGTCCAGCCATTTATAATCGCTTTAAGGACAGCCCTATAGCAGATATACTGCTACAGGGCAGCCCTCCTGCGCAGAATCACACACATATATATATATATATATATATATATACATACATACACACACACACGTGATTCTGCAGTTCCACCTAGGGGGCGCACGTGCGCGCTGCCTCCACGCCACTTCTGCTGTGATAACTCACAGCAGAAGCCAATCTGCGAGTGCTGGGCACTGGATGTCTGCCAGCACCCACTGATCATCAGGCAGAGACACAGAATGGAGCTCTGCCTATGTAAACAAGGCAGAGTTCTGCTCTGAAGGGACGGGACGGGGTATAGTCTGTGTCACTGCAGAGCAGGGAATAAAATGCATCACTTCCCTTAACAGAAGCACCTAAACACAGTACATAAAAAACTGGCTAGGCTCACAGTTAACCCTTTGATCACTCCTGATGTTTAACTCCTTACCAGCCAGTGTTATTAGTACAGTGACAGTGCATATTATTAGCACTGATCACTGTATTAGTGTCAATGGTTCCCACAAAGTGACAGTTAGTGTCTGATCGTCCGCCGCAATATTGTAGCCCCGTTATAAGTCACTGATTGCCACCATAACCAGTATAAAAAAATATATAAATACAAATTCCAGTTTATATACCATAGTTTGTAGATGCTTTAACTTTTGCGCAAACCAATCCATGTATGCTTATTGGGATTTTTTTACCAAAAATATGTAGCAGAATACATATTGGCCCAAATTTATAAAGAAATTTGATTTATTAAATTTTTTTTTATTGGATATGTTTTATAGCAGAAAGTAAAAAATATAATTATATAATTTTTTTAAATTTACAGTCTGTTCTACGTCAAATAGCTCTTAAAGGGGCTCATTTGATTAGTCACTGAGGTCCCATCAACAACAATGTGTTGGCCAGAAGTGGAACTGGGTTTGTGCCACAGGAAGGAGCTCTGACTGTTCAAACAGAATTGCTATCTCTGTACTCATTAGCTGTTAGTTGTTTTTTATTGTCTTTTTTCTCATCAAAAAGTTCAGTTCACATACATAAACACTGCAAAGGTGCAAGCTTTTGTTCCTCTGGGATCACTATTACATCCAATGGAGTGTTTTTTCATCTCCACCCGGAATGGCAATATTTTCTGCTACCTGATTGATCCTCTAAAGCCCTGTACATTCGATCGGATTTCCTATGGATTCAAATCCCATGGATTTTTCCATTGGAATTCCGATGAAGCCGACTTCCATCAGTCTTGCCTACACACCATCAGTCAAAAATCCGACCGTCCCTAATGCTGTGACGTAAAACACTCCGACAAGCCGAGAAAAATTAAGTTCAATGCTTCTGAGCATGCGTCGACTTAATTCTGAGCATGCGTGGGTTTTTTCTCCGATGGAGTTCTGCACAGACGATCGGAATTTGCTATCGTTTTTTTTTCCATCGGATAAATTTAAAACATGTCCTATTTTTTCTCACCGATGGAAAAAAGACAGATGGGGCCCATATACGATCGGTTTGTCCGATGAAAAAAGTCCATCGGACTGTTTTCATCGGTAAAACCGATCGTGTGTACAGGGCATAAGTCGTAAGCTCTGCATAATCAGTCCACTTACTTTGAATTGATATAAGATTGTAAAACATGCATTAAATTTGTGTCTTAATCCAGATAAGTGCATATAAAACTGCATACAGTAATGCACATTATAGATGCATACTATTGCAAGTTCACGGCTGTAAACAGGTCCTAAACTGAGCCGGAAGCCTCTGATTGGACAGGCTACTGCCTGAACCCTGGCTGTTGACCAGTTTAGCAAAAATGACACAGCTACGACCTGTATGAAGTTACTACTCCCAGCCAAGTACTGATAGAAATTGCCCAATCGCTTTACAAGACATTTCTACAGACATTTCAAGGTGGGCATAATAAGTAAATAAGTACATAAAACGACTCTGATGCTTTTTAAAAAGCCCCCTGAAAGGCAAGCAATTCATACTTACGCTCCGTTGAACTCGGTTGCGCTGAAAGGAGATCTTGCTGGAAAATTTTCTGTCTGACAATTCCTAGAGTGTTGAATGCCTGTGTCCCCCGCTGCGCTCTGTGGTTCCTTCCGCCAGTCCCTACTTCACTAAAGCACATAATAGTGATGATGGCGCTGGTGGAAAGATCCCCAGAGCGCAGTAGGGGACTCGGCATTGGATATACTAGAATTATAGCAAATGCTAGCATCCCCCTCTGTGCTATGTGGTTCCTTCCATCAGTTCCTATGTCATTACAGCACAAAGTAGTGCTGGCGGCCCCCTCTGCGCTATGCAATTCCCCCCGCCAGTCGTCCCTATGTCACTACAGCACATAGTAGTGATGTAGCTGCTGGCAGGAAGAATCACAGAGGCCAGTGGGGGACTCAGCATTTAACACATATAGAAGTGTAGCAGATGCTGTCGTCCCCCGCTTCACTCTGTGGTTCTTTCCGTCAGTTCCTATGTAACAAGAGCACATAGTAGTGATGTAGGGACTGGTGGAAGGAAACACAGAGGCCAGTAGAAGACTCAGCATTTGACACATATGGAAGTGTAGCAGATGCTATAGAGGTTTCAGCATGAGTCTCCCTTCACTGCAGAGGCGTTCAGCAACTGCTTGCTTTGCAGGGGGCTCTTCTGTAGAGCTTTCTTTAAATTAATAGTGTCTCTATAACAAGCTTGTACAGTCATAAAGGAACAAGAAAGGAACAATTATTATTTAGATATATTTCATATGACCAATTAAATATTAAACACATTGGCATATGAAGGTGTCGCTTGGCTCAGCAATGCAGCTTCCTGTATCACCTCTCTCCATCTCCGGGCACCAAGACAGCAGGAGCAGGAAGTATCAGTATGTTATTGATTGTGCGCTGATGCAGCGGTGTAAAAATCGCAAGAATTTGGATCCAAATATAAATCCTTAGTGGTTAGCTTTTCTGTTATCCAGGCCACTATCTGCTTGGCTGCACTCGGAAACCCTCGGAAAGGCTCAGGAACGGAGTATTTCCGTGTGAGTCTGAGTATTTCGGAATGGCTCAGAGTGTCACCGGTGCCCCCGTAACTCTGGCCAAATGCGGTACTGCACACCGCAGAGGCTTGAATCCTGCTCGTGTTGCGAGACAACACTCGCAAACCGAGTCAGGATTTAAAAAAAAAAAAAAAAAGCTGGTTTTGCGAAGCGCTCGTTAACCGCGTTACTCACAAGCCGAGGTTCCACTGTAAACATATTTGAATTTGAAATGTGTATTAACTGGAATGTCTGGAGTTCCACCTTAAATCCCCATGTCTATACAACTCCAGTAAAATCCGACTGAAGACATGTTATTGCGAAGGGCAAAGCAAACAGGGACTCCAATGTAAAAAGCATCATAATTCAATAACTAGATAAGACATTCATGTAGTGTGCATGCCAATACTAATCGGTATCACAGCAAACACAACAGGAAAGAAAAAGCATTAACGCATTTGATGGATCCGTAAAAAAAAAAAAATGTTAATCATGGTAGAGAATTTGCAAGCAGTGAGTTTGTCTCTCTTCTCTCCTTTGACAGCTGATACATGACTGGTCCAGGCAGACAATTTTTGACATTTTATTAAATATTAGTCGCTGGTTTCCCTTGCTCGCCGCTTCTCCAGGACAGTCCTGATCTCTTCATTATAAAGGAAAATGCAGCCTTTGGTTTTAAAAAATGTATGTTACGGGGACAGATGACAGATTACCGCTCCTGAAACTCAATTTCACAAACCTAAGGATCGCTACTTGGCTAGACAAACACAGCCAACCTCCCTTTGTCCTTGTATGTCGCAGACCCAGGTGACCATGTTCAAACAAGCAGAAAGTTGATTTAAAGCTGGTAATGACATCAGTTTCAAATGATTCTCACTGGTCACAGACAGTGTGACTATCCAGGATCGCTGACCCTAATTTGTCAAGAAGCTAACAATCAAATTGTGCTAATGGCTCGCAGGAGGACAGAAATATTGTCTTGTACAAACACTTGCTTCTCCCGCACAAGACATAAATGGGCAATCAAATTGTTTTCCTGTAGTAGCAGTCAACACCGTAAATACTGAGGATAGATATGGACACCAAATGTCCTTTGGTCACCCAAGTATGATATAAACACATTTCTTTTAATAAAAAAAATAAACATAAACATTGGTATTGTCTTGGAATGCATGTTCATGTAACAGGCAGGCACACTGTATACACCTCCACAGCTAGATTTTCCTTAAGGCCGGCCATAGATGAAGCACATTTCTTTCCTGCAAACACTCTCGAATTCTCTTGGTTTCCCCATTAACACAGTCAGTGTTGATGGAGGAATCCCTCCTGCAGAGCCTGGCAGGGGAAGCCATCCCCACCAGGAAAAGACAGTGATCATTGCTAGCAGCTATAACAGCCGCTAGCAACAATCGCATGTAAAATACGACAGGCCGGTTGCAGCCTGCCCATACATGGTTCGAATCTCGCCCAGTTCCTGCTGAACCGGCCAAGATTCGAAATGTCTATGGCTGGTCTAAGGTTGAACAAGATCAACTGTCCAAAAAAATTCTGAATAATCATTTGGGAGTGTATATTAAAAAACATAAGTTTTATGGAATCAGGTGACAGTGAGGCCTAGTGTACAGTTGAGGTTGGAGGCTAGTAAAAACAGGCTTGTTAGGGGGCCCTTTAACCACTTCCCTACCCAGCCATAGTCAAATGACGTCCACAGATGGGATCTCCCATCCTGGGTGGACGTCATATGACGTCCTGGGTTTGAAGGGGGATATCTGAATGATGCCTGCAGCTAGAGGCATCATTCAGATATCCTTTTGAAGTTCCGGCGATTCTGCGCACCATAAGAATGATCATAGCGGCGGTTCCACCGATTAATCGTTCTTATAGGCGGTGGGAGGGGACATCCCCCCTCCCGCCACCATCCGGTGCTTCTCCGGGCTCTCCCCTGCGATCGGGGACCCGGAGAGAATCTTCCGGCGCCAGTGGTGCGTCACGTGACGAGCATAGAGATGACTGGTGACCAGATGGTCACCAGTCATCTCTATGATCGTCGGAGGCCCGGGCGCGATGTGATGACGTCACGCCGGGTCCTCAAATGTAAACAAAGCCGCCATTGCGGCTAGTAAGTATGAGATCAGTGACATTTTTTTCACGATCTCATGCTTTCCAGCCTGGAGGAGAGATGTGGGGTCTTATTGACCCCGCATCTCTCCATAAAGAGGACCTGTCACACACATTCCTATTACAAGGGATGTTTACATTCCTTGTAATAGGAATAAAAGTGATCAAAAAAAATAAATAAGTAAAATAAGTGTAAAAAAATAAATAAATAAGTTAAAAAATAAATAAATAAATAATAATAATAATAAAAAAATTAAAACGCCCCTGTCCCCGGTAGCTCGCGATCAAAAGCAAATGCACACGTAAGTCGCTCACATATGTAAACGCCGTTCAAACCACATATGTGAGGTATCGCCGCGTGCGTTAGAGCGCGTGCGACAATTCTAGCACTAGACCTCCTCTGTAATTCTAACCTGGTAACCTGTAAAAAACATTAAAGCGTCGCCTATGGAGATTTTTAAGTACTGAAGTTTGGCGCCATTCCATGAGTGTGCGCAATTTTAAAGCGTGACATGTTAGGTATCTATTTACTCGGCGTAACATCATCTTTCATATTTTCCCAAAAAATTGGGCTAACTTTACAGTTTTGTTATTTTTTAATTCATGAAACCATTTTTTTTTTATAAAAAGGTGTTTGAAAAATTATTGCGCAAATACCGTGCAAGAAAAAAAGTTACAATGACCGTCATTTTATTCCCTAGGGTGTCTGCTAAAAAAACATATATAATGTTTTGGGGTTCTGAGTAATTTTCTAGCAAAAGAATGATGATTTGTACATGTAGGAGAGAAGTGCTAGAATAGGCCCGGTATGGAAGTGTTGTAAGCCCTGTATTGAAGTGGTTAAGTGAACTTTAATGCCTAGGATGTGGCATGGCCTCTCTACCATGTGACTGCCATGACAGTCACATGATCATAACCATGACAGAGCTGTTGGTGACAGCTTGGTCAGTACCCTAGAATAGGGTTGCCACCTCATCCCTTTAAAACTGAAGACATATTAAATACACAGGTTCTGTGGCTGATTAAGGTGGTAATTAAACTCACTTGGTGCCTTATCTGCCTTTAATTAGCCTCAGAACCTGTGTAATATGTATTCAGGTTTAAAGGGATGAGGTGGCAACCCTACCCTGGAAGCATACTCTCAGCAAACAACCTGCGCCACCTTGGAAGCATATGTGCAGCAGTTGGGGGTCAAAGCCAACTTTTCGTGCCCCCCCATAGAGTTTACAGGTTGGTTTGCAAACTTATTGTGACTGTCATGGTGATCATGTGATTGTGAATAACACTGACTGGTTCCCTGACTGTTAGGCTACTTTCACACTGAGGCGCTGGATGCGCTGGCGGTATAGCGGCGCTATTTTTAGCGCCGCTACAACGTATTTTTTCCAGGGGCGGTATAGGAGCGGTATTTTTACCGCTCCTATTGCGCTTCAAAGATGCGGCTTGCAGGAGTTTGACCCTCCTGCAAGTGCAACGTTCCAGTGTGAAAGCCCTCGGGCTTTCACATTGGATACAATTGAGAGGCTTTTTTGTGGTGCATTGCAGGCGCTATTTTTAGCGCAATAGCGCCTGCAAAGCGCCTCAGTGTGAAAGGGGCCTTAGCAAGTAACCTGCGCTGTTAGTAACACAGTGGGGTTGATTTACTAAAACTGGAGAGTGCAAAATCTGGTGCAGCTGTGTATGATAGCCAATCGGCTTCTAACTTCAGCTTGTCCAATTAAGCTTTTACAGTAAAACCTGGAAGTTGATTGGTGTATATGCTGAGCTGCCCCAGATTTTACACTCTCCAGTTTTAGTACTCCAGTGATCTAGAAGAACTCTTTGTTATAGAACAGGGAGTAAATAATTGTTTTCTATGCACAGAAAACTGTGCCTGATGATGTTAAAGTATATCCAAACCTAAAAACAAACATGTAATATTTGGCAGCTTACCAGTCTATAGATGCAGTGCCTGTACTAGTTTTTTTTGTTTTGTTTTTCAGGCATTTTTTCATTTATTTACACCTGGTGAACCTGCCAGTAACACACCTCCTGACCTATGGTAACAACATCCACTCACTGCATTGTATTTATTGGTCTCAATTAAGGAGTCGCTTTGTTGTCCAAGGCTGCTCTCCTGATTTGGACTACAAACACCTCCATTACATAGATAGCTGGGAACGCAGATAACATTGTTTGAAATTTCAGTTCAGTAAACATGAAGCTACAAGGACACTCGTTTTCTACCAGAATCAACGGGAATTTCTGTATTTAAAGAAATAGTATGTAGCCTGAAATATAGAACAAAAATGCAACCACCACATCTAAAGATAAGCTGCAATATATCACATTCTGATCTTAGGTTTATATATACTTGAATCTACAGATCATGGTCACGTATGGATTAACAGTACCATGTATTAGAGTGACCAATCAAAACACATCTCACTGGAAGCCCACGGTTACAAGTTTTCATACACTGCTCTCAGCAGAACCTTGTTAAATGAACCCAGTATTATGAAATAGAATGTGGCAACCAAAGCTGTTCAGTTGAAGCCTCTGGCAAGCTTTGCTGCTGGAAATTGTACTCCCTCAGCAGCTGGAGATCTGCAGGAGGACAAAGGGCTATTTTTTTCCCAAGATAAAGACCCGTACACACAGCACAGGCCAAATGTCGGGAGACATCAGCCAGTTAAAAAAAAAAAAAAAATGGCCAACATTCGGCCCGTGTGTATGTCAGCCAGTTCGACAGAAGCCGGCCAATTGGCTGGCTTCTGTCGGAAGTGCATGATGGAAAACCAGCGGCCGACCGGCTCCCAAAGTGTTCTGGTGGGGGGGCCGTCCCCCTGTCAGAACACAACTCAGCAGGGAAGATCGCTGTACTAACATCTTAAAAGATTTATAAAAGAAAGTCCGCTATACCTCATTTCACTGCTCTTCTCAGCGATCAAATGATCGGCTGTCTCTCTCTCCTCTCCTGAGTAATGTCAGATGGGGAGAAGAGAAAGCCAGCCGATCATGTGATCGCTGAGAAGAGCTCTGAAATGAGGTATAGCAGGCTTTTTTTTAATAAATCACTCACACAGGGGCACACAGGATTAGAACACTGAGGGGATGGTATGAAGATGTAAAAGTGGCTTAACAACCACTTTAAAGTAGAAGCATAACCAAAGCTTGTTTGGCTGTACTTCTATGGATCACAGGAGTGCAATTCCTTCTGCACCTCTGTGACCCATTAATAGCCGACAGCGGGCTAAAACCCGCCGTCGTCTCATGTCACAAACCCAGTCCCAGGCTCTGAAAAGATCCCAACCATATGGTCAGGATCTGCCCAGAAGTGTGGACCGGCAGCTGGCGCAGCTGCTCAGTGAGCTGCTGAGAGCTGGAACAAGCTGGTCCCCTCCCCTCAACAGCTCAGCGCTTTAAGTGAGCACTGGAGGGGCAGAGCAGAGAGGCTGTGCAGTCACCAGCTCTGTGCTCACTGAAGACTGAGGAGCTGAGTGATCAGCGGTGTTTGATTGCTCAGTTCTCGGTCTTAGAGGTGGCAGGGGGACAGCTGCCGCCCTCTAGGCAAGTATGAATATTTGGCCAGTTCAAAAAGAACAGGCTGACCTTCGGCCAATGTTTATGTCAGTCGGTCCAACAGAAGCCAGCTTCTGTCAGAAAAGCATGCTGGAAAACCAGCAGCCAACTGAATCCCCATCAGCGCTCTCAGCCAGAACACATCGGACTGTTAGTACAGCAGCTCCGACCGGAGCTGCCGGGTTTTTTTTTCAATTGAGCCCACTGGGTCGAACGAGAAAAAACTATTAGTGTGTACCAGGCTTAACAAAGGGTTAAAATTTTAGAAACCTTCTCCATTGTATGTTAATAAGGTATAGCTCAGTCTAGGGACAAAGACAAAGAGACAGTCCAGAAATTCTTAAGCCAGTCATAGATGGTTCGAACCATCTATGGGCAGGCTGATTGTACCCAAGTCGATCCATCAAATGACTTGGATACAACCAGCATGTCAGTTTTCTATCTCCTAATTTTGGTCAGTGGCTAAAGCCGCTAGCAATAGTCATAGTATGCTCCTGGCAGGGACAGCTCCCCTTGCCCCCCCCCCCCCCGATGCTGGCAGAACATAATAGCTCCGCAGATGGAAATACCCCATCAACACAGTGTTTTACTATTTCACAATTTTCTTTCGCAGGTTGCAGGAAAGAAAATCGCATAATCTATGGTCTGCCTTAGAATCAGCCATGACAGAGTCTCCTTAGAATCATCTAAAAGGTAAAATAAATATTTTTTTCTTTTAGGTATGCTGTGTGAATGGGAACATATAACAAACATGAGGGGTTATTTACTAAAACTGGAGAGTCCAATATCTGGTCCAGCTCTGCATAGAAACCAATCAGCTTCCAGGTTTTATTGTCAAAGCTTAATTGAACAAGCTGAGTTTAGAATTGATTGGCTACCATGCACAGCTGAACCAGATTTTGCACTCTCCAGTTTTAGTAAATCAACCCCACATAGTGGGGTTTTCTCAAAAATTCAACTGCAAAAGTGGGAATATGCTTTATCCCTTTCATGACTAAGCCCATTTCTGACATTTGGTGTTTACAAGTTAAAATGCAGATTTTTTGCTAGAAAATTACTTAGAAACCCCAAACATTATATATATTTTTTTAGCAGAGAATCTAGAGAATAAAATGGCGATTGTTACAATATTTTATATCACACAGTATTTGTGCAGCGGTGTTTTAAACACAACTTTTTTGGAAAAATTTACTTTCATGAATTTAAAAAAAATTAAAAAGCAAAGTTAGTCCAATTTTTTTATATAATGTGAAAGATGATGTTACGCCGAGTAAATAGATACCAAACATGTCATGCTTTATAATTGCCCGCACTCGTGGAATGGCGACAAACTACGGTACCTTAAAATCTCCATAGGCGACACTTTAATTTTTTTTTAGGGCTACTAGGTTAGAGGTACAGAGGAGGTCTACGGCTATAATTATTGCTCTCGCTCTGACGATCGCGGCGATACCTCACATGTGTGATTTGAACGCCGTTTTCATATGCGGGCGCGACTTCCGTATGCGTTTTCTTTGCCGCGCGAGCTCGCGGGGACAGAGGCGCTTTAAAAAAAAAAAAAATTTTCTTATGTATTTTATTTATTTTTATAATTAAAAATAGTGTTTTTAAAAAAAATAAAAAATTTGATCACTTTTATTGCTGTCACAAGGAATGTAAACATCCCTTGTGACAGTAATAAGTGGTGACAGGTACTCTTTATGGAGAGATCGGAGGTCTAAAAGACCCCCAATCCCTCCTTTGCACTTCAAAGTATTCAGATCGCCGAAAACGGCGATTCCAAATACTGTGTACTTTTTTAAATTCGGCGCCATTGGCAGCCGAGTAACCCGGACGTGACGTCATGACGTCGCTTCCGTGGGTACAGTGCAGAGAAAAAATCAAAGCCGTTCGCGGCTTTGATTCACTCTCTGTGTAGCCGCCCGAGGTGGCGGATCGTGGATCGGGTCTCCCGGTGGGACGGGAGGCCCGGTAAGAGCGGCGGAGGCGGCAGGAGGGAGGGGGGGATGTCCCCTCCCGCTCCTCCGGTATAACAACCGAGCGGCTTTTAGCCGCATCGGTGGTTATACCAGGAAAGCCGATCGCCCGCTCTAAACAACGGTACCGGGATGAAGCCTGCGGCTGTAGGCATCATCCCGGTATAACCCCTGAAAGCCGAGGACGCATATATGCGTCCGCTCGGCGTGAAAGGGTTAAAGACCAGCCTGCACAAAACAAATACTGTATTTATTGGCGTATAACACTCACTTTTTTACCCTGAAAATAGAGGGTAAACTGTGCCTGTGTGTTATATGTAGGGGGCTGTGGAAAGTTTTTTTCCTGAAACTTTCCTCTTAAAGTTAGGATGCGCGTTATACGCCGATAAATACGGTACTTCATTTTTGGTAGATGCTGGAGAATGAATCCAACTACCACAATCTCTTGCAGATTCCACTGCTAAGGTCTATACACATTCTGCAGCCACCAATCTCCTTGCTGGATGTTTCATTATTATTTTTTTTGATCATAGAAAATTAGAGTGTGAATGCTGAAGGTAGTCTGGAACATCTAGATCTTTAAGGTGGGCAGGAACAGCGATAATTACAATGGCACAGTGATTATGTTGCTGGAGTCTTCAAGACAGTGGGTCACCCACCAGGCTCCATTCATAACTGAAACATTACCTTTAAGGTATGCTACCCCCATTACTGAACACAGCATTGCAAATGTAAAGCATATAACATCTAGACATGTATTCGATATTGTCCCACATAGGCATAAGCACTGGAGCTGAGAAAGAGAGAAAGTGGAAATCATCATGACTATTCTGCAGAAGTAGAACATGATTGCACCTTGGTTGCAAACACTGTGTAATTTCCCATAACCCCGAGCTGCAGAGAAAAGGGAGCTGGTACTGCTTTGTATTGGCTATTTTTGTCCTGACTCCCTCCTTGACAGAAAGCAGCCAGCTCTAAGCTGTGGTTTTATATTTAAAAAAAACAACATTGCCATAAAATCGCTGGAAACTGTTTTAAATACAGTGATCCATGATCTAGTTTTAGAACCTTGTCTTAAATAATAACCATTAAGGCCTATATAGTGAGGAATTAGATGCAATCTATTTTATGTAAGGATATGCACAGCATAATTCCTTACCTTGCAATACAAATACCCTTACAAGCTCATTCATCTATAGACACATTATAGCAGAAAGCAAATCGATAAATGTATTTACAACTAAATTACCCACTACAGTGACACACTGCTTATTACCTTTCAAGCAGCTGTAATTTGTGACGCATCAGAGGCCCCAAATACCCTCACTGTTGCAACTGACTTCTAATGACCATCGCGGACTAGAAGCTGTTCTGTAATCTAGGTTATTTCTCTGTCTCAGATTTTAATGCATGGAACTTCTCCACCACTGCATTTATTGTGCAAACAAGGTGGCCACCATTTTGTCAGGCTTAAAACGTATTTAGCCAATCTATTTAGAAAGTCCTGACATCGTTTCAAAAGGAAAGGGGTCTGTATGCCCTAATGATAATTCTTTTGAGTGATATAGTAATTATTCTCATTTGTGTAACCAGGTGCCATAGGAACTGTATTCTTTTAATTTTCACAGTGACCCATCTCAGCAGGGCTGCAGGGAAGGATGAAATGTGCCGCAGTAATTGGTAATGTGGATCTATTCTCCAAAAGGAAAGCTTTGCATTCCATTAAGGAATATCTAGAAAGTTAATTGTAGCCAAGTAGTACCTTGAAAAATAAACCCTCTGTCTACAATTTCTCTTGAGAAGCTGGGGTGTGCTTTGTGAGATGTGACTGTCATTAGATACTCCTGTGCATGGAGCCTGCATATCTCCAGTTTAAGATCATCCAAGTCATATCTAGGGATGAGCCGAACACCCCCCGGTTCGGTTCGCACCAGAACCTGCGAACGGACCGAAAGTTATCGCAAACTTTAGAACCCTATTAAAGTCTATGGGACTCGAACGTTTGTAATCATAAGTGCTAATTATAACGGCTAATATGTAAATTATTGTCCTAAAAATGGTTTGGGGACCCGGGTCCTGCCCCAGGGGACATGTATCAATGCAAAAAAAAGTTTTAAAAACGGCCGTTTTTTCGGGAGCAGTGATCTTAATGATGCATAAAGTGAAAAAAAAAAAGTCAAATATCCCTTTAAATATCGTACCTGGGGGGTGTCTATAGTATGCCTGTGAAGTGGCATGTGTTTCCCGTGCTTAGAACTGTCCCTGCACAAAATGACATTTCTAAAGGAAAAAAAGTCATTTAAAACTGCTTGCGCCTTTAATGTAATGTCTGGTCCCGGCAATATGGATGAAAATCATTGAGAAAAAATAGGATTTTTATAACAGCTTACCTGTAAAATCCTTTTCTTGGAGTACATCACGGGACACAGAGCGACATAGTCATTACTAATGGGTTATATAGATACCGTCAGGTGCTGGCACTGGCAACTTCCAAAACCGGAAGTACCCTCCCCTATATAAGCCCCTCCCATCCGGGAGCACCTCAGTTTTGTAGCAAAGCAATAAGTGTCCCTAAAGAGGGGCGGGAGCTCTGTGTCCCGTGATGTACTCCAAGAAAAGGATTTTACAGGTAAGCTGTTATAAAAATCCTATTTTCTTTCTCGTACATCACGGGACACAGAGCGACATAGTCATTACTAATGGGATGTCCTAAAGCAATGCCAAATGAGGGGGGGGATACACCATATATAAGCTGAGCGCTATCAGACATGAGGATCTTTTGCGGCCTGCAACACACTGCGCCCAAAGGCGACATCCTCCTGACTTCTAACGTCCACCTGGTAGAACCTAGTAAACGTGTGTACCGAAGACCATGTTGCGGCCTTACAGATTTGAGCCAGGGAGGCCTGGGGATGCACTGCCCATGAAGTTCCAACTGCTCTCGTGGAGTGTGCCCTAACTTTGAACGGAGGCGGTCTACTTCTCAAGCCATAGGCTTGTATTATGACCTGTCGAATCCACTTGGCTAAAGTAGATTTTGACGCTGCCTGACCCTTTCTGGGACCTTCCGGCAGAATAAACAAAGTATCCGTTCTGCGAATCTGAGCAGTGGCTTTTAGATAAGCTTTAACTGCTCTTACTACATCCAAAGAATGCAATAACTTTTCCTCTACCGAAGTAGGTTTGGGGAAAAAAGAAGGAAGAACCACATCTTGGTTCAAATGAAAACTCGATACCACCTTAGGAAGAAAGGCTGGATGAGGACGTAACACTACTCTGTCCTTATGGATAACCAGATATGGCTCCTTACAGGACATAGCTGCTAATTCTGATACTCTTTTAGCCGAACAAATGGCTACTAGAAAAATCAATTTCCTGGTGAGAAGCACCAAGGAAATATGCTGTAGTGGTTCAAATGGTTGTTTCTGTAGAACCGACAAAACCAAGTTTAGATCCCATGGACATATGGGAATATTAACCGGAGGACTAATACGCATCACTCCTTGTATAAAGGCTTTGACTAGTGAATGCGAAGCCAAGGGCCTTTGAAAAAATATTGACAAGGCCGAAATCTGACCCTTGATAGTACTCAAGGCAAGCTTCCTATCTACAGCCCATTGTAGGAAGTCCAGAATCCTACCTATTACGTATTTACGTGGATGCCATTTCCTGGCCTCACACCAGGCGATGTACGCCTTCCAGATTCTATAGTAGATCTGCCTGGATACCGGTTTCCTGGCATTGATCATGGTAGACACCACAGCATTAGAGAGCCCTCTCTTTTTTAGAATGTGGGCTTCAATAGCCAGGCCGTCAAACCTAGGGCTGGTAAGGAAGGGTGGTATATCGGTCCCTGCGAAAGCAGGTCCGGACGATGTGGGAGGGTCCAAGGACTCCCCACAGACATTTTTACAATCTCCGCGTACCATGCTCTTCGGGGCCACGCTGGAGCCACCAGAATCACTGGTTTCTTTTCTACCCTGATTCTGCGGAGTAATCGAGGTAACAATTGTGGCGGTGGGAATGCATATATCAGCTTGAACTGATCCCAAGGGAACACTAGGGCATCCGAGCCGCAAGCTAGGGGATCCCTTGTCCAAGAGACAAACCTGTCCACCTTTGCGTTGAATCTGGATGCTAGCAGATCTACATCCGGTGTTCCCCACCGCTGACATATTGTCCGGAAAACCTTGGGATGAAGGGACCATTCCCCTGGGCATAATTGTTGGCGACTTAGAAAGTCCGCCTTCCAATTCTCCACCCCTGGAATGAATACCGCAGATATGGCTGGGACATATCTTTCTGCCCATCTCAGGATGTAATTTACTTCCCTTTGGGCTGCACGACTCCTGGTGCCCCCCTGACGATTGATATATGCCACTGCTGTGGCATTGTCTGATTGAACTCTGACAGGGGACCCTTGGAGTTTGGATGTCCATGCTACTAGGGCATACCGGGCTGCTCGTATCTCTAAGAGATTGATGGGCAGGGCCTTTTCTGCTTCTGACCACTTGCCCTGGAGAGACCATTGCTCCAGTACTGCTCCCCAGCCTATAAGGCTGGCATCTGTAGTGACCACCTTCCAGGAAATCCGACTGAAGGATTTCCCTCTTTCCAGATTCTGGGGAACCAACCACCAGCGGAGGCTCTTGCGAACGGAAGGGGACAAGGACATTGGTAAGTCCAGAGCCTGAACTTTTTTGTTCCAGGCTGACAGTATGGCCCTTTGCAATTTCCTTGAATGGAATTGACCGTAGGGTACTGCTTCGAATGATGCCACCATTTTTCCCAGCAGCCTCATGCACAGGCGTATGGATGGCTGTCTTTTTGAGCCCACTAAGTGGATCAAATCTCTCAAAGACGACCCCTTTTCTTGAGGCAAGAAAATTTTTCTCTGGTCTGAATCCAGCCTTAGCCCCAAGTATTCCAGACTTTTGACTGGTTTTAGGGCTGACTTGTCTCGGTTGATAATCCAACCGTGATATTCCAGATACTTGATTGTCTCGTGAACAACCACTTCTAGTTTTTCCACTGAGTGGTCTATCAGCAACAAGTCGTCTAGATATGCCATTATCGTTACACCTCGTGTTCTTAGATTGGCCAATAATGGGGCCAAAATTTTTGTGAACACTCTTGGTGCTGTGGCCAGACCGAAGGGTAAGGCTCTGAACTGAAAATGGCGGCCTTCTACCGCAAAGCGTAGAAATTTTTGGTGGGCTGGAAAGATGGGAATGTGCAAATAAGCATCCTTGATGTCGATCGAGGCTAACCATTCCTCCCCTTGTAGGGCAGTGGCTACCGATCGGATCGACTCCATCCGGAAAGTCCTGATATGCAGGAATTTGTTTAGCCCTTTTAGATTTAGTATGGGCCTCACGTCCCCGTTTGGCTTCGGAACTGTAAAGAGGTTTGAGTAAAACCCGAACCCCCACTCTTCCAGGGGAACCTCTATAATTACTGCTTGAAGCAATAATTGTTCTAGTGCCAACAGGAGGGATCCTCTCTTCTGGGGATCCCTTGGCACGTTTGACCTTATAAAGCGGGAAGAAGGGGAGTTTTTTAACTCCAATTTGTATCCCAGATTTACTGCGGAGAGCACCCATCTGTCTCGGATCGTGTCCCGCCAGGTCTCTGTGAACAACTGAAGTCTTCCCCCCACCCGATTGGGTGGGGGCAACCCTTCATGCATTTGACTTTGGGGGAGGTTTTGTACCTCTCCTGCTCCAGGGCTTTTTGTTACCCTGCAACTGTCCCTGATTTCTACCTCCGGGATTTGACCGAGGAGGCCGTCGGAACTGTTTCACAGCCGATGTCCTAGGGACTGGAGAGGCCGGCCTTTTAAAAGAGGGACCTCTAACTCTATTTTTAACCGGCAAAAGTGTACTTTTACCGCTGGAAATTCTCTGGATATACTTGTCCAGGTCTTCCCCGAATAAGCGCTCCCCATGAAATGGGAAGCTGACCAGCAATTTTTTACAGGGAGCTTCAGCAGACCAGTTCTTGAGCCATAGAAGCCTGCGCATATGTACTACAGACAGCGTAAGGCGGGAGGCCTGATGGATTGAATCCTTTATAGCGTCCACCGCAAAGCATAAGGCTCTAGGTAGATCAGCTAGGGCAAGAGCCTGCTGATCCGGCAAGTCCCTTAAGACCTGTTTCAACTGATCCTTCACTGCTTGGCAGACCCCAATAGCTGCCACTGCTGGTTGTGTCACCAATCCTGCTGTAGAAAAAGCAGATTTTAATAAGGACTCCAATTTTTTATCTATTGGGTCCTTGAACATTTGGACATTTTCCACCGGACATGTCAGTGATTTATTCACACAAGAGATGGCTGCGTCCACTGTAGGGACCCTCCATTTTCTGATGAACTTATCCTCCATGGGATAGACTACCGGAAATCTCTTGGGGGGAGTAAATATTTTGTCAGGATGCTCCCAATCCTGGTAAATGAGCCCCTCCAGTAAAGGATGGATCGGAAAGGAACAAACAGTCTGGGGAGCTTTTAGCGACCCCAACGAGGAGACAGAAGTGGAGGATGGCTCCGCAAGTGGCATTTTAAATGCTGATCGGACCATATTAGTCAGGGACTGAACCCATAACCTTTCAGCATGTGATGCTGAGAACGGCTCTTCCACTGTTGATTCCTCTGCAACCGAATCGACCTCATCCTGATCCCCCTCAGGTAGGTCGACCTCTGTATGGGACTGTTGCTCTGTTAACAGGCACTCTGAGGGGGGAGACGGAGATCGAGTGCTTTTCTCCTGTGACAGGGAAGCAGCGATCAATGCTGACAATCTCTCTTCCAGCCCTCCCAGAGCTGAGGAAAAAACCTCCTCTGTTACATACACAGGAGCAGGTGAACTGAGGACAGCCACAGTACCAGGTACTCCTGAGGGTGCTCTACGGTCACTAACCTCTGATTCTTCAGGGGAGACTGGTGCAGCCAAAGCATGCCCAAGATCCTCAGAGCCCGATGGAGACCCCCTATTCCTCCTGGAATTTCTAGTCCCGGAGTTTTTAGACGGCATATTCCTAAGCCACAAAGCTGAGGTATTCCAGCCGAAATACACCAGTTACTGATAATAGTCTAGCATAAATGCTGCTATAAGAAACAGTTGGTGTCTACTAATGTGCCTTTCTAGGGGATGCCTGTATCAACCGCTTGCTGTATGCCTTTAAATGTTGCCAGCTCTGTCTCTGTACTTCATAGCCAGCTTACTACAATATTGTGGTTTTTTTAAACTGCTGGGACGCCCGCACATGCGCAGAAGCGCTGCGGCGCGCACAGAGCGTCATCCCCCAGGCTCCGCCCCCTTTCCCGGCTCACCTCTATATATAGAGGCGCGTGCACGCGCACGCGCGCGGCCACGTGCGCCTTCGGCGCTAATTTCAAAAAATGGAAACAAGGGACAGGAGCCAGGGCCCCTCTTTGCCGCAGGCCGGGGGATGGACGAGCACTGCAACATGGCAGAGGAAGCAGTTTCCTATAAGAGAACTCACCATCTGCCTGGACTTTGCTCTGCTGAGAAGAAACTAGTCCACATGACAAGAAAACATTCCACAGCGGCCTCTAGTGGACAAACACAGGTACCGCAGTCTAATATATTAAATATATATATAAAAAAAAAAAAAATTTTTTTTTTCTTGACCACCATTAAAAATTATTACATTTTTTTAGTAGTTACAGGCATGCACAGAATTTTGCGGGAATACCATTAGGTAACAGACAGAAAGACAAATTAGGCTTGGGGGTCCCCCAATAGAACCAAGTTCCTGGGGGCCCCCACTTACCTGTTCCCCGCCGCAGGACTTTGTTTGGTCCACAAAAGCCCAAACTTCACCTATCACGGCAGGCATTGTAATCAAACCTTCAGGGACCGGGTTCCCAAGGATTCCACTCCCCTGGACCTGTATAGCACCCTGCACAGAAAACATCTTGGTCGTGGGTATGACCAGAGCTCTGGATCCCAGGGTCCAGCTCTCCTAAGAGAAGCATTACAGGCAAAACCTTGCTCTTCTCTGCAAGGCCCGGGTACCGACCGTTTAGCTATGAAGCTTTTTTGGTCGGATCCGGAATAGCTTACTGAGGCCCAAAAGAACCTGTACGCAAGCTCAGTGAAAAACACATGTTTCTTCTTGGCCAACACCTTAGACACTGGCAAAAAACTGAGGTGCTCCTGGATGGGAGGGGCTTATATAGGGGAGGGTACTTCCGGTTTTGGAAGTTGCCAGTGCCAGCACCTGACGGTATCTATATAACCCATTAGTAATGACTATGTCGCTCTGTGTCCCGTGATGTACGAGAAAGAAAGGGCATGGTTATCCCCAGCCCATTACCAGCCCCTTTGGGACTTGTATGGATATTAAGGGGAATCCCGCACACAAATTAAAAAAAGGAAAGGCGTGGGGCCCCCAGGCCCTATATACTCTGAACAGCAGTATACAGGCGGTGCAAACAAGACAGGGACTGTAGGTTTGTTGTTATGTAGAATCTGTTTGTAATTTTGAACTCCCTGCCTGTGGTATTAGTATGAGAACACCAGCAATTGTATTCAGGTAAGCTTTAGGTGCACACTGTGCAAAGGACACTAAATCAAAATAGTGCAGCTCCCTGCCTGTATTTGTATCAGAACACCAGCAATTGTATTCAGGTAAGCTTTTGGTGCACACTGTGCAAAGGACACAGTACACTAAGTGAAGCACTGCAGCTAGCACAATCACCTGCCTGCCTGTCAGTATAGAGAATAACAGGAACGGATCTAGCTAAACTGAATACAGTGTGTAAATATATATACAACACCTAGGATGCATATATATCCTCTACACACTAACTGCAGCTAACTGACTCGCCTGCCTGCTCTAGCTAACTCAAATTACACTGTCTCTCTCTCTGTCTTTTTCCTTTAACCAACGCCAACACGCCAAGCCGGCGGCTTTATATAGTGTTGGGCGTGTACCTACTCCTCTGACCCATGATTGGCCAAAGCCACCCTGGCGCTGTGATTGGCCAAGCATGCGGGTCATAGTGCATGCTTGGCCAATCATCAGCCAGCAATGCACTGCGATGCCGCAGTGAATTATGGGCCGTGACGCGCCACTCGAATTTGGCGCGAACGGCCCATAATGTTCGAAATTCGACGAACGGTTGAACAGCCGATGTTCGAGTCGAACATGGGTTCGACTAGAACTTGAAGCTCATTCCTAGTCATATCCCATCCACCCCTGCCTCTGGTGGCTGCTATTCTCATAATATGTGGACTGGGAGCTTGTGATATTACTCCTGTACTGTTCATTGTTCTTCTGAGGGTTTGCTGGAGAGAAAGCTGTACCAGGGGGAGTTGTAGTGCAAGGATCCACCTGCTCCTACTTCCTTCTACGTCATTCTGTGAATTTATGCTTTCTTCACCTGTCCTGCTGCTTCTTGATCATTACGCCAACAGGCTAACAGTTCATCAGATCATCAAGACTTAGGATCAAATGCAGGGAGCCTGCAGGCAACACCAGTGACCTAGCCCTTGATATAAAAAAAATTTGTGGGCACAGTTTTCACAGTATAAGTCCTCTTTAAGTGAGGGTGTGTTAGTGCCACAGTGACAGTCAGTTTTACAGCTACTACCTTCATCATGAATTAGAAGTAGGATTTTTGCACGTGTCCAAATGAATATGCCACCATAATTATTGCCATTAGTGCAAAAGTGTGTGTCCATGTGCCTTAGTAGCTATACTTATGTGTGCCATTAAGGCTACAGCAAAGATGTGTCATATAAAGTCACAGGGGAGAGGAATAAATATGGAATTATGGACACATGATTGAAATTCATTCTTGATAACGATATACCTTCATACATAACTAAAAGCTTCCACAGACACTGGATTATTGCAATGGCTGTGGACCCCTTCACATCATAGCATTCATCTTGTGCCAGTTGTTCTTGGTGAAAAATCTATTGACTACACTGGAATTTCCAAGCTGATCATTCGTGTGCCATCAAAAGTGGTTTTGGCTCAGTGCATAAACATTCAAAGTGGGGAAGTACAAGTGTAAGTTTTCATGCCCGCATTGTTGAAAAAAAAAACTTTTTTTACCAATGGTAATTTCATGAATGCGTATCTCTTACCATATCGTAGGACTAACAATAAATGTTACTGCTTACAATACGCATTACATCACTACTCTGCTTCAACTTATATCTTACAGAACACAATGGCTTAAAGAAGAAAATCAAGGAGCTGTGTTTGTACAAACCTTGGGCGAGAGATTGCAGTGGAAGGGCGGGCTGCCCCGGCTGGATTGAAAGGAGACCTTGACGTTGCAGTGACAGAAGGTGCTGCTGTTGCAGCTGCTGCATTTGTAGAAGCTGTTGCTGAAAAGCCAACTGCTGCGTAGCCACTTGCTGCTGTTGCTGCTGCTGCTGCTGCTGCTGCTGCTGCTGTAATGAAAGGAAGCAAAGAATTAAACATGTGAGAGGTCCGCATTCTGCATGCTGCTGAAGAGATCCTCCGATCAACGGGGGACCTACAACTGAAAGTGTTTCTGTTTATCTAGGTTAGGCATTCTGTAGCGTGTGGACTTGTTTATTGCTCAATTATTTTATACCTCTTGGCTAGGGGTAGAAAACCTTTGGCACCCCAGCTGTCATTGAATTAAAGCTCCGCTCATAGGCAGCTACAGGTTATGGACCAGTCAATTAGAAGAGATGATTATGGGGACTGTAGTTCATAACAGTTGGTGTGCAACAAGCTGATGAAAACGCCGTTCTTACAAAGTTGGCATGGAAAGAAATTAACAGTGCATACAGGATTCCCCAGTAAGACAGGACACAGAGCAATTGTTATGTGCAAAGTACAGTATCATGGACCAGCTGATCAGATTCAGAATAAAATATTGATTTGTGACTGGACACCTAGGGCATGATTTACTAAAGGCAATCTGCAAGTGGAGTTGCTCCAGAGCTTAGTGAATGGGGTAAGGCTTCGCTTTACAAAGAAAACCCAATCAAGTGCAGGGAAAATAAAAAAAACAGCATTTTTGCCTGCACATGATTGGATGATGGTAGTCAGCAGAGCTTCTGCTCATTTACTAAGCTCTGCAGAGTGCAACAGTCTTTTTGCAATTAGTAAATCAACCCCTATGGGTTACTGTACATTGCATTAAATTTTTGCCCCCCTTCCTTTTGTGAACAAGCGTAAGAGGGATGACCTATCAAACATTTTTTGCGTAAACAGTGCCCACAATCATATATGTATATATATATATATATATATGTATATATATATATACATACATACATATATATATATACACAGTGGTTACGGAAAGTATTCAGACCCCCTTAAATTTTTTGTTATATTGCAGCCATTTGCTAAAATCATTTAAGTTAATTTTTTTCCTCATTAATGTACACACAGCACCCCATATTGACAGAAAAACACAGAATTGTTGACATTTTTGCAGATTTATTAAAAAAGAAAAACTGAAATATCACATGGTCCTAAGTATTCAGTCCCTTTACTCAGTATTTAGTAGAAGCACCTTTTGATCTAATACAGCCATGAGTCTTTTTGGGAAAGATGCAACAAGTTTTTCACACCTGGATTTGGGGATCCTCTGCCATTCCTCCTTGCAGATCCTCTCCAGTTCTGTCAGGTTGGATGGTAAACGTTGGTGGACAGACATTTTTAGGTCTCTCCAGAGATGCTCAATTTGGTTTAAGTCAGGGCTCTGGCTGGGCCATTCAAGAACAGTCACAAAGTTGTTGTGAAGCCACTCCTTCGTTATTTTAGCTGTGTGCTTAGGGTCATTGTCTTGTTGGAAGGTAAACCTTTGGTCCAGTCCAGGTCCTGAGCACTCTGGAGAAGGTTTTCGTCCAGGATATCCCTGTACTTGGCCGCATTCATCTTTCCCTAATCCCTGCAGCTGAAAAATACCCCCACAGCATGATGCTGCCACCACCATGCTTCACTGTTGGGACTGTATTGGACAGGTAATGAGCAGTGCCTGGTTTTCTCCACACATACCACTTAGAATTAAGGCCAAAAAGTTCTATCTTGATCTCATCAGACCAGAGAATCTTATTTCTCACCATCTTGGAGTCCTTAGGGTGTTTTTTTAGCAAACTCCATGCAGGCTTTCATGTGTCTTGCACTGAGGAGAGGCTTCCGTCGGGCCACTCTGCCATAAAGCCCCAACTGGTGGAGGGCTGCATTGATGGTTGACTTTCTACAACTTTCTCCCATCTCCCGACTGCATCTCTGGAGCTCAGCCACAGTGATCTTTGGGTTCTTCTTTACCTCTCTCACCAAGGCTCTTCTCCCCCGATAGCTCAGTTTGGCCGGTCGGCCAGCTCTAGGAAGGGTTCTGGTCGTCCCAAACGTCTTCCATTTAAGGATTATGGAGGCCACTGTGCTCTTAGGAACCTTAAGTGCAGCAAAAAAAAAATTGTAACCTTGGCCAGATCTGTGCCTTGCCACAATTCTGTCTCTGAGCTCTTCAGGCAGTTAATTTGACCTCATGATTCTCATTTGCTCTGACATGCACTGTGAGCTGTAAGGTCTTATATAGACAGGTGAGTGGCTTTCCAAATCAAGTCCAATCAGTATAATTAAACACAGCTGGACTCAAATGAAGGTGTAGAACCATCTCAAGGATGATCAGAAGAAATTGACAGCACCTGAGTTAAATATATGAGTGTCACAGCAAAGGGTCTGAATACTTAGGACCATGTGATATTTCATTTTTTTTTATAAATCTGCAAAAATTTCAACAATTCTGTGTTTTTCTGTCAATATGGGGTGCTGTTTGTACATTTATGAGGAAAAAAATGAACTTAAATTATTTTAGAAAATGGCTGCAATATAACAAAGAGTGAAAAATTTAAGGGGGTCTGAATACTTTCCGTGACCACTGTATATATACATACATACACACAGACACACATATTTACACACACGTCTATTACAACATCACTCCATGGCTAGCTGTAGTGACAATGGGTTTCCTTTGGGCACCCATTAATATTTACTTAAAATATACAATATACAGTATATAAATCTCTGCCTTTTTGTACTTGTAATCTATTTAAAGCAACTTTTAAAAGGTACCCAAAGGGTGCCAAAGTCACCGCAGCTGTGCTAGTTCACTTCCATTTTAAACGTAGCTCTCCACTTAAGCAGGTGTACCTTTCTGACATTAATAACTCCAAGAATGACATACAAGAAACCATTTTTTTGTCAAGCTGCCTTTATAAGTCAATATAAATATATAACTGTTAGCAGTTTTATATATATATATATATATATATATAGTTATATTTAGACAAACAAATTAAACAGGTGGCCAATCTCTGTGCAACTAGTTATGATGAACTTAGCAATGTTTTAATTGATGCAATTGGTAGAGAAGCCTCTTGACCAAATATTGTAAGGAACTCAAACACTTACTTATTTTGTTGGCCAATCCTGTCTATTTGGTCAAAATTGGGTAATTAACTCATATTTAACACCCATCTTAGGTTTAGATCCAGTTTAGGAACCAGAGAATCTCATGACCAATTTAAAACAGTGGATAGCTTGTGACTGGAGAAGGATCTATGCAATCAAAGTCAATGACCACCCAAAGTCCCAAACAACTGCAGAACAAGACCCTACTGTATTCTAAGGAACCATTTAGGTCTTATCAGAGGTGATTCATAAACATGCAAAATTTGACTCTTAGGAAAATGGAAAACTACAATTTCAAAGTAAAGTGGGGTGGCTTAATATTGTAAAATAAAGAAACAGCAGAGCTAACCTAGGACAAAGAGAATGAATATTTACTGGGTGAAAAAAAGGGCTTGAAGGTACATACTGTATAAATATTAACAACCCAGGTAAAGTACTGCCAAACTGTTCTTTTTGCCCTAGATGTGCTCCACCCCCTTCCACCCAAACATCCTAAAAACTACAACTTCATCCTACAAAATAATAAAATAAAGTCCTATAACCGGTTACTTTGAAACCATTAATTATATTCATTGTAGGAGACGGAGCTGCCTGTCTCCGCTGGGATTCGAACCGTGAACCTTGGAGGTGTTAAGCGAGCATGCTGCTTTTCTCTGCGCACCGCCCGAGATGCTTTTAAGTACTCTGTTTATCACTTCTGACATAAATAAATGAGAAAAAAATCAGACCTTTGAAGAAGAAAAACTTCATCTAATATTGTTAATTAGCCATGACAAACGATGAAATAACATTGTAAATCTTTCATAGAAACAGCGACTCGATTTTAATTACACACATTCATAATTTAGCAAACAACATCTTACTTCAACAGGAGAGCTTAATACGTCCTCTACTCCAGGCTCTAGACTGATGTACTGGGCGGCTAGGAGATGGAGCTTTTTTTTCCTTCTCCTTACCGTTTTCCTATAACCTCCCTACGTTTCGTTCTCCTTTGTTCTTCATGGACACAGACAAGGTATTTGATGTGATAAGTATCTTTCTAAGTTATTTATCGCACAATGGGAGGATGAGAAAAAACTTTTGTTGTCTAACATCAACACATTGCACCAGTGTCTGGCTTTTCATTGTACAAGCCCAAAGAGGAAAAAAAAATGAAAGAAAAAAAAACCCACCATAATAATACTGTAGATTTCCTCAGTAATTATTTGAGAGATAGAAAGATAACATGGTGCAGTTGTACAATAAATAGAAGGAAATTATCTAATATCCCCAATCTGCTGGGAATAATATCAAGGTGGAGATCTTATACACACTCCAAGCGTATCTGCTCTAGAAAACAGATTAACTGTTTAGATGACAATCTTGACATTTAAAGTGGAACTAAACCTGATTAAACAAAAGCAAGAATAAAAAAAACTCTGATTAAACGTTCTAAGAGTGTTTTGTTCAAGTTTTGTTTTTTTCTTTGGATGGCAGAACGGTTCTACGAATTGAGAAAGCCAATACATGCTGCTACACTTGTGTACTTGTGCGGAAATTCATTTTAAATCCCCAAATAGTTGTTTGGCAGCTATACATCACTTTTTATTTGTGCTTTATGTTTGCTTAATTAAATAAAAAAGCTAAAGTGTTTAGGTGCCGCTTCATTATTTTACTCTAGTTTTATCCAACTCTAACTTCAGACCTTTCAAAGTTCTGAACCTATTCAGATCTCTGCAATACATGCCCATTACTCAGTGGCTTTATTGTTAGCACTTCTGTCTTTCAGCACTGGGGTCCTCGGTTTGAATCTTGCTTAGAACAATATTGGAGTTTGCATTTTCCCCTGTGCTTGCATGGGTTTCCTCTGGGTACTCCAGTTTCCTCCCACAATTCAAAGACATGCTGGTAGGTAATTAGCTCCTGTCCATATTGGCCCTGATATATGTGTTTGTGGGATAGGGACCTTAGACTGTAAGCTCCTTGGGGGCAGGGACTGATGTGAATGTACAGTATGTAATGTGCTGCATAAATTGTTGGAGCTATACTGTTGGTCAAGTGCAGAAAAATACCTGTTGATCTGCAAAAAATTACTAACTTCCTCTTTGGGTTGGCAACACAGTTGCCTTCTCTGTTCTGAAAATCTAAGCAGCACTGTCAGCTGGCCTATAGAACTTTGCCTATCCCCCTCCACGTGCATATTGATTTATTTCCCAACAAAACAATGTTGGGAAAGATCCTGTCCACACGCCGAGGTTGATTTACTAAAACTAGAGAGGGCGAAATATGGTGCAGCTCTGCACAGAAACCAATCAGCTTCCAGGTTTTTTTGTCAAAGCTTAATTGAACAAGCTGAAGTTAGAAGCTCATTGGCTACTATGCAGAGCTGCACCAGATTCTAAGTGCTCCATTTTTCGTAAATCAACCCCACTGTGTAGGGAATGGGCTATTGAAAGATGTAGTTCTGGGGGAGTGCTCATGTCAGTAGGGATTGGAATCCCAGTGCTGTCCCAGCAAGAATTTCACAAGCTGTTTCTCACTGCCAGAACAAGGTAACAATGAAAAAGAAAAAAATCAATGCTGGGACATGTTTTATAAGAGAAGAGGAAGGTTTGAGGGGGGGGGGGGGGTTAGGCTTGGGTAATGTCTGCCTGAACATACATTTTTAACTTGGTTTTGTATTTGATCGCTAGCCTTTAGCTTGGGCACAAACTGCTTGCTTTGGGATCTAGATCAGGTCTGTCAGTAAGACCATTTAAACAAACTAAGGGTAAGCTCATTAAAACTGATGACAACTTTTGTTTGTAGCAAATCTGTGCAAATTAAGATTAAAATGTTGATGTTCAACACAGCTTGCTGTACACCTATGGGAGGAAATACATCAATGATATGGAGAACATGTTGGCGCAGCTCAAAGTAGAAGTGAAAGTATATCCCTGTGTCCCAGAACTTGGGGTTCAGGCATATCCTGATACCAGTCCAGAGGGCTAGTAAATGTAAAGAGGAAAAGATTGCCACTACTCAGGCTAGCTCAGGTGAATAAGCCACAAGGAGAAGCCTTAGCCTACATGTCTCCACAACACCATACACCTGGACTGGTTAGGAGTAGGGGCGATCTTTTCTTAGCTGCCTGGCTATCATGGTGATGATTTTGCTTCAGTATATCATCCCACAGCTTTAAATCCCCTGTGCTTGTGAGTGGCTGCTACAGGGGAGAGGTAACATGGATAAGTAGGAGGAGGGGAACATTTTTAGGAATAGCTATAGTTAAGTTGGCCATACACAGCTCAGTAGAAAAAAACGGAACCAATTTCCTCACACATTTGAGGCGGATGGGGAAATCCTCCCCGCTATGTTATTGTATCCTAATGCCGCGTACAGACGACCGTTTTTAATGTCATTGAAAAAAACAACGTTTTTCTTGACGTGATTCTTCTCAAGCCTGCCTTGCCTACACACTATCATGAAAAAAAAACGTACGAAATGTACGACGGCACTATAAAGGGGAAGTTCCATTCGGATGGCGCCACCCTTTGGGCTGCTTTTGCTGATCCTTGTGTTAGTAAAGTTTGGTGAGAGACGATTCGCGCTTTTCAGCCTCGTGCTCCTCAGTCTGTTACAGCGTGACGAATTTGCTATCTCCATTACGAACGCTAGTTTTACCAAAACGAGCGCTCCCGTCTCATCACTTGCTTCTGAGCATGCACGTTTTTTTCACGTCGTTAAAGCCTACACACGGCCATTTTCATGATGAGAAAAATGACGAGAAAAATTAGAGCATGTTCCAAATTTTTAATGCCCATTTTTCACATCGTGAAAAATGCTCTGGAGCCCACACACAATCGTTTTTAATGACTAAATTAAAAAATGTAATTTTTCTCGTCATAAAAAACAGTCGTGTGTACGCGGCATAACAGTGAGACTTCCCCAGCATCAAAGCATTTGCCAACAAACCGGTTTGTGAAAAGTCAACCAATAGAGATCGGCTTCTCCTGAATGGGAATGGTCATGAAAGGATTGAAATTTGCCGGTTCCTGCTGAACCAGACAAATGTCAATCCATGTATGGTCAACTTTAGGGTTTTCTTCCACTTCAAATCAGAGATAGAGATTGGCGTTGATAGATAGAGATCTCAAATCAGAGATAGAGATTGGGAAAAACAGAGATTGGCGTGGTTTTAGAAAAAGTTTATAATACTGAAGCACTACCTCCATAAGGGCAGAAATAAGTATACTTTATTTTGCTGAAGTCAGACCAATGTAAGAATGAATTAGGATTGGCTGCTGTGTTTACTTTTTCTCTGACTTTCATTCGCTACTTGTCTGTGACTTACAAGTATAGAAGACAGATCATCTGGCCCACAAGAATTTTCATTTTCAATGGTAGCTCCAATTATTCTCTCATAACAGGTGTACTTTAAGTATCCATTTATACTTCTGCTTAAGATTCTTAGGAAACTCCACTTGCTGGATTTTGGTTCATTTGTCCACGTGCCATATCTCATACATAATAAATAGAAATGCACTAAAATATAGCGTAATGCATTTTAGCATGTATTTCACACGGGAAACCACATGTAACAACAGGAAATGTCAATGTTTTCCTTTTTTTTTTTTCTAGTAACATGACTGAGAAAAAAAACAAATACAAGCACTGATGTTTTCATAAAATTGAAAGAACTTGGAAGTGATAAAAATGCATGCATTTTCAGATGCACACATGTGAACGCTCACATAAAACCCTTTGTTCACAAACTGTACCATCAAGAACAATTTCATTAAGTTTTGTCTATTTAAAATAGGTATATAAAATTGAATAAAGCACACCCATGACAAATGTGGCCTTAGTTTGTTAGACAATCGGGGTCAATGACATGGTAAGGATGATGAATTGTTGTATGAATGTGTCAACTTAATCTCTTTGTTACATACATTGTGTTTTTACACATGAGCCTACTTACTAAGATCAAAATTTTCATTTAAATTGGATGTAATGCCCAAATCTGATCACACAGTAACCTGCTTTGCGACATGGGAATCCAAGGCACATCATTGTGAGTCTACAGAAATTCCCCCTTGTCTGTAGATTTAAAATCCGAGAAAAATTCTTTAGAAACTGTATCAAGGGAAGTTTTGATCGGAGACAAAAACAACTTGACCATTGAAGGTACTACTAATGGAGGAGAGATGATCACTCTGCGACTCCGATTGTGCAATCCATGACCTCTGAAGGCAACCTGTGGTTGACCAATCTCTGGGGTAGATTGATTGAATGGCTTCAATAAATATTCCTATATAAATCACTGTTCTTGACATTTCTCTTCTTTGCATGGTCTTATTTAAATAATATTATAATAATAATAATATTTAAAAGCTATTTTACATGGGAGGGGGCCTAGTGCGGTAAAGGCTGGTGCACACTATTTGTTAAAAAACCTGTCAGCTCTGGTCGTAGCCGCTGTACTAACTATGCAAAGTTAGTAGCGATCTCCCCCGCTGAGCTGTTGTGTTCTGACAGGGGGATGAGAGCACTCCGATCAGCGCTCTCCGCCATTGGCTGTGAGCACTGATCGGGAGTTGTTCGGCTGCTGGTTTTCCATCATGCTTGTCCGATCTGCACATAGGCCGAATGTCAGACTTTTTTTTTTGAACCGGCCAATGTTTCCCAACATTCGGCCCGTGTGTACGGTGCTTAAGAGGGCAGGGTTTATTCTCAGCTTGGAGAGAAGTCACAACCTGGTCCTAGGATCTCAACTCTCCATGCAGAAAGGATATGATCATATGACAAATACAGACTTTTGCACACAATGTGGAAATGACAAGTTCACTTTAAGGGTAACCATAGACATAGGATGGTCACTGCCTGAGCATGCCATCTTCATCAAGAATGGATGATGATCGCAGCATCGGACAACTGTTTACAGGGTAAAATCGAAAAAGTTGCGTTGGTTTAACCAGAAAACCATTACGGCCCTTTCACTCTGATCTGCTTTGGATGCGCTTTTGATGCATTCCCATTGACTTACAATTAAAGATGCCTTTTTGATGCACTTTTGAAAAACAGCACCAAAGATGCAGCAAGCAGGACACCTGCAGTGTGAACAATTACATAGGATTTAATGGGAAGTATGACAAAAGTAGACTAGTGTGAAAGGGGCATTACTGTTTCTTTGGCGGTAAAGTTGGAGCCAGAGACAGGGCTGCATTCAGACCATGGGGAGTCTGGGGCATTTCAGGATTGGTGGGTCGCTCATACACAGGAATTAAAAAAACACTTGGCAAATCACCAAAGTTACACATCAAAGTGTGTTTATTGCACGTCATTGTAAGTGACAAGTTATACTGTCCATACATGGAAAGGTTAAATTTGTTATATATCTAAAGTAAATACATGTACACATACCAGCAAACTCCAAGCTGATTTTTAGTTAAGACAAATTACAAACAACATAGCTATGCTGCTATGTATGCTTTGGTTTCCATAGGCTGATTCAACAATTTACACAACAAAATAAACTCTGAACCTGTCAATGCAAAAGTTTTGAGTATATCTAAGCTAAGCACAGTGAGGGGAATTTACTAAGACTGGAGTAGACAGATTCTGGACTAGCTATGCATGGCAACCAAGCTTTCTTTTTTAAAGCTTAACTGAACAAGCTTAAGCTAGAAGCTGATTGGTTGCCATGCGCAGCTGTTCCATATTTTTTATGCTCAAATGATAGTAAATTCTCCCAAGTAAGTGTTAAAAACTTCCAGCTATATACATCACACTCCAGTGTCTACAAAAAGTTGTCCTTTCTACACTAAGCATCTGAAAAATCTTTAATGAGCTCCTCAAACTATCATATTTAGAACACTGCTCTCCATATCCAGTTGCCACAAAGCACTGGGGCCTTGTTTACACCGGCAGATTGGCTTCATTTTCTCCTTCCCCTGACCACCTACCTTCAAAGGAACAATGTGGATGCTCAGATGAGTACATATTGCCATGGCCGAGAAGCTTTGCATTATGGTGCTGCAATTTGAATTCCACAGATAGGGTTTTGCAAGCAGTGCTGTTCATCAAATTCACCCATTGATATCAATGGGACAAGCTGCAACTGTGGGCCAAGAACTGACCTTGCGGTTGCAGTGTGCTCCCACTGACTTCAGATTGAATGAAGCAGAGCTTTGCTCATGGTTGTGGTGCAGTAAAGCACTGTAAAATACCTGTTCAACTGTAAGAAAAAAAAAAGCCAAGAAAATGCTATAGTATCGCTTCTCAGAAGGGCAGTAGGGACCTTCGGAAGTGTAAACCTATCCATTGTCTTTCATGGGTCACCATGGCTTTTAGATTATTCTTTATCAGTGCAAATTTCCTCAGTAATAGATTTTTCGTCACTAAATAATAATTATAGAGTTGGTTTACCTTCTCAATTTTAAAAATACATGACCCTTATAAATCCAGCCCATGCCAGAAGTTCCTGCCAAGTTATTACTTACATGGAAAAACATGCTGCGTATTATTTTGTGATAACCACTGGCAATATGTGGTAGGATAAAGGCCTGCCATAGATAGGGGTATGTTATAAAAAATAATGACAAAAGCCATCCTAAACACAAATACAGGCATACCCCACTTTTAAGTACACAATGGAGTTTATTTACTATCGCTGGAAAGCGCAAAATCAGGCTCACTTCTGCATAGAAACCAATGAGCTTCTAACCCCAGCTTGTTCAATTAAGCTTTGGTAATAAAATCTGGAAGCTCATTGGTTTTTATGCAGAAGTGAACCTGATTTTGCGCTTTCCAGCTTTAGTAAATAAACCCCATTGTGTACTTAAAAGTGGGGTATTCCTGTATCAGCCACCATTACTACTGCGACTTTCGATGCAATAATGCCTGTTACACCTAAAGTAGGCAATTTTTTATTTAAATTTTTCTGATGGAATGGAGAGGGATTAGACTCTCCCTGTCATGCTTTTTTGTATTGCGGTCAGTGCCCGTTAGGGAGATTCACGCTCTCTATAAGTCCTATTTACCATTATCGTTGAAAGTGAAAGAAAATCCCACATTTTTGGTTGTCTCCAGAACAGTAATAGTGGGGATATCTTCCTATGGGGACACTAGTTCTGGCGAACCTTGGGCAACCAGGATTCCCTCACTTTAGAGGATTTCCTCTCACTTCCTGTTTGGCGATGGGACAAGAAGTGAAGGGAATTCTCCCCAATGGGATACAGATGACAAAAAAAACATGACAGGGGTTTTAATGCTCCCTTACTCTATCTAAAACAAAAAGTTTTACCCTTAGTTCTAAGTTAACTAGAGTGGGCCAAGACTCAAAAGTGTAAAGATTTGTCATCTTATATAGATATAGAAATGTTAATATCTCCTTTACCATAATGTCCCAAAGAAGACAGGGAGGTTAATTTACTAAAGGCAAATATACTGTGCACTGCAAGTGCTCTTTAAGTGCAGTTGCTCTAGATATAAGGGGAGGCTCTGAAATGAGGGAAGCGCTGCTGGTTTCCATCATCCAATCATGTACAAACAAAAATGCTGTTTTTTATTTTCCTTGCATGTGATTAAGTATTATTTCAAAGTGAAACTTTACCTCATTTACTAAGCTTCGGAGCAAGTGCACAGTATATTTTCTCTTAGTAAATCAACCCCATAGTGTGGAACAAGGCATGGTAGATCAGTGATAGGGAACAGAGTGATCTGATAAAGGGAGACCACAGGCAGTACTAGGAACTAATCATTTCTCCTCTGCTTGCCTTTTTCGGGCACAGCTTCCACTGCGCAAGTGTTCTTTAAGTACACCTAAAAACTGTTGCAAGAGATTTGGGGACCTTGTGATCTTTACTGACCCCACTGAATACAGAATACCTTAATGCGGAGTTCCACCCAAAAGTGGAACTTCCGCTTAAACCACTCCTCGCCCCCTTACATGCCACATTTGGCATGTCATTTTTTTTTTTGGGGGGGGGAAGTGGGGGCTTCAGTAGGAGTGGGACTTCCTGTCCCACTTCCTCCTTCCGCCCAGGGACTGCTTAGGCGACTCGTCATATCGCCTAAGATGGCCCCTCCCTGTAGGCGAACATCTGGGACACGTGACAGGTCCCAGGCGATCGCCTGTCCACTCAGATTGCGCAGCGCCGCTCGCGCATGCACAGTGAGTGCCCGGCCGTGAAGCCGAAAGCTGTCACGGCCGGGTGTCCACAGTTGGAATGGAGGCGCTGGTGGAGAGGGGGAGGGAGAGAAGCGAAGCTCCGTTCGGCCGCGTTGCTGGACCGTGGAACAGGTAAGTGTCTGTTTATTAAAAGCCAGCAGCTACACTTTTTGTAGCTGCTGACTTTTAATAAACGTAAAAAAGTCTGGAACTCCCCTTTAACAATTACCAGTTTAGCTCTATCATTTTACTAAGAACAGTGCTACAAACGGACGTGCAAGTCTTTGGCTGAACGCGTAACACAAACCTTGGAGCCATATGCAAACAAAAGAAAAAAATTGCAACAACTAATAAATGTTCCTTTCCCTGCTATCTGCTAAGGTTAATACCAGCTTTCCATGTTACAAAAAGGCAGGATATAGAAGTATACAGGACGCATTGTCCATGAAAGAGTTCAGAGGAATCTGTGTTGCCAAACTGTGTTCCCCACCCAGTTACTAAACACAGGATACCAGTCCTTCTGTTTACTTCTCACAATTGAATGCACACAAAAAAGGTCTTTACTGGGCTCTGTTGACAGGTCAGTAGCCAGTGTTAAAATGCTGAAATATCCTGATAAAACTTGCAGTTTTGCTCCCCTCCCTTCAGCTCTTGTCAAAGGTCTGTTTTTCCTTTCTTGGGTTACTCCCTGCAGCCTAACATAAACTGTCATACTAGGGCAGGACAAGCTGCCCTGTTATACATCTCTGATAAACTGGGTATGAAGGATTTGTATTCTCTACTGACAGAAACAAGTTTTCAAAAGGGAGTGTGTGTGTTGCTTCTAGTGAATCTGTCATGGTGGCTTCATATAGTGGTGAGATATCCCCATCAGAATTCCCAGTTCTGTTTAAAATGTAATGGTAACCACTAGCCAAACACATGCCTAAAGAGACAGTGGGGGTTATTTACTAAAAGCAAATCCACTGCGCACTACACGTGCACTGCAAGTGTACTTGGAAGTGCAGTCACTGTGGATCTGGGGGAAGATCTAAAATGAGGGGAAGCTCTGCTGATTTCTATCATCCAGCCATGTGCAAGCAAAAATGCCGTTTTTTATTTTCCTTGCATGTTCCCCTCAGATCTACAGCGGCTGCACTTCCAAGTGCCCTTGTAGTGCACAGTGGATTTGCCTTTAGTAAATAAACTCCAATGTCACTTGCCTATTCAGAACAAAGTGACAGAGTCTGTGAAGAAATACCTCTCTAATGCTTTCTTCCCACTTGTTCCACTATCGCAACCAGAAGTAAAATACCCAGTGTCAGCTGGTGTCAGAGGCTAGAGGGGATGGTGATGTCATCCTCGCTATCTTTTAACATCACTCGGGCCTATCAATTGATACTAGACTCAAGCACTGTCACACAGGAAGGTCACATGCTCCCCCTTCTTACAGCTCTCAGATACCAGGTATTTTGCTCCAGGTATTTTGGACCTGGTATTTTGCTCCAGGTATTTTGCCGGGTATTTTGCTCAAGCACCGGGTATTTTGCTCCAGCAAAGGTGGAGGCAGGAGTGGCATGGGATCACTAGAGAGGAAGGATCAGACATTGTCAATTTTCTCTAACATCACTCGGGCCTATCAATTGATACTAGACTCAAGCACTGTCACACAGGAAGAGGTCACATGCTCCCCCATACCTGGAAGCACCAGGTATTTTGCTCCAGCAAAGGTGGAGGCAGGAGTGGCAGGGGATCACTAGAGAGGAAGGATCAGACATTGTCATTTTCACTAAATGATCAGTGTAAGTGTTTCTGTAAATGCACAGCTGTAAGAATGTGGAAGCCACACAAGTAGTGTGACAATTATTGAAGTATCTGAGAGCTGTAAGAAGCACACAGGTAATTCTGTCTATGAGTATCCTTAATTAAATATCCTGTATTTTCTTCTATAGCTTTGTGTGCTCCTTCCCTCCCTCAGAAATGCTACGTCACAACAAAACTGAGATACTGGTAGGGCCAGATTTCCATCACTGAAGCCTGTAGAGAGACCACCATTGGCACCCAAAATAACAACTTTCTGGTAGTATAACCTCTTTACACAAATCATCATCTTGTTTTACTGGTCCTAGCCCATCTTAGAAAATTGTGTAGCTAAACTTCTAAGAGAGGACTATAGTTCTACTGACGTTGGGAGGAAATGTCTGGACAACTGCTATACAGGAAAAATACATCTTTTTTCCTCTGCTACCTATAAGCACAGGCCTAAAATGCTGCCTAATATCAAATCTGGCCCTGGATACCAGTTTTGATAGGACCAAACTTTAATATATTTTTAAATTGCCACATCAAAAGCCAATGCCTACTGTGGGCTGATCTACGATATCATATCATACTCAAACAACTTGTTGTCTGAGCTTCCTCCAGGCGAATAAACTTATGTTGTTGAAAATGAGTTGTGTAATTATTAGTCAAATTAAATACATTTATAGAAAGTTGCTTCAGTCACAGATAATTTCTTTAATCTCAATGAAAAGAACTTCGTACTAAACAAGCTTTTAGGAGATCCACCCTCTTTGTCGGGTCTCAATGCCTGACCTGTTTTTTTCAGGTTGAATTTATTTTCTAAATATTCTCGGATTTTAAAGTTAGTGAAGTTACAAAGGTAACTTGTTAAGGTTAGAGAACTTCAGTGCTGATGTGCTTTCCTGAGTCTAGCAACCAACAATCAGTTTCAGAATACCAGTTGCCAGGGTCAGAGAGGCATCACAATGGAACCGCTGGGACTACTGCAGACAATGGTGAACCAAGACGTTGAATTTTAGTTAACACAATGGGAAGATACAGCTTAACACTTTGAAACGTGACAAAGAATACAACAGATGAACCTCAGAGTTATAATGTGTGCTGCCTTTATGTTTGGAACAGGGCACTCCAATCCACTGAGCAAGACAATTAAAGGACTAGTATGCTTCTCTGCAAGCACAGTGGTCAACTTAAAAAAAAGTTCAAAGTCTGGGATAAAGAAGGGTGGCACCAGATCTGTAGATATCTCCCCTAGGTAGAAAAAATTCTCTTTCGTTAATAATGTTCTAAGTTTGGACCATCACTAATGAATATCACAATGTCTATAGTCATGACAGATGAAAAAACTTAGGAGCCAACTATTCTATAACTATAATTAGTAAAATATACAAAGTTTTTAGTGAATCATATACACACTTGACAGGTAGTGGCAAACATGTAACCCACACAGGAATGCTGAATTACACTTTTAAAACTCTTCTACCACTATGTTGGCTCAGTTCCCATCCTTATTTGAACACCACAAGCGCTATCATAGTGAACATCATCAAATTATCAGCCTCTGCATATTTTTTTAAGAGTAGACCTTGCATCAAAATACAAGGTCTACTTCGTTGTTACACGCCCCCACTCCCCTTGCAAAACACCACATTCCACGTTTAAGTCCTTAGTTATTTTTTAAGTTGAATGTGGCATATTTTTGGGAAGGGGATTCATTGTATAACAAGGAAGTGGACCTCGTATTTTGATTTTAAGTCCACTTTAAAGACTACCCCCAGAAATCAGAAATCAAATCATGTCCTCAAGCCCACAAGTCATAAAATCTACTTAAAGTGGAGCTCCACCCTAAATAGCAATTTTTGCTTTTTGGAACCCTCCCCCCCTCCGGTGTCACAATTGACACCTTTCAGGGGGGAGGGGGGTGAAGATACCTGTCTAAGACAGGTATTTTCACCCACATCCGGGAGTCCTCTCTCCGGGAATCTGCGGGAGTGACGTCACTTCCCGCAGACTTCCCGTAGTGTTCTGGGAGACACTCGGCTCCCAGAACACAGGAGGACAAATCAGAACGGCGCAGCGCGACTTGCGCATGCGCCGTAGGGAACCGGGCATGAAGCCGCAGGGCTTCACTTCCTGGTTCCCTCAGCGAGGATGGCGGAGGGAGCAGCAGAGTGACGAGCGATTGCTCGTCCTCTGCTGCGGATGTCGCTGGACTCCAGGACAGGTAAGTGTCTAAATATTAAAAGCCAGCAGCTGCTGTAGCTGTAGCTGCTGGCTTTTAATATTTTTTTTCCGGCGGAGCTCCACTTTAATATACCTTAAAGTGGATGTAAACCTGATTCATGAGATTTGACCTAGGCACATACAATATATCTGTAGTGTTTTCTTATCTCTCTCCAAGCCCCAAGTCCTGTGTCTTTCTGTTATTAGCATAACTTCTGACAATTTCTTCAACAACCGAGATAAAATGAGCCTGAAATTTGTGTTGGGTGTTATAAATAGATTAGCAGAGAGCTGGTCTATTCATAGCACAGCTCTGCATATTCCTTCCATCCTTTGCCCATGTGGAGGGGGGGGGGTGCCTTTCCTCCAATCAGCTGTCACAGCTGTATGCCAAGAATCCACACCCAGTGCTGAACAGGAAGAGATAATATCTAACACAATGTGCACTTTCTAAAGAATATGGGAAGCTGAATACAGTAGATATACATGTAAAGCTTATGTAGGGAGACTTGTTTCATCTCTGTGTATCATCTGAGGCTGTTCACTTCACTGGGTATATATGAGAGGGTTTACATCCAGTTTAATTTGAGTCATAAATAGTCCATTATAGATATACTTACCAGGCTTCTCCAGCTGATACTTTGGGAACTGCTACAATGTCATATAACTATATGCCAAGTAACCACCCTGCTCTAATTTGTGTGGGCATGGGTGCAGTGGGCTTAGGGATAGGGCAGGGGTTAAATCAGTGAGCACCCTGGCCAGTATACTCACAAACTAAGCTTCAGGGTTGCTAAGGCTGATGTCAGACAGCAATTCTGCCACTAGAAGCAAATTGCCTGTGGCAGGATGGCTAAACAGGCTGCCTGTTTGTCCCTATGGAATCCCTTCCTCCGTAGCCAGATGCAGTGAGATGTCACTATGTGGCTGGCCTGGTGAATGCTGATAATCGCTAGCGATGGGAATGGCAAATTGCTGCCTCAGCTACAGGGAGAGCGGCGTTGTGGCCCATCTAACAACGACCAAGAAAAGGGGGTATACGGGCAACTATAGAGAGTAATAGATTTAAAGGGATCTTTACAACTTTGCTCATAAGTGTAATTCTGAACATTCACAGGCAGACTTCTTTTGTTGGTGCTAACCAAAGATCTGAAGCTCAATTCTCCAAATAAAGGATGAGGTCTCTTGTTGGTTGCAAGTTTCTAATTTTCTGTATAGATTTAATTTTGTTTCCTTTCCTTGGCCAGTCCTGTTTTTACTAATCATTTTTACAATCATTTATAATCACGTCAGAAACCTTTTAGCATGCTGAAAGGCGCCTGTAACCAAAGATATTCATTGCTTAAAAAATGCTAGTTATCACGCATTCGTTATCTGTACAGTACCCAATTATTGCAAGTGCAGCTATAAGCTTTGACACAAAAGGCAAAAAGAGCACACAGATTTAATGAATGAAGATGGTCATAGATACCTTAGGGCGGTTGGAACGTGCAAGCATGAACTGAGGGCTGGGTGACACTGAGCTTCACTCAACCCAGAAAAGGGGGCACAACTTTTGCATAGAATGGACTTTGTGTGGAAGACAGCGCAGCAGAAAAGGTTAGTATTGCAGTGAAAGCAGCACATTTAATATCAGAAGAGTGGAAGATTTGGAAGCTAGATTTGCCAGATAGAACTTCTGGCAACCAATCAGAATGAATCCTCTACCAATGTCACTCCAATAAGCCAAATCCAACTGTCTGTGAAGGACAACTGTTCTTTGAACAGTCAATATTATTTTAACTGATGAATTATCCCAATAGTATATAGATGTACAGTATATACACTATATTACCCAAAGTATTGGGACGCTTGCCTTTACACACAAACTTTAATGGCATCCCAGTCTTAGTCCGTAGGCCCACCCTTTGCAGCTATTTGTGAGGTCAGGCACTAATGTGGACGAGAAGGTCTGTCTCCACTCTAATTCAACCCAAAGGAGTTCTATCGGGTTGAGGTCAGGACTCTGTGCATGCATGTCAAGTTCCTCCCCCAAAACTCGCTCATCCATGTCTTTATGGTCTTTGCTTTGTGCACTGGTGCGCAGTCATGTTTGAAGAGGAAGGGGCCATCCCCAAACTGTTCCCACACAGTTGGCAGTATAAAATTATCCAAAATGTCTTGGTATGCTGACATCTTAAGAGTTCCCTTCACTGGAACTAAGGAGCCAAGCCCAACCCCTGAAAAAAAAACCCACCCCATAATCCCCCCTCCACCAAATGATTTGGACCAGTGCACAAAACAAGGTCCATAAAGACATGGATGAGTGAGTTTGGGGTGGAGGAGCTGACCTCAACCCGATAGAACACCTTTGGGAGCGGAGACTGTGAGCCAGGCCTTCTCGTCCACATGAGTGCCTGACCTCACAAATGCACTACTGAAACAATGGTTAAACATCCCCATAGACACGTTCCTAAACCCTCTGGACAGCATTCCTAGAAGTGTTGAAACTGTTATAGCTGCAAAGGGTGGGCCAACTCAACATTGAACCCTACGGACTAAGACTGGGATGCCAATAAAGTTCACGTGTGTAAAGGCAGGTGTCCCAATACTTTTGGTGATAAAGTGTAGATACCATAACTGGACAATACCCCTCAATGGGAGGAGCTTTGTAAAGAGAAGCTAATAAAAATGAAAGCTATCACCGCTGTGATTTCATCCAGTTATCAGAAACGATGGATGCTTCTTACACATGAAACATGACACTAGAGGTTATTTTAACATTGAGTCATGTAAAAAGGAAACAGCCTCATAAAGGTTTACTCCCCAGCACTCCGGGGGATAAATGTGTCGCTACTAGGAGGGGTCCTTTCCTGTCTATCTCAGCCAAGCTGAATCTTTGATTTGCCTTTTGCATTGTGCTGAAACTTCCAACAAATGGATCTTCTTTTTTTCCCCTGTATCACAATAAAGCAAATGAAGAGCGGTAATGGGGTCACCTGCGACGACGCTGTAGACCCCGGCCAGGACACCAGAGACTCGTGCAAGCCGATAAATCTATAAGAAATGTATGTTTTTATCATTTTATTACTGTATGCGACCATCCTGCCCTTACACTTCCTTCATCTGCCTCTGGAGTGTACATCTGAACTCGCATTGTCTCGCAGCATGCTTCCCGGCATAAAAAAAAAAAAAAAAGAAAAACAAACTAAATACTGGGAAAGCAAAGGCGTACTATGTCTAATAAACCACGCAAGAGGTTAATATGAAGTGGCAGGTGAACTTCTCGCTGACTCAAGAATGATCGAGGCAGCCCTGCGCTTCATTGTATTTCTTCAAACATAGAGTTAAGAGATCCTTTTTCTAAAAAGAAAAAAAGAAAAAAAAATGATGTCTTTGAATGGAAAGAGGCACAAAATAACAACAGGGGGTGAAAGCTTGACAGCCACAGGGGAGAAGATCCATAATTCTTTCCTGTCTTTTTTTTTTTTTCTTGAATCGTAGAAAAAAAAAATCGGCAGAAGGACCACAAATCTCGAGAGGCTACAGCCATTTCCTGTGATCAAGAATAAAATACTTCAAAAGTTGGTTTTTACCAATTCTGTTGATCAATTGCGCCTCCTTTTCCCTTCCTCTCCTTCTAGTGCCTTCCTTTTTTTTTTCTGTTTACATCTGATGTGACTCAATGACAAGCGGTGTCTGAGCCGCTGAAACAAATCTGTCATGTTGATTTATGAGTGCGTCAAACCACGACTTGTCCAAACTGAAGCTCGCAGTTCATTAATTAGAGAGTTGTGACTTTGAAGTCGGCTCTCAGACTGTGGTTTTTAACATTTGGCTTAATTTGTATGCTCTTGAATGTGGCTCTCTAAGGGGAAAAAAAACTGAAATTCCCTTCTTGTCTTTGAACTTCTTTTGACCGCACAATAATCATTCCTTTGTCCGGAGTGATGCCTGCATCCCAGAGTCATTAACGCACATTGAATTGCTACTGATGAGTAAGCCCCGCTGAATTAAAGAAACAGCCTGCAAAACAAAGCTAAGAGCATTTTGCACTGCGATATCTCACAATTACATGCGTTTCCCTCCCCGTGCCATTTCCATTTTAATTACTGTTGGCCTGTTAGATTTACATTTTAGACACTTTTTAATCTGTTCCCTTTTTCTACAAGACTCAAGTGCTCCTTATAATGGAAACGGATGGGAGAAGACACAATGTAGGTGCCCGACTTAATATAGGCAACTAGCTTTGTCTTGAGAGAGTTCTGACATCTATCGTGCCCAATAGTGTTTACAATGCAGGCAGAAATATCGTCTATGTACCACTATTAAGCAATGTGCTTTGTGTAGCAAATACCAGCAGATGATCAAAGATGTATGGGGACATGTGGTAAAAAAATACTTGCTGACGATACGACCCATTAGTATCACTAACAATAATCAGATCTGTAAGCAGTGAAAGTTTGTAGCAAGCATTCAACCAAATGCATTTCTAGCTATGAGTAAATTCTTAATGATTGAAGCCATATAAAGTCAACAAAAATATATCCATCTATATCAACTGCATTTTTTCAACTTTTTGGTATCTCCAAAAGAATCCCCCACCTCTGTCTGCAAAATGCTCATGGTCAGTTGTGACAACATGATTGATTTTTGCATTAACTGTAGACAAGTTTAATTGCTTATACAGTAGTTTCTCACTGATGTGCAAACCATGGAACCCTATATCTTCTTTCACTCTTTACTTAAAGTGTTACTAAACCCAGGACCCTGCATTTACTATATCTTGCTCTCCCACAGTACACAAAACATGGAGATTCTATTATTTTAGTAAAAATAAACTGCTAAATACCTTTTCTCTTCGGCAGTATATACCAGTCTTATGACTTTCATGAGTTTCTGGGTAAAGCTTGTAGGAGGAGCTTTCATTCTACTCTGACTGTTCTATGAGTCTTCAGGACCCCTGACCCCCTGTCTGGACAGTGCTGATTGGCCCTGTGCTGATCACATGCACCCTCCCAAGAAAAAAAAAAACTCTCTAACAATACATACCAAACTGAGCATGTGCAGAGTGCCCCCATGGCTCTGTTCTATCAGGAAATGGATTGGGGACTGTGGAAGAAGGGGAGGGGATTAGAGAAGACAGGATCAAACAGCCTTTTTACACAATGAGGAGGATTAACCCCTTAGGATCCACAGTGAGTAGAACAAGCATGCTTTACTGTAGGGCTAGGCGACCTTGGCACTCAGCTGTGGTGAAACTACACATCTCATCATGCCTCTGCCTCTAGGAGTCATGCCTGTGATTGTCAGGGTCTTGCAATGTCTCATGGGACTTGTAGTTTCACCACCGCTGGAGGGCCAAGGTTGCCTACCCCTGCTTTACTGCATATACAGACTGATTTTACTGTTGTGGGTTTAGTAACACTTTAAATATTGCACAGCATCTTTAAATTAGTATGTGCACACCGTACAGTTAAAGTGATAATAAAGACTCATTTCTATTCATTTAAAAATAACAAACATGTTATACTTACCTGCTCTGTGTAGTGGTTTTGCACAGAACTGGCCAGATCCTCCTCTTATTGGGTACCTCGCTGGCACTCTTGGCCCCTGCCTCCTGCCGAGGAGGGAGGGGCCAAGAGCTTTTTATGGGGGCACCCGAGCCAAGCCACTGCTCTGTGTGTCCATTCAGATACAGAGCTGCAGCTCGGCCCGCCCCCTCTTTCTCCTCATTGGTTCATTGACTTTAATTGACTCAATGAGGAGGGAGAGTCCCAGGCAGCCAAGACTCTCATGCAAAATCGCTTGTTCGAGATGAGGCCCAGGTAAGTATTAGGAGGGCTGCTGCACACATAAGATTTTTTTTTATTTTAATACATAGAATGATGAAAAAAAAAACCTTCTGACTTAAGAACCACTTTAAAGTAAAACTATAGGCAAAACATTATTTTTTTTTGTTTTGGGGTAGAGAAAATGAGGGCTATAACCTGTGTTTTTTTTTTTTGCCATGTGGGGAGATTTACCTTCACTCAGTGTTTCATAGCCAAAACTGAAAGTTAGAGGTAATCCCTGGAAATTAAGGGAATCTTTTGGGAAGCTCCAGGTTACCAGAACTAGTGTCCCCATTGGAAGATTTCCCCTTACTTCTCTGAGGACAACCCAAAATTTGAGATTTTCTTTTAATTTCACTTTTTAATGGTAAACATGACAATTAGATTGGACAAATCTCTTGCTAATGTTCTAATCCATCTCCACTCTGACCAAAACAAAAAAAAAAAGTTTTGCCTTTAGTTATACTTGAAACAAAGCATTATGTAACTTCAAGATTGCAGGGAAATGTCCAAGATAGCAGGGCCTTTGAGGTCTAAATGCATTCTAAAGACACACATTTTTAAATGTATCTCTCTTCCATAACATTTATGAAAACAACAGGAGAGGGTCTGATCCAAGTGCAGTATCTAGAAGTAGCACGTAGTGAATCAGTTTTCTGTGCAAAGAATAATCCATGTACCCACTGAATGGGGAGCAGGGGAACATCATCATTGTTCTATGGGGTATTACTGGACACTGCATCATGGGCCCATCTCTCACCTCTCAGATTTGCAAAAATGTATTAAAGAATACATGAACTAAAAAGTTACCATGTGGCAAGGTCCTTTCATAAGAGGACCTTTATAGCACTCTAGAAATAGAGTAATACTATAACACTTAAAGTAAAGTGAATCTGAAACTTCTATTGAAGAACATTTTGGAATAAAGTTAAATATTTTTCACTGCAATTTTATTGAATCAAAGTTTGTTCTCGCCAGATGAACAAGTTAGGCATCCAAGGGTGCTTAACAATTCTTTTTACATTATTTTTTTTTCTTTGTTGTATAAATTCTCATACCAGCATAAAACTGTATGTACCTGAGCTAAAGGACCATGCAGGTCCAATATGTATGGACAATCTCTACAGAATTTTGAAAACTTAGGCAGAGGGAAAAACAAAGCAACATTTACAGCAGCCAATCAGGTTTTAACATTCATTTTGTGTCTGAAGGAAATGAGTGAGTAAACTCTGATTGGTTGCAGCAACACCAGTTTTGAAAGGCCAATTGTTCAAACATGAATGCAGTTAAATAGACAACATAGAGGACCAGAAATAGAGCGAAAGAGAAATACCTTGTCTCTTTCATTACATTAGCAGATACTTGTACGTCTAGAAACTTTAATCCTGGCCAGTTCCTGTGCTTTAGTGATGGTTCCACAAAGCAGCACAATAATATATTAACAACCACTTGGTCTTTTTCTGCACAGGCCGATTAACAGCACCGCAGACCAATGATTGTACTTACGAAGATAATTAGAGGAAAAGAAAAAACACAAATCCAGTTTATCCTAATTAAATTCTGATTAGCATTGCTCTTTGCATTGGAGGGATACATCAAACTGAGGCTTCTACAAGAGACCAAACTTAAGACCAAGCTGCTCACTAAAGGAATCTGCAGCCATAACGTGTCGGTTGGCTGTGGATTCACTATCGATTAACCTAATGATCTCTTTTTTTTTATAGAGAAGTATGTGAACATACACACTCAGAAAGATGTGTATATCTTGATGATGAGAATGAAACTTCATGGTCATTAAAAAGCACGCAAGGAAAATCAACAATGACTTGTATGTATAGCCAATATGACCATAGTATAGGCTAAACAATAAAATATAATTTGTGATTGGCAACTATATTTACAGCCCTATTATTATTCAGCTATTATCCCCTTATTATCTACATTTGCAATCAGTTAACAAGAGAACATCCATCAACAAATATCCTTTGCCTGTCCCACTGTGAATGTTAACTTTGTAATTTTTCTAGCGCAAGTAAAAAAACACAACAGCCAGAATGTGATTTTCTGTTACGAACGCTACCTCGGTTTTCCTTTTTCTTTGGTTTTATACACCAGCTTCTGTTTCAGTTCTCCAGCGCATAAATATTGGGCCAATCCAAAGAAATCACTCCCCTAAAGTTCGCTGGAAACTGTCACTTCCAGGATCGTTGATCTCTTGAATTCCCCCCACAGCTCCTAAAGGTTCCTTCTGTTGCGTGGGTTGTGGGGATTCAGGAAATCAGCATTTCTGGAAGTGTTAGTTTCCCTGGGGAATTTACATAAAGAGGATATGAGCAGCATTTCGACATCAAGGGCTGCAGGAAAGGTGAATATTTATACTGTTCTTTTTAAAAGTATGCCTTCTCTGGAAAACTTTTTTATAGCGACAGGGTCACTTTGATGTGAACCAGCACAAAAAACACACAAAAAACCCTAAAGTAATAGAACCACAGAAAGCTTCTATGTGTCTGTACCTGAACACCCAACTCAGGCACATTCTATCCGGAATTCATATCAGAGCTTTGCATGCCCATTGAAACCCCATGTTGCAGTGTATCTGCCTTAGCAGCAAATAGACAGATACGTGCATTCTGGGAAGGAGATGAAGATTTTGATGTTTAGTCAACTACTGTGTACTCCCCAGACACATGTGAGTTTTCTTGACAACAAAACTATTTGGTGCCTGTACTTAGGGTGTTATATAATTATTACATTTTTTTTTATGCCAAGCTCACTTCAGTGATCACTGATCTCTATGGATGACCAGGCATCTTGCTGCGGATATTTGGGTTGATTTAATAAAGACAAGTCCACTGTGCACTACAATTGAACTTCAAGTGCACTTGAAAGTGCAGTCGCTGTAGATCTGAGGGGAATATCTGAAACGAGGGGAAGCTCTGCTGATTTCTATCATCCAATCATGTGTAAGCAAAAATGCAGTTTTTAATTTTCTTTGCATGTCCCCCTCAGATCAACAGCGACTGCACTTCTAGTGCACAGTGGATTTGCCTTTAGTAAATAAACCCCATAGTCTTGAGTGAAGCCAGCATTAGATATAAAAAAGCAGTAATACAATCAATTCCAAGAGACTATTTGCAAAAAAAGAACGAGATGGAAGAAATGCTAACATCCATATTATAACCTAACTCAAAAGATCTTAAAGTAGAACTGTATCCAGGCTATAGACATTAAAATTATTAAATATTCCTAACAAGCAGCAAATACATTTAAAAACAAGCCTCCACTGACCTCTTTAGCTGAAGGTAATGTGGAGTAATTAACCCTTAAATTTTGCAACCAAAGCTGCTCAGTTTTACGTTCTCTCTGTAGATCAACCCCCAATTCCAGCATTGGCTTGGCAACCTGACAGTCTTTTAACCTCTAATGTAAAATCAGAGAAGGTGCACACAAAGAGGAGGAGACAACGCCTGACATGAACAACTTCACTGTTTTTATTATGAACTTTGTGAATGAATTGCTCCGCAGTGGCTGTAACTACAGAGATCAGTGAAGGCTTGTTGCAGAATGTATTTACTGCTTAAGAATATGTGAATGCAAGAATGTCAATATTATGGTCACAGTTTTCCTTTAAAGCAGGGGTCTCCAATCTATCTAAACAAAGGGCCAATTTACAGTTCTTCAGACATTAGGGGGGCCGGACTGTGGTCAGTGGGAGTAGAAAATGGCCCGATGTTAGTGGAAGTTATCAATGTCCCATCATTGGCATTAGTGGGAGTAATAGTGCCCCATCACTGGTGTCAGTGGGGGGAAGATTGCCTTGTATCACAGTGGGAGAAATAGTGCCTAAGGGCCAGAGAGCATCAAACAAAGGGCTGCATCCAGCCTTTGGGCTGCAGTTTGGAGACCACTGCTTTAAAGCCAAACTGCAGGCAAAAATGAAAAAAAAAAAAAACAATCAAAAGTCCTATGTAATATTGACTCATGTAACACACCTGACAAACTGTTGTATTTTTCTTTAAGAAAGTAAAAAACATAGTGCTAGAACCACTCTACTAACAGCTGGTAGACTAGGTTGTGCCTTGCTGCCTCTAAGCCTTTTTCACTCTGGCCCATAATCGTTCCTATAGCTACATGTGTACATCGACCCAACTTGGTCACACATCCTGTGCTGCTGGTAGGCAAAGTTTAATGCTGTGTACTTTGTCCTACCATGAAAACATTTACTCAAGGACTGACATACATTATGTGGGCATTACTGTTGCTTCTTCATGGCCCTGCCCACACTTTACTCACAGGACACCCATGCTATTACTTAGCAGCTGGAACAGAAGGTCAATGAATGGTCAATGACTTCACATGCAGAAGCTTCTTGACCTCTTTTGACATACTTTCAAAAATTTAGTTACCCGTATATACTCGAGTATAAGCCGACCCGAATATAAGCTGAGGCACCTAATTTTGCCACGAAAAACTGGGAAAACGTATTGACTCAAGTATAAGCCTAGGGCGTCCATCTGCATGCCTCACTGTGCCTCACTTTGCCTCATTGTGTCCATGTGCATACCTCACTGTGGCCATGTGCATGCCTCACTGTGCACAATCTCCCTACCTGATCTCCGGCGCTGTGTGACTAGACTGACGTTTAACATGGTAGTCTATGGAAGGGATGCCCGGCTTTGAAAAATCGGTGCTCCCAGGCCGTAGGTCCCCTGGACAACACACTTTGCACACTTGTAGATGACGAGTGTGGCTAAATGTGTGCCCAGTTTGGGGTCCAGGGGACCTAGGGCCGGCTGGTACTGGGTCCCCAAAATCACCGGAGAAATTACCGTTTAACATGGGAGTCAATGGAAGGGGTTCCCGGGTTTGAAAAATCGGTGCTCCCCGACCGTAGGTCCCCCGGACAATAATCCTTTAACACTTATAGAGGAAGAGTGGGGCTACATTTGTGCCAGGTTTGGGGTCTAGGGGACCTATGGCTGGCCGGGATCAGGCGCACAAAGTTGTAGATGGACACAGACTCGAGTATAAGCTGAGGGGGGCATTTTCAGCACAAAAAAATGTGCTGAAAAACTCGGCTTATACTCGAGTATATACAGTAATGTTTTTAATTTTGGAACTTCTGTATTGTGTCACATGATTAAAAATTTAAGGAAGGTGATGAAATTTTAATAATAAATTGCTACATATTTTTGATACTTTTCAGATCTCTTTTTTTGTTTTAAGGAAGCCTGGAGCTCAGCTTTATTTTCAAAATCAAAGCTGTAAAGAGAACCCATGCATGGCAAAGCTACAAGCTGAGTTAAATGCTGGCCCCCGGAGCCTAGACTTCCCTAACCTTCACTACCCTGCTGCTCTGTTCTTTCACTGGACATACACAGGGATTACTGGAGCAGTAATGAAGCAGAAGGGAAGGAACTTTGCTGAAATTGTTTTTAAGCCCAGCACGTAAAAGAACACAGTTAATATTCACCTTTGCTCCTGCCCTTGCTGCCAATCCCATTCTTTACTTCTGGGTTCTGTGGTTTTTACCATTGACCCCTATATCACTATAGTATCCTGATCTGATGTAACATAGAAATTAGCAGAAGGAAACACAGAGTACAGCAGGGGACCAGACATCCGAAACTCCCAGAAGAACTAGGATGCAAAAAATTCTTCAGGCAGTGTTAGCTCTGCAACAGAACAAAGATCGGCAGCGAAGGTAGCAGGACAGGCGATAAAATAGGATTTTTGTACTCACCGTAAAATCCTTTTCTCTGTCGTCCATGGACGGACACAGCTTCCATAAATCTTGACTTGTGGATTATGTTCCGTCTAATAGGAGAGGACTAGGCAGACATGTTATATATAATACATGTAACTTAGCAAAGCTGAAACAGCCCCGCCCCGGGGGCGGTTCCTCTGGTCATAACCCCACACCCGACAGCAGCTCAGTTCGTCAAAAAGCAGTACAAACTTAAAAGGAGGGGTGGGTGCTGTGTCCGTCCATGGACGACAGAGAAAAGGATATTACGGTGAGTACAAAAATCCTATTTTCTCTTTTCGACCATGGACGGACACAGCTTCCATAAATCTCGACTTGTGGGACATCTGCAAGCAGTGTCAAAAAACGAGGGGTGGGAACAGCATTAAACAAACTTCACCCCAAAACAACCAGGGCTCCTCAACGGAGGAGTTGTAACCTTAAACGGCTGCCTGCAAAACCTTGCGGCCAAAAGGAAGCATCCGAAGATGCACTCACATCAACCTTGTAAAATTTTGAGAAGGTGTGAATGAATGACCAAGTCGCCGCCTTACACATTTGTGAGACAGACGCTTGATGTCGGAATGCTCAAGAGGCACCAATTGCCCTGGTCGAATGCGCCGTGACAGGAAAGGGAGGCACCCGCCCATTAAGGGCATAGGCCTGAATTACAGTCTGTCTGATCCACCGGGCCCCATCTTTGGACCCGAGACCGACACAAACAGTGAGTCAGACCTCCGGAACGGATCAGTAACAGCCAAGTACACTCGTAGAGCTCGTACCACGTCCATGGAATGTAGAGCAGTCTCTTTTGGGTGCGACGGCCGAGGACACAAAGATGGAAGCACAATGTTCTCATTCAAGTGAAAAGATGAAACCACCTTCAGAAGGAACGAAGGCTGCGGGCGTAGCACTGCCATATCCTTATGGGAGATCAAGTATGGAGACTTGCAAGACAAGGCCACCAACTCAGAAACCCTTCTTCTGACAGATGTAATGGCAACAAGAAAAGCAACCGTCTGGGAGAGCGTCAAGAGAGGAATTTCCCTGATGTTCTCAAAAGTACCAGAAGTACCGAGAGTATCAGATTCAAATCCCATGGAGGAAGCGGCGGCCGAACCCGGGGGAGCCACATGTCGGACTCCCTGTAAAAACGTACTCACCAGTGAATGAGCCGCCAAGGGTCATTGAAAGAAAACAGCCAGGGCTGAAATCTGTCCCTTAATGGTGCTTAAATCAAGCTTCTGATCCACTCCACGCTGTAAAAACAGCAGGATCCTGGAACCGAATACACCCGTGGACGCCACTCCATCTCCTCACACATAGAGATGTAAGCCCTCCACGTGTGATGGTAGATCTTCCCGAAAAGATGCCTTTCGTGCCCTCAGCATAGTGGAAATGACCAAATCCGACAGGCCTCGGTCCCTTAGTACCTGGCTCTCAATAGCCATGCCGTTAAAGCCAGCGACTGTAAAGCAGGATGAAGAATGGGACCTTGCGAGAGAAGGTCCTCCCGCATCGGTAGTCGCCAAGGCGCATCCGCCACCAGGCGCACTAGATCGGCAATACCAGGGGCGCCGAGGCCAATTTGGGGCAATTAGGATCACCGGAATCCCCTCGGCCTCCACTCGGCGGAGTAGACGAGGAAGAAGTTTTAGTGGTGGGAAGGCATAAATTAGCCGATACTGACCCCATGGAGCCACCAACGTGTCTAACGTGTCTGCCCAGGGATCCCTGGACCTGGCCACAAACCTCAATACCTTCCGATTGAGTCGAGACGCCAGGAGATCCACGTCTGGCGTGCCCCACCTCTGGCAAAGGAGTTGAAACACCTCTGGGTGCAGCGACCATTCCCCTTGGTCCAGCATCTGGTGACTTAGGTAGTCTGCTTGCCAGTTGTCTACACCCAAAATGTAGACGGCCAACAGAGTCGGGACGCTCCTTTCTGCCCACCTCAGGATGTGGGCGACCTCCGATGCTGCAGCCGTGCTTCTTGTTCCTCCCTGATGATTGACATACGCCACCGCCGTGGCGTTGTCCGACTGTATCCTGACTGGACGACCCTGTAGCCTCTGTGACCATACGGAGAGGCTCAGTCTGATCGCCCGAAGCTCTAGCACATTGATTGGCAGGCGGGATTCTTCCCGCGTCCAACGACCTTGTGTAGACTGAACACCCCAGACTCCCCGCCAACCGGTCAGGCTGGCGTCCGTCGTGATCACAGTCCAGTGAAAAGGAAGGAACGACTTCCCAGACTGAAGGGCTGGAGATCTCATCCACCAATTCAGGGAAGCCCTGGCTAGATGGCTCACCTGGATCTGATAATCCAGGGACAATGGGGATTTGTTCCACTTGGATAGAATCTCCTTCTGTTATGCCCCATACACACGATCATTTTTAATGTCATTTTTAAAACTGACGTTTTTCTCGTCATTTTTTTTCTTGTTTCCTCTCAAGCCTGTCTTGCGTACACACCATCATTTTAAAAAATGTTCAAGAAAAGCGCAGTGACGTACACCACGTACGACGGCACTATAAAGGGGAAGTTCCGTTCGAATGGCGCCACCCTTCATGTTAGTAAAGTTTGTTGAGAGACGATTCGCTCTTTTCAGTCTAGTGCTTTTCAGTCCGTTACAGCATGACGAATGTGCTATCTCCATTACGAACGCTAGTTTTACCAGAACGAGCGCTCCCGTCTCATACTTGATTCTGAGCATGCGCATTTTTTTTCACGTCGTTAAAGCATACACACTATCGTTTTTCACGTCGTTAAAAAAAACGACATGAAAAACGACGTGAAAAAAGAGAGCATGTTCGAAATTTTTAATGCCCGTTTTTCACGTCGTTAAAAATGCTCTGGAGCATACACACGATCATTTTTAATGGCCATTTTTTTTAATGGCATTTTTAACGGCATGAAAAATGATCGTGTGTATGGGGCATAAGGCTCAAGTGTGGAATTGAGCATACGGCACCACCTCGAAGGAGGCTACCATGAGGCCCAAGACTCGCATGCAAAACTTGACCGACGACCATTTGCGGGATGTCAACAGCCTCACCACGGCCCGAAGGGTCTGTAATTTCTCCACAGGGAGAAACACTCTCGCTTCCGAGGAGTCCAGAACCAATCCCAGGTATTCTAGGCGCTGAGTCGGTACTAACACCGACTTCTGGAGGTTCAGTACCCAACCAAATTCTCGGAGGGTCTGACAGGCTATCGCCACATCATCCTCCAATTCTGAGCTTGAAGCAGCTCTCAGAAGATCGTCCAAGTAGCCCACGATAAAGATGCCACGCTGTCTTAGCAAGGCCAGAATCGGGGCGAGCACCTTAATAAAAACCCTTGGTGCCAACGCCAGGCCAAAAGGAAGAGCCACAAACTGATAGTGGTCTTCCCCGACCGCAAAGCGCAGGAACCTCTGATGCCTGACGCAGATGGGGACATGCAAGTATGTGTCCTTGATATCCAAAGACGCCAGAAAATCCCCCGGATGGAGTGCCGCGACTACAGAGCGAATTGATTCCATCCTGAACTTCCGAACTTTCACAAAGGCATTGAGGGCCTTGAGGTCCAGAATCGGGTGAACCCCTTCCTTTTTTAGGACCACAAACAGATTCGAGTAGAATCCCTGAAACCTTTCCTGCAGCGGCACAGGCATGATCACCCCGCATTTCAGCAAGTCCTGTACTGCCCCATTCAGGGCATTCCGATGAGCCGGAAGGAGAGAAAGGTTTGAGGGAAAGAATCTGTTCGGTGGACAAGAAAGAAATTCTATCTTGTACCCTAATGCGACTACTTCGCAAACCCACTGGTCGGAAAGCAGGGAGGTCCACCGAGCTACAAACTCGCAAAGACGTCCCCCCACCCAAGAGTCGGGTGGGGGCAAAACTTCATGCGGTAGCAGGTTTGTTCGCTGGCGTGTTAGGCTTGCGAATCCAGGGACGCTTCTGTCCCTCAGCTGGACCCTTGTTGGCCTGGGAAGGTCCCCCAGCGAGCCCTGACTGACGAAAAAAAAGTTTCTTCTCCTCCTCGATGTTGACTCGACGCTTCCTCTCGCAGTAATGATAAATCTTCGGTCCGCAGAGATTAATATAGGCTTCTCATGACGTCACAGTCACATGGTCCCATGACGTCACAGTCACATGCTCCGGGGCCATGTGCCCCGCAGCATGCGACTGTGACGTCATGAGAAGCCTATATTAATCTCTGCAGACCGAAGATTTATCATTACTGCGAGAGGAAGCGTCGAGTCAACATCGAGGAGGAGAAGAGGGAAGAAGACGCCGACGGCGACGACGGGAAGACCGGCTACTCCACTAGCAAAAGAGCTACCAAGAAGTTAGTGGAGGGGCCGGCAGAAGGACAATGGAGAGCCGGACGAGACGACGGAGAAGACCGGGCCTCCGCTAGCAAAAGAGCTAAAATGAAGTTAGCGGAGGCCCGGCGGAAGAAAGAACCGGAGAGCGGGAGAAGAACCGGAGAGCGGGAGAAGAAGAAGGCGATGGAGAAGACCGGGCCTCCGCTAGCAAAAGAGCTAAAAAGAAGTTAGTGGAGGCCCGGCAGAAGAAAGAACCGTAGAGCGTGGCGATGACACCGGAGACCCCCGAAGTCGGAAGAAGACCTCCGGAGCGGTGCAATAAAATACTTTTAAAAACCGTGTTGTGTTTTTATTACCATTTTTTTCCCCACCAGGTGAATGGGTAGGGGTACTATACTCATTCACATAGTGTGGGGGGGCTGGGATCTGGGGGCCCCCTTATTAAAGGGGGCTCCCAAATTCCAATAAGCCCCCCGCCCACAGACCCCGACAACCAACGGTCAGAGTTGTCGGGAAGAGGCCCTGTCCTCATCAACATGGGGGCAGGGTGCTCCGGGGTGGGGGGCCGCAGGTCGCCCCAGAGCACCAAACCCCCCATGTTGAGGGCATGCGGCCTGGTACGGTTCAGGAGGGAGGGGGGCCGCTCTCGTCCCCCCCTCTTCCCCTGCGGCCTGCCAGGTTGCATGCTCGGATAAGGGTCTGGTTTGGATCTTGAGGGGGACCCCCACGCCGTTTTTTCGGCGTAGGGTTCCCCTTCAAATCCAGACCAGACCCAAGGGCCTGGTATGCTCCTGGAGGGGGAACCCACGCCGGTTTTTTCTTTAAAATATGGCGTGGAGTTCCCGCTCAGGATTCATACCAGGCCCTTGGGTGCCTGGTATTGGCGGGAATCCGCGTCGGATCCCCGCCTATCGGCAATGCATGTCGCTCATCGTGAAAGGAACATTTTTCCTTTCCCGATGATGAGACAGCTCGGCGCTGGCTCTCGCGACGGAGCTCATAGGGTGTCAATATCGCCGCTAGAAGCGGCAAGATTGACACAATATCGGCGGCACCTACTGTAATAAATCAAATTCTGCATATACGGAGTTGAGCGTGGTCATAGTAAGGCCGGGTAAGTCGCCGCTCTTCCAAGAAGACAGCGACATGCTAAACCAAAAACAGGGAAGGCCAACGCAAGTAGGAGGACATCTGACTTCCAGTTAAAAAGAATGAACAGAAAGAGAAGACGGGGGAAGGAGGTAGAAAAGAAGGGGAGGATAGTAGAAAGAGAAAGAGCAAGTTGGACCTAGCAGACGAAGACACACCAAAACCTGCAAAATGTAATCAGCTCGAACTTCAGGGACGGCTTGGTTGCGTCAATAAGGTCTTCAGGGAGTCTGAAGTAGAGTATTCGATCCAGAGGAGCCACAGGGTCTTAATTTTATCATAAGCGTCATTATCGAGGGCTAGCATCTCCTCCATGCGCATGATGTCATTGACCACAGAGACCCATAGAGACAGGGGAGGGGTAGTAGTAGTCTTCCAAAACTAGGGAATAAGCTGCCTCGCAGCCAACAGGAAGAAGCGCAGTAGGGTGCGTTTCTGAGAAGCTATGGATCCGGGGAGCATGGACAATAAAGCTACTTTTGGGGAAGGCGTTAGGGGCCTATCATATAGATTACTGTATACGGCAAAGACCTGAGACCAAAGGGGCTGAATGGCTGGACATTCCCACCATATATGTAGGTAGCTGCCGTCTGCCGAGTTGCACCTCCAACACGAGGGGGGCACAGATGGAAATATCTTATTGAGAGATTGAGGGTCCCTGTACCACCTAGAGAGGAGCTTAAAGTTCTTCTCCTGGGAGTAACAGAAGATTGAAGATTTGTGGGTAAAGTGGTACGACTTTTGCCAGTCCACTGGGTGTAGTTCCTTTCCCAGATCCGCGGATCACTTCCTTGTGTAAGAGGGAGGCTGATCATGTATGAGGGTGTGTTGTAGTGTGTACATGGAGGAGAGCAAATGTCTCAGCGTTTCTGAGAGAGAACACAGCTGTTCATATCCTGTCAGGGGTCTGTGAATTTGGGATGATGCGAAGAGGTCAGAACAAAAAGGAGGATATGCGAAGGGCCATAAGCCAGTTTCCTCGGTCACTGGGCACTACAGGAGCGCCTGAGGTCTTGCCTATAAATGAGCTCGCTATGGGCCACGTGAGGCGGGAGTACAGTCCCACCGACTGGGAGCCGAAGCCTTGAGGTAAGGCAGGGTGCCAGTGACATCTTTAATAATGTCATCCAACGAGGCCCCAAAGAGCCTCCCACCCTTGAAGGGCAAGTCCGCCAGAGCCTTCTTGGAAGCCTGGTCTGCGGACCAGCATTTTAACCAGATCAGAAGGCACAATACAACCGCAGATACCGAGTCCCTGGTGATCAAAGGGGTCGCATCCAGGGCTGCATCGCAGATATACTTAAGGCCCTGTACCAACTGGTCAGACCAATGCCACGCAATCTGGGGAGGCGTGATGCGCTCCCAAATCCCGGTGCAACATTTTTTCCCATTCAGTGAGTGTCTGCGACACCAGGGCCACTGCCAAAACAGGCTGCAATGCTGACCCCATTATGGTGAACATGGAACGGCTCACCGTCTCGGACCTTCTATCTGCAGGGTCCTTAAATGCAGGGGTCCCCTCTACCGGAATAGTGGTTACCTTATTTAACCTTGATACTGGGGGGTCTACAACCGGGGGGAGATGCCCATTTTTTCAAAAGGCTCTCTTCAAATGGGTACGCCATGCGCTTTGGAACCGCAAAGGACCTCTGCGGCCGTTCCCATTCCTTATCAATGAACTTGTCAAAGTAAGTCACATAAGGAAAAACCTTAGCAGAGCAGGACGGCTTGTGGGACCCAAAAGGGGCAGACTTCTCAGTGGATGTCCCAGCCGTATCCTCCAGTTTTAGAGTGTCCCGTACTGCAGTGATAAGTGCTCCTACAAGTGGTCTGTCCTGTGCTGACCTGGACGAGGAATCCTCCTCACTGTCCGTATGGTCCTGGTCTGCATCCTCTGACTCTCGAGAACAGGGGTCCTGTGCCGCAGCCAGGCCAGAGTCTGAGTCAGAGCATTCCCCAGAAAATGGTGGGGGTAGGGGCCGCTTTTTACCCCCCTTACGCCCGCACGCAGCTTCCACTCTGGCAACAAATGACTCCAGGACCGCTGACAAAGCGTCCATATGCACCGCAGGTGCAGGGGTACCGGTTGCTACCACTGGAATGTCTGGGGAAGAAGCGCCAGCTTCTGACGCCATGCTGACCCACTGACAGCCCTCAGGGACTAAGTTAAGGCACTTGCACAAAAAAATTCCCACCCTCCTTGCTGCTCTGACCGGGGGGTTACCCAGAGAACTCGCCACCCAGGTACAAGGCAACCCACACCAAAATGGCCGCCGTGCGCCTCAGATAGAGAAAAAGGCGCAGGCCACAAGAAAATGGCCGCCCGCAATAGAGACCTGTGCTACAGCGGGGCCACAAGAAAATGGCCGCCAATGGGAACAACAACACAGCAGCAGACCACAAGAAAATGGCGCCGGCGCTACCAAAAATGGCGCCCAAACACGCTGAGGTGGATGAGAAGGCCGCGGAGACGCAGAGTGGAGGCTTCCTAAGTGGCAAACCACCCCCAGAGAGCGGACTCGGGCACCCCCACAGCCCCCCACAGGGACCCAGAGTCCCCCTGCAGGTACACCCCGGTCATACACAGCAGGCCCCGCATGCATGGGGAGGAGGGAAAAAAGGGGAACGTGGGGAGAGGAAAGGGAGGACAGGAGACCCCCTAATCGACCCCCCAGGAATGTCCAGCTGTTCCAGCCTGCTGAGACAGAAGGAACTGTACTTACCTGTCCACGCGAGGACTTGCTGGTGCGTTCCTGACAGACCTACATCCGAGCAGCACGGAAGAGCTGTCGGCCCGGTTCACTGTGACTTAGACAGCAGTAGTCCAGTCATATGTGAACCCCAGAGCATATAGCTCACCGGCCACCCCTGGAGCCATGGGGTATGTCGTGGCCGACCCCGCACATAGCCAAGGTCTGCTCACGCTCGATGGCCGGACTGGGGAGACTACTAGGATCTATATTATCCAGCCTGTCACCCAGCCGGCAGTTGATAGAAGATCTCAGGATCAAAAAATCTAAATCAGAAGTTCATCAGGACCATGGGCCCAAAAGAAGCCAAGTCCTTCTCCTCTACTAGGCAGAAAAAACTGAGCTGCTGTCTGCAGGGTGTGGGGTTATGACCAGAGGGACTGCCCCCGGGGTGGGGCTGTTTCAGCTTTGCTAAGTTACATGTATTTAATATATATAACATGTCTGCCTAGTCTTCTCCTATTAGACGGAACATAACCCACAAGTCAAGATTTATGGAAGCTGTGTCCGTCCATGGACGAAAAGAGAAATAACAGTTTTATTACATGCTGAGCTGTGGGTTTTTTTTGGTGGTGACAGGGTCACTTCAACTACAAGCAGCTGTGAGGGCCAGCATCAAAGTCAACCAGTTGTTTGCTTTTCATGCACAAAGCACAGGTTCACTTAAGGGCCTACCTGAATGTAGTCAAACTAAGCTCACTAGTCTACGCCTCATTCTCCAGGAATCTGAATATCAAAACACCTCTACCAAAACAGACATTTGCAAGACAATAATACAAGAATATATTCAACCTCAATTGACTATATTAGACCATGTGGCCATTACAGATATAGGAGGATGTTTATAGAGGTTCACTACAACTCAAAGCAATATTGAGTTAGGAGAAGGTGAGTCCAGTTATCCACAGATACATTTCTGCTGAGGACTCCCTGGCTCCCATATCTAGTAAATGCTGCCATAATGAGGGCATCATTCTCACTGAAACAAGGGGAATGAGACACCCTGGCTGCAGATCGGCATAGCAGTTTTAGAGCCCGATAAGCAAATGGGAAATTTAGTCAACCAGCCTCTAGTGATAATGCTATGGCAGACTGACCCTGTAAGATATAGCAAACCGTTGTTTTTTTTACCTCTTTTGGCTGTTTTCCTGCATGTTGTTGTAATAGCTGAAGCTGCAGCTGTTCCTGTTGTTTCTTGTAAAACTCCTGAAGCTGCTGCTGTGAGAAAGAGGTATAATAGTGTCAGTTACAGCATATTAAGTGACAGTCCTGGAACTTCTTTTTCTGTTTGTGAATATACGTGTGAGACACAAAAAGTGATTTGAAACATCACATTCTTTTATCTGCGATGCTCTGACCTTTCCTTAGAAATCTGACAATAAATTCAGCCTGCTCAGACGATTCTTGGCGATGCAGTTCGAAAAGTAATTTCCAAAATATACTGATAGAAAACATGCCTTGTGGTTTTTTTTTTTTTTTTCTCCTCCTTTCCTTCTGAGCAGCCTAATTAAAAGAAGGCGAGGGATGACCTTTGTTTGTTACAACAAAGACGCTGTGCCCTTGTGGAGAAGCATGGTAAATGTAGCTTGTAAAACACATGCATCCATTTACAATGATGGGCTTTGAGTCTATTTATTTCTGGCTACTGTAGGGACCCTAATCCCCTCAATTTCATTACTGAACAGTGGGTGGACCAGAAATGGTAACAGATGCTCAAAAAAAAGCCATATCAATAACACGTATGTAATATATATATATATATATATATATATATATATATATATATATATATACACACACATACACACACAGTACTGTGCAACAGTTTTAGGCAGGTGTGAAAAAATGATGTAAAGTAACAATGTTTTTTCAAAAAGATATATATATTTTAATTGTTTATTTTTATCAATTTACCAAATGCAAAGTGAGTGAACAGAAACATCTAAATCAAATCAATATTTGGTGTGACTATCCTTTGGCTTCAAACCAGCTTCAATACTTACACTTGCACAATTTGTACACTTGCACAAAGTCAGGGATTTTGTAAGATGCGAGTCAGGTGTATGATTAACCAATTATACCAAGCAGGGGCTAATGATCATCAATTTCATGTGTAGAGTTAAACACAGTCATTAACTAAAACCAAAACAGCTGTATAGGGGGCTTAAAACTGAGCAAGGTACAGCCAAACTCTGCTACTAAGGTGAGGTTGTGGAAGATGAAAAATGTCACAGGTCATACACCATGGTAAGACTGAGCACAGCAACAACACACACATGGTACTTATACTGCATCAGAAAGGTCTTTCCCAGGCAAAGATTTTAAAACAGACTGGGGTTTCAAGATATGCTGTTCAAGCTCTTTTGAAGAAGCACAAAGAAATGGGTAATGTTGAAGACTGTAGACGCAGTGGTCGGCCAAGAGAAATTTATGCAGCCATTGAATGACACATCATCCCTTTGTCCCTTCGACATCACAAGATGTCCAGGAGTGCCATCAGCACAGAATTTTCCAACAACAGTGGGACCCAGGTACACCCATCTACTGTCCGTAGAAGTCTGGCCTGAAGTGGTCTTCATGGAAGAATTGTAGCCAAAAAGCCACACCTCCGACATGGAAACAAGGCTAAGCGACTCAACTATGCATGAAGACAAAAGAACTGGGGGGGGGGGATCCTCCATGCTGAGAAATACAGGCAGATACATATCTCCATCATTCCATACCATCAGAGAGGTGTGTGATTGGCCCCAAATTTACTCTGCAGCAGGACAATGACCCCAAACATACAGCCAATATAATTAAGAACTATCTTCAGCATAAAGAAGAACAAGAAGTCCTGGAAGTGATGTTAAGGCCTCCACAGAGCCCTGATCTTAATTTAATTGAATCTGTCTTGGATTAAATGAAGAGACAGAAGGATTTGAGGCAGCCTACATCCACAGAAAATCTGTGGTTAGTTCTTCAAGGTGTTTGGAACAATCTATCTGCTGAGTACCTTTGAAAACTATGTGCATGTGTACCTTGAAGAATTGATGCTATTTTGAAGGCAAAAAGCATTTTTTCACACCTACCTAAAACCTTTGCACAGTAGTGTATAATATATATATATATATATATATATATATATATTGTGAGGGGGTTAGCTCGGCAGCGGGTGTGTGTGACCCCCGGGATGGGCTCCCCACACAAAAACAGGCCCAGCAAACGGAGGTTGTGGTTTTCAAAATCAAAAAAAAAGGTGCGGTTTATTTTCTATTTACAGTGACAAAACACAGCAAAGCCAAAAGAAACATAAAACAAAATAAATCCTGGTCAACTTGACCTCTGACTAAACATACAGGTTTCCTAACTAACAACTGGGATCAGCCTAGTGCTGTCCTAGTCCCTAAGTCCCTGGTTTTAAATGTCCAAGCAAATAGCCACACAGGCTTTGTCTCACCGCACAGGGGTTCACTCTCCCTAGACAGTCCACACAGGTCTGGGTCCAGGCATGAGCAAACACCTAATGAATCTGGGAGTTTTTATAGAGGCCTAAATGAGCTGACAAGCTTCAGCTGGTCTCATCAACTCCCTGTCTGCACGACGCCCCACACTCTCCCTAGAGGTATGAGTCATCCATGAGCCCACTAGCCTCAGCTGGGCTTATACAACTCTCCACCTAGTTGTATAAGTCGGCATAAAGCCTGAATCTGGGAGAAATATACGTACCCCCCTGGATGCAACCAGGTGACTTTACCTTCCTGCTGTCACATACCCCCCCCCTCTTGTTTTAACCTCGGGGTTGGAACACCAGCAATCAGGCATTCATGTACTCGAGACAAAGCATCCACATTCCCCATTTGAACGCCAGGGCGATGCTTTACTGTGAAGTTGAATTCCTGGAGGGCCAGGAACCACCTATTCACTCTTCTATTTGTTTCCTTGTTTTGAGCCATCCACTTTAACGGAGCGTGATCCGTAACCATGTCAAAGTGCCTACCTAGCAGGTAGTACCGAAGGGAATCTAGAGCCCACTTCACCGCTAAACACTCCTTTTCAATGGTGGCGTAATTTACCTCATGGGACTTCAACTTCCTGCTGAGGTAAATGACTGGGTGCTCTTCCCCGTTCCAGACCTGGGACAATACTGCTCCTAACCCCACATCTGACGCATCACTTTGTACGACAAAGTCTTTAGAGAAGTCGGGTGAGTACAACACTGGCTGGCTACATAAGGCTTGTTTCAAGAATTGGAATGCTGCCTCAGCCTCGGGGGTCCATTTAATCATGACCGACCCTTTCCCCTTCGTTAGGTTGGTTAGGGGCACAGCCTTAGAAGCAAAGTGGGGAATGAATCGCCGATAATACCCAGCGATTCCCAGAAAGGCTCGTACCTGCTTCTTGCTGTTGGGACGTGGCCAACTCTGGATGGCCTCGACTTTGTTGAGTTGGGGTTTTATTACTCCCCTCCCAATGGTGTACCCAAGATATTTGGCCTCCTCCTGCCCAATGGTACACTTCTTGGGGTTAGCTGTAAACCCCGCTTCCCGAACAGAGTCCAGGACTGCTTGCACTTTTGGCAGATGTGAGGCCCAATCTGTGCTATGGACAATTACGTCATCCAGGTAAGCCGCAGCATACTTCCGATGGGGCCTCAGCATCTGGTCCATTTTCCGCTGGAATGTGGCCGGCGCATTCTGTAACCCGAACGGCATTCTTTTATATTGGAACGCCCCGTCTGGGGTTACAAATGCGGTTTTCTCTTTGGCCAATTTGGCCAGGGGGATTTGCCAATACCCTTTTGTGAGGTCAAGAGTCGTCATGTATCGGGCTGTTCCCAGCCGGTCGATCAACTCATCTATACGTGGCATGGGGTAGGTGTCAAATTTTGTAACTTTGTTCAACTGACGAAAATCGTTACAAAATCGCCAGCTCCCATCCGGTTTAGGCACCAACACAATGGGACTAGACCAATCACTTTGGGACTCCTCTATCACCCCTAAGTTCAGCATTTTCTGTACTTCCTCCCGTATTGCCTCCCGTCGGGCCTCTGGGATCCGATAGGGTTTTAACTTCACCCTTTCACCGGGCGGGGTAATGATGTCATGCTCTACCCCAGATGTTTGTCCCGGCAGCTCAGAGAATACCTCCTTGTTGCGAAGCACAAACTCCTTAACCTCCTGTTGTTGGGGTTGTGACAAGGTGGCTGCTATTCCAACCTCAGGAATCACGCAACCAGTTTGAGCTGGTGACCAAGTGTCTGCGACTAGGGACTCTCTATCCCTCCAGGCTTTCAACAGATTAACGTGATAGATCTGTTCGGGCTTTCGCCTTCCTGGTTGTCTGACCTTGTAATTCACTTCGCTCACTTTTTCCATTATCTCGTAGGGGCCTTGCCATTTGGCAAGGAATTTACTTTCAACCGTAGGGACAAGTACCAGTATCCTATCCCCCGGGGAAAAGGTACGGGTCTTGGCTCCACGGTTGTACACTCTCTGCTGTGCTAACTGCGCTTGGGCCAAATGTTCCTTCACGATGGGCATTACCTGTGCAATTCGGTCTTGCATCAGGGCGACATGCTCAATCACACTCCTGTGGGGAGAACTCTCACTTTCCCAAGTTTCCTTGGCAATATCCAACAGCCCTCTTGGGTGTCTCCCATACAGTAACTCAAAGGGGGAGAATCCCGTAGAGGATTGGGGCACCTCCCTAATAGCAAACATCAGATAAGGAAGTAGACAGTCCCAATCCTTTCCATCTCTATCCACCACTTTCTTCAACATTTGTTTTAGGGTTTTGTTGAATCTTTCAACCAGCCCATCGGTTTGGGGGTGATACACAGATGTACGCAATTGCGTCACTTTGAACAATTTACACAGCTCCTTCATAACCCGGGACATAAAGGGTGTACCTTGGTCCGTAAGCAGTTCTTAACAAATACCCACCCGGCTAAACACAAGAGATAGCTCTTTGGCTATGGTTTTGGCCGAGGTATTTCGGAGAGGGATCGCTTCTGGATAACGGGTGGCATAGTCCATTATAACTAATATGTACTGGTGCCCCCTAGCGGACTTGATTATAGGACCTACCAAATCCATGGTGATCCTCTCAAACGGGACCTCAATGATGGGTAGAGGGACCAGCGGGCTACGGAAATGTGGCATCGGGGCCGACCTCTGACACACAGGGCAGGAGGAACAATAATTTTCTATGTCCTTTATCACCCCCGGCCAATAGAATCTCTGTAATACCCTCTCTCGGGTTTTCTCTGTCCCCAGATGACCTCCAAGAATGTGCCCATGGGCCAACTCCAACACCAACTTCCTGTAAGGTTTGGGCACCACAAGCTGCTCAACGGTTTCTTCTGCCCTTTTTGCCACCCGATACAGTAGGTCCTTCTCTACGCTGAAGTATGGGTAAGTGCAGGTATTATCTGGGTTCACTAACTCGCCATCTATTTTCACTACGTTTTCCCGTGCCTTTATTAGGGCGGGGTCTTTCAACTGTTCTGTGGCAAAGTTTTCCCTGTGAACCTCAAGATCATAAAACTCCACAGACGGTAGGTTTTCGTCTGAGGAGGTGGGCTCCTCTCCAGTTTCTTGAGTCTCCCCTGCCAATACTGATAAGGGAAATTCCGGAGAGTCCTCACCACTCTCAGGGGAGTTCTGGCTATCACATTCCTGGTACATAGGGGCACCAGTGGGGGGCTCAGGATCATCCCACAGTTCCCAGAACTTCGGAAAATCCCTTCCCACAATGGCGTCATGCGGTAACTGAGATACTAAGCCCACTGGATGAGAGAGGGTACCTTTGGGGGTCTCGAAACACACTGTAGTCACTGGATACTCTCGGGTGTCCCCATGCACACAAATAACAGCTACCTTGCTATTCCCAGAGACCTCTGTTTTAACTAACTCAGCCTTTATCAGGGTCACAAGGCTACCTGAATCCAGCAATACCACAACATTTCTACCATTAACACACATTTTGCATAAATGTTTCTCAGTTCCTCGAATGGCAGTGCATGCGACTGTCGCACACAGCGACTGTCGTCTGCCCGTCAGAAAGTCACACTGCATGGGTTCCTCCACAACCGGGCAATTGGCTGCAATATGTCCCGCTTGCCGGCAGCGGTAGCAAACGATCCTTCTTGCCGCCTCTTGAGCCGCTGATTTCCCAGGCTGTTCTCGCCAAACTTGGGGTAGAGCTCCCACCCTCTTACTCTCTCCACCCTCACCCCTTGGAATCCTCTTATCCGCCCCTGGGGATGGTCTGGTCTTAGGGTGGAAAGTCCGAGTGTCTCTGGAAGAGGCCGTCAGGTTCTCTGTAGCCAAGTATTTCTCCACACGATCCACAAGACCATCGGCCGTCTCTGGGTCTCCATGGCTTACCCACTTTTGGATGGCAGTAGGAAGAGCTCTCAAAAACCGATCCATTACAACACGTTCCACAATCTTTGGTGCGGACAAAGTCTCTGGCTGTAGCCACTTTCTGCTCAGGTGAATGAGATCATACATTTGAGACCTGGGGGGTTTTCCAAGCTGGAAAGTCCAGTTATGCACACGCTGAGCCCGGACAGCCTGGGTGACACCCAGCCTTGCCAATATTTCAGCTTTTAGCATCACATAGTCTTTTGCTTGGTCAGGCTCTAGGTCATAGTAAGCCTTCTGCGATTCACCAGTTAACAGAGGAGCCACCAGTCCAGCCCACTGCTCCTCAGGCCACTTTTCTCTTTCACAGACACACAAACAATCTCCTGCGCTTGGAAGTTTGGTCTCTTAGTGACACAACCAGAGTGTTCCGTAGGGAAGGAAATGACCAGGGATCTTGCTGCCCTCTTCAGAATAATTGGTATTCTTTAAGACTAAAAAGTAAAAGGAAAAAAAGAGGGCGCACCGACCTAGTGCATAACCAGTGGCTAGGTTTATTAAAAATATATAAAAAGATTACAAATACTCACAAAGCAAGTATGAAAATAGGCACGTATAACATTCCATCAATGGGAATTGCCTCCTGCTGGAACCAGACACCAGAGAGTCCAGATGACAGGTGTAACAGCTACGGCTTTTCTCTTTCAGCAGTCCTTTCAAATGTGGTCAAAAATACCTCTGGATCATCCTCTCCAGTCATTTTTGTCAATAAACGACTCACCCCAAAGGACGCGGTATTAGTGGGACGGCTTTCCTCACTGGTCTGCGGACGTTGCTGCATTACTGCTTCCATTTGTTGTAGTCTCTGCTCTTGCTTCTGTAACAGGTCTATGAAGCGGGCCTCAGATTGCTGCTGGGCTTGTTGCTGAGCTTCCAGACTCTGTTGGTGAGCTTGCTGCTGGGCTGCAAGGCTCTGTTGATGAGCTTGCTGCTGGGCTGCGAAGTTCTGTTGTTGAGCTGCAAGGCTCTGTTGATGAGCTGCAAGGCTCTTTTGCAAACCTGCATTTGTCTGCTGTTGATTGGCATTTGCTAGAGCCAGCTGCTTCAGTATCTCCTCCATGCTGGCTTAAAAAAAAACTGCCACTGGTTCTCCACCAACTGTGAGGGGGTTAGCTCGGCAGCGGGTGTGTGTGACCCCCGGGATGGGCTCCCCACACAAAAACAGGCCCAGCAAACGGAGGTTGTGGTTTTCAAAATCAAAAAAAAAGGTGCGGTTTATTTTCTATTTACAGTGACAAAACACAGCAAAGCCAAAAGAAACATAAAACAAAATAAATCCTGGTCAACTTGACCTCTGACTAAACATACAGGTTTCCTAACTAACAACTGGGATCAGCCTAGTGCTGTCCTAGTCCCTAAGTCCCTGGTTTTAAATGTCCAAGCAAATAGCCACACAGGCTTTGTCTCACCGCACAGGGGTTCACTCTCCCTAGACAGTCCACACAGGTCTGGGTCCAGGCATGAGCAAACACCTAATGAATCTGGGAGTTTTTATAGAGGCCTAAATGAGCTGACAAGCTTCAGCTGGTCTCATCAACTCCCTGTCTGCACGACGCCCCACACTCTCCCTAGAGGTATGAGTCATCCATGAGCCCACTAGCCTCAGCTGGGCTTATACAACTCTCCACCTAGTTGTATAAGTCGGCATAAAGCCTGAATCTGGGAGAAATATACGTACCCCCCTGGATGCAACCAGGTGACTTTACCTTCCTGCTGTCACAATATATACACACACACACACACGCTACATAATTTGGCCCACTGCATTCTGCATATCGTGCAGTACATTGCATACAACAGACTGCTACACACTTAGGCCCTGTTCACATCTCATGATTTGGAATCACAGGCAGATCCGCTGCACTGAACACATTTGGGTGTCATTATCCTTCGATGGCACCTGAAATGTGATTGTCACACATCAGAATCGCGCCGCAAACCACGCCTTCACAAATCACGTGAAGTTTGTCGTCTGAAAGGGAGCATGAGCTTCTTTTTGGACAACTGATGACAAATGCTCATAGGGCAGCCCCTTCAGGTGAATGGGCTGCCCTTTGCAACAAGCAGAATCGTATGAACATCGCGTGTCAAAATCACGTAGTGGGAACGTTTGTTCCTGCTCTGCAATAGTGTTAACGGGGCCTAACACTCTTTTGTATGTTACATACTGTACACTACAATCCTCTGTATTATTTACTTACTTTGAATGTCATCTTATTCAAACAACAAACACACATTTGCTAGTATAAGGGTGCACTCACACTGGGCATGGTTTCAATGAACCGTTCCCTAGTTTGATCGCCCCCATTCCCCAAGGACTCACATTGGACTATAAGCAAGTGTTCCCAGGCACGCTTACATCATCACCTCTGCAGACCAGACCCCAGTGATTCCTACTTCTGCATTCAGTGATCTATGTAGAATTCTGTGCTCAGGCACGGTTTGTGCTCAAACTGTACTCAACTACAAGTAAACCGTGTCCGGGACCACTTCTTTCAAGTTGTCCCGTGCATGGTATGCTTAACTGCTCCCAGGTACAGTGCAGAGCATTCATACTAGACAAATGATTCAGTCTAAGGGGGTGAACCATGCTCGGGCATAGTTAAACTGCCAGTGTTTGTGCACCTTAATACTGTGCACATGAAGTTCCAAATGTATCTTTGAACTAGAGTTATTTCTTCACAGCCACCAATCAGATTCAGACTTTCCATGTATAACTGAGCTTATTGATGGCTGAATGAGAGTAACTAGCTCTTTCTTGGAACATATTGATAAATCAGGCCTATAGAGAAGTAAGTGGATGCAGATATGATTCAGTGTTGGACTAAACTGAACCTATTAACCTAATGCTTTAGGAAGCCACCAAAGAACTTGCTTATAAAAGTCAACATTGCTTTGACTCAGAGCTCTGGCTTGCCAGTTGTACTGCACCCAAAAACCCCAAATTCTTTGCAGGATGCTTCTGCAGCCAAGAGAGAGATGCTCTTCTGCATTGCTGGATTCTGAGTGGGCAGGTTGGTGCTATACTTTGGGGAAAAGTTGAGCATTTCAAGAAGAATGTTCTCAGGTTTGATTTTAAGGTTTATTTTACCCAGAAACAGAATAATAATATTATGTCCAGTACTGAGGTAATGAGGTTATCACTAGAACCTCCACTGAGGTCAAGACAATTGCCTCTCTTGCTGACTGTTCAGAGCCAGATCATCAACAATGCAACCGACACAGTATCGCAGGGCTCAGTGGATGTTTAGGAGACCCAGCTTCAATGTTTATGACCCTGCAGTAAGCCAGAGTGACAATGAAAACTGGTTACAGTTGTGCACTTGCTGGTCACTTCACAAGGACGGATACACTTGTAGGCAGTTAGTGTTGGGGGAAGGGCCATGCCAGCAAAACAATTCAAATGGGGGCTTCCCTGTGCCTGTGTACAATCTTTATCAATGTCAATTAAAGGGATGGAGGGCCAAAGCTGCCACCTTGCTTAGGGCCTATTTTGCCTTAATTATTTTTTTCCCCCATAGCATTCCCTGAGCACAACGTCATCATAAGGGATTCAAGTATTTTGATATTAGACAAAGTTACCACATAGCAACCACTTCAAGGCCTCATGCACACAGGACACTTTTTTCCTCCCTTGGAAGCGGAGGGGAAAGCAGCATTAAAGCTTAAGCTGTGTTTAGGCGTTTACAGCACTGTGTGTTTATTCATTCCGCTTGCCAGAATACTAAATTGTTCTGGTCAATGGAATGAATGTACGTTCAAGCGCTTAATCGCTTTTAGACGTATTAAGGCGCATTGAACAATTTTTTTTCTTCTGTCTCTAAATGCCCGTAGACCCCTGTGTGCGCAAAGACACATAGGCTAACAAAGAGGAGCATTTAGAGGCCACCCCATTAAACGGCCTTAAAAGTGGTGTTTTTAAACTCCTTTGCGCATGGGGCCTTACAGTTGAGCCATGAAATCTACATATCACAGCAAATAACTTGGATAAATGAATGCAACTAGAAATAAATTGTAATCTTTTAGCAATAAGCATAATCTTATTTTTAATGCAAAAGGACTAATTATACACTATAATACCAAAAGTATTGGGACACCTGCCTTTACACACACATGAACTTTAATGGCATCCCAAACTTAGCCCGCAGGGTTAAATATTGCGTTGGCCCACCCTTTGCAGCTATAACAGCTTCAACTCTTCTGAGAAGGCTGTCCAGAAGGTTTATGGGAATGTTTGACCATTCTTCCAGAAGGAAGAATCGGGATGAGGCAGGCCAGTCAAGTTCCTCCACCCCAAACTAGCTCATCTATGTCTTTAATGACCTTGCTTTGTGCACTGGTACGCAGTTATGTTGGAACAGCAAGGAGCCATCCCCAAACTGTTCCCACGAAGTTGGGAGCATGACATTTTGGACAATTTCATGCTTCCAACTTTGTGGGAACATTATGGGGATGGCTCCTTGCTGTTCAAACATAACTGCGTACCAGTGCACAAAGCAAGGTCATTAAAAACATGGATGAGCGAGTTTAGGGTGGAGGAACTTAACTGGCCTGCGCAGAGTCAAAGAATCATATCTTCATCATCAAATCATAGTGTTGCAGACACAGCTGTCCAACACCACAATGTAGTTGAATCCAGCTGTTTACCCTCCCACCTTCACTCAAAGCTTTGGTAGTAAAAATCCACAGATAGCCAACTCATTTTAAACCTTCATCAAAGGTACATCAACAACGTTCAATTAAACTTTTATACTATATGAATTCATTGGTAAATGTTATCCTGACTGGTCTTCTATAAAGCAATTTTTTCACATTTCCTACCAGTGACACATCTATGGACCATCATTCATTTATGGTCACCCCATTTTATGGTTGCTTTAGGTAGTGACCTCCTCATATCATTCTTAACACAACTACCAGTCCAGACAAGAGTCTAAAAATAGACAAAAAGTCTTAAATCTGTCAAATGCTAAACTCCAATCCCACCAGAATCAGACTTCATATAACATTAAAATGGATGTAAATCCTTAATTATTTTTTTTTCAGCATATGTTTTGTGAAGAATTTTGTTTTGGGGAAATCAATTTTTTTAGCTGGAGATCCTGCCAGTAGCAGCACTTTCTGCTGCATGCCTAAGACCCTATCTCACAATTAGCAGCAGCATTGTCAGCCTGTCATACGATCTCCTCCAGTTGGTTGTTGGGCTGCTTTTTAACAGACACAATAGGTAGCTCCACAGCCACTTGAAGAATTGTACATAGTAGGCTGACAACGTTGCTGCTAATTGCGAAGGAGTGGCTAAGACTAGCCATATGCACATAAATTCCACCACCCATGCTAAACAATGTGGATGGAGGAATCACCGCTGCTGCCGATTGTATTCAAGCAGCTGTGATACCTACAGCTGCTTCAATACTCAAACAGTGGCTGTATCTGATTATTGTTTGGCTGACCCCCAGCTCCTTTAATTTATTACTTTGATGCTTGATTGAGCAGGAATTGGCTGAAATTCGAACTGTGTCTGGGTTCAAATTTAGGGTTGGCTTTAGGGTTGTCAGCCTGCCAAATTTGAGTTTGGCTTTAGGGTTTTCAGCCTGCCACAGGAAGTGTGGTTACTGGTAGGGTCTCCAGATTAAAAAAAAATTGCAATAGATTCACAAAAATAAAACAACATTTCTTAAGAAAAGTGTATGTAATGGGACATAGAGAAAAGGACCCCAAAAAATGTATTTGGCTTACAGCTGCTTTACTTGACAATAGTATCTTAGCAGGTCACCATTCTGCTACCATGTGGTCAGGAAACTTTACCTGCTGGAGCATGAGGGCCTGCTGTTGCTGAAGTAAGACCTGTAGCTGTTGGGGCGTTAGCACTTGCTGCTGGAGAATTTGTTGCATTTGCTGAGGAGTGATTACTTGGGGTGTCATCATAGCCACTGAGACAGGAACCTGAAAAGTAAGGAAAAAAAAAATAGCTTGAAGACTCCTTTATAACCAATTGCAAGTCCCCGCTAAAGCAGACAGGACGTCATACAAATTCCATCTCAGATCTCACCACAGCGACCTACAACAGCTACCTAAAAAAAAAAAAAAAAAACCCTGCATACATCACATTGTCTGCACAGCCGCTGTGCGCTCCCTCCTCAGCTCAACCAAACGTACAGATGTTTTCAATTCCTCCATATTATGTGAGATACCATTAAAGCGTTTTTTTCCGTGACATTTCGGTGACAAACAGCGACGGCGATGAACCCGATAGCATTTCATATTTGCAACTGTTAACACATTCTCAGCCCCATGCGCACGTTTCTGTTTAAGGAACCTATACAGCTTGTTTGAAAAGGATGATGTCTTCGTCAGATAAAAACACTGACATTAAAATGACAGGCTGTCTTGGACAAGGTTACACAAATTGCATTGCAGCGGCTAGCTAATGACAATGCCACCAATCCTGCGAGCCTCCAAGAATGTAATTTACCTATTCAAAATAATCACGGCACTTGTGCTTAATTTGCAAGTGCGCCGGAGACTTTTTTATTTTTCTTGGGGAATTTTACATCTAAAAAAAAATAATAGCTTTCGATAACAACAAATAGTAACTGTAAGCACCTTCGTTTTTTAGTGTGTTAAGTCAATAAGTGTCTTTGGTGTATATTTGTTCCTATTTATGTTTCTGCTGATAGGCAACACTCACAATTAATCGGGTGCTCGCAAAATGTGACTTATTCAAACCATCCCAGTTATATAGACAAAATTAAAGTTGCAGGCTACAGCTCTCCAAATGTATTGATGACCTTCATTAATAATGCTTATTCTCAATTCAGCTGAATAGTATAAGATGTATATACATAAGGTGCTTTGGGCTTGTTTCAGCCCTTCCTCATTTATACACCAATATATATATATATATATATATATATATATATATATATATATATATATACATACATACACACACACATACACATACTAATGTATATATATATATATATATATATATATATATATAAATAAAATAAAATAAAAAACACACATATATATATTATATATAGATAGAGATATAAAACTAGCAAAACCGCCTTCATTACAATGCCATGCAACTACTTATTTTTAATGCTAACTTGATTTATTATTCAAGTCAGTATTATTTCAAAAGGTGATTAGATATTGTAACAGTTAATAAAAACTAGATCTGCAGAAGCGAACATTTTGAGGTACAGATGAATAAATACTACTGAACACCAGAAAATATTATAGAGACCGAAATCTTTGAGGAGCAATCCCCAACTACCGGCTAGAGAAAGAGAGTGGAAGAGCGGGCCACTGAGAGATGTGTATATAATATATTGGTATCAAGGAATAGAATAGTGTAATTAATTTATGTACACTGGTGAGATAAAGCATCATTTATATTATAGGTAACCACCTAGATAGAGCGATACAGATGTATACAGTATTACTAGACAGAGGAAGTAGGAAAGTGTAAATTCGCTGTACACTACAACCAGGTTTTAGAACGCAAATTCTAACACATATAGATATAAAGAATTTTTTTAAGGATTTTAATAGTTTCCAATATAAGACACAATAAATAGAGATATGAATCCAATGGCATCATTTAAAACTAAATAAAAAGGGGGTGAAAAAAAAAAATCACATAAAAAGCTTTCCAATAAGCTGTAAGCAAAAGCCAGCGATGCTGCATTAATTTTATGTAACATAATGCCTTAATATGCAGTTTATCTTGCCTTTTTTCACTCACATTCTTCCGTCATTTGCATAGTGAGCTCTCTCCTAATTTCACAGTCATTATGCACTGATGTCCTTATTTCTCAGCATCACTAATTTTGATTAACTTAAAATGGTTCTTGAAGGTCAGATACATAGTAACGACATATTCCTCGCATTGTTGCATAAATCCACTCCCCCCCCCCCCTCACCCCCCACCAACCCCCCTGCGAGTGTGTGGGTTACAAAAGGATTTTCATTTTCCTTATAATGGAATGGGGTGATGAGTAAGTCACGATGGCACTGCATCCTAAGATGACTGAAAAAGGAAAAAAAAAAATAGAAAGAAATTCTGGACACCCAGCTCCTTCTACCATTGGCGGCGTTTCAATGCAAAGTCCCTGATGTGATGTTACTACACTGCGCGAAGCCGTTTGATTCAAGAGTATCAACCAACTGGCACTGTGGCAAATCCTCCGAGAGCTCCGTCATCAGAAGCGGAGAGGTGTAATCCCATTAATTCGCTCTATTCCGTTCTGCATTGCTTTCAAAATATAACAAGGCATTCAATAAATACACTTTACCGGCCTAGATCACTCATCTGGGTTAATACCGGAATCATTAGATCACAATACAAGTTTACTTTTCCTTCAGGTCTACTCTGCTTTTTCGTTGCTGTTTTATTAAACAAACAGTGGAAGCCTACCTATAAATGTAGTACAGCGATTTTTTTATATTTTTTTGATTCTTTATTTACCCAATAAAATATGGACACAAATATAGAGCTAGTGAATCAGTCAGCACGTTAAGAGAAAAAGGGGCAAGGTGCAACTAATATATACTGGGGTTGCTTTACTAAATGCAAATAGTCTGCTCACTTTGCAAATGAAGTTTTCCCTAGGGCTTAGTGAATGCAGTGAAATTTCACTTTGCAAAGATTAAAGTCATGCGCAAGGGAGAACAAAAAAAACCAAAAACATTTTTGCTTGCACATGATTGGATGATAGAAGTCAACAGGGCTTCACCTCCCTCATAAAGCTCTGGGGAAAATTTCCTTGCACAGTACAATTGCATTTACAAAGTGATCAGTCTATTTGCCTTTAGTAAACCAACCCCACTGAATAATAATAGAGGCTTTTCGGTTTCATCATAGTACAAAGATGGCTGGGAATCAAAATAGACCAAAATCAGAACTCATCTCCTCACCATCCAGCATCATCAGACTACTAAAATGCGATTTGTCATTGGTGGCTGTGAAAACTACAAAATTCTGTTCTGTGCACCGTCATCAATTTAGACCTTCTAGCCCATGATTATATAATGGAAATCTAGCATTAACCAAAGACTTGTGGCAGCCAAGTCTTTGGTTAAATCCAACACAATTGGTGTTAGATTTGGAGCTGGAAAATTTAGCCGCTGATGTGCGCTGTGACTGGAGCAGTGCCGATGCACTGTAATGATGCACTGCACTGTTTTTTTTTTTTTTTCAACTTCATTAAAATTGCAAGAAAATTACACTACATTCATCTTTATGCACCCCAGCGCATTCTGACATGATGCGCTGCGTAAAAATGCAGCATGCCCCACTTTTATCTGCACACATCACTACAGAGCATTGCATGAACTAAACTCACAGGACTAAAAGGGAAGTTGGCATGTTTATGTGCTGGGACTGCATTGGGAAAGGCCACTCAGTGCAGTCCAGATGGTTTGAATGGACCTTGAAAGTGCTTCATGCACGTTACACCTATGGATGGCTGTAGACTAGGCAAGGATTAACCAGAGAACAGACAGGCAGACATATGCCTGTCCTTGATTACACTGGGACCCATTGCCATTACTAGCATGACTTGCCTGATGGGCTGAAGTAGCATATGCATAGTTTACTACTTTCTTCCCTCAGGAAGGGTTGGCAAAATTGCTCAGAGACTTACCAACAAGCTGGAAAATCTTTGCCAGAGGAACAATCTCTTTTGACCTCAGAAGAACCCATTTTCACCCCAAAGTGTACCAGTAAACAGCTAATACTCTCTTGGGTGTCAAAGATGGGGAAGGTCAAACAGCAAGCCAAAGCCTACAACCAAGCCAACATGTACAAGCAAACTCCAATACTCTGTTCCTAAACATACAATTATAATGCAGTTTTACAACTATACAAAGTCGTAAATTGTATGCAACTGTACAATTGTATCCAGCTGTAATTGTATACAATGTACAGCTACAATTCTTAATATACAGGATGGGGCCTGTTTTTTGTAAACCATAAGATTCTAAAAAAAAGGAAAAAAATTGTATGATGCTGTAAGGCAAACAAAAAAATTGGAAAATGTCATCAGATCCACCATTGTTTTCTATCTATGGCAAAGTCATAAGCTTATTCAACATCTCAAAGCACACTGCTTAGGGCACGTTGTCTGATATATGTTGAATGACATTAATGCAATTGAGTGAAAAAGAGAATGAACATAATCAGAGTATCGGATGTAGAGACAATGAATGTATGGTGTGGCCATATAGAGCCATATGTCTCATATAGAATAATGGTTGGAGTTCCAGTCACGTCACAGTGCAATCTTTAGAGGTGGTGAATATTTTATCCTTTTTTCTCAATAAGAAGCATCTAATCTGAAAGAGATTTGCCAACATGCTTTTCAAATTGATGGTATTTGATACCAATGATCAAATGTGTAGCATCACTTGAAGTATATTTAAACCCAGTCTCTAAAATCTGATATAACCTTTAACATGTTAATGTGATTTCAAAAGAGGATTCTTATTTTATATTTTTAACCTGCACTTTTCATTATAATAATACCCAGTGATCCTGTCATCAAGGTCCTTGTTCAGTTACTTCCTGTGATAGAGTGATGAAGAGTGTCTCCTAGTTGCGTTGCGGTGTTGTCAGCCTGCCACATGGGCTTTCAATAGAAACAAGTGGCTGTTTCAAGACACGTTAACACAGGCATGGTCTACTGTTGTCATCATCATCAGGAAACCTGCCCCCGAAAAATGCCATGCAGCCAACCCTGGAATGCCTGCAGACAAAAGTGGTGGTAAAGAGGCTTCAGCAGATCAGTGGCACAGAGATGCCTCAAGGGATGAAAAATGGTGAAGACAAGTATTTAAAGCAAAGAAAATTGCTTATGGCACACAGTTCTTTAGCAAACATATTGCTCCATAATACTAAGGAATAATTCTTATTGACAAAACCCGTGTCCCATGCATGTGTATGTAAAAACATGACATGTTTGTTGCCTCAGGACTTGCAATGGTTATACCGAAGGACCTAGTAAGCTTCACCAAACTTCTCTTCACACCGTTATTCCTTAGCGGTGAAAAAGACTCAAAGGCCAAGCAGCCTCAGCGCTAGGAAATAATAGGCCACACTTTATTACCCATTACTACCGAGGTCATTAGCGGCAAGAGTGATTGTCCTGGTCTTAACCTATTGATCACTGTAACTACCATCATTTAATTCTGAGCCGAGCATCTCTACAGCAGCTAAGAGCACACTAGAGAGAGTGGTTTATTGTAGAGAAATACAGCCAAGCACTGAAAATTACACTTTGATTCATAAAATCTACTCAGTGGTTTAAATCAATAGTATTTAAAACAGTCACGCCAACTTCTTAAGTACATCCCTCTCCTATTTACGACTCCCATTCTGAATGTACTCATTCAAAACTAAAACTTTATTTTAAAAACCGTCTAGAATCCTCTGCAGACCCCTCCACGCAGAGCGCAGACTTTGGGGAAAAAAAAGGAAGTTTTTTTCTTTCCTGTTTCATCTCAATTCACAGCTGCTCAATGCAAGAAACCAGCAGCTGCCTGTTCACAATCTCTCAACAATGAAACGCACGCTGAACGGCAAATTCAGAATGCAGACCTGCAAGCAGTTAGACAAATGAAAATATCACATAACTGGGGGGAAAAATCTGAGCAGATAGCAGTTCCCAAATAAATTGGATAATTCCTTCAAAAAGGCTGTCTTTGCAGATCTGCAATGCCAACCCTAAACACTTGGACACCAAGAGGGTTGCAAAGTGTGGAAGCTTCAGGACAAAAAGTTAACCTTGTAATAAAAACGCAGTGTAAGGATATGTCCTCAAATTTGTTAGTTCATTAAAATATTATAAATCTTTTTATAAATAAAAAATATATAAAAATAAACAGATTCTAATTATTTTAAGTTGCACCTAACCTTGAATACTTTCAATTCTTTGTTTCAGGCCAGTGAAAATGTATTTAATTACATAAACAGTATCAATTGTTATTAGAAGCCTGGCTTTTGTAAGCCGACAATATTATTATTAAAGCAAGTGAAGGTAACTGACAAGAACAGGTACTTGCACATAGCTAGACCTGCTGGAACACACCTCTAGAACTCTTGTGGAACTCCCTGGGAAGCACCCTAATCTTGCCTCGATTACTGCAACTCCCTCCTCATTGGCTTACCTCAGCATACTCTATCCCCCCTTCAGTCCATCATGAATGCTGCTGCCAGACTCATCCACCTTACCAACCACTCTGTCTCTGCTACTCCTCTCTCTCAATCCCTCCACTGGCTTCCGCTCACCCAACAAATTAAATTCAAAATACGAACAACTACCTACAAAGCCATCAACAACTCTGCCCCCAGCTACATCACTGACCTAATCTCTAAATACCAAGCTATTCATTCTCTTCGTTCTTCTCAAGACCTCCTGCTCTCTAGCTCTCTCATCACCTCCTCCCATACTCATCTCCAGGACTTTTCCAGAGCCTCTCCAAGCCTATGGAACTCCTTACCCCAATCTGTCCGTCTATCTCCTTCTCTATTACCTTTTAGAGGATCCCTGAAAACCCCTCCTCTTCAGAGAAGCCTATCCTACCCACACCTAACAACTGTATTCTCATTTTGTCCATCTGATCATCCCCCACAGCTACTACCCTTTGTTCCACTTAACCCTCCTTTCTAGACTGTAAGCTCTAACGATCAGGGCCCTCTGATCCCTCCTGTATTGAATTGTATTGTAACTGTACTATCTTCCCTGATGTTGTAAAGCGCTGCGCAAACTGTTGGCGCTATATAAATCCTGTATAATAATAATAAAATAAATTTAGGAACAACAGATAAGCTTGACCTGTCCCCTCCCCCATTTTTTTATTGGCCCATGGTGTTGATGGTCAGTCTTACTGACCAATAATGAAGTGTCTGAGTTTGCTCCTCTTCATTAACTGAGGTTGGATAATGGAGCACATCTGGTTTTGGGGCTCTCAGGCCAATCTAAAGTATATCTAAAGATATTGGAAGTTACTCAACTGCTTCCTCTGTGTTTGACTTGTGTCAATTACTATGCCTCTTTTTGTATCCCTAAGGCTTTTTTTGTGTTTTCCATTTACATCACTACTAATGCACAGATAGGTGATGGCATCACTACATGCCTGCCAATCACTGCAGAGCATAGTAGGAAAACTACAGTCACATGACTGAACTAATAGCCATACTTGCAGCACAATTAAAGAGAATGACATCACTGGACATGCAACCGTAAAACACAAAAAAGCCAAACAGACTATTATTTAAATTAGCAAAGTAATTTATTCTTCATATTCCTTAGAATCTCATAACTAGGAAACTTCCCATAAAAGCAATCAACAAATCTTTAATCTACTTATCTGCTCACAAAGCGTAAAATGTACAGCCAAAGGGATTGCTTGTATGACAAGTTGCTGACGTTTTGCGCATCATGCAAATTAGCTTCTCTAAAAGAAGAAGGGAAGTCAGGATAGCTGCCATTCTAATGGTATGATTGCTTGTAGGTGTCTAAGGAAAACTGACATGGAAGCTCTGCAGTGGTGTGAGTGAATGCCATAAAACAAATACAAATAAGAAAACAGAATTTACAAAGTTGTCCAGTTTGAGATGATAAAAGCTCTGATTGGCTGCTGAACCACAGTTTTTTGTGAAAAAAAACAACTTTATAGGTAAAGTTGATCCAGGCAATATTGGGTTGCCTATCAGGATATTGGGGGGAAATTGGTTCATGCTTTGCTGGATTTTTTTTGCCCTCCTCTGGATCGGCTGTGGGTATAGGATTGTGTACATAGGATAGCAAGGTTTTTTTTTTTATTGGTTGAGCTAGATGGACTTGTGTCTTTTTTCAACCAGACTAACTAGGTAACCACTAGATAGGCCCATATGAACAACAATTTGGATAAGTGAACACAAGCCCTGGATTCAGATATACAATACATTTAAAGCTTTATGTCAACTCATTTCTGGTGGGAAGATGATCATGGAGAGGAGATGCTGAACTAAGAAGGCAATACAGCATAAATATAAGTGGAGCAGCATGAAGCCAACACCTTGCTGACTGGCAATATGTATTAAAGCATGGAGATATACTTTTTAAACCAGGCAATCAGGAACAGATCCTTAGAATACCTGAACCCTGAGTAATTTGTTAGTGACCAGACCCATTGGATCCCGCAATATTTTGAGGCAAAAAAAAAACTTGCGGTCATAAGCAACAATCTCCGAGACTATCTTTTATGCAGCTTTGTCTTTGCTACAGAATGTTTTGGTGAATGACATCTTTTTAAATAACTGCAGCAGATTTTGGGTTTGGTTATTTTATTGGGGTTACCCTAACACCACCAAAGGTGGGGATTAGTAAACAGTCCACTGAGTTGGATGCCAAGTGCTCCATTTACAAACAATAGTAAGCCATCTCAAATTACAATATAGCCAGTTCCATAATTATCTATTGTGGACCTCCTGGCTCCAGAAAAATTATAAACTAACATGACAAAAAAGTTTTAAGACCAATTTCAAGGATCGCTTTTTTTTTTTTTTTTTTTTTTTATCTTTCAGGGAACCCATTTTCCAATGTCTCATTTATTTTGCATATTACAAGAGAGTTGGAGTTTTTTTTCCCCTTCCTTTCTCCTCTGCCTGGTCTCCCTCCCTTACCTTCCCACAAGGAAAGATTCATTAATGTAAATTATAAAACTGCCTGCGAGTCATTCAGCTCCTTCCCACAAAGCCCTTTTTATGTAAATAAAAATTGTTCTCATTTACAGAAACAGGATTTGATATTATGTGGGAGGCAGCGATGATCAGGTTGGGTTGAGATAGAATCGTGTTATTTGTCATTCGTGCAGTTCACAGGGGGTGACTGACGCCCCTGATCTTATCTCTCAATTCATATTCAATGCTAGCTCCCCGCTTACCTGCCAGGTTAATTGCCTCAGCAACAATAAATACCAATTTCAGCTTTCAAAAAATAAGCAAGCTCGGAATAATTAAACCTTGTTAACACCCCGCAGCCTTGGACTCCAAGACAACAATTATTTATTTTTTTCTTTTTAATTATTTTTCAGGCCATCTGAACCATTTAAAGTAGTGATGAAACAATATCATTTAGATAATCTGGCATGTCGCCATAACTCAGAAATAAAGCAGTCCATTAGATATTATTATAATTATCGTCTAGTGTTTGGAAAAGAGACAAAATTTTATGCGGCGCTCTACAATTGACCGAAATGAATGCAGACAAATTCAAATGCACAAAAAGTAAGGTTGAAAAAGGCAGAGGAACAGTCAGTAAGTAGGGAAATATAGATGACTGTCAACAAAAAGGAAAATGTGAGGACTCGTCTAAAATTACCAGCTGACCCAAAGAGCTGTACGCTCATTTCAGTTAATTAGAAAAACATTTACATTACCAAGCCAAAAATATAATAGACCCCCCCCCCCTTCTCACAAGCCCTAGAGATTTGGCAGAAAATAGTATGACCCTCTCCTTTTTTTTTTGCCATAGTGAAAATGTGCAATGTCATTTGCAGGTTTAATAAATGGGTTCTTGACCTCCTCTCCTTTTGCTCTTTTAAGTTCTGCAGAGCAAGAGGGGCAATTTATCAAAGACAAGTACATTGGCCCAGACTTTCCTCAAGTCTCCATGAGAAAAGAGAGGAAAAAATACTTTTGTAGTTAAAATGAAATTACCCATACATTTCCTCTGGCCTACAGTGAGGTTTCAATATCCGAAACTTTGCCAGTCTAAGAGACTTTGTGTTTGCTTAAGATGGGTGGCTGTTCTCACCTCCTTCAAACACCTCCATCTATATATCACAGGAGAGCACAAGAGTGCAAATTACATTCTAATGGGGAAATATCAGTGGCTCCTCTGACAATTTTGCCATTCACTGATTTACTCCTAATAAAGACACTTCAACCAGCAAGCTTCCTTGTGGTTAAGGGTCAATAAATGTTAAAAAAAAAAAAATCTAGATTCCTTGGTTTAAAAAAAAAAAAACAAGTCCAACGGGGGACCGACAAAGATTTTTTTTTTTGCTTAAAATGGGTTGGCAATTAAAATAATTGTACAAAGAACCACCTTCCAGGATGATAAAAAAACTGAAATATATTAAACTGCTGCCACCGTAACAGGTTAGATAAAAATCTAAATTTAATGTATTCTGTCTTGTGTCATCTTGTTTTGTCAAGACATGAAATAGAATAAGAAAATACAAGGCAGGGAAAAAAAAAAAAAGCCCTTGAGATATCACAAATGACGACCTGTGTGATGTTGTTAGTTTACCCTATTCTAGGCTATTTGCACAACGATGGCTTAGATTTAAGAATTTGATAGACCTCAAAGAACCTCAGCTCAGTTCACTGTTGAACAGGCAGGTCCTATCCTTCACCTAATCAATGTCTGCTTCGTTCTCCTCGATTCCCGGCTTTAATGAGTGACAGCTACGTTTGTTGCTCGATATTCATTGCGCCCATGTTTTCCAGGAGCACATGTCGCGAACTGGGGGAATCAAACGCATGAGCGGTCACTGTGCATTATAAAAGGTTAAAGTGGGCTGGCTAAAGATGACAAGACTCCAGATTCAGTTTAGAGGTAATGTCTGTATTATCCCTCCTGTTAGAAAAATATTAATGAAGGCAGAAGGAAAAGGAAAAAAAAAAAGTTGGTGGAAACAAAAAAAAAAAAAGATCCTATAAAAAAGTAATTGAAGTCTGCGCTAGGGAAAGAAAACAAGTTTCCAGTAACCCAAGTCTGCACTCCATAAAACAAACAAACTATGTCCCAACCAGCCAAGTCTGGACCAAACAATAACAATTTTAACTGATGGTGTCAGGACTTTCCCACAATCTAGCTGTGCAGGTGTTGTGTGTATTCCCCTCCTCTAAAAGGCTCTATTTATTTTCCCAAACTAGAGGAAAATCAATAACTTTCAATGCATAACAGAACATTTGTTACAGATTAAGACGTATTAATGGAACCTAACTTTAAATAAACACAAGTGAGGAGTGCAAATTGTTTCGTCAGTTGGGATGGGAGAGAGATGCAGCATTGTAACCTTTCGTTGCCTGAGGATCTGTAGCTTTCTGAAGCACCTTGGCACCGTTTATACCATTTTTATTATTAAATAAGGTCTCAAACAGACTGACCCCTATTAAAATCAATCAGGGAGGCAATGGGATTGGGCAAGACACAAATATAGAAACGCCATTGTATATGCTAAAGTGACCTAATAATGGACTAAATTTGTAAATGGAATGAACTTCAGATTGTTTTTGGACACTGCCGTGCACGTAGAACTGTGCATATCACTCCATCTCAAGACCGTTATGTCAACTTTTACATCGGGTTGGGTTGAACTTTTATGCACCAGCAACAGACGTTGCACAGGTGACACAAGTGTAATGTATTACGATAAACCACAAATTTATTGTGTCTACATTATAATTATTTCAAGGCAAAAATAAAAAAATATCAGCCAAGACATTAAGCCTCGGGAACAGAACAGAGCCTGTAGTAAAATATATTCTAAATAGGTTATATATGCTGCAGCAGACATCAGTCATCTTGGTGTGATTAACTTTCCTTATTGAGCTATACGTTCATCTCTTTAACCCATTAGTATTTTTTTCTTTTATTTGAAAGAAAGCCAAGTCTCGACACAACGGATGGAGTTGAATCTGGGAACTTAGCATTTGTTTGTTATTACAAGAGCTACACCTATCTGGTGTAAACAAGCAGATCCCAGGCCCTTCCTCTTTCTGCTTAATGTGTTTAAGCCAACGATGATATACAGTTGTACCAGCTCGGCTGGATTATGCAACAGTGAGAGGCTTCATGAGTCAGTTTGGGTTTAACCCAGTGGGTGCTAAAGAACACTTTCACACAGTTTCCTTTAAACTCCTCAATAGATGGAACAGTTGGGGCAACATTTCTAAAACACGCTTTTTTTTTGCATCTATTACCCAAATATTTTCTCATTCTTCAATTAAACTGAACTTAACTGACCAGGGATGGTTCCGTTTTATAATTTGTACTGACATGACTAAAGTTTGCTACCAATATTTAAAGACAAATACATCAAGGGATTTCTAAATCCACGATAGTGTGCTTCGGTCAACCTCTCTGGGACTTTCTCAGAAAGCATCCAGGAACCAGAAGAACCAAGTGCACCATCATGGAGGTCACAGCGGCATCCATAATTCACTGATTACTACAGCAAAAAACTTTGCTAATATCTCAGTTATCAGATTCTTTACAATACCGTCTTTATAGGCAAGAGCGAGAAGGTTTATTAGCCAAACTCCTCAAAGTGAGACTGCAAGAAGATCCTTTGCACACTGACTGTGCATTGGACATTTTAATTTTACTGGTTTTTGGATTTACCTGGATGAAGGTTTTTTTTTGTTTTTTTTTTTTACACTTCCTTTTACATGTATCATATGCAGCCCAAAATAAAGACTGGCAACTTATTAATAAAGCATTTGGTGTAACAGCCATTAAACACATGTAAAATACAAAACTGTCCAATATATAGTCTGTCAGATAACTGATGACAACAATAAGTCTGAAAATAAAATGAAAAGTTTGGCTTATGTGGTGATTCTGATGTTGGGGACATGGACCATAAAACCTAAACAGAAAACCAGAGACTTTTGACAGTTCACATACATATATGTATTGTAACACGGGCACTCAAACCAACTCCTCGATTTGTCTTCTAAATAATAAAGACGTTGCTAACACTGCTTATGTTCTGTGTATGCCAACCAAAAAAGCATCTGCCAATCATTTCTCTACATACAGTTAAAAAATAAATAAATAGATATACATATTTTATTCATAAAGTGACACAGAAGTTAAATTCAACTGTTTGCTGTCCCCCCCCCCCCCCCTCTCTCGTAAAAAGGAAAGAAAAACAAGTGGAAATACTATTGCTTTAAAAATTACAATGTTTAAAAATTCCTATCCCTTAGATTCAGAAGGAAATAATATACCCCAATGCTGAGTGTTTTCATTCCATACTCTGGAAAAACAGAAAAGGATCCATGTTTCCATGACTGCAGACACAAGTTCATCAAATGATGTTTTCTTTTCACACTTGTGTTGTTTTTTTGTTGCCTGGACTGAGATTCCTCTTACAGCCCAGCCAAAATCCAACCAATTTAGCAAATCTTCAGCCAGATAGGGCTCAGTGAAATATAAGCCACCCTTTTGATCAGAGGACCGCTTTATTTAATCTTGCCCGGTTAATTAGAATACAAAAAGGTTCTAAAATGATCACTACGCGTGGGGCTGTTGGAGAAAACTAGAGTGCAAGCTCCCTTGGGTCAGGGCGATTAAAAGGACAGCGATCATACCGTTGATTGCGCACCACACCAGCATACATTAGAGGAAGGGAAAATTTTTAATACAAATGAGACACATTATTCAAATGTTTTCCTTTCCTGTTTTTCTTTTTCAAGTCAATTTAGATGGCAGTCACCATTTTTTACCACAATAAATAAAAACATCAAAAAACTATATACAAGCAGAGCAAGATGCCACATCTTTTTCTGCAAGCAGGATAGCTTTAAAAATGTTTTTGTGTAGGAATATACCCACTACTGCGCAAATCAAGAAACACAAAAAGTTACACTATCATAAAGGCATCACACCCAAAAAAAAAAAAATGCTAAATTATTAATATTATTATTTTTAGGAAAGGGAGCATTTTGTACAACAGCAACTTAATTTTAATCGATTCCTTACATTAAAGTAAAAAAAAAAAATAATAACAAAAAAAAGAAAAATATATACAATATTCAAAAGTCGTTCAGAGTTAAAACCAGTCTGAAGTGGCAGTTCTTGAACTTTACAATACCTCTCAATACTAAAGTGAGCTATGTTTCTGTGGTCTCAACAAGTTCAGAGTAAAAGCCTTTGTAGATTAGATCATCAGGGGGAGGCCAAAACCAACCTCAGATCTTCACGCTTTGGAAAGCAAGAAAGTAAAAAAAACTGATATGTTAAAAAAAAAAAAATACAAAAAGAAAAAAAATTGCCAAGCTAATCCGGCTTTCAGTAGAGATTGAATGGGCTGGCCACAGCTTTAAAGGAACCCCCTATAGCTACTTGTTTAGAAGAAAAAAAAATCCAAACACTTTGCATCTAGGGGCCTACCCGAGAATCCGTTGTGTGTGGGTGCTCTGCGTGCCCTTATTTCCTTTGGCTTTCTTGGCGATTGGTGAATGACAGGTAGCTGGCATTCTGCAGTTTGACAGGCCGCTACACAAATAACTGGCTTGCCTGCGAGGCCTAATGCTTCACTAATGAGCGATAAATCAAGTTTGATTACAAAGTGTCAGGCCAATCGGCTCGCTGTTTAGGTTCCCTGGCTGCTGAGGCTGGCACTGGTCTCCCATCTCTTTCGTAATGCCAGGATGCAAAAAGTTCATCCTTGAAGCAAAAAATAAATAAAATAATTCTTAAGTCTAAAAAAATATATAGTAAATTAAAAAAAAAATCTCACTGTCAATATTAAACCAATTGTCTAAAAAGGAGTTATGTTTCAATCTTCCTATACCATTTACATGAAGTTTCTACATAAGCAACAGCAGGAAGTAGACAACATAACCCTTTGAATCCCAGAGCATCATCAAGCAAGAAAATAAAAAGTTGCCTGCAGTGGGTGTTTAAAGAGTCAACGAAAAAGGTTGTATTGTATTTGTAACCTTTTTCTAAAATGAATTTAAACAGTAAAGAGTTAATGAAGAATGTCAAGACCAGGTCAGGAGGGAACAGTAACAATGACAGTGGTTGCCAGTGAACACTCTCCACCTGAAACAAGTGTGCACAGACTGAGAACACAAAACCAGAAAAATCCCCTCAAAATTTCAAACTACAATGACACATATGGCATTATATAAACTCTCGGAACACCCTTTGAGATGTCTGGCTACACACAGTCAAACATAAAGGAGGAAAAAAGGAAAAGAGAAAAAAAAAAACTCCCCAGCCAAGTTTTTTCAATGACTTCATTGTTAGTTTGGAAGTGGAGAAGTTAACCCCCGAGGCACCAGAGAGCACGTCTACCCCTGTTGAGACTTCAAGCTGTCAGACTGAGCCACCTGCCAGAGTAGGCACAGGCAAAACTTGGAGAAGAAAAAAAAAAAAAAGAAAGAAGAAAGAAAGGGGGCAAGGTGGAGGTTGCAGGGTGAACAGCATGAAAAGTAAGGGCATAAAAAGTCCCTTCTGCGTTGTGAACTTACCTCCCTGTGCCAGAGAACTCCCTCCCCTTCATCAAATAAAATCCTGCTAGTGCTGGTGGCACGTTGCTGGCCTGACACTCCAAATCACCTCCATTTAGATCTGGTTACCAAAGATTTGATCGACACAATTCAGCACAAGGAGTCAGGCACTTCCTGTACGTCAGAAGACACACACACCAAGAAAAGAAAAAAAAAAAAAAGTAGAGGGATTCGACAACCGGGCTGGACAGCTCAATACGAGAGTGAAAACGAGTGTCTATAGTCTAACAACGAGAAGTACGTCAAGAAAGAGAGAGAGAAAAAAAAAAAACACACATAGAAACTCCGGAACACTCTACAAGAGAAAGGAAAGAGGAGCCCCATTCAAATCTATCCATGAGACTTATCCGTCACTCTTACAATGGGACGTCTCTTGAAACAGAGTAGCGAGAGCATGCACGTGGAATTAAAAAAGTGTGTTGCACACGCCGGGCTTTAAACATGACAACACAAGCTAGTGAGGACAGATTCTACTACTGATCGCTCTCGAATCTCTCTGCTTCTTTTTGTGGTGTGTGTTTAGCTGAGAATTCAGACAGCCATGGGACCAGAAAAACACAAGAGGGCTTCTAACAAAAGAGTAAAAAAAAATAATCTACGAGAAGCGGTGACTGGAATGCTCGCAAGCAGCTCAGGCAAGTTAGTAAACAAAGCACGCTAGATGATCGGGGCTTGGGAGAGCTGCCTCGGAGCCGTGCAACAACAAAAAATTAACCTGGCAGATTTCACGCAAGGAAGAGAGCAGAATTGCAAAATCAATCGCATATTGACAAACCTGACAAACTCCATTTAGCTGCCACCGCAAACGAGAAAGCTGGGCCAAGGAGGACTAACAAGCCTTGTTGTGAGAGCCTCTAGTTTCTTCAGGTTGGAGATAGATTGCACGCGCACGGGTGCTCTCAGACTGACAACATGCATAACCATCCTGGCAGCCACGCCTTTCCCCACCAATCACAACCAGCCTCTAAACATAATCAGTTCAAACACCCAACACAATGAGGCTTGCTTTTTTTTTTTTTTTTTGCACTGACGGCAGGTGAAATAATGCATTTGTCTCTAAAGCAACTAGCTTAATTGCTGTTAAACCTTTGACCTGAGCAGGCTTGTGGCAGCGCTCTGAAAAGGCCATCAAACGGGCACACACTTAGCCTTAATCAAACAACAGAAGCTTGGGGGTAAGGGGGGGGGGTGTCCCTTCTTTTTTTTTTTTTTCCCTCTTATTTATTGGAGGGTGGGCTTCTAGAGATCACAGAAGTTTAGCCTTTAGATTAAAAAGAAAATGCCACCAGGAAAAGTGCCCCAAGGGGCAGCATCAAAGAAAAAAAAAAAAAAACATAAATAAAAATAAAGTATAAAAAGAATTTACGAAACAACACAAAGACAGAAAAGACGGTAAAAATGTTTAAAAAAGAAAAAGTTGCATAAAAAAAAACCCAGAAAAAAACAACAGAAAGCAAAACAAATAGTAAACAGAAATAATAATAATAAAAAAAAAGTTACCATGAGAGAAGTTTACACTGGAAGGCTGGAGAGGAACTGCCATGGGAGGGGTTAAAGGCAGAGGAGAGGAGCATTTTTTTTTGTCAGCCGATCAGAGACAAAACCGAGGGTCATGGTTCCTAAATCCCGTGAAGTTGTAAGATTTCCCCCCCTCCACCTCCCTTTCCTCATCCCTTTCTCTGCCCAGAGCTGAAAGACGTCCCAGAGTGGCAGAGGCTTTTGGGGCGTCTAAGAGGGAGGAAGGAAGGGAATCTGGCGGGGCACACCTCTCACAGAGTTGTTTGTTTGTTACAGTTGCCTGACAAAGGCAGACAAACAAAAACAGCTCTAAACATGTTTTCTGCAGTCAACTGCTAACCGGTAACCACTCCAAGCCGTTCTCCTCCCATATGCCTCGGCTGTCAGGGCTTTATTGTAAACATAACTACATATTGTTTTTGTCCATCTGCTGTGCTGCTGTTGTCTGTTTGCTTTAACGACTGTTTTTGTCAGATAACCTCCTCCACTGGTGTAATAACACATATGCAATATCTCTCTTGTTTTTTTGTTTTTTTTTTGGTTTTTTTTTGTCTAGTTCTTTCTCAAGGCATTGCCACCAACAAAACAGGTTTAACCCTTTCAATGCTGGAAAAGACTAAGAACAGACATTTCTACACCGAGACTGGGCATATTTTTGGAAAACCAGGTCACCAAAGTCATTAAATCCTCAGCGTTTTTTAGGTTGGCCATACACGGTTCAAATCTGGGCCGGTTTACCAGGAAGCGAGATTTGAACCATTAATGGGCAGGCTGAATGTACTAAGTTGATCGACCGATTTGGTACAACCAGCCTGCCGCGTTCTCTTGCGATTATCGATAGCGGCTGCTGTAGGCACTAGCGATAATCTCTGTCCCCGCCCCCCGGTGGTGGGAGAAGACAATTGCTGATTCCACTGCCAGCACTGTCTGTGTTGATGGGGGAATCGTGCAAGTTTCTTCCTGGCAACCACGAAATTCGCAGCATGCATGGCCAGCCTGTGTTTAACATATTGAGCAGAAAGAAATCAACAATTTGTTACAAATCCTGTTCACTCAATGCTGCTTCCCTGAACTTCCTGTCTTCGCAGGAAACAGTTAAAGTGGAACTTCACCTAAAAGTGAAGGTTCCGTTTGTCTGTCTCCCCCCTTCGTTCAGGTTTTGGCACATATTTTTATTTTTTGGCTGGGGGTCCTGGTTTTGACAGGTACCTACTCCCACTTCTGGTTGGATTGCCACCACGATCCGAGTGGAGGTTCAGCTCCCCCGTCCCTTCCCAACAGCCTTGGGGGCCCGAAACGGGGCTCCGTGTCTGAATGGACACAGGGTGCGGTGACACGCTCAGGTGCCCCAATAGCAAGCTGTGGGGGCATTCGACAAGAGGGAGGGGCCAGGAGCACTAAAGAGGGACCCAAAAAGAGGAGGATCTGGGCTGCTTCTGTGCGAAACCATTACACAGGATCGGTAAGTATAACATGTTTATTATTTTTAAAGAAAAAAATAACAAAACTTTACAATAACTTTAAGAGATCCCAGAAACCGGCAGGACTATTCACAAAGCACAGCGTGGCTCGCACATGCGCAGTGGGAAGCCGGCTGTGAAGGTACAAGCAATCACAGCCGGGTGCCCAAAGAGGATATGCCAGTGCCATGGTCTGAAGACGACCAAAGAGCCGGTGTTCTGTCGAGAAGTTCCCCCCATCGAATAGTGCCCGGGACAAACTGCGCAGGACAGAGCCGCACTCCAGCTGCGTTGTCAGCTGAGTTGCCGATCAGCTGGAGTGACGTCACCAGGGCTCAAGCGCACATCGTAGGCGGTATCTCTCGATGGGAGACACCATTTTACGGCCACAATTGAAACCTATACAAACAGTGGGGGGAGACCGTAGTTCTCACATTGTGCCTCGCTGTTAGCCGCCCTCCAGCAGCAGCAATGCACAATCTGAGAACTACGCCCCCCCCCCCCCCCCCCTGCTGTTTGTATGGGTTTAAATTGTGCGTTTGAAATGGTATCTCCCATCGAGGGATACCTCTTACGATGTGCGCATGCGCCATGGTTACGTCGGCCCAGCCGATCAGCAAATCAGCGGTTGCGATATCACGTACGGGGCAGGGGCAGTTCGTCCCGGGCACTATTCGATGGGGGGGGGGGGGCACTTCTCGACGGAACACCGGCTCAGGTACATCGCTGGATCCCTGGACAGGTAAGTGTCCTTTTATAAAAAGTCCGCAGCTACAGTATTTGTAGCTGCCAAGGCTGACCACACACTGTACAATTTCCTTACGATTTACCTTCAACTATGTAGTGCAAGGGCCTGCCTGATTGCATACAAATGGAAAGTGTGTAGCTTTGACCTCATATTATACGGTTTTGGTAAATCTAAAAGGAAAATCGTAGAAGAAAATTGTATAATGTATGGCCAGCCAGCTTTACTTTTCATTTTTTGTTTCTAGGCCGAAGAACCTATTTACAGCCAATCTCCAGGTTTACTTTCACTTTAGTTTAAGACAATCTGGCCCAAACAATTTCCCTTATTAACTGATGCAGCTGCTGTCCGCATTGTACAAACTGTATATAGTATCAGCTCCATACAGGACAAAGCGCTCACTTCCTGTCTGCTGCCAGAACTAAATCAAGTTGGGATGAGCACCGCTCAGCCATTCACAGGAAACCTAGTATTTGTTTTATCAATGAATACAAGGCTTCCTGGGATTGGCTGAGGTAGAGAACTTAACATTCATCTGCCTGTCCAGCTCAGCCAATCAGAGGAATCTTTGTGTCCAATATTATAATATACGGCTAAAGCCTCATTGGAAATCGTGCAACTTTGGAGTTGTACAAATGTGAATGGAGGCGGATCAGAAGTGCGATCATGGAGACTGAACGCGTCACATGTGGGTACGGTGGAACCTCGCATTGCGAGTAACGCGGTTAACGAGTGTTTTGCAATACAAGCTTTTTTTTCAAAAAAAATTCTGACTCGGTCTGCGAGTGTTGTCTCCCAACATGAGCAGGATTCAAGCCGAGGTGCGGGGGCGCGGGTGACACTCGGAGCCATTCGGAAATGCTTGGAAACGCTCAGAATACTCCGTTCCCGAGCCTTCCCGAGAGTTGCCAACTGCGTCTCCGAATATTTACAAGTCTCTCCGGCGCCCCACCACCTCTGGCCACATGCGGTATTGCATGCCATAAAAGACAATGCAGAACAAATTATCTTTGTTTCCATTGACTTCTATGGGGAAACTTACTTTGATATGCGAGTGCTTTGGATTACAAGCATTCTCCTGGAACGGATTATGCTTGTAATCCAAGGTTCCACTGTATTACCCTAGGGTGGTCAGCATAAAAAGGAGCTCTGTCTAGAAACATCCACTCCTCCAGACTGACATCCAACCATCAAGGGACTTTGATATTTACATAACTCCGCCCCAAAAGCCAGCCCACTGCTTGCAGAGAGGAGTACTGTGATGTTTTCAGGAAGCTGTACAGCACCCTGCCAGCCCATTCAACTAGCCTTGATCTGCTTGCACTGCATAGAGAAGCACAGAGACCCAGTGATGGTGTTACTGGGTCCAAAATATAGTATGCATCGGAAACAGAAATTTTTATTTAAAAATGTCATTAGCATGTGGATGAGGGGGGAGGAACCAGCAAAGGCAAGATATAGCAGATTACCATTCTAGCTATACAGATTAATTTTTTCGGGTTACAATTATCCTCAACAGATCTTGCAGATGAGGAAACATTTGATAAATACTGTTTATTTATTTAGATAGTTATCCAATGCTTGTAAAAGACTAAGGCTCCATTCACACCTGGGCGTTCCAGAATCACAGCAAACCGCAGGAATGCGTTCTTAATGGCACCCCAATCGCGGCGTGATTCTGCCACGGTTGACTCGCTGCAATTGTGCCCAAATCGCAGCGGGTGAAGCTTGTCACTCACAAAGGAGCAGGAGCTTCTTTTAGGGCGACAGCATCGCAATTTGTTGCGATTGCAGCGCCATTTATCGCTTGCCAACCGCAGGAAAATCACGCCACAATTGGGGAGCCATTAAGAAGCGGGGGCCCAACTTTTGTAAAAGACTAAGGCTCCATTCACACCTGGGCGTTCCAGAATCACAGCAAACCGCAGGAATGCGTTCTTAATGGCACCCCAATCGCGGCGTGATTCTGCCACGGTTGACTCGCTGCAATTGTGCCCAAATCAAAGCTCGTGAAGCTTGTCACTCACAAAGGAGCAGGAGCTTCTTTTAGGGCGACAGCATCGCAATTTGTTGCGATTGCAGCGCCATTTATCGCTTGCCAACCGCAGGAAAATCACGCCACAATTGGGGAGCCATTAAGAAGCGGGGGCCCAACTTAAAGTGGAGCTTTAGTCAGAAAATAAATCCTGCTAGATAACTTCATGCTGGCCCCTTTTGCAAATACAGCATGTAAGACATTAACCACTTGAGACCCGCGCTATAGACAAAAGACGTCTGCAGCACGGTTCTCAAGTGCTGAGTGGACGTCCTGCTATGTTTACATCCCCCCGCGCTCCGCCGAGGGCGCACGGCAGGTAACAGCTGTGACCGCCGCGTCACGTGATCCCGATGCGCGTGCCTGGCGGCCGCGATGTCCGCCTAGTACACGCGATCGGCTGTTACAGAGGCAGGACGTGGATCTCTGTGTGTAAACACAGAGATCCACGTCCTGTCAGGGAGAGAGGAGACCGATGGTGTGTCCCTTGTACATAGGGACACAGATCGGTCTCCTCCCCCAGTCAGTACCCTCCCCCCCCCCCCCACAGTAAGAACATCTAGCAGGGAACATATTAACCCCTTGATTGCCCCCTAGTGTTAACCCCTTCCCTGCCAGTCACATTTTATACAGTAATCAGTGCATATTTATAGCACTGTTCGCTGTATAAAATGTGAATGGTCCTAAAAATGTGTCAAAAGTGTCCGATGTGTCCACTGCAATATCGCAGGCCTGACAAAAATCGCAGATCGCCGCCATTACTAGTAAAAAATATATATATAATAAAAATATCATAATTCTATCCCCTATTTTGTAGGCGCTATAACTTTTGCGCAAACCAATCACTATACGCTCTTTGCAATTTTTTTTACCAAAAATATGTAGAAGAATACATATTGGCCTAAACTGAGAAAAAAAAAAGTTTTTTTAAAAAAAATTGGGATATTTATTATAACAAAAAGTAAAAAAAATTGAGTTTTTTTTCAACATTTTCTGTCTTTTTTTGTTTATAGCGCAAAAAATAAAAACCGCAGATGTGATCAAATACCCCCAAGGAAAGGAAAATACACCCAAAGAAAGCTCTATTTATGGGAAAAAAATGATAAAAATATCATTTGGGTACAGCGTTGTATGACCGCGCAATTGTCATTCAAAGTGCGCCAGCGCTGAAAGCTGAAAATTGGTCTGGGTACGAAGGGGGTTTAAGTGCCCAGTAAGCAAGTGGTTAACCACTTGCCGCCCGCCCTATTGCAAAAAGATGGCGGCAAAGTGGTTTCAATATCCTGACTGGGCGTCATATGATGTCTTCAGGATATTGAGCCGCTGCGTGCCCCCGGGGGCGCGCATCGCGGCGATCGTTGTTGCGGGATGTCATGTCGTGTCCAATCACAGCTGATCACGATTTTAACAGGAAAAGCCGGTGATCGGCTTTTCCTCACTTGCGTTTGTCAGACGCGAGTAGAGGAGAGCCGATCGGCTGCTCCTCTGACAGGGGGGGTTTGTGCTAATCGATTATCAGCGCAGCCCCCCCCCCAGGATGCCCACACTGGACCACCAGGGATGCCACCAGACCACCAGGGATGCCCACCATAAAATATGCCACCCTAGACCACCAGGGATGCCAATTAGAAATGCCTAATGGATGCCAATCAGTGCCCACAATGGATGCCAATCAGTGCCCACAATGGGCACCACTGATTGGCAGGCATTATTGTTTGGCACTGATTGGCATCCATTAGTACAACACATTACAGTACAGTGCTACCTATCAATGCCCATCCATGCCACCTATCAGTGCCCATCCATGCCACCTATCAGTGCCCATCCATGCCGCCTATCAGTGCCCATCCTTGCCGCCTATCAGTGCCTATCCGTGTCGCCTATCCGTGCCCAGCCATGCCGCCCATCTGTGCCGCCTATCAGTGCCCATCCGTGCTGCCTATCAGTGCCCATCCGTGCCACCTATCGGTGCCCATCAGTGCCACCTCATCAGTGCCCATCTGTGCCGCCTCATCGGTGCCACCTTATCAGTGCCCGTCAGTGCAGCCCCATCAGTGCCCATCAGTGAAGGAGAAAACGTACTTATTTACAACGTTTTGTAACTGAAACAAAAAAAAATTTGGTCTTTTTTTTATTTTTTCAGCAGAAAAAAAAAATCCCAAAGGTGATCAAATACCACCAAAAAAAAGCTCTATTTGTGGGAACAAAATGATAAAAATTTAGTTTGGGTACAGTGTAGCACAACCGCGCAATTGTCATTCAAAGTGCAACAGCGCAGAAAGCTGAAAATTGGTCTGGGCAGGAAGGTGTATAAGTGCCCAGTATGGAAGTGGTTAAAAAAAAAGTAGGAAAGATGATCCGCACTCCGGTTGTTGCTGTTAAAAAATCTTAATTTTATTAAAAAGCCACAGTGCACGAACGCAGATAAAAACAGTTGACGCATTTCAGCCTATAAGGCCTTAGTCATAACCCATATGCCGCGTACACAGGATCGGTCATTCCGACAACAAAACCGTGGATTTATTTCCGATGGAATGTTGGCTCAAACTTGTCTTGCATACACACGGTCACACAAATGTTGTCGGAAATTCTGAAAGTCAACAATGCGACGACGTACAAAACCACGACGAGCCGAGAAAAATGACGTTCAATAGCCAGTGCGGCTCTTCAGCTTGTATGCGTGGAATTTTGTGCGTCGGAATTGTGTACATACGGTCGGAATTTCCGACAACAAGTTTTGTTGTCGGAAAATTTGAGAACCAGCTCTCAAATTTTTGTTGTCGGAAATTCCGACAGAAAATGTCCGATGGAGCCTACACACGGTCGGAATTTGCGACCAAAAGCTCACATCGAACATTTGTTCCATGCACACTGGAGCTCATAAACTGAAGTTTATTGGCGTTTGGGCGTTTTTTTTTTTTAAAAGCCCATAAACTGCACTCTATGTTAGCCTATGTGTCCATGCACATTTTTTTAGCGTTAATGAGCAGTGAAGTTTATGGTCTTTTTTCTGAACTCACAAAACTGGCGTTTTTCGGTGGGAAAAAAAAGCAAAAAAAGCCAAACGCCGATAAACGCACATAAACTGCCGCTAATTAGCGTTAGGCATTTATTCAAAATCAATGGTTGCCTATGGGAGCCCAATGATTTGAATAGAAGTCGTACCGCAAGTCGGACCATCGTGATGCGACTTGCGTGCTGAGGATGAAGGGGAACCCCGCCCAAAAAAAAATTGGCGTGGGGTTCCCCCTCGGGCGATACCAGGCCCTTCGGTCACCCCAAAATCCATACCAGACCCTTATCCGAGCACGCACCCTGGTCCCAACCTGAACCATACCAGGCTGCATGCCCTCAACAAGGGCCCCCCTGCCCCAAAGCACCTACCCCCCATGTTGAGGGCATGGTACAGCTCAGGAGGGAGGCGCTCGCTCGTCCCCACCCCCTTTCCTGACCGACCAGGCTGCGTGCTCGGATAAGGGTCTGGTATGGATTTTGGGGGGAACCCCTCGCCGTTTTTTCGGCATGGGAGTTCCCCTTAAAATCCATACCAGACCGAAGGGCATGGTATCGTCCGAGGTGGAACCCCACACCAATTTTGTTTTTCATTTTTTGGCGGGGTTTCCCTTCATCCTCAGCACGTAAGTCGCACCGCAAGTCGGATTATGATGATCCGACTTGCGGTGCGACTTCTATTCAAATCAATGGGCTCCCATAGGGAACCATTGATTTTGAATAGAGCCTGAGAAACGCGGGTGAAAGCTAGCGCCGCTAAACGTGCATTGACGGCAATGCAAAACACTGATAAAATCTCGTTTTTAAAGCAGCGTTTTCCTGCCAGCAATCCAGCATTCAAAATGGCAATTTTTGAGCTCCAGTGTGCACGGAGCCTAATGCCGCGTACACACGATCGTTTTTCACGTCGTTAAAAATGCCATTTTTTAAATTGGGCATTAAAAACGATCGTGTGTAGGCTCCAGAGCATTTTTAACGACGTGAAAAATGGCCTAAAAAAATGAGAACCTGCTCCATTTTTTCACGTCGTTTTTCATGTCGTTTTTTTTAACGATGTGAAAAACGGTAGTGTCTATGCTTTTACGAGGGGAAAAAAAAAACGTGCATGCTCAGAATCAAGTATGAGACGGGAGCGCTCGTTCTGGTAAAACTAGCGTTCGTAATAGAGATAGCACATTCGTCACGCTGTAACGGACTGAAAAGCACGAGGCTGAAAAGTGCGAATCGTCGTTCAAACTTTACTAACATGAAGGGTGGCACCATTCGAACGGAACTTCCCCTTTATAGTGCCGTCGTACGTGTTGTACTTCACTGCGCTTTGCTCGAGCGTTTTTTTTTAATGAACGTGTGTATGCAAGACAGGCTTGAGAGGAAACAAGAAAATTCACGTCGAGAAAAACGTCGTTTTTGAAAATGACATTAAAAACGATCGTGTGTACGCGGCATAAGAGTTATGACTAAGGCCTCTGCGTTTGGTCACTATGGCTTTTCAATAAAATTACGATTTTTTAAGAGCAACAACCGGCGTACGGATCATCTTTCCAAAATTACTCTACTCAGCCAACGACTGTGGATGGAGCACCCGGTAGCTCTGCTATCTATATGTTGTATGGATAGTAGCACTGACTTTTCTGTTTATATATTTAAGAACAAGTGTCTTTACTATTTAAGATTCAGTAATACACTGTCTCATCCTGCTCTGCACATGCTCAATTGCCCTCTATTTATTAGTACTGTGCCAAAAATGTAGAGGCCGATCTGCTGACAGATTAAAGATTTACTGCTGCTCAGAAGCTCTGGGCTTCAACAAAATGGCGCCCTCCAGCAAAAAAAAAAAAAAGGATTTTGGTGGCATAATTGTTAATGTGGGATTATGTTATGGGTAAAGTTTGGTTTTAAACCAAAAATGTTTTCTCAGTTTTAGAGCAGGAAAAGTGTAGAACTTCTATCAAGTTCAATCAGCTGTTTGTGTCCCCGGTTATTTGCTTTCTTTCTCATTTTGGAGATTTTCTACTCTCTTCCTGATCTGTCGGATGCTAATCACCTGGAAGGGATGTGGAGGGCAAATGTGTCTCACGTGGACGCACACAACAGTCAATTCATGACAAGATGTTTCAAAGATGAAATTTACTTTTTGCCTTCCCTGGTTCCTCCCACTCCCCTTCCCCATCTACATTACAGAAAATGTTTAAATAAAATAATCGTCATTACATGTATTATTTAAGACCTAGTGACATCATAACTGGGTCTCTGTGCTTTTCTATATGATGCAAGCAGATGAGGCTGGTGGGAGGAGCTGGAAGTATGATGTACATAGCTTCCTGAAAACATCACAGCAGCCTTAGTACTTCCCACAAGAGCACTCAGTCTGTATGCAAGCCGCGGTTGGGCTCTTGTTGGATACTGGAAATGCAAATTTTGGAGGCACTAGGGCCTCCTAATATTCACAACACTACATAGAATTTAGAATCAACACCCTTTTTTTTTTTCACAAAAATCGATAAAATCGTCTACACGTTAAGCCCTGTACACACGATCGGATATCCTATGGATTCTAATCCGATGGATTTTTCCATCGGAAATCCGATGAAGCTGACTTCCATCAGTCTTGCCTACACACCATCAGTCTACAAACGGACCGTTCCAAACGCTGTGACGTAAAACACTCCGATGAGCCGAGAAAAATTAAGTTCAATGCTTCTGAGCATGCGTCGACTTGATTCTGAGCATGCGTGGGTTTTTTGTCCGATGGAGTTCCCCACAGACGATCGGATTTTGCTATCGTTTTTTTTCCCATCGGATAAATTTAAAACATGTTCTATTTTTTCACACCGATGGAAAAAAGACCGATGGGGCCCATACACGATCGGTTCGTCCGATGAACAGTCCATTGGAGTGTTTTCATCGGTAAAACCGATCGTGTGTACACGGCTTAATACTGACAAAAAAAGAATAACCACTTATAAGAATATAGGGGGAAAAAAATTGCTTTTTCTATTTGCAGCAGTTTTGTGTCTTTTTGGGATAAAGGTTTTGCATGAATAAATAAAAGCTGATTATTTAAGCACCCCTGCCGGTGCTAAATGGTTTCTCTCATCCATGTAAACTGGATTTTGCTGGAGAGCTCTTAAAAAAAACAACAGACTTGCTGGCTGGATCACCAGATAAAAATGAATGCAGCCATCACATCTAAGAATTGGTAAACTGCAATATAATTCATATTTGCTTTTGGGTTTAATACTGCTTTAACCAATTGCCGACCCACCGCAGTACATGTTCTGTGACAGGGTGGCACCTGCAGGCACCGCAACGTATCCAACCATTGCTGCCTGTTTCCGAGTCTCGCACGCGCCCCTGCCCGCACGCACCGCCCGCCAACTCCCCTGTAATTTGACACACCGCGAGTTTGTCAGCAGATCCCCACCAATGATTCATGGCCGGGACCTGCTGATTGGCTGTGTCCAATCACAGTCCAGAGCTCTGTGTTGACAAACATTGCAGGGCTCTAAACAGAGGGAACAATTGCAAAGCAGGGAAAAGAAACAAAATTGATCTGTAGTAAAAATCAGCCCACATTACACTTGTTAGGCGCACAATTAACCCCTTGATTGCCCCTAGATGGTAATCCCTTCCAGTGTCATTAGCACATTGACAGTGTATATTATTATCACTGATCACTGTATTAGTGTCACTGGCAGTGGTAGTTAGTCAGTTCTCACAAAGGGTCAGTTAGTGTCAGATTTTCCGCCGCATTGTCACAGTCCTTCTATAAGTCGCTGATCACCGCCATTACTAGTATAAAATAAATAAATAGAAATTCCAGTATATACACCATAGTTTGTAAACATGATTTATCTTAAGGCCTCATGCCCACTGGCGTTTTTACAGCTGCGTTTTTTGCAGCTTAAAAACGCCGCTCCATGTTATTGTAAATATTTAAAAAAAAAAACAAAAAAAAAAAAAAAAACGTCGGAGCTAAAAACGCGACCGCGCGTTAGTGCGCGTTTTTTGCGCGTTAGTGCGCGTTTTTTGACGCTCGCGTTTTTTTCTGCCTAATTCTGACGCTGAGGAACGCACTGGTCCTGTTTTTTTTTTACAGCTTACAAACGTCTATGCTCTTTACAGCTCAAAAACGCCTAGGTGGGCATGAAGCTATAGACTAACATGGACAGGCGTTTTTAAGCTGTAAAAAACGCTCAAAAACGCGGCTGAAAAAACGCCCGTGGGCATGAGGCCTTAATGTTAAATGCTGTTTGTTCTATATGTAAAAGGCTTTTTTTGCATATTGTTACAGTACAAAATAGAATTTGTGGCCCTGATTGAGTGCGTTGGCCAAAAAGTGGACCTCAAAGCTCAGAAGAGCAGCTATCTGGACAAATCAGTCTGTTACCTTGCTTTTGAAAGAATGAACCCCCCATTTTTAAGAGTTTGTATAATACTTAAAATAAAGATATGTGAAAAATTATTTTAAAACTTTTTTGTCAAGTATGATTATTAAACCCAGGGAGGTACATGTAAAGTCCCAAACTTTCTTCTTTTGTAATTTTATAATTCTTCTTCTAGGGATGGTACTTCCTTAATGAGTAAGTAAAGCAAAGTAAAGGCATAATGTGCTAGTATGCATTGCATACTAGCACATTATGTGAAACTTACCTGCAAAGGAAGCCCTAGTTGTCACCACTGCAGGCCGCATCCATCTTCACCCGCCCTCCTCCCAGGTCCGCGGACCCAGGCTGTGTCACTGGCCGGAGCCGCGTGATGTCATTCCTGCGCATGCACACGGGAGCCACCAGTAATCTGGACTCTGAAGAAACGGCACGGGTGGCCGATCCTTCAGAGCGCATGCGTCGATGACGTCAACGGCTGCATATACAGTGAATATCTCCTAAATGGCGCACGTTTAGGAGATATTTACAGTACCTATAGGTAAGCCTTAATATAGCCTTAATATAGACTTACCTATAGGTACAAACAATGTTTACTTCCACTTTAAGTGCCGGTTCAAACAGGGGCAATCCAACTTACAGTGCAAATTCGCAAGGCGATTTGGAGGCGACTTTGAGCAACTTACAACACGACTTAAAGTTGTCTCCAGGACAGGCGACTTTGGCTGTGGCCAATCACAGAATAATCAGCTCTGTGGGAGGGAGGGGTTTGCCTGAGTAAACTATTTTCTTTTTCCTGTAAAGTCGCTTCAATATAGATGGAGATCCGACTTGGAGGCAACTTCCATTGAAATCTATGGGTACAAGTTGCCTACAAGTCACCTTGAAGTAGTACAGGAACCTTTTCTGAAGTCGGAGCAAATTCAGTAGTGTACATTAAGACGGCTCTCATTCACTTCAATGGAATTTCTCATGTCCAGCGACTTGGGGCAACTTGAGGTCTGACAAGTCGGATCCCAAGTCGCTGGAGTGTGAACCGGCACTGTTGCTCATCAATTCACACTCTGCCCCCACACACAACAATGTTTATTTATACCATAGTTTGTAGGCGCTATAACGTTCATACAAGCCAATTAATTGACACTTATTGGTGTTTTTTGTACCAAAGACAAGTAGCAGAATACATTTTGGCCAAAATTTATGAAGAAATTTGATTTTACATTTTTATTATTGAATAGGTTTTATAGCAGAAAGTAAAAAATATAGTTCTTCTTCCAAAATTTTTTACATTTTTTCGTTTATATAATAAAAAATTTAATACCCAGAGGTGATCAAATACCACCAAAAGAAAGCTCTATTTGTGTGAAAAAAATTGTATAAATTTCATTTGGGCACAGTGCTGCATGACCGCGCAGTTACCAGTTAAAGTAACGCAGTGCTGAATACAAAAAACGGCCTGGTCATGAAGGGGGTAAAATCTTCCGGAGCTCACATGGTTAAGTCTTCTCCACTCTGTCAAATACGACCAAAAAAAATAAATGAAGTTGAATATAGCAATCAATGCCAGTGATTGCACAAATTGGCCTTAAAATCCACGTGCATGGCTAAAACCACAGAAGAATGGCAAACCCAAAATGGGAGCGAACATGGCTCGATCATGCATACATGTGGGCGAATAGAAAGAGAGAATGCGCTTTATGCGAGTGATGAGACTTTCAGATGGAATGGCAGTAAATGATTGGCGAAATGATCATTTACGCCACCTTGAGGATACTTCTTTCTCTAGCTCCCCTCCACTGAAATGAATAGACTGCACTAGGATTAAGGTTGTGTAAACTCTTGGATACAAGTTAAAAGTTAAAACTCTGAAGCCTCGTACACACGGCCGGTTTTCTCTGCAAGAAAACAGCTGGGAGAGCTTTTTGCCGAGAAAACCGGCCGTGTGTATGTTTTCTCGTCGGGAAAACTCCTGGGAATCTCGACGAGAAAAATAGAGAACCTGCTCTCTATTTTCTCGTCGGGATTCTCGTCGGCCTGCTTCCCGACTAGAAAACCGTGCGTGTGTACGAGGCTTGTATGCTTACCTGTGCCCAGGTAAGCCCGCGCATGCTCGATGAGACTTCGAAGCATGCGCGGTAGCTTACAAGGGTAGTGTAGGGTGAAGCAAGATGGCGGCTACGGCATCGAATGTGACGAGCGCATGCTCGTCGTAGTCGATGACGTCACCGCATTCTTGTCATTCAAAAGAACGGCGGTTCTTTTGAATGTGCGTGTGTACACAGGGCTTGGCAAGAAAAGCTTGCCAGGAATCCCGTCAGGAAAAACAACGTTTTTTTCCTGACGGGATTCTCGCCCGTGTGTACAGGGCTTCAGAAAAGCAAACGTTTTTATATTTTGGTAAAAAAAAAATCATTTGAAAAGCTGTCTCTACTGCATCGTTTTTGCAGGATAAATATCAAATTCATATACCGTATATTTTTTTAAAGAGGGTTAAAGGCTGTTCGCTTTTTATATCTAAGGGCTCAAGCACACGACCACAAGGCTCATGTACATTGCGCATGAGTATCCAGAAACTCTGCAAAAACGTCCCCAAGACACACAGCTGCTGTCATCTATCTGAAGATCTGCTGGTTCTGTGTAAAGTATCCTAACAGATGTATTCCCCAAATTCAGACTGTCTGCATTAAGGGCATATGTCCATGCGCATGTGCTTTACACATGTGGGTGTATTCCAACATCTTGTAATTGCTGTCTATAGGGAACTGTATGCAGCAGCTGTAGGTCCCTGCAAGGTTTTTACAAAGGTTCTGCATACTCATGCATGCTGTATGGCCTGCTCGTGGCTGTGTGCATGAAGCCCTAACAAAGGCAGCAATAATATAATAATGTTTCGGGAACTCAGGCACTCCTTCATCAGGGCTTGGGCATTGCGTAGGATTGAAATGTTTGGACTTGATGGAAAATTATAGGAGTTACGGTATCTCTGGCATTCATCCAAAAACAGCTCTATAGCTGGCGGTAAAGAGTGAGTTTTTTATTCTTTTTATTTCTCTCTGTGTCCCCATTGAGGCAATTTCTACTCACTTTCTGTTGTGGTGACCACTGGCACTAAAAAGCAAAACAAGAGCTAACTATTATTCAGCCTACTGTAAAATGATTCCCTCACTGACAGAGCTTTGAAATCTTTCCGACATTAGGGTCTCTTCACACTATGCGTGGTGTTATTGCACCTGCAGTGACGCAGCATTTTGCCACACGTTAATGCACCCTCTGGTAACTATGAATGGTCTGGCAGAGCACCCTAACACATGCAAAACTGGACATGACCTCTTCTCAATGCAGCACACCACAACCCATGTTGTGCATTGGGTGCCATTCCAAATTACTTGGCATTGGAACACACTGCACTTTGTTTACTGCAACCAACAAGTGTGTTTTTTTCTGGGGTTTTTTTGAATGAGCTGAAGATATATTCAAATTATTTCTTAGCCTGACCCCCTAAATAGTTTGTAAACAAAAAACCAAGGTACAATTTGCACAATTATGTACCCAATCATAAGAAGCAAGCTAGCACTGATAACGTGTTTTCACTATACTATAAAGTGGTTGTAACCCTCAGACATGAAATATGAACAAAGCACATCCCTCTATAGTGTGCACTTGTCTCAATTAAGAGCACAAATCAGCATGGATCACTTCTGGCAAGTTTTCCTGACACCAAGAGAAAAAAGGTTACAGAGGAGGGACTTCCAGTGTATTGACAGCCTTATCTCTGTTCCTGTGTGCTGTGTGAAGGGGGGGGGGGGTATCCCTTCCCACCAATCAGCTCTCAAAGCTCTCCTCACTGAGCTCTACAGTGTGTAACTTCAGCTCTCCCCCCCTCTTTTCTGACAGCTCAGACAAGCTGCATGAATTCGAGACTTTAGGGCCCCTTTCTCACTTGTACGACCTGAAAGTAGCATGACTTTTCCATGACTTGAAGCAATGCCTGTGTAATATTGAGGTCTATGGTCTCAGGTAGCCATATTGCATTGCATTTTCAGAAAATTACAGAGCTGCAAAATTGAAAAGGAAAGATCATTTTTAATAACATTCAATTACAAAATGACTTGTGTTGCAACTGTATACACTATATTATTTTTTATTTGCTATTTTTTTTCTTCACAAAAGTGGAGTTACTCTAACCATTTGCCACCCCTGCTATAGCCGAAAGACGGCTAAAGCGTGGGCTTAAATTGCCGGGAGGGCATCCATAGACATCCTCCCATTCTCGTGCGGCGCGCTCTGTGATTGCCAAGTCCGTGAGACTCGGCCAATCACAGCAGGCCCTTTACAACATGATCATCTGTCAGGCGGTCACGGGAATAAACAGATGTCAGTTATTTTTTTTTCCTTCATGCTGTTAGCGTGAAGGAATCAAAAGCAGCAACTTTGATTAGAGGGACATCGGTTCCCTTAGCGCCCAAATGTGCTGTAAATCAGTGCTATCAGTACCCACTAGTGCCACCTATCAGCGCCCAACAAACAGGGAGTAACACCTCTCCAGGTGTTGGTAATACCTTCCTTAGACCCATTTCACACTGGGGCGCTTTGTAGGCGCTATAACGCTAAAAGTAGCGCCTGCAAAGTGCCCTGAAACAGCCGCTGCCTGTCTTTCCAGTGTGAAAGCCCCGAGGGCTTTTACACTGGAGCGGTGCGCTAGCATGTGTGGTTTTAACCCTTTCTCGGCCACTAGCGGGGGTTAAAAGCGCCCCGCTAGTGGCCGAATACCCCGGCAAATACGATGGTAATGTGCCGCTAAAAATATGTCCCCACCGCTCCAGTGTGAAAGGGGCCTTAATGATCAGGTGCAGGTCCAGTCCGTGATCTGGGTAACTGATGCAGGAGACAAAACGAATGACCGCACTCCAAGGATAAGGAAAATTGCTTTATTGGTATAAAAACATCCAACTTGAAAAACCATCAAGGTTACAGCATCATGACAGCAGAGAGGGGAGCATGGTTAACCATGTTGGATGTTTTTATACCAATAAAGCAATTTTACTTACCCTTGGCCAGCCAATCGTTTTGTCTCCTGCATCACCTATCAGCGCCCACCAGTGCCACCTATCACTGCCCATCAGTGCTGCCAATCAGTGCCTCATTATCAGTGTTGCCTATCAGTGTTGCCTATCAGTGCTGCCTACCAGTGCCCATCAGTACCACCTATAAGGGTCTTAATGCCGCCCATCAGTGCCACCCATCAGTGCCCATCTGTTCCACCCATCAGTGCAGCCTCATCAGTGCCACCTCAGTGCCCATCAGTGTCACCTCATCAATGCCCATCAGTGTCCCCTCATCAATGCCCATCAGTGTCCCCTCATCAGTGCAGCCTATCAGTGCAGCCTATCAGTGCAGCCTCATCAGCGCACATCAGTGAAAGAGAAAAATTACCTCATAACAAAATATGAAAAGCGTTTTGATTTTTTTCTCCAAAAATTAGTTTTTTGTTTGTTTAGCAAAAAATAAAAACCCCAGTGATAATTAAATACCACCAAAAGAAAGCTCTGTCTGTGTGAAAAAAATGATAAAAATTTAGTTTGGGTACAGTGTTGCATGACCGCGCAATTGTCATTCAAAATGTGACAGCGCTGAAAGCAGAAAAGTGGCCTGGGCAGAAAGGGGGTATAAGTGCCCAGTAAGCAAGTGGTTAAAGGAACAGAATTTTTGTATAATTGTTCCTATGATAATTTGAAAAAATATTCTATTGAAAGTCTACTAGTGTATGGCCAGCTTTACCCCCCATCTATGCATCATGGGCATGACATTCTCCTTTCTTCTGGGAAGATTCTTGGGGAATGCACAGCAGGCCAAATCTCTCAAGAAGACACTCCAGTCCATTGAAAGATTGTCTTCTCATGAAATGTATTCCTCAGGATCCAGACAGAAGAAGTGTCACATCATCCTCACCTAGGCGCTATAGTAAGAAAAGGTAACTTTTTTCTCTACAGGTACATTTTACACCTCCTAATAGTAGGTGGTTGGTGAGGGTGCCCAGATAGTGTCCCGATAGTGTAACCGGACCTAACATTTTCAGTTGTCGGCATTTTATAATCACAATTTTATATTGAAATAAATACCTTAAAAATGAAAGGCCATTGACAAAGCAGGAGATGCAGAGCTCAGTAGAAAGGACACAGATTGCTCTCCTCCTTAAGTGGTTTTGTGTCAGATGAAATTATTAACAGGATCGCCTTTTCTTCCAGGTTACAAAACGTGCCCCCTCCCCCCCTCATACAAGTCGCTATGAATATTTAATTAAGGAAAGACTGATCTTCTGTTATGAGACCGTAGAGCTGGACTCCAGCGACTGACATCAGAAAGGGTCAGTCGCCTACATGACATTTCCTACCTACTTGAGATGATGTTCTAAAAAATAAATCCGAATCAAAAGAGGTAACTGCAAGAAAAATAACTGGAGGTGTTGTCCAATCAACCAATCAGATGCAGGAGCTGGTTTTTAAGCGCAGGTTAGAAAACAAACAATGGTTTCTTTGCTCAACATAGTTTATGGCCGATCCAATACATATACATCTACAATGTGCATTTTGTTACCTTTTAGAAGAACTTCAAATTGGTTCCTGTTTTTAAAGGACTTGCACACAATTGGCATTTAATTATTGGTGTTTAGATGTCAGCTTAGACTGTATTCTACATATCTTCTAGATTGGAAGCTCTAACGAGCAGGGCCCTCTGATTCCTCCTGTATTGTATTGTAACTGTAATTGTACTGTCTTCCTCGATGTTGTAAAGCGCTGCGCAAACTGTTGGCACTATATAAATCCTGTATTATAATAATAATAATATCTGAATTTGGTGGTTTGTTTCTGATTAAAATGTGAAGCTATTGTAACCGCAATATAAACCCAATTACCATTTTTACAGGCATTCACTGTAATGGAAGAGATACTAATTTGCACTCCTGACACCTGAAAAAATGTGGTGTCGGTGCCTGCCCTTTCACCTTGTCCTACTTAACAGTTTACATAACAGGGAAGCCCCTGCTGCATTATGGGAGCTGATCTTTATTCTTTGGGTTCAGGTTTGCTCAGCTATGACATGCTGAGGTGGTAGAGTGGCCCCATGCAGCTGCTTAACTGTTGAATTATCCCAAATGATTGTTTTAGCCTGCAAGTCACGGTGAGCTGTGAGTGTTTTTTTCCATAGAAAGAATTGTTTTTTTTCTAATATTCTACTGGCCTGTGCTGTCATCTAATGTGTTCTCTAGGATTGTAGAAATAAATGATTGGCTAAGGGGAACAAATGTAAATATCACCATATGGGTAGCCTTAGAGCCCATTCACACAGGGGCGACTTTGGATCCGAAAAAGTCGCCCCAAGTCGCGCTGCATGAGAAAATCAATGTAAGTGAATGGATCCGTCTTAATGCACACTACTGCAGTCGTTCCGACTTCAAAAAAGGTTCCTGTACTACTTCAATCCGACTTCTAGGCGACTTGTAACCATTGATTTCAATGGAAGTCGCCTCCAAGTCGGATCCCCTGTCTTAACTGAAGCAACTTTACAGGAAATAAAAATATTTTTCTCTGCAAATTCCTCCCTCCCCCCTCCCTCCCACAGAGCTGATTACTCTTTGATTGGCCACTGGCAAAGTCCCCTGTCCCTGGAGGCGACTTCAGTTGTGTTGTAAGCCGCCACAAGTCGCGCTGTGATTCAAACTCAAGTCGTGTCCAAGTTGCCTCCCAAAGTCGCGCTGGAAGTCGTGTTGCCCCTGTGTGAATGGGGTCTTTGGCTAAATACATGCCCTTGGATCATCCATGGTCATACTTCTGTGCAAAATATGCTTACAGATACTTGACAGTGTCTGGCCATGCATGAATTACTGATTTCTAGATCATCCTTATTTTGATTGTGTTATAAATATGCATCAGGTAAACTTGAATGTCTGCCCCTACTACTGTAAGAGCAAAGTACTACAAGCATGAGCCTATATTGGGGAAAAATTAGTGTCTGGCCAGGAAAATCCATCCCAGGAAACACGGACACTTTCTGAGATCGCCTTACTAATAAAAATACTGCCAATATGCACCATTTTTACAGGCCAGACTACTCCTCGAATTTCGGCTGGTCTATTCCTCGACTGAGCAGACTGGGTCATCAGGGAAGTCCTACAGATATATCAACGTTCTGAAACTCAACTTTAAACAGCCAAACTGGACGAACCCTCTTTGATGTCTATGAGCAAAATTACAGGAAAAAACAACAACAAAACTCTATGTTGAAAAAACATTTTTACATATTTACAGACACTTACAAGGGGTTAACCTTTTTTCTAAAGTAGGTTAGCAATGAAAACAAACATATGATGAGTTGGTTTGGGCCGACCACTCACAGCAAATATACTGCGAGCAGGCGACAGGTACAGGCACAACCACGTACATGTATGAGATGGCCTTCTTCAGGGTTTTAGTGTGCTGCGATTCTACACGGCTTGAGTTTGGCAGCAGATTTCAGCCAATGATTTTGTCTGAAACCTGCTAATCAGCTTTGTCCAATCTCACACAGAGTTCTGTGTTTACAAAAACACAGAACTCTGTGTATATAGGAACAGCAATCCGGTTGTTTCTTCTCCTTGAAAAGCAGGGGGAAAAAACAGCCAGATCAGAAGGTGAAAGCAGCACATAGTACACACATTTTTCAGCACACACTTAACCCCTTGATAGCCCCTAGATGTTAACCCCTTCCCAGCCAGTGTCATTAGTACAGTGTCAGGGTACAATATTATCACTGATCACTGTATTAGTGTCAATAGCGACCTCAGTGTGTGACCATCCCAGCTAGTGACAGTTACCGCCAGATTGTCCAGCACAAGTCACTGATCACCATTACAGTATAGCACTATAGATGCATAAATTCCAGTATAGACAGTATCTCACAAAAGTGAGTACACCCCTCACATTTTTGTAAATATTTTATTATATCTTATCATGTGACAACACTGAAGATATTACACTTTGCTACAATATAAAGTAGTGAGTGTACAGTTTGTATAACAGTGTAAATTTGCTGTCCCCACAAAATAACTGAACACACAGCCATTAATGTCTAAACCGCTGGCAACAAAAGTGAGTACACCCCCAAATGAAAATTTCCAAATTGGGCCCAATTAGCCATTTTCCCTCCCCGGTGTCATGTGACTCGTTAGTGTTACAAGGTCTCAGGTGTGAATGGGGAGCAGGTGTGGTAAATTTGGTGTTATCACTCTCACTCTCTCATACTGGTCACTGGAAGTTCAACATGGCACCTCATGGCAAAGAACCCTCTGAGGATCTGAAAAAAATAATTGTTGCTCTACATAAAGATGGCCTAGACTATAATAAGATTGCCAAGACCCTGAAACTGAGCTGCAGCACAGTGGCCAAGACCATACAGCGGTTACACAGGACAGGTTCCACTCAGAACAGGCCTCACCACGGTTGACCAAAAAAGTTTAGTGCACGTGCTCAGCGTCATATCCAGAGGTTGTCTTTGGGAAATAGACGTATGAGTGCTGCCAGCATTGCTGCAGAGGTTGAAGGGGTGGGGGGTCAGCCTGTCAGTGCTCAGACCATACGCCGCACACTGCATCAAATTGGTCTGCATGTCTGTCATCCCAGAAGGAAGCCTCTTCTAAAGATGATGCACAAGAAAGCCTGCAAACAGTTTGCTGAAGACAAGCAGACTAAGGACATGGATTACTGGAACCATGTCCTGCGGTCTGATGAGACCAAGATAAACTTATTTGGTTCAGATGGTGTCAAGCGTGTGTGGCGGCAACCAGGTGAGGAGTACAAAGACAAGTGTGTCTTGCCTACTGTCAAGCATGGTGGTGGGAGTGTCATGGTCTGGGGATGCATGAGTGCTGCCGGCACTGGGGAGCTACAGTTCATTGAGGGAGCCATGAATGCCAACATGTACTGTGACATACTGAAGCAGAGCATGATCCCCTCCCTTCGGAGACTGGGCCACAGGGAAGTATTCCAAGATGATAACGACCCCAAACACACCACCAAGATGACCACTGCCTTGCTAAAGAAGCTGAGGGTAAAGGTGATGGACTGGCCAAGCATGTCTCCAGACCTAAACCCTACTGAGCATCTGTGGGGCATCTTCAAACAGAAGGTGGAGGAGCGCAAGGTCTCTAACATCCACCAGCTACGTAATGTCGTCATGGAGGAGGGGAAGAGGACTCCAGTGGCAACCTGTGAAGCTCTGGTGAACTCCATGCCCAAGAGGGTTAAGGCAGTGCTGGAAAATAATGGTGGCCACACAAAATATTGACACTTTGGGCCCAATTTGGACATTTTCACTTAGGGGTGTACTCACTTTTGTTAGGAAAGGGATGGTCGGCACGCAGGCTGACATCCAAAATGGTATTTATTTATTAAATACATGTACAAAGCTGTAAAACAGCCTATGCGTTAGTCCTTAGTCATGGCTCACTTTTATTGCCAGCAGTTCAGACATTATTGGCTGTATGTTGAGTTATTTTGAGGGGACAGCAAATTTACACTGTTATACAAGCTGTACACCCACTACTTTACATTGTAGCAAAGTGTCATTTCTTCAGTGTTGTCACATGAAAACATATAATAAAATATTTACAAAAATGTGAGGGGTGTATTCACTTTTGTGAGATACTGTATACCACAGTTTGTAGATGCTATTACTTTCGTGTTTTTTTTTTTTCATTTTTGTTTTTGTTTACCAAAGACATGTAGTAGAATACATTTTGGCCTAAATTTATGAAGAAAATAGATTTTTTTTAAATATTTTGAAAATATCTTGAAAATTTATTTTGTTTCTTTATACAATAAAAAAAAAAAAAAAAAAAAACAGCAGTGGTCAAATACCACCAAAAGAAAGCTATATTTGTGTGAAAAAAATGATATAAATGTAATTTGTGTACAGTGTTGCATGACCATGCAATTACCAGTTAAAGTAGCGCAATGCTAAATAGCAAAAAATGGCCTGGTCATGAAGGGGGTAAAACCTTCCGGTGGTAATGTGGTTAAACCACTGATTGAGGGTCAGTCAAACTTTGTAAACTTTTTTGTCCAAGAAAACTGTGGTACCTGTAGTAGATTAGGCCATCTAGTGGTGACAAGAAAAATCAAGGGTTTATAAGGTATATTGTATTTTTTTAACAGGTGGAGGTAATGAGCGATTTCCACTTCCTCTGATTGGTACAGGAAGGGGATTTGATGTCATATGAACAGCTCTTGGTAAATGCCTAAATTGCCTATATTTTAAATATAATCCCTGTGCTGAGTACAGGCATTGCAAAACTTGCAGACTGTGCAGTTTAACAGATTGCTAACCAACAAAATGGCAGTCGTAAGAAGTAACCAAAAAAGACAGCACTAGTATAAACAATTGCCCAGGATATCCCAAGACAGGTTTGTCCCAAGGCCGTTTATAAGGCAAAAAAACTGCCTTTTTTTTTTACATATAAACTCCCCCTCTCTCCTCCAGCTGAGATCACATGACCACGTGCCCCGCTGGTCTTTATATGTGTGGTCAGCACTGAGGGTAGCAAACAGCAGCTTTTTCTCTAGAAAAGTTTAGATTTATATTAACATTTTATAATATGAACACTTAAAGTGGTTGTAAACCCACTTTTTCAACTTGCACCTACAGGTAAGCCTAGATTAAGGCTTACCTGTAGGTGCAAGAAATATCTCCTAAACCTACACGGTTTAGGAGATATTTACTAAAAATGACAGGCGCCGCTGTCTACGGCGCATGCGCGCCGTAGACAACGGCGCATTCATGGGGTTAATCCCATTCACAAAATCGGCTACTTCCCAGCAATCGCTGGGCGTAGCCGATTGTGACGGCTCTCGTGCGCATGCGCAGAGTGACGTCTCCGCCGCTCCGGCCAATCACAGCGCGCCGGAGCGGCGCTGTGATTGGCTGGTGCGGCGATACCCGTAAGTAACCTTCCAGCTATCGCCGCAGCGATGGATGCGGCTGAAGAAGGAGATGAGGACGGCTTCGGGGGCCCCGATCTAAGGTAAGTGATGCATAATGAGCTATTATGCTAGTCATATTAGCTCATTATGCCTTTCTCTTACAGGTAGTTTTAAAAAAAAAAAAATAATTCTAAGGGTTTACAACCACTTTAAACTGTATGTAAAAACTTTCATCCATGAACTTTTCTCATTTCTATGGGATGGTCCCAATCTCTAACAGAAACAAAAGTACATTTTTGCAATATTCCCAAAAATATACAAGGTACACAAATCAATTAATACTTGATTAGGAGTTCCCATTAAAAGAGCCCTTATAAGACACCTGAAACCATTAGATGTATCCTGTTCTCTTTGTATTGCTTCCTTTATGTGAAATCCCTGGTGTTCCTGACAATCCCTCTGCTTTCCTATTAAAAACTGATGACACTAAGCAGGAAAGCACAGCGTGGTCAGTTCTCTAGCTGTGCTGGGAACTCAGTATGCTCTCCTCCAATGATCAAACTTGTCCTGGCATGCCCCCCCCCCCCCCCCCCCGCTGCACAGCCTTTTACTGGGAAGCTCAGCGTGCTTTTCCTCCCTCCAGCTCTTATGTTGCTAAGAACAGAGGGAATGTGATCACTTATAAAAAAGGGAAAAAGGTATTTATAATGTTTTTTTTTTTTTATCTATATGTAGCACTACCCCGTAGGAGCTGCTGGTTATTATTTTGGGTCTGCACTCTGCTTGTCAACCCCAGAAATTTGGCTCAAACCCCCCCTTGGCACAACTGGACAACAGTATGTATGTGGGACCCAATGGAAAAGAGGACCACAACAACACCACCCTGTAATATGTATAGTCACCGTTACCTTGGCACTGGTCACCTGACTGAGCTGCAACAGATAGAGTTCCACACAAGATGTAACTTAACCAGTTGTAAAATGTTTACTTGGAAAAGTGTAGAACAATGGTTATACAGATATAATTGACTGTATACAGCTCCCTGTAAAGTCAAAGAAATACAACTGGTTCAAGGTTTCTATATTACAAGACCCAATTACTATAACCTGGGTCAAATGTGAGTAAGTGTATGGTGGAGGAATCTCCTAACGCTATGACACCGACACTGGGACACTTCCCCACCAATTCTTACACACACTTACTATAACAGCAGCACAACAGAGGCAATATAAACAGTTATATCAAACATAAGAGTTCTTATGGCTATATGACTCCCTCTAGTGGACAGTTCAAACTGGTGCGTATCCCTTCACAGTAAACGTTGCAGAGAAATAAAGTGATGACTGTTCCTTTAAAGGGGAGTTCCAGCCTTATTTTATGTTTATTAAAAGTCAGCAGCTACAAAAAGTGTAGCTGCTGGCTTTTAATAAACATACACTTACCCGTTCCACTGTCCAGCGACGCGACGCCCGGAGCTCCGCTCCTCTCCTCTCCCCCCTTCTCCGCCGGTGTCACCATTCATAGTGTGGGCACCCGGCCGTGACAGCTTTCGGCTTCACGGCCGGGCACTCACTGCGCATGTGCGAACGGCGCAGCGCTCTCTGAGTGGACAGGCGATCGCCTGGGACCTGTCATGTCCCAGGTGATTGCCTACAGGGAGGGGCCGCCAAAAGGCGATATGAGTGGATTTAGCGGAAGTTCCAAATTTGGGTGGAACTCCGCTTTAAGTTCACTTGTCTTCTGCTAGCTCTGTTGCTGCACTTAAATTGTATTCCAAACAGTATGTGAAGAGGGAAAGTAATCACTCTGTGAATGTAGAGTAGAAATAAAGGAAGCGCTAGTTCTCCCAATCCGCTGTCCTACTCTCGGGTGCAAAGGATCCCTATATGTGGCACTGCAAGTGACAGCAAGTATAAGTGGGACTATAGGGACCACTCTTCTATTACTCAGTTAATTATGCTGGTAGGCAAGTGCCTTCTCACCAACCGGAGTCCTCTCCTCACTGGTATCACCGTCAGGCAAGATGTCGCCAGTTCACCGCGCGGCCGCTTACAAGGTGCAGGTGGATGGATGGCGTCAGATGCGATGGAGCGTAGGACAGTCCCCTCTCTGTCTCAGTCAGCGATGCTGTCCGCAAGGATCCCTCCGTCTGCGATCCGCTCTCCAACTTTAGGCCCAGGATTCTACGGCCTAGGCACGCTCACAGCAGGCCTCTTGCCTGTTGAAAGATGGCATCCAGAGAGAGCAGGCTGAGGCCCCGCCTCTGCCTTAAATCAGTTCTCCCAGCAGGCTGTGCATGGCGCACTTCACTTTGGTAGCACACCGGGGTTTGTTGGTATTGTAGTTTCAATCCAACCCACAGCAATAGAGTCTCTGTCTCCTGCACTACAATGCCCACCATGCTTTGTTCTTATATGACAGAACCAAACAACTTTCCAACTATAACACAAACGAGCACCTGAGGGAGCCAAGTTCCTCTTTAGGCAGTAATTGCAGTCTGTTAAGACACGGTCTATAATAACACCTTGCTACATATACAAAACTGTTTTGCCTTTAATTTCTATTTTACACTGAATGGGTTGTTTTAAAAGATGATCGTTTACAATCACTTTAACTTGAACTCAGCAAGTAAACATTTGCTATCATCTAGGGAACATCTAGAAGTGTTTATTGTGCCTAAGCAGTACCATGTAAAATCTACCTTTTCTTTTGAGTCAGGCCTCGTACACACGACCGATTTTCTCGGCAAGAACCAGCAAGAAACTTGCTGGCAGAGAGGTCTTGCCGAGTAAATCGGTCGTGTGTACGCTGCTAGCGGGTTTCTCGTCGAGAAAACCGACAAGAAACCTCGACGAGAAAATAGAGAACCTGCTCTCTATTTTCTCGTCGAGATTCTCCTCGGCATGTTTCTCGACGAGAAAAGTGAGTGTGTGTACCCTTACCTGTCCGCCCGGAAGCCCGCGCATGTTCGAAATGAATTTGACGCATGCGCGGTAGCTTCCTAGGCATACGTAGGGTATACCAAGATGGCGGCGACGGCATCGAATGTGACGAGCGCATGCTCGACATAGTCGATGACGTCACCGCGTACACTCCTTTCAAAGAACCGCGGGTTCTTTGAAACGAGCGTGTGTACACTCGGCCGGGACAAGTTTCTTGTCCAAGAATCTCGTCGAAAAAAACGACATGTTTTTTTCAACGAGAATCTCGGCCGTGTGTACGAGGCCTTACTCTTGAAAAACTGTAATGCACTTCCTGGTATGTGAGGGTGCCTAGGCACTCCTATACCCATACCCTGTATTTATACAACCTGAATATCTGATGTGTGAGATGACAGCTAAGAAGCAGAGTCACTGGTTCAAATCCCAACCACAGCGCTACCTCCCTTGAGTTTGCTTGTTCTCCCTGTGCTTACATAATTTTCGTCCCGGTACTTTAGTTTCCTGCCACACTCCAAAGACATGCTGGTAGGTTAGTTGGCTCCTATCTAAATTGGCCCCAGTAAGTGTATGTACATGAGATAGGGACCTCAGATTGTAAGCTCCCTAAAGTGTTACTAAACCCAGTAATATGAAAATAGTTAATCCCTCCCCCACAGTGCCCACAGCTTATAGATCTTCTTTTTAAATTAAAATATTGACACTATATACCTTTTTGGATGATCTGTATACCACAGTTACATGATAAACTGCACAGTTTCGCCAGTGCTGAGCGTTCAGGTACTAGATTTCCACTACAGCCTGTATACACGCCCACATGTGTGATGTCAATATCATGTGACCTGGCTAGCTCTGAGAACAAGTAAATGTTCTCTCCAGCATAAAAGACAACTGAGCATGTGCAGTTCAGCTACCCTGCCTGTTTTAGCTGGCCTTCCCCACAGACAGTGCAGGAGGGGAGGATCTGTGCATATAGGATCAAACAGCCTTTTTACACAATGCAGAGGATTAACCCCTTAAATTCCACAATGAGTATAACAAGCATAGCTATGCTACATATACAGACTGATTTTACTGTTGTGGTTTTATTAACACTTTAAGGGCAGGGACTGATGAGAATGTATAATAAATATGAAAAGCGTTGCGTAAATAGACAGCGCTATACAAGTACCTGTAATAAATAAATAATAAATACATTGTCAATAGAAATATTGCGCTGCAACAGTGAGGCTCGTGGCCCATTGACTTGAATGAGCAGGTTTGACAGACATTGGCACCTGTCAATTTAACAATCCAAGTTAGATTTACCACTGCCGTGGCATGTGTACAGCTCAGGTAGTATGTTATCTTTTAGATGGATGGTTGGGGGTTGGTAAAGACACAGCTCAACTGCTTGTTTTTACCACCCACTTTCAATCCATGTGAAAGAGGCCCAATGGGAAAAGATTGACTGCAGGGAGACCACAGACAAAGCTAGTTATTAGTCCTTTGTCTTATGCCAGCATTTGTTTGGCACAAAAAAGCTTTGATCGTCTAAGGCTTAGCTCATGTTGTCGACCTCCCTTTAACTATCTGAGGGTGACAGGTACACTTCAAGTAATTATTATATCACTTAAACTTTCTTTTATGAATGAATATTCTAATTAAGCTCATCAGCACAGGACACATAGATGACTTGGTGTAGGACTTAGGCAATGTTTTATTTAAGATTAATACTGATGACTATATGAATTAGCAGAGGAAATTAATTTGGCACTTGTGCTGTACTTTACTCAGCTACTCTGTCCAGGAACGCAGCCAGAATGAACTGATAAAAACAGCCCGGGCCTAATCTACATGTTGAATCACTAAAAGGATGTTGTACATGTAAAGCACAGCACTACCACGGAGCTCAGCGCACCCCTCCCCATTCTGATAAATCTGACATTTTCAAGTGAACCCGTTTTCCTTTTCAATTACCAAAACCACCAACACACATAACCTCTATGTACTAAGATGGCATCTAGAGTCTCCCTAGAACCCTAAAACTATTTATTAATAGGGACTTTTGTTCTTAACCACTTCAGCCCTGGAAGGATTTACCCCCTTCCTGACCAAGCCCTTTTTTGCGATACAGCACTGTGTCACTTTAACTGACAATTGCGCGACGTTGCACCCAAACAAAATTGACGTCCTTTTTTTCCCACAAATAGAGCTTTCTTTTGGTGGTATTTGATCAACTCTGCGTTTTTTTTTTTTGCGCTAAAAACAAAAAAAAAGCGCAAACATTTTTAAAAAAAAAAAAGCAATATTTTTAACTTTTTGCTATAATAAATATCCCCCAAAAATATATTAAAAAAACGAATTTCTTCCTCAGTTTAGGCCGATATGTATTCTTCTACATATTTTTGGTACAAAAAAATTGCAATACGTTATCGTGTCTACAAAATAGGGGATAGATTTATGCCATTTTTATTATTATTTGTTTATTAATAATGGCGGTCTGCGATTTTTATCGTGACAGCGACATTGCGGGACACTTTTGACACTATTTTAGGACCATTGGCATTTATACAGCGATCAGTGCTATAAAATTGCACCAATTAATGTGTAAATGTCACTGGCAGGGAAGGGGTTAAACACTAGGGGGCGATAAAGATGTTAAGTGTGTTCCTTGGGCGTGTTCTAACTGTAGGGGGGGTGGGCTCACTAGAACATGACAGCGGTCACTGTTCCCGATCACTGGGAGCAGTAGATCCCTGTCATGTTGCTAGGCAGAACATAGGCATCTCCCCGTTCTGCCTCTCCGTGTCACGATCGCGGGCCACTGACGGACATCAAGGCTCCCGCAGCACGCGCGCGCCAGCCACCGATGACGCAGCGATGTTCTATTGCGCAACAGTGCCACTTTGCCGAGGTATATCGGCGTGAGCCGGTCGGCAAGTGGTTAAAGTCAGACTCTTCTCACCTTCCTATTCGTCAATGTCTGTGATGGACAGTCACTGGTAGGGAAGGGGTTAACACTAGGGGGCGATCAAGGTGTTAATTGTGTGTTCCCTTAGTGTGTTCTAACTGTAGGGGGGATTGGAGTGACCAGAAGTAAGAAAAATTATATGTCTCTTCTTCTAAGGAACAAACGATATGGCTCCTCTTCCCTGACAGCAACAGGGATTTGTGTGTCTATACACACAAATCCCCATGCTGGCGCTCGTGCGCATGATCGCATGTGGCCGAGGGTGATCGATCCCGCCGGCCACGCGCATCAGGTCCCCGCCGTGCAGCGGGCATGTGCTCGCCCTCTGGTGGCTGAAAAAGGGAAGGACTTACCCATACAGGATTTCGCCCAGGGGAGCCAATCTGCTCAGTATATCTGCGTGAGTCGGCTCGGGAACCGGTTAAGGCCGGCCATACACTGAGAAAATTTGCTCGATTCCCCCATCAACACAGACAGTGTTGGAGTGGGGAAGCCGTCCCCGCTGAAAGAAGACAGTCATTATTGCTAGCTGCTAGCGAGAACTGCAAGAGAATTCGGCAGGCTGGTTGTACCCAGGTTGATCGATTGATCAACTTTGTACATTTAGCCTGCCCATTAATGGTTTGAATCTCAGCCGGATCCTGCTGAATTAGCAGAGATTCAAACTGTAACTTTAATAATTATATACAGTAGATTGGGTTACAAAGCTCCCAGGTCACTCAAACTATGTGAAAATACATGCAGGCTGCCCACTCTACCCCACTCTGCATGTCAGCTGACAGTTTATTAGTTCATGCGTGAACACAGATTCACTTTAAGACACAGCAATGAAAAAATAAACGCTATAAACGTTATCACCTCTCTTTTTCAATTAGGCTTCCACAAACTTCTGAAGTTTTTGAGAGTCTAAAAAAAAACGGTAAAATTCATTTTTTTTGCCAGAATGCGTAGACAGACGCAACATTCTATTCCCACTGGACACAGCAGGCACTTAAGGGGTAAGACTGGCAATTAATATGATCATCGAAAATGATTATTTTATTTCCTATACATTTTAATTTATGTAGTGTTGAGTTTGACAGGGACTATACAACTATTCACATCAGTCTTTGACCTTATAGAATCTTAAAGCCCAATTTCCCCACCACACTCCCACACACTCTAGGGTCATTTTGATCAAAAGTAAGTTAACCAAGCTGTATGCATTTTGGGAAAAATTTGCGAACTGTCTGTATTTTTACTGGCAGCTAGTAAAAAACTGGCACTTTTCTCTTACCAGTAGATGCCAGTGACAGGAAAAGGTTGCCAGCTAAAAATATATGGCTGTTATGAACTGCATGCGCAATTCTGTTCTGAGTCTATCTGAGTGCCTGCTACAGTGTGTTCAGGCAGCGCTGGTGGGGGCGGGACTGGCTGCGGCGGTGTCTAAGAGTGTTATGTGATGTCATAGCGCAAGTAAGCCAAGCAGATCGGATGCAGCCTTGTGTGCGGGTCTGAGGGATAGGAGCAAGGCAAGCCGGGTGCGGGATTGTCAGTACTGTTTGGACTGGAGTGGACTGAAGGGACCACCTGGCATGGAGAGAGACTGTGACTCAGGAGGGGACGTGTCCTGTCGGAGAGGTGTCATCATCATTTGTGCTGCTGCACACTGCTGTCAGTATTACTGTGAGAGTCAGTTAAATGTGTGTGTGTCTGCCCAGTCTAATTTCTGCCCTCCTGAGTCCTGTCCCTGAGCTACTTACTTACTATATCCCAAAAAAAAAACTGATTTTGTAACTTTTGGAAATGCCAGTAAAAACTTATCTGTGCCAGTAAATTTGGGGTGTCAATAAACTTCAATCTGTTAGCTTGGCAACACTGATTTTGGGTCATTAGATAAGGGGGCAATAGTGTCCTGGTGAGATACAAACCCAAGACCTAGAGCTGCAAGGCCAGTGATCTCATCACTTGGTCACTGTATGGCCTAGTATTACATTTCATTTTCTGGAAAGGAGATGTTGAACTTTAAAGCCGACCATACTTAAAGTGGTTGTAAACCCTTTTTTTCTACTTCTACCTATAGGTAAGCCTAGAATAAGGCTTACCTATAGGTAGTGGAAATATCTCCTAAACGTGCGCCGTTTAGGAGATATTTCACTTGTAGTCCGCCGAAAATCTTAACGGCGCATGAGCGGGGAAGAAACAAAACTAAGTGCTGTTTCTTCCCCAGCCTGTGCCGTTAATGGCGGCTCCCGTGCGCACGCGCGGGAGTGACGTTGCGCGGCTCCGGCGAATCACAGAGCCCGGAAGGAAGAGGGGCCAGAAGATGGACGCTGCCTACATAGGGGACATCGCTGGATTCTTTTGCAGGTGAGTGGCACATAATGGGCTAGTATGCGATGAATACTAGCTCATCAGGGTTTTACTTCCTCTTTAAGCTTTTAGATAATTTTACATTGAAGGCGAGCCCAGTTTGAAGTCACACAGGGAACTCTGTACCAATGACCATAAACTGACTGGTGTTCTGAGTTTGTGGTATGAACGCTTGTATCACGCCAGTAAATAAACCAGCTAAATGATAAAACATCTTCAAGAAAAGTGAATCTTTAATCAACAGCAAATTTTTAGCTTGTAAATTCATAATTCTCAGTCCCGTCCTTGGAAATTGACATTAAAATTACCTTTATGAGGCAGTAGAAGATTTATCATTTGACAGTTCAATGGCAGAGGAGGTGTTTAGAATGAGGAGAGGAGCGAGTTTTCTGCCAATGTGGACATGGCCCAATTGGACATCTTTGTCTGGAATACATGGATGTCCACAAAGGCATAAAAAACTGTTGGAAAACTAAAGCTGGCAATACATGGAATGAAATTCGCCTGATTCTGCAGTGACCAGCCGAATTTCGATCCATGTATGGGTACCATGGTTGTACAAAAGTCAATCTATTGATCTTATTGTGTACAACGACCCTGTTGGGTTTTTCCCAAATGATCAGTGCCGCCAGCTATAGCTACGTTGATCATTGTGTTGTGACAGCAGGAAAGGCTCCTGCCGTGAGAATATAATAGTACAAGGGGAGTGATTCCCCCATCCACCTCGAATGTGTGAATCTGCACTTTTTATTTTGTTCAATCCCACTATAATGCCATAGGTACTTGCAGACAAAACTGGATGCCTAAACTTAAGCAGTACTGTTATTTTCAAAACGATTAAAAGAGAAGTATGGGGTTTGGGTTTTTTCCAATTCATACTTACCTAGCTTGATGTAGAATTGGTCCGATGCTGCATCTGTCCCCCTGCCGGCTCTAACACTGAGAACCGAGCAATCAAACACCGCCGATCGGTCAGTTCTCAGTGCTTCCTGACTGGTGACTGTCAGTCAGCAACTCTCATCTCTGCCACCCATTCTGTGCTCACTGGAGCGCTGGGCTGTGGAGGGCATGCTGAAAGGCTGAGCCGTGTGTCTGCCCAGGCATGTTGATGGATCCCGACCATATGTTCACGATCCTTCCCGAGCCTGGACCTTCAGCTCGCTGTCTGCTGAAAATGAGTCACGGGAGTGCAGAACGAACTGCACTCCTGTGAGCCACAGGAGAAGTACAGCCAAACAAGCTTTGGCTAAACTTCTCCTTTAAGCAATGGCAGGTATCACTTTAAGAGACATGAAAGCATAAAGCCCGGCACATAGGAGAAAGTTAGCAAAACAAATCTAACTTCTCTGGTGCGCAGAATTGAATTGGCCACAAAATAGGATGGTTTCTATATAGTTCTTTGCAATATTCTGGTGATATATTGGATCTTAGTACTGGGCATATGTTTACTAGTGTATGCCTAGATGGAATTAGCATATAGACACCCCTTCAGAGAAATGCATATAGCATACTTATCAAACATGAAATTCAATGACCCTTTATCAAGCTAAAGACTGTACCCAAGATCTTACAATCAACTGAAGTATACAGAGCCGAGATCAAACTCCTTTTAATCAAAAACATTCATCAAAAGTAAAGCAGCGCTCTATACACGGCAGAAGGCACATATATACCGCAGAGACTACAAGATGACCCATTTTAGCTAGGAAATGTTACACTGCTCTTGTATTTAGCACTCTCTTTGACTGCATTAACCTGCCTTCAATTAATTAATTGATGTAAAAGGCTTGTTTTACAACAATTAATTAACTGAGCCCAGGTTAATTCATTCAGAAAATCATTGGTAAATACGGGAGGAGACAAATATCGCAGATGTAGCAAGGTCGAGCCAACAAAAAAAATATAAATAAATGCAAGAAAGCAACATAGTTCATCAACTTCAACCCTTTAAAAAAAAAGAACTTTAGAAAATGATTTTATCATATTTTTGACAGGAAGCATTTGGTGTAGTGTAGACTTTTTATTATTTGTTGCTGTTATATTTTTATTATGATTTCTTTTTTCTATAAAGAAAGGGTTTTACATTTTAAAGATGTGCTGGTCCAAAAAAAATATAATTTTACAATTAACATGTTATGTTATATATTTTCCAGGGTATATTATATCAGAATAACACAATTGGAATCTAGAAGGTAACAATATTTCACAATTATCAGGCAAGCACAGATACCTATAACGTTAAGATATTATATGCCTCCTATAAAAATTTGGTTCGAATGACATGTTGTTGGAAACAAGCACAATGGAAACAGGATAGCGAAGCTTACAATCTAATATCAACACCTTTTATATTAGATCCTTAATTTGCTATTAGAGCTAATGCATCCTTGGATTTCAAAAAAGGAAACATTACTTTCAATGGAGTAATTTGAAAATGCATCCTTTTTCCCCATCAGTAACATGAGAGATGGCAGAGATTTCTACAAGTCCCGATCGGTGCAAGATGTCACTGAAGTCTCTGTGTGAAGCCCATCCCCCAATGCAAAACATCTGCTATAACTCATTAACATATTAATGCTTAAAGACAGTGCACAGGCCAGAGCCCAGACTTAAATTAGTGCTTGCAGGCTGATAAAGACCAATGTACATGCTAATTTCAATCTCTCAGAAGTGTAGCTCTGAAAGTGTGCATCTTGCACAAAAAAAAAAAAAAAAGCCCAAAGCTTGAGATCTGTCCCTTAGTCACCTTTCTAGCAATGTTTTGTATAAGAAAGTGGAAATGCAAACCTACAAAATAATTTTGATTCAATTAAATTAGATTAGGTGTTTATGGTTGTTTAACCTTATACAAGAGAAGCTAGAATTAAAAAAAAAACTGTTTTTGTTCCCTATTCCTGCTGCAGAGTTGGAAGCCGGATAATTACAATTCGGGAACATGGAGCCTCATGATTGAAATAATTAATCAGAGTCGTACTGAACAAATTAGCATGTGCTGCCGAAGCCGTTTAATGTTGCAATGCACTGCGGAGTAATCGCAGAGGTCTCTGAAGCTCGCAAAAAAAAAAGAGAGAACAAAGACAAAGAGTTGTAATAATTTTGTCATTTGCTGCCAAGTGAGTTCTCAGTGTTTAATACAGTCTTTTTTTTTTTTTTTGAGTCCCAAGAATTTTCTGTCTGCTCCATTCAAAGGTGTCTTTTTTCAAGGCCTAATTCACAAGGGATAAATAACACAGTTTGTACACACGATTATGAAAAGTGCTACCCCCAATAATGATACGGAGCATAAAAGCAGACAATGGTTTCAACAAGAAACTGTAAATTTGGGCAGACATATTAATGCAGCATGTAAGAGCCAGCAAGTCCAATCTGGGACCCAGCAATCACTGTTAATAAGCCAGGGAGCTTAAAGTTCCATTGACAATTGTTAGAAGGAAAAGAGAAAGGCCTGGCATTTGTTTGCTACCTGGTCTATTTCTTGAACTGGAAAGCTCTGTTTTTGGCTTCTCTGTCAGGCACCTAAAACTATGTCCTGGACTTTTAGGTCTACAGACCTGGAAGGGGGTAAATCTTGGGGTGCTTACTCCTGGGACCTCCTTGCTCTTCTCTATCTGCTGTTAAATAACTAACAAGTGCACCACTGTATAACAAGGAATTGGTGACCAAAGACACGAAAGAGGCACACCAAGAATGCCCCTGCCAAAAAAGTGCTTAATCTATGATAATGGCTTCTAAATAGCATCACATTATTTACTGTATTTTACCAGCAACCCCTGAGAGGGGAAAAGGAGTTTATTGGAGAAGGACCTGGACACTACAGTCACACAATTCAGTCACACATTAGTATCAAGTGATGATTCAGGTGCCTTCAAAATACCATCATTCAGAAACTGGTAACACGACCAAGTTATAACAACACCTTGCCACAGTGTACTTAGTGAACCTTAATTACATTACTATATATTTTTTATAGCACCTCCCTCCCACCCCCTATAACCCACTGTAATAGTATTTTACCCCGTTGTGAAGGCACAGTACCCCTAAGAGTTCACCTAAGTACCCCGTACAGGTCCCTCACTACTGCTGGTTCCTATGTAGGGGACCACTGATCCATGCAATGGCGCCTCGAGACCACTAGTCATCTACCATTCCTCTGTGATGATGTTTTCCCCTTCTCTCTCCTGAGAGAACCCTGTCAGTGGCCACTCAATTGGAAGTGTCCATGTCTCACAGACAGTGACATGTAAACCCTAACAAGGACCCTTCTACGAAGCAAACAGAAGAGAAGTCTTGGCCAGCAATGTCACATGATTGTGGCTTCAGATGTTAAAAAAAAAAAAACATTTTTAGCTTATTTACTAATAAAATCAGTTAGAGGGGATCGGGTGGGCAGGGACTCAAAATAATCCCGGAGTGGGGTTTAAGGAGGGACTGTCACCTAACTATTAAGGGACAATACCCAGTGCTTCAAAATAGAGGGAAACATGTGACCTCCTACTGTGTCACTAAGTCTAGCAACAATTGCTAGGCCTGAGCACTGCAACATTACTGAGGGGGAACATCACTACTCCCCTTAGCATGTAATAACAGCCAATACCTTGGACTTCATTGTCAACTACAGTAGAGGCAGGAGCTCTAACAGGGAAATAGTTAAGTAAAAATAAGGGGGGATGGAGAGGCCTTCACAAAGACACTGTCACTTTGCCCCACTTGGGAACGTTGAATGTGTAATTTTATATATCTTGTGATTTACCTAATAGTTAAAGTAAACTAATTTTGTAGTGTTGATTGTTTATTGCCTTTAGCATATGTCCTAAAGTAAGAAAATGTTGGGTAATTTTCCTTGCAGAGGCACGCATATAGACCGTCAGGTTTTCACATTCTATCAATGAAAGAATTGGATGTAATGCAATAATCACTTTAAGTGTAGAAACCAATGCGGTTCTCTAAAGCCTGTTCTCAATTATATCACCAACAAATTCTGTCACCTGTTTCTAGAATTTCTGTACTTCCTAAAGCCGGCCATAGACAGATCAAAATGTGTCCGGTTCAGCAGGATTTCAATCCATCTATGGGCAGGCTGGTTGTACTGAAGTCAAATCGATCTATTGATCGACTTCAGTAAAACTATCAGGTCTGAGTTTTTCATACGATTACTGCCACTAGCCAGTATTCATTGTATTCTGACGGCTGGGAAACCTCCTGCTGTCAGAATACAATAGTCTAGGGGGGGGGGGGGAATTCCCCCATCAAGACTGACTATGTTGATAGGTAATCCAGCAATGTTCTTTCCTTCAACCCATGGAAAGAAGTTTGAATAATCTATGGCCAACCTTAGGATGTCAGCCAGAGAGTTATTGTAGCCCAAGGTTGAAAAGATATTATCTAGCCCAGGTCATTTCATTTTTTTCTACAGCTCAGAGTCAAATATACAGTAGTGTTTAACAAAAGTAATGAGCGAACATACAGGTCTATTGTAGGTGAGAGGTGACAGTACAGAAGAACACAAAACTCTCTAGAAATCCGCGAAGTATGCGTCAGTGAAATAAGTGTGCCCAATGTATGTGGACAAGGTAAGGGTCTGTCTCCTGCCTTTTTGAGGACTTCAGTTAACAGTAGGTACCATAAACAATGTCAGAGACATGGTGGAAATCCCAAGAAGCAAACCCACTATGGTAGTTATTTAACTGGAAATGCAACTTAGGCCTCGTACACACGGCCAAGATTCTCATCAGGAAAAAAACTTTGTTTTTCCTGACGAGAATCTTGACAAGAAACTTGTCCCAACCGAGTGTACACACGTACGATTCAAAAGAACCGCCGTTCTTTTGAATGGCACGAACGCAGTGACATCATCGACTACGACGAGCGTGCGCTCGTCACATTCGATGCCGTCGCCGCCATCTTGCTACACCCTATGCCTATGCCTAGGAAGCTACCACGTATGCGTCAAAGTCATTTCTCGAGCATGCGCCGGTTTCCGCGGCGACAGGTAAGTGTAAACAGGCTCAGGTTTCTCGTCGAGAAACAGGCCGACGAGATCCTCGACGAGAAAAAAGACCGCAGGTCGTCTTTTTTCTCGTCGGGGAATCTGGGCAGTTTTCTTGACAAGAAAACTTAAACCTGCGTACACACAGCCGGTTTTCTCGGCAAGAAAGCTCTCCCGGCAGTTTTCTTGTCGTTTTCTTGCGGAGGAAACCGGTCGTGTGTACGCGGCCTCAGACTTGTGCTTGTGGGGATATATAATCTAAGACTGACAAAGCATCCTTCGATAAAGAAAAAGTAAACCTGATTCTAGATAGGTCCTTATCTGACATAAATTGCTGTGGCATTAATTAATTGCAATAAATTGTTTATGGGCTAATCATCTATGCCAGGGGTCTCAAACCTGCGGCCCTCCAGCTGTTGCGGAACTACAAGTCCCATCATGCCTCTGCCTATGGGAGTCATGCTTGTAACTGTTTAGCCTTGCAATGCCTCATGGGAATTGTAGTTCTGCAACAGCTGGAGGGCCACCAGTTTGAGACCCCTGATCTATGCTGACTGACATTACATCTGAGCTCAACCGAAGTCCGGCACTGACATTCTTTGCCATGTATCAAAGCAAAGCATAAGGAATCTGCAGCCCCCAAAGTAAACTAAATAAATAAATAAAATAAACAGTATCCCCTAAATAAAATCACTAGGCAGCTCTTGGCTCCATTACCTGAACACTTAACCCCTTAAATGTGCTCTTAACACTTATCCTCCTTCCCTAATATTAAACCCTAAACCCTGTATCTTACCATATAATCTAACATATAACCTAAGCTATAAGTGAACTCTTAACACTATCCAAACTCTTTAAAGTGACAGCATCTGCAGATTATCCTTACCCACAAGCAGGTAAACTTACCCAGCCCTGCTCCCTTGCTGCCTTCCTGCACCGCTGGCTAGTTGTGATATTGGCAAAGATTGGCAACTACAATAGACTGCAACGACTCCAGCATCGCAATAATGTGGAAACCACAGACTGGGTTCCAGACAATGGGGAAAAACAAATGACCCTTGCACAATTCTGCACAAAGTTGTATGGAGTGAGGAGTGAGGGTCCAATTCTATCACAGAAATTTTTATATTTGAGCATCAACTTGTGGAACTAAGCAAAGTCAATGCACAAAATGCTTCAGTTATAACAACTGCAAAAACCTATCCAATTTTTCTTTTATGAATGAATCTTTTATTTGAAACCTCTCAGAAAGATGACAGTTCTTGAATTAGAGAACATACAGGTTTGTATTTTTGCAGCTTTATATATAAATTAATTCAGAAGCTGAAGGAGCCAACAATTATGGGGGTTTAGCTGGCAGGTCAGCCAACAAGACAAGATGAATGCCAAGATTAAACTTACAGCCAATTAACAAGTAGAATATACCCTGATGTGTCCTCAGTTCATTTAAATGTAAAAAGCTTTTGTTTAAAGCTGAACTCCAGGACATAGCTAAAAACACAGATGAAAAACATATTAGGGAGCCGGGTTACCTAGAAAAAGATTTGTATTTCCATACAGGTATTGCCCCTCCCCCAGGCCTGTGACTGGACAGTCCAAAGAGAAGCAGCAGATTTAGAAACTCATCTCACAGTCACTTTGCTTTCTCCTGCTATTGGCATCCTCCTTGTTAGCACATGGCCACTGTAGCATATATGATTGGCTTCTTGGACTGCTTCCCACTCTCCCAGTCAGACCTCTAGTGTACAGAACTGCAAAGGCTGGTACCAAGTCACATTCAGGTATGTACACTGCTTGCATTTAAAGGGGTTGTAAAGGTCCTTTTTTTTTTTGTTAAATAACAAACATGTCATACTTACCTCCACTGTGCAGCTCGTTTTGCACAGAGTGGCCCCGATCCTGGTCTTCTGGGGTCCCTTGGCGGCTGTCTCGGCTCCTCCCCGCAAGAGCTATCCCCCGTTCTGGGAAGCGCTCTCCCATGGGGGTTAGCTTGCGGGCGCACTCCCGTGATACACTTGCCGGCTATAGCCGCCAAGTGTATCACTAGGCCCCCGCTCCCCAGCGCGCCGTGTCATTGATTAGATTGACAGCAGTGGGAGCCAATGGCTGTGCTGCTATCAATCTCCAATGAAGAGCCGAGAACAGCCTGAAGACAGGGGCCAGCGCGTTCACGACGCAGGACTTTCGAGGGCTCAGGTAAGTAAACTGGGGGATGGGGGGCCTGTAAGCATCGGATGTTTTTTCACCTTAATGCATAGGATGCATTAAGGTGAAAAAACGCAAAGCTTTACAACCCCTTTAATAAACTTCCCAGATTGCCAGGATAACTTTCCACAAATTTGTGACAGTGTTAAATTGAAAGTCTGTTAACATGCTGCACATTTTCAGTTGTACACTTGCAGAGCACTTGAAGCACAAGTTCTAGTTGACACTTTTCCAATTTGTAGCTAATTTGCGTAGCAAGTCTTTAGCAAGAAAAACGTTGCAGTGGTGAGTCTACAGCAAGAAAATTCAGCCACAGTGACCCCATGTGGTGGGATGACTATTGCACAACATAACTAAAACAGAACTTGCAGCAGACTTGCAGAACAAACTTGAGAAGCCTGGCAAGTTTAGCAATAGCTTAGCAAGTCATTTTCAAACTTGCAACACAAGTGCTTGCTATCTGAGTTAATGATGTCATTATGAATACAAAGCTGCATTTGTTTCTCGTTGTCTTTAAAAGGAGTATACTATTGTGGGGATGTGGTGGCAAACACCACGAGACTAAAGTATATACAAAACAAAAATTGCCGCTCCAAATAGACTCACCCCAACAACAAATACCTCTCCAGGAACCAAGGGTGCTGGCAATGCACAAGGCAATGAGAAAAAAATGAAGAAGTCTGGATAGCCGCACTCCAATCCAACGTGGCTTTTATTGGAAAAATAAAATAAAATAAAATAAAACAGGCACTACATGTCACAGCAACGGGGTAACAGGATAGGAGTGCTTACTCATAGCTAGTAGTGCCTGTTTTATTTATTTTATTTTTCCAATAAAAGCCACGTTGGATTGGAGTGCGGCTATCCAGACTTCTTCATTTTTTCCTCACCACGAGACTAAAGACGGCCATAAATTATATGATTTTCTTTCCTGCAATCACAGGTTGCAGGAAAGAAGTTCACTCTATCCCCCCATTGAAAAAATTGTCAGTCTTGATTGGGAACCCTCCTGTGGATCTATTGTGTTCTCCTGGGGGGGGGGGGCACAGGGAGCTGTCCCTGCCAGGAGAACACAGTGATTATTGCTAGCCGCTATAAACGCCCGTAGTAATCACATCCTAAAAATCCGACATGCTGATTGTACCCAGGTCGATTGATGGATCAACTTGGGCACAATCTGCCTGCCCATACAAATGGTTAAAATCTCAGCCCATCGCTGCTGAACCATCTATGGTCAGCTTAACATATGAAAAGCATTGCCTATATAATGTCGAAGGAGGAGTCAATTGTAAAGTCAGTCTCTAGTACACCACAGCAGACAGTCAATACCAATTAACACTAAAATTCTTTAATCTTTTATCTACAATTTAATCTATTTTTTATTGCTGTAATCTCAAATCTAATAGTCTATGGAAAAGCACATTAAATCCATAAACAAAACAAAAAGCAAACTCTTTCAAAACTACTGCCATATTTTATACAGAATACTTACAGCGCATAACAACCTATCATTGCACTGTATCAATTAAAACAAAATGTAAGGGGAAAAAAAAACCCGGGAGAGAAACCAGCTAATGCTTTGTGAAATACAGCAGCTATAAAGGCCATCAATCTTTTATATTGCTCTCTTTTACACTGAATGAGCCGAGCCAAGGTGTCTTCTTTTCCGAGGAGCTTGGAACGAATTGCAGGCAATCTGGATGTGAGAGGGCGAAGCCAGGCAGAGGAAGGGAACCTGTATTACAGTTGGGAATCGTCCAGAGCTTTTACGGACTATCCCTGGAAAGCAAATTGGCATTAGTTCAATAAAACACCTACTTAACTGCAAAGGGCCACTGTTCTCGTTTCAATAGTCCCTGAGGTTTTCCATGATATATGTACATACAGCTCACTCGCTGCATGGGGTTTTTTTTTTTTTCCCGGGGTATTAAGCAAATATATGTCGGCTCTCATTCATACGACCTGCAGAAATTTTAGAAGCAGGTGACATAGAAATTGACGGGGATTCTGTTAGGAGCAGAAACATGCTATTTTTCTAGGCTCAGACCAAATATTGCACTTGGAGCAGTCCTTTTTTCTGCTGTATGATAGATACGTCTGCAGAACCAGACTGGGTGCTCACAGCATTACATGGCCAACTTAAAACAGCATTACATAGTTGCAAGCAGTGTCATATAAAGACTGGGGGGAGGTTTTGGACTTTAAAAGATGATGGTTACTGAAATTCGTTTTAAAATTATAACTTTACAGGATGATTTTGCTATAAATTGCTAAAAAGTTCCATCCCATTTTCAAAAGTCAGTAGTGACCTAGGTGGTTCTAGACAAGGTAAGCAGCACAAGATCAGATGGTGTGTTGGCAGCCAAGACTTGCCCACAGGCTCCATGTGTAGTCAATGTAGTCAAACACACCAATTTTGTATGACTTCATAAAGGATGTAAAATAGAACTGTGGTCAACATATGGACATTCAAATATATATATATTCTTAACAAGCACTAAATAAACTTTACCGTGCAAATACCGTGGAGTTATTCATTGTCAAAGTTTGCGGATGAAGTGCAGACCTGATTTAAATAACTTAAAGCATAAATTCACCTTTTTAACAAAAAAGAAAAGGTGAATTAACACTGTACACTCTTCCCATCCCCCTGGTCCCCGCTGCACTTACCCCTGTGGATGTTGAGCTTTCACTACCCATGCAGCTGGTGCAGGGGTCCAGGAATTTTAGGGCTGTGGTCTACTTCCACTTCTTTCCTTAGAGATGCCAGGATGGATCAGAGTGATTCTGATTGGATAAAGTGGTCATGTGCTAGCATGTGTTCAATGAGAATTGCTCTAATCTGTCCCAAGAGAAGACCACAGATTTCAAATCCCCAGACCCATGCACCAGCTGTGTGGGCAGTGAAAGCTAATCATCCACAGAGGTAAGTGCAGTGGGGAACAGGGCAGGGTGGGAGGGTGTACAGTGGGGAACAGGGAGGATCCTTTAATCACAGCTAAGTGCAGTGGGGAACAGGGCAGTGGGAGGGTGTGCAGTGGGGAACAGGGCGGGGTGGGAGGGTGTGCAGTGGGGAACAGGGCAGGGTGGGGGGGTGTGCAGTGGGGAACAGGGCGGGGTGGGAGGGTGTGCAGTGGGGAACAGGGCGGGTGGGAGGGTGTGCAGTGGGGAACAGGGAGGGGTGAGAGGGTGTGCAGTGGGGAACAGGGCGGGGTGGGAGGGTGTGCACTGGGGAACAGGGCAGGGTAGGAGGATGTGCAGTGGGGAACAGGGAGGGGTGGGAGGGTGTGCAGTGGGGAACAGGGAGGGGTGGGAGGGTGTGCAGTGGGGAACAGGGAGGGGTAGGAGGGTGTGCAGTGGGGAACAGGGAGAGGTAGGAGGGTGTGCAGTGGGGAACAGGGAGGGGTAAGAGGGTGTGCAGTGGGGAACAGGGAGGGGTAGGAGGGTGTGCAGTGGGGAACAGGGAGGGGTAGGAGGGTGTGCAGTGGGGAACAGGGAGGGGTAGGAGGGTGTGCAGTGGGGAACAGGGAGGGTGTACGGTGTTAGTTCACCTTTTTATGTTTTGTGAAAATGTGAATTTAAACTTTAACTGCTTCTACACTAAACTTTGAAAATTGTTTCACAGCACCAGTCTATACAGAGTTCAGAGGGCTGGTTTTAGAGCCTGTCCACACCAGGTGTGGTGGCACTGCACTGGGCACGTATTCCAGTGCAGTCCAACCACTAAGCCAGCTCACACAATTGTGTTTGCGTGTGTGTGCACTGAATACATTTAACGGCATATGGTACTTGAGCACAGTGTAGTGCAACGCAATCCACCACCTCATATTGTGCTGCAGCAAATAGAACCCAATAAAATGTCACTTTGTTTGTTTCAACTTCAATAAAGTGCATTTAAAAAAAAAAGTAAACAGTGCAATGTGCTTTGATTGGCACCGCTAACATCCTACTGCACACGCCAGAGGCTGTGCTCTAATACAGCCACTGGTGTGAACAGGACCTTACATTTATTTACTGCTTGTTAAAAATATGTTGACAGGCTATAGTTCTGCTTACTTTAGAATGTGCTAATTTAGAAAGTAGGCCTTTGCACCCTTTGTCAGGCCAGTAAAAGATCCACATATTTGTATCTACTAATATATAATTATGTGAATCACTATTGCCACGGGTTGACAGGCTGGTTATATGTAATTTGATTGATAGATCGTTTTCAGTCCAACCAGCTAGCCCATAGATGGACCAAAACTTGGCGAGTTAATGCTAAGCCGGACGCATTTCTATGGTAATATGTCCCTTCTGGATTTCACTACCTATGTAACATATGCAGCCATTATTGGCTTGACAAAAGGCTATGTAGGCTGTAAACTGTATCCATTTGTTTTTGGATTACTTGCTACATAAAATAGAGTGCTAAATAGAGTGATACACACATACCAATAGATATTTAATACACACACCGTATGTATTTTTCTTTAAATTAATGTCACGCTAATTATATTTCTTTAAACTCGTAATGAACACATTCCAAATACGCAATAGAGTATGAAAAAACTGGATAATGTTTAAAATAAATGCTCTCAAAAGCAGTTGTGTGTAAACCTACAGTATGCAGACTAATATACAGACCAAGGCAGCTATATTTTTACATTCTATTAAAGTTGGGTACACACTATAAGGAAATCGGGCAAACGTTCGTCCGGTTTTCCTCAATGTTTTTTACAGCAAGTCGAAACCGTGGATGGTACTAATTGTACAAAAATTCTAGTACAACAAAAGGTTTTTTTTTTTGCTTGACTTATTGTTGTTTATTGTTTCTGATCATGCGCAGTCTTTCGTATCTTTCTTGTATAAAAACAGTACGCATTAAATGAACATCGTTAGTTCTGTTCATGTACAAGAAATTTTTTGGAATTGGTCTCTTCCGAAATTTTCATTTGGAAAGTCTGAAAAGGATGTCGAAAGTTGTGTACACACTATATGAAAATCGAACGATTGTTCATCGCACTGAATTTTTCTTCCAAGTTTCTCATAGTGTGTACCTCATTTAACACACAGTGATCCAAATAATATTTGCAGTGCCGCTCTAAGCTGAGACAGAGATCTCCCAGCCGGAGGCAGTGAAGGGAGCTTGCTTCAGTGCACCATTTAGAGGTGTAAGTGCATTATCAAAGAGAAGAAAAGTCACTGCTCACCAACCCAGTGCATTAGTATGTAGATGAATGTGGCCTCAACCAGCACCGCTCCAGCCACGCCCCTCCTGCCATGTTTCGCCCGCTCACCAGGGCAAAACATGTCAGGGGAGCGTGGTTGGAGTGGCGCTAGCTAAAGATCCGTACACATGGGCAGAATGTCTGGAGACATTTGTCGATACAAAAAATACTGGCCGACATTCTGCTCATATGTTTGTCGGACTGTCCGACGTGCATGCTGGGAAACCAGTAGCTGACCAAATCCCAATCAGCGCTCTCAGCCAAGTGCCGCCCCCCTGTCAGAACACAATAGCTCAGCGGGGGAGATTGCTGGACTAACCTTCCATGATTAGTACAGCGGCTCCCGACCGGAGCTGTCAGTCTCTTCTTTTCGTGCAACCCCAGCAGGGGTTGCGTGAAAAAAAAGCTGTAGTGTGTACCTGGTTTTAGTCTACATTCATCTACATACTAATGCACTGGGTTGGTGAGCGGCACCTTTTCTTCTCTCTGATAATATCCCACTTTTCACATTCTATCCTGTGAGACAATAATGGATAGTGCCTATTATGTAGTCTGTACAGAAAAAAAAATAGCCAATAGCAAAAGAAAAAAAATTAAAACTGATCACATGCAATATTTTCCTGAAATTTCCCAACATTCAAGCTTATTCCTTAAGAAAGAGTGAATTAAATCATAAAACAAAAACTAAGTATGGAACACAAAATATAATACCTACATTGGCATTACAAGTAAAAAAAAGGGTGTATATTTTTGTAAAGGTTTATTTAAAAAAATTACCACCAGCATTTTAAAAGAACCACAAAATACTACAATAGGTAAAAAGCAGGTGCCACGTTTTAATAAATGTGTTTCTTCCTATGATATCAGAATATTTTTTTTATGACAATTGTAAGCTGTGAAAGATTTGAAAAAAAAATCCATATTGATTGACCAGCAGGGTATATTTTTATACAATTTTCTGCTAGAACATTTTCCCCCACAAGAAAAACTAAATACCGTAGTTTTCTTTCTCCCTTTGAATAGTAATGTAATATGCAGTTATACAGAAGGTATGTAGTGCAGGACATATATTTAAAAATCTTTGAATACCAGAATATAAGAACAGTGTATGGCAAACAATAAATATTTAGTGGGATTAAAGCAAGTGGCAAAAGGTTGCACTGGTTAGACTAAGTGACTCTCTACTGACGTGCAAATTCCATACACCTCTGCTATCAGAATCCATATTCTAAAACTTTCAAATATGAACAAGTGGCTCTCTACTAATCATGAAAGTTTGTTTGCTAATTCTTGTGAAAATCAAATAATCACCGCAATCAAAGAACAATGTCTCAGCTATGTGTAATCATGCAAACAAGATTTTATCACTGCCACCTCCGTTCCGATCATCACTTTCTTAGATCACTACAACTAAAGCAAATATGATTAAAAAAAAATATTTGCTGCAAGAGTATTGCAACACTGCAATCCCCTTTTTGTTTCCCGGCCTGCATTAGCAGTTTTTGTTTACACATTTTTTTTATTGAGTACTTTATGAGAGACAGTTTGTGGTTTAGCAACCAGTCAAAACAGGATATCTGCACAAAACGTATGGGTACCAAGTGTTAAAAAGATTTTTTTTAAAAAATCAGCTCCTTTTGCAGTTTTTGTGGATAGGTCTTTTGAGAAAAACTGAATTGTATTTCAATACACAAAACAATTATTATTATTATTGGTTACTAAATTTTATGAGAATAAAAAAGGCTTGTCAAAAGAAAGACCGATCAAGTTTGTCTATTGATTTTATGGCACCAATGCCTACTTTCTTTTAAGCATTAACACCCCAAAACTATTTGTTGTAGGAAATTACCTTTTTTTTTTTTTTTTTAAAAAGGCTACATAAGCTGTATCTAAAACTATTATTATTATAATTTTACAGGATTTCTATAGCACCAACAGTTTGCATAGTGCTTTACAAGATTAGGGTAGACAGTATATATTTTTTTTGTATTCATTTTTTTGATTGTCCGGTCATAAAACAGAGCCAGAAAATAAATATTTAAACAGCGTAAGTGTCAGGTCACCTGAGGCCAGGTGACAGATGCACACCTTTGGGGTCAGGTGTGCACCGCTAAGGTAGTGAACCCTATGGCTGACTGCTGCGGATGGAACTCTGGGTGGTTAAGGAAGGCAGGTCCACTGGAGCACTAATAGGGATCCCACAGGGAGCTAGAGTCTAAGATTCCCCAGGGCGCGGAGTCTAAGATCCAGCTGGTGTTCACCAGAGCCTCTAGTGGTAAGGATGGACTGGGCTGCAACTGGATCCAGGTCGCGGCCCCCAGAGTCTCCCAGCTCATGCTCACAGTAGGCTATAGAGGATAGAGGGAAAGCAGCAGCTCAGGATATCAAGAGATAGTAAGGGGATAAGCCAAAGGTCAGGGAGACTAGCAGACAAGGATAAACAAAGGACACGCCAAAGGTCAAGGTCACAAGCAGACAGGGATATGTCGAGAACAAGCCAAGATCAGTAAAACAAAGACAGACGTAGAGCACACAGCAAGCACAATAGCTTAACAAACACTGTTGATCAGCACGGCTGGCTTGCAGTGCACAGGTTAATATAGTGTTCTCTGATAGGACCTGGGGCGGAGCCATGCTTAGAGGAGAGATTACTTAAGCAGCCAGCTGAGAGTGGCTGGCCTCTAAAGCAGGACACATAGAGGAGGTAAGCTGACAGACAAACATTACTGCATAACCATGACAGTAAGTCTATGTTACCCACCTAGATTCCTGTAGCTGCAGCTGCTGCTGTTTAGTATTTTCCTCATAACAGCCAGCAGGGGGTGATAACTTGTTGCTGAGTACAAGAGTGATAGAACACATTCCACAGCAGTCCCTTAGCCATGCATGTTCAAGGGTGGGAGGTGGCCACTGGATGGTGCAGGCTTTAACTGACTATCAGTTGAATTAATGAATAAATGAATGAGTAACTTGTATAGCGCTACAAACGCAAACTAAATCGCCTCAAGATGCTTTTTCAGCCAGTGTCCACTGAACGTAACCAAGCCAGTTGCTTGGTTACATTCCCAGACCCACTTTTGCAAAAAAAAAAAGTAATCAAGCAACTGTTCAGCACAGTACAGCTAATGTCTGTGCCATCCAATGTCCAGTAGAGAAGAACATACTCATCCAAAGGGTTGCCAGAGACATGTTCTTTCACTCAGGCTCATTACTCATAACTTACACTCTCTGCTCCCAGTGCATCTAAATAATTGACTACTAGGGGGAGATATTAAGATAGCAGAAGACATTGTAGACACAGGTATAAAGGAGCACTGAAACGATTTTAAGGTATTTATGGGGACTAAGTGGACACAGAATAAAAAATAAAAAATAAAAAAAAGGATGAAACATTAAATAATTAAAACTTAAAGCATAATTGTAAATTTTTTTGTTTGATTTTATGTATGCTTTTAAACTGGTACTAAACACATACTGTTTACAGTATCCCTTCTCTTACTGTATGTGGATGATGGCACTGTCATTAGTTTAATAAACTTTTCCCAATTAATATACAGCTGTCACATGACCCAGATCTTCCCCAACCTGTCTGCAGGGAAACAAAAGCAGGAGGAGCTTCTAGTCCTCTGCTGCTGGTCACATTTTAAAAAGAAAAAAGGCTTTGGAATACTGAGTAAAATAAATAAATAATAACAATAAACTGTTTTAAATTGTCATAAATTTTTTATTTATTTTTTTAATTAAATGTAGCGCCCTCACCCCAATATTTGGAAATTTAGGGGTAGTCTGAGCCGGTAGTTGGGCTCAGACCAATCACTGATTCATTATTGCTTCTGCTCTGGGTGTGATACTGCCTGGCTGTAGTGTTCTCTGTTGCCTGTAGGTGGCACTGTCACCACCGGCATAGGTTGAACTACAGGGGGTATCACAGCACCTTGGGTGTCCTCTCTCGGCAGCCGTGCAGTAGGCGTGGCCAACCCGCTGTGCATGCTGGGAGAGGGTACATAAGGAGCAGACGCCATTAGGCGGGTGGCATTCCAGGGGACCTTCGGTCCTGTAAGTGTGCCTTGTGGCCCACATGGCACGAGGTGCGCGAGTGTGTTTGGGCCTCGGGCACCTTCAGCCCGAGGTTTCGATGCTGCAATGTAGGCCCGGCTCTGCTGGCAAGGGCCTACACCTCAGAGAAGAATCCCAGGCTGCCCACTTGTAGGAAGCCCACCTTTAGGAAAGGAGTCCAGGGGAGGATCAGTCCCAGAGGAGATTAGCGACGGTACTGCTGTCTCGGGAAGAGGTCTGGAAACCTGCCTAAAGAGGGATTCATCGTCTCTATTATCCGTGCTCCATCCCTGCTGCTAGAACCGCTCTCATAGGGACTATTCGGGTGAGCAATACCCACTCAGGCTTGAGTGGTGACGAAAGACTGACACTGAGCTCTAAGTGTTGCGTGCCTGAACCTTCCCCTACTTTCTCAACTTCCTACTTTCTCTCTTCAGGTTTTACTCCTGTGTGGACATTGGCCTTATTCTGAAAGATTTCTGCCTAGACAACGGAGAGAAGGGATCCACTCTAGAGAGGTAATTGCTGCAAGACCCAACAATAACACTGCTCGCTCCTCTCTATACACAGGGAGGGGATACCGAGCAAGTAGCAGGTGTGCCCCGCTATTGGCGGAGAAAGGTGGGGTCTGTGTGCTACATAAATATTTATTATTTTTGGCAAAAACATGGTGTGGGTTTTTGCCAATTACAGGCTGTGTCACACCCCTCCAGTGTCTATTGTGTGTAGAATAAGAGGGGGGTAAAGTCTCCATCAATCAATGTGTAATATCCCACCCATAATGTGTTTAGCTGGTTGGTGGGCATTGAGGAGGAGGGAGGGAGCGGGCAGTCATTTGCCACTGTGTATACACCCACAAGTATGACTATAGCCACATGGGGTGCTCAGATCTGATCAAGGAAAACATAGTCATCTACTTACATTTCTTCCCCAGGTCAGTGTGTTTAAAACATCACAGCCTGCATCCTTCCAGGGTCAGTTTTCATTTCCTTTGCTGTAGAGCAGGGGTCTTCAAACTATGGCCTTCCAATTGTTCAGGAACTACAATTCCCATCATTCCTAGTCATGTCTGTGAATGTCAGAGTTTTATAATGCCTCATGGGACGTGTAGTTCTGCAACAGCTGGTGGGCCATAGTTTGGAGATCCCTGCTGTAGAGGAAGGTAATGCCAACAGCTCTTGGTAATGTGGCTTCCTATCCATTTCAATGTTGAATTGCTTAACTGTCCAGCAATAGTCCTCTCTAGTGGCTCTCAGAAGCGGCTTTATCAGAGGTTTGAAACTGACCCCAAGAGGCTGCAGTAAGTGCGGTGATGTTTTAAAGTTATCACTTTGACATGTATCTTTATATTTCAAAATTGTACATGTATACTGTAGTATAGCCTAATTAACATGATACTTTATACAGACTTGTTGAGTCTCCCTCCAGTGGTGATAAGTATTACACTGCAATCACTCGAAATTCCAGATCATCACCTGCTGAGTTAAAACCAAAGGCCTTACAGACGATAGGAGAGTGAAAAAGTAGGTAATGGCCACAGTACAGCACCACAAGGCAAGAAGTAGTTCGGGGAATATGGTTGTCCCCTTTTTTATATATATCAGTATTATTTTTATTTGTGCGTGAGGTGTAAAATATTGATAGATGGGATTAAAGCATAACTAAAGCCAAAACGTTCTTCTTTTTTACTTTTGGATAAAGTGATGTGGTATTACAACACTTGCCAGGTTTTACTGCTGTCTGTGCCCTCTCCTTCTGTCTTGGTGACCAACATCAGAGTGAAGGTGAAAGAAAATCCCAAACTTTAAAGCCCCGTACACACGATCGGATAACCTATGGATTTTCGTCCGATGGATTTGTCCATCGGAAATCCGATGAAACTGTTTTTCATCAGTCTTGGCCACACACCATCAGTCAAAAAACCGACCGTTCCAAACGCGGTGACGTAAAACACTCAGATGAGCCGAGAAAAATGAAGTTTAATGCTTCTGAGCATGCGTCGACTTGATTCTAAGCATGCGTGGGTTTTTTAACCGATGGACTTGCCCATAGACGATCGGAAATTCCCATTGGTTTTTTATCCATCGGAAAATTTTAAAACAAGTTCTATTTTTTACAACCGATGGAAAAAAGACCGATGGGTACCATACACGATTGGTTGGTCTGATGAAAACCATCCATCAGTCAAACCGATCGTGTGTACGGGGCTTAAGAGCTGTCACCAAAACAGGAATAGAGGGGAAATCTTCCAATTGAACACTAGGTCTAGTGATCCAAGTGGCAACAAGGGTTTTCCCTCACTTTGGAGGGATTTCCTCTCACTTCCTGTTACGGCCTCATGCACACGGGACGTTTTAAAACCTAATGTTATGGGCTTCTGGCGTATTTTTTTCTGCCTCCAAACAGCCCATGATAGTAAATTGCAAAAAAATCATAATTTTGATTTTGAGTTTAGATACGCTTTATCTTTTTTTGTTGTGTGTACTCATATAGTCCATGACATTTAAAGCAGAATTCCAGGTAAAAAGAAAAAATAAATCCTTAAGTTTCCACTGCCTCTTCCACTTCCAGTAGATGACACTACTCTTCCTGCTTGAATGACAATCAGCTGTATTAAAACCATTTCCCGTGAGCCTCGACTGTCATAGACACACCCCCTGGAGATCAGTCATCGCACCGACTTGGGCTCACTGTACTGCAGCCAAGAACATCATTCAAATGTCATTACATGAATGGTATGCATAACACGATGTAGCAGTTATACACCCCAACCCCACTGCAGCAGAATGAGAAGGTCCATGATGTCCCTGGACTGGCCAGAAAAAACACTTGCAATGAAAGTATGTATTTGTATTTGAGAAATTGGTTAAAAAAAATATGTTAATGGAGGAAAGCTTCAGGGATGAGGGAGAGGAAAATTATCTTCATTCTCTCTTAATCGATGATATATTAAAAATAGCAGTAAACCATGGATCTGACAAGCAGGACAGCAAAATGCACATACCAAATGCTGACATGAAAATACGGCTAGCTACACTCAGACAAATTTTTCAGAATACCGTATTTATCGGCGTATAACACGCGCCGGCGTATAACACGCACCCCAAGTTTAGGAGGGAATTTTAAGGAAAAAAAAACTTACATTTAAATGCCCATCAATGCAGTGTCATTTGCAGCCTTGTCAGTGCAAAGTTTTACTTTACTGTATTGATACTCTTGTGTTTACTTGTAAAACTTATAAAAACATAGGCCACGCCCACACGTGAATGGTGTTTACACCACACATATGAGGTATCGCTGCAAATGTCAGAGCGAGAGCAATAATTCTAGCACCAGACCTCCTCTGTAACTCTAAACTGGTAACCTGTAAACATTTTTAAAGTGTCACCTATGGAGATTTTCAAGTACCGTAGTTTTGCACCATTCCACGAGTGTGCGTAATTTTAAAGCGTGACATGTTCGGTATCTATTTACTCAGCGTAACTTGATCTTTCATATTTAAAAAATTAATTTGATTATCTATTGTGTATTTTAATTTGATAAATTAATTTAAGTGTATTTGTTCCCAAAAAAATTTGTTTGAAAAATTACTGCGCAGATACTGTGTGACATAAAATTGCAACTACTGACATTTTATTCTCTAGGGCAGGGATATGCAATTAGCGGACCTCCAGCTGTTGCCAAACTACAAGTCCCATGAGGCATAGCGAGACTCTGACAGCAGCAAGCATGACATCCAGAGGCAGAAGCATGATGGGACTTGTAGTTTTGCAACAGCTGGAGGTCCGCTAATTGCATATCCCTGCTCTAGGGCATCTGCTAAAAAAATATATATTTACACACACACACACGCACGCACACACACACACACACACACACACACACACACATATATATAATGTTTGGGGTTCTTAGTAATTTTATTGCAAAAAAAACCTGGATTTTTAATTGTAAACAAAAAGTGTCAGAATCCAGGCCTGATCCTTAAACGAGAATTACAGCCAAAACTCTTTTGGCTGTACTTCTTCTGTGGATCACAGGAGTGCAGTGCCTTCTGCACTCCTGTTAACTGTTTTCAGCAGACAGTGGGCTGAAGTCCGCATTCTGCTGACGTCACAGAGTTTTGAGCAAGACCACCGCGTGACAATGGAGTCGGGATCCACCCACATGCCTGGACCAGCACCCGGCTCAGCCTCTCAGTGCCTGAGAGCTCGAGTTGACCCCTCCCACCCCTTCACAGCTTAGCACTTCAGTGAGCGAAGGGGGGGGGGAGGGCAGAGCAGAGAGCGGTGACTGACATTTACAATCTCTCTGCTGACGGAGTCCTGCGAACCGAGTGATGTGCGGTGTTAGATCACTCGGTTCTCAGTGTTAGAGCCAACAGGGGACAAATGTAGCATCGGACCAAGATGCTGCATCCACCTAGGTCAGTGATGGCGAACCTTGGCACCCCAGATGTTTTGGGACTACATTTCCCATGATGATCATGCATTCTGCAGTGTAGTTGAGCATCATGGGAAATGTAGTTCCAAAACATCTGGGGTGCCAAGGTTCGCCATCACTGACCTAGGTAAATAGAATTGTGAAAAAAAAAAAAAAAAATCCCATACATCTCTTTTAAGTGGTTATAAGAGATATTAGTAATTGGGTTCAGACCTTGTAAGTGTTTGGCTTGTTTAAAACCCTACAAGTTGTTGTAACAATTCTAAAATAAAAATGACTTTTCTTCACTAACAGTTATTTGGATAAATCATTTCTGCTGAACTTATACTACCCCATCTATGGTCAGTTTACAGGCACTAGGCGGGTATGCTATGTGCTAAGTGGATTTCAAAGCAATTTTTTGATGTTTGCACTAAACATTTAACGCCCTCTGATTGGAATGATCCCATTCACCTAAGTAAAAATACTTCCCATTGTGAACCAGTTTATAAAAATATCTACAGGGCACCGTATCCGTACCCTGTGTAAGCAGAAGTTCATTTAACTTTGCTCTTGATACTGATGGAATAAAGAAAGCCAGTAAGAGACTTCATTTCTCTTATCTTCCTCTCTCTTCACTTTGTAGAAAGGTATATTTACAGGGTTTGAGTCTAAATAACAGAACCTCCTGCAAGGTGGAAAAGTGTTCCCTGAGCAATTTTTCTATCTCACGTAGCTGTGTATTCAATTTTCAGCTAACAATTCTTTGTGTACTGGAGTGGGGTGCGTTGTGTTGATGTGAGTGTTCCACTTATGTAGTAAACTAAAACTATCGATTTGACAGCAATTGAAAAAAAAAATAAAAATGTTTAGTTAAACCATTACCCGCAAATGTATATCGCATCTAAATTTATCGAACCAAACAGGTCAACAGGCCCATTGTGACACAAGCGTTTGTGTAACCAAAAAATCAATTTTGTTCTTTTCAGCTGCAGCATGCCATTTACTGCTTCATACACAGTGCAAATGCTAAAAATATAGGCAATCAATATTTATTATATCGAAAAGAAATTAGAGTGACAAGGCATTTTTGACACAGTTGAAGTATAAGGCAGTTAAAAAATGCATTACAAATACATGGGATGCTATTGAGATGTACTGCATTCTTTAGAACTGTATGTTTATGGTGAAGACCTTGTCACCAACTTTAAAAAACTGCAGGTAAAAGCACAGAAAAATCAAGTATTTCAAGTGTTTACTTGCAGTATTGATGTGTAAATATAATAGTATATTTATATTGATAATAGTATAGTATAAATCATTTGTTTATTCATTTGCAATATGGCTATGAATTTTCTGGCAATTTGGACGAATGCAAGAAGAGTCGATTCCCTAGCACAGCTCCCCCCCCCTTTATATCATTGCCCTCTCCTCTGCTGGGAGTGTAAAATTACTGTCTGTGCTGGCCCAGCTCTCCACCCCTCCGCTCCCTACCTAACCATTTATGTAGCTGCTGAGGGAGGAGTGAAGGTGAATGCTATAGTGTGTCACAGAAGTGACAGCTCTGAGTCTGCTGGGGCTGCTGACATTGCATGCAAGATGGTGGTGCCCAACAGCATTCTCAGAGCTTTTGGATGTCTACACAAAGGAGGAGTTTTATCGGTAATAAAAAAAAAAAACATGCTCAAAATACATTAAGGCTGTACTGACACTAGAACAGACAATTTCTGGAGCGCTTTACCTCTCCAGCAGCTGTCAGTTCCTGACGGCCGTAGGGGGTAGTGTGGTGCGCAATTCAGCACATCACACAGATCCCTTTTTTTTGGACCAACTTTATTTGAAGTGTACAAAAGTCCACTTTATTCATGGTGCTGTACAGTGCCATGCGATTCTGTACAGTGTGCTGTGACAAAGGGGATATGGGAATTGAGCAGTTTAGCAAAAGACAACTGGGTAGGTCTGACACCACCAAATCAATAGAAATTCAAGACCAGCAAGACTTTTTTTGGTGAATCAACATGTACAGGGTCTTTAAAGGGGTTAAAACATGGTGAGATGTGCACTTATTGTAGAGATCTACTGCAGATTTTTTTTTTTTTACTTAGACATTCACTTTTATTTTACCTTAAAGCCCAACTCAAGGCAACCAACAATTATCCTTTGCAGTGGGGCTATTGATCTGACAGAAATTCAGTGAGTGCCTAACTTCCTCTGCGCCTTGCTGGACCGAAATCCAAAGGAGTGTTTAAGTGATTGTAAAGTCTTGTTTTTCTTTTGTAAATAATAAATATGTTATACTTACCTGCTCTATGCAGTGGTTTTGCACAGAGCAGCCCAGATCTTCCTCTTCACGGGTCCCTTGCCGAAGCTTCTGGCTCCTCCCTTCTGCTGGGTGCCCCAACAGCAAGCAGTTTGCAATAGGGGCACCCAAGCAGGCGCACTCCCGAGCCATGGCTTTGTGTGTCCATTCACACATGAAGCCGTGACATGGCACCGCCCCCTCCGTCTCCTGATTGGCTCACTGGCTGTGGTTGACAAAGGCTCCCACTGATGCCAAAAGCCAATCAAGAGCGCAAATCCCCAGAGAGGCAATGCTCTTGTGGACTTGGCTGGATTGAGAGGGGCTCAGGTAAGTATTGTGGGGGGGGGGCTGCTGCACACCGAAGGTAAAAAACCTTGTTCCTGGAGAACACCTCCTATTTATATTATAGTGATGAGGAAAGCAGAATGTGTTCTTAAGTGGGGACAACTTGGCAGTGTTGCCAACACTGCCTGGGATTTGAGTGCAGCAGTTGCACAGTGTTGTCAGGTCAAAAAGAAGATTTAGGAGCTCACTAGATTTCTGGCAGTTCATCAGGTATTTTTCTGTAATTGCAACAAGATGTGCATTTTTTATTTTTTTATTTTTGCCCAGACACTTTAAACATACCAAGCTATAGCAGCAGTAATAATATAAAAAGCACTCAAGATGTCATTCTGGAACACAACATCACCATGTGCAGAAGGAGATGGAACGCTTGAATTAAATGTTGTTGAGCTATGCAACCCGGTGGCATTAACCGTCTGCCATCGGCCCCAGGGGCATTACCTGCCGCTCATCTTCCTATACATACATTTCAACTTACCAGTAAACCTGGGCTATTTTCAGGCACAAGTAGCATGAAAACCCTCCATCATATTTGCCTTCATAATTGTATTTTTTATAGCAAGACTGTCTCAGTCCAATGTGTAGATTTTCCAATTAGTCTATGTTCAAACATCTGTTGCTAGACGGTTTTTTAACATTCGTTACTTCAGCAAAGCACAATTTGATTTTGGTGTCTGAAATAAAGCCAGACTCTGCAAAATAATAGCTCAATTATATTTTGTTTTGCTTTCATAATTTTTTATTTTTTTTACTCTCAAGTGCGATAAAGTCCCTTTTAATCAAATATTTGAAATTTCTCAATTTTTTTTTTCCGAGATTGGTCAGCCTTTTTTTTACTATCGTGTGTTAAAAAAGACAGGGAGTGTGACGAACTAAATGGACTAAGCCTGAAATGTATTACTATAACTGAAATTATGAAAAAAAAATAACAGACGATATTCTTAATCCATTGAAGGGAAGGAATTTTGAGAGTTCCCTGCGGAAGCAAAATGGACAGAATGCAGAGGGGCTCGGCGAGAGATTTTACAAAAATCATTGCTCGAGTGGAGATTAATGAACAACTGAAGTTCTGCATCATTTTATCTTTTTATAGTCCTGTACCCACGCATGATTTTCAATGATTTTTTTTTTTTTAAATGCTCTAGGACTCAAATACAAGACTGCAGAAAACTTAGCATTTTTCTCCTTGTTTTTTTACAGATCTGAATGCAGGTTTAAAGTTGGATCTGGTCAAAAGCACACAGCTGCATAAAGATCAGTAAACTTGTGTTTATTTCATTATTTATCACAGGTACTTCTATAGCGCTTTACATACTGTAAATATTGAACATTTACATCAGTTCCTGCCCTCAAGGTACTTACAAGCTAAGGTTTTCCTAACTCACATACAAGCATAAACATACTAAGGACAATTTAGACAGGAGACAATTAACCTACCAGCATTTCTTTGGAGTGTGGGAGGAAACCAGAGTACCCGGAGGAAACCCACACAGGCACAGAGAGAACATACAAACTCCAGGCATGTAGTGCCATGGTTGGGATTTGAACCGGTGACCCTAGTGCTGCTAGGCAGAAGTATTAACCACTTAGACACGTTCAGATAATAAACATCAAAAAGAGAAAAATATGTGCCCACAGTCTACATATGGACCGTATTTTACGCTGTATGCATGTAAACGTTCCTGTTAAAATTTAAATGCGTACAGCCCAAATCTACTTGGTTGGGGTACAAAAGCTGCCTGCGTCCAAGCAACATAGGACAATAGGCATCAATAGCTGCCTGTTACATAGAAACGTAGGACAATACATGGAGGTGGTCGACCGCACCCTAGCATCATAGATTGCTGGGTGGCAATGGCCGCCTGCGTCCTAGCAACCAATAGGCTGCATTAACTTTTTATGCATGTACGCAGGAAAATGTTACAAAATCATTACATGCATACAGTGTTTGGGCAACCTAGCAATGAAGGACACTAGGCCGCAATAGCGGTCTGTGTCCTAGCAATTAAGGACGCTAGGCAGCAAAGGCCACCTGCATCCTAGCAACCAACAGGCTGCATTAAAGCGGAAGTAGACCCATCCATAAAACAGTTTCATTTCCGGCACGTGCCGGAAATGTAACACTCCCATTGGTTGTGCTCTCAACCAAACTCTCAAACCATCAAATGGCTGGTGTCATAACTGATCACCTGTGCAGCATCATGGCAGTTGTAGATTAAACAGAGGCAAAGATGGGAGCTTCCTTGGCTGAAAACGATAGGTGGGTTTACTTACACTTTAATATTGTACAGCGTACAGCATTTGTACAACCCAAAACATAGGATCTTGTTGCCCTAACCTTCTCCCCCATATATTTGACGTGGAGGAGTGACAACAGTCAGGTTCTTTCTCCTTTACCCTTTTTAAAAAAAACAAAAACAAAAAAAACCTGTTGGCTATCTAGGTTAGATAATATCAAACAAGCCCCCAAACCGCAGAATCCATATTGCAACTATACCCAGAATTATGGATTTACTATGAAATGTTGAGTGCTAGGAACCACATAAAACAAAAAAAGATTATAGTTTTTTGGCAATAAGGTACAGTAAGCATAAGAGTAAAACAAAAAAAAATCCCGCTAAAGGTGTTAGTAACAAAATGCATAAACACAAAACAAACCCAATGTAGTTTAATAAAATAATAGAGTGTTTGTATTGATTTTGTTGCTAATACAAAACACAGGTTCACCGCGTCTGTCTCAGAGGGCATATGAGTCATCGGGGAAACCAGCGAACATAGCAAGTGCCCCAGTTCATGGAAAAACCATCCTGTCCAATCCCAAGCACTAGAGACTGGCTGGAGCTGACTTCACAAGCGACTGAATTATCCCAATCTGTTTTTAATACAGGCCGAACACATAATTTTTTACAACATGACAAGGAAAACAAACTTAATAAAACGTTCCTGATCTTCTGGTACTCAGGCCTGCGAGATGATGATATGTTTATAATTTTTGGGTCATGATATCACTCTAATGTAACAACAGCCGGCTGATAGAAAAACAGTAACTAGGTATGACATCACCTAGCCTCAGCCCTAATTGTGCAAAACACAACCTAAAATATCCGACACACTTCATTTTAATAAGCGCAAGGCTTTGTTTATTTGAAGTAAGTATGAAGACTGTTTACTTTATTTCTACCCTTTCCTTCTGATTTTATAACTGGCACCTATATACATGTTTTCCAAACTGCAATCATAGTTACCCCAATCATCTACAAATGTGCAAGGCCACATTTCAAACATAACAACGCTCCCCCGGCCCAACTTTTATTTATTTTTTTCACGTTCTACAATTTTGCCTTTGGTGCTTCTTACAACTTTTGGGCGATGGTACCAGCAAAATAACTAAAGAGATTTTTGATTGATATTTATGGTTTTAAAGCACATGATGGGAAAAAAAAGCTTGGATCCCCCAGAACCCCTTCAAAATAAAAACTCCGGATGCCATAACCAACCGATCACTGGCCCTGTATCCACAGACACACCCAGTCACCAATTCAGAACCACTTCTTTTCTGGGTTGAATGATGCTCAGTGTCATTCTTGCCACTGCCTGTGAGCACCCACATTGAAGTCACAGGAGAAAACTGCAGTGACACCATGTCACTATATGGCTTTGCTCTCTAAAAATGTAGAACCCACTACTTAAGAGGGAGAAAGGTAAAAAGGACCTGTATGATCACTGTACTAGACTGAAAATACATGGAAAAAAGTATGTATACATTTTTGAAAGGGTACAGGGTTGCTTTGAACAGAAGGGGAGTCAAAGAAGCAGGGAAACCCAAGAGTTGGGCTTCAAACCCATGCTTATACAAAAAAATAATTGTTATAGGGGGAAACTTATTATTATGCCGATTGCCCTCTCACCAGAAAATTGGTGTGGAGGATAAACCCAAAAATACTAAACTAAAGAAACAATTTCCTAAGAAAGACCCCTGAGAAACAGCGATTGAGAACTTCCCATGTGTCCAGCGTTGTATGTCAGTACGTATGCGTGTGTTTATCAGTGTAAACTGGCGTACAGAAACTGATCCCTCTGGGCAGTTGTACTGAGAAGCTGTGGCTCTTTGATTGGGAAATATGTCCAAACTTTGCCCTTATGTGTGTATGAAGCTAAGGGTTAAAGCGGCTGTAAAGTCAGAAGGTTTTTTTTTTATCTTAATGCATACTATGCATTAAGATAAAAAAAAACCTTCTGTGTGCAGCAGCCGCCCCAGCAACCCCTAATACTTACCTGAGCCCCATCTCTCTCCAGCGCTGTCCACAAGTGCCTCGGCCATCTTCGACTCACCTCCTGATTGGCTAAAACACAACAGCGGCACCATTGGCTCCCACTGATGTCAATCAAAGTCAGTTAGCCAATCAGGAGAGAGAGGGGACGGGGCCTGACCGGGGCTCTGTGTCTGAATGGACACAGGGAGCTGTGACTCAGCTCCAGTGCCCCCATAGCAAGTTGCTTGCTGTGGGGGCACTCGACAGGAGAAAGGGGCCAGGAGAGCCAAAGAGAAACCCAAAAAGAGGAGGATCTGGGCTCTTCACAGCCACTGGATACTGCTCTGAGTGGCTGCTTTCCAGCTCTGTAAGAGAGTTAACTGCACCCACTGCTTCTGAAAAAAATTTGTGCCACCCACTCACCCCTTTCTGCCCAGTTCACTTCCCAGAAATCGTATTACTACACTCTCACATTGCATAACTTTCTGTGAAAGGGTGGTGGAGAGGGCAAAAGGGGGCAGATTGGAGAATGGCACATCCTTTTTCAGGAAAAGAGGCTGCTGTTATCCTTCTTGGTGCCGGAAGACAGCCGCTCAGGACACTATCTTGCAGCTATAAAGGACAGAAGCAAACACCTGCACGTAATGGGATACACACTATTTCCAGAAAGTATTATAAACAATCTCTGATGATCCATTTACTAAATGCTGCCAGAGCATGTATCCCCATTAGATTTACATATCCCATCCCCCACTCACTAATATTTCTAGTAGAATTGTATTCTCAGCTGTGTTCATAATAAAACTGTAAAAAAAAAAAAAAAATACCCATTGCTTCATACATCACTTATGGAGTTCCCAGTTTACTGAAATGCTCAGTAAATATTCTTCTTGCAGCTTTCTACCTGGAAGTATGACATTAATACTGGCATAGGTGACTTCAGGGACAGTAGGCCACATGCTGCTTGCGGGGCAATGAGGTCACCAGCATTAAAGTGGATGTAAACCCAATTTTTTTTTTTTTTGCTGTCACAATGTAGAGCTGGGATATGCAATTAGCGGACCTCCAGCTGTTGCAGAACTACAAGTTCCATGAGGCATAGCAAGACTCTTACACCCACAGGCATGACACCCAGAGGCAGAGGCATGATGGGACTTGTAGTTTTGCAACAGCTGGAGGTCTGCTAATTGCAAATCCCTGATGTAGAGTATAAGATGTGCTATCATGTGTGCCAGGTCTTGCCACAAAGAGTTAATCCAGCTCTGAGCAATCCTCTTTTATTGTTCAGTGAGATAAAACGGACAAACAGAGAAAAACCTTTGTCCGTTCCGCCCCCTTGCTTTGAGTGACAGGTTATTTACATATCTCGTGCACTAGCTTTAGATTATTTTTTAATTCTCACCCCCACTCCTTTTCTGAAGTCATGTGGTTACTTTTCTGGATTTTGACTGGATGTTAGTGATCATAGCAGAAGGAATACACAGGAGAAAATGCATGCTGACAAGGGGAGTATAGAGATGTGCGGGGAGTCTACTGACATCACGACTCCACCCACCGAGCTCCAGACAACAGATCCACCCACAGAATCTGCAGTTTTTCAGTTCTTATAACAGACAGAGGGGAGACATTTGACAGATAAGTATACATGCAGGAGGCATCTATATCCTTATAGATCAGCACTATGGCAGTAGTTTAGAAAGGATGAGAGTGGGTTTACATCCACTTTAAAGCCAAACTCATTCTGCTCCACTGCTCTGGAACAAATATTTAGACTCCCACTGTAGTCGGGTCCCATCTGCCTAAGACCAGCTAGGATTTTGCAGCCACCTTTCTGGGCTCTGTGCACTGTATGGGTTATTTTCTTACACAACAGGTTCTCCTAAATCTGCGGAACTCAATAATGTTACTCTGCTTCTCCCCTGTGCTTGCATGGCTAACTAACCACAAAGCAAGGTGCGCAGCTTTTCTTCAGGGACAAAAATGGCTTCTCTTAATGAGCATGTTTGCCAAGTACAATCTTCAACACTTGCTCGTTATACCTAGCTCCTTCACTGTGTTGGCATTCCTACCGGTACACAAAGCCAGGTGTATAGTATTGATCCAAAGAACACAATGTCTGCCAATCACATGCACAACTGACAGGTACACTTTAAGCCTCTCAGTGCTCACTTGCTTTCCCCCGGTTCCTCCACTGTGCTGGCATTCCGGCCCAGGCACAAAGCCAGGTGTTCAGGATCGACTCTCATTGTCACTCCTGTTTCAATTGCGTTTGCACCAACCGCTGTTATTATAGGCTTCGGGAAATTTTCTAAGCACTGGAAAGGCTCCAACGCTGTGCACTAATGAGTTGCAGGCTAGAGTATTGTGTGTACATATGTTACGCCTGTGCCACAGCTCTTTTAAAGAAATGAGGAGAAAGAAAGGGGTGGAGGGGGGATGGACATGAAGAAGGGAAGGAAAAAAAAACAGTAGTTCAAAAATGCGCTGCCTTTTCAAATTGACAGAAAATTCGACCTCTGCACTTCATCAGAAATTCCTGTAGACTTACCAAATAAAACTAGTCTGCTTTTATCACCCACAGAGCTTCTCATATGGAAGCATGCAAAACACTACATCACTTGACCCCAGTTTGCCCCGTCCTTAGCCACAGCTGAATATTATGTATAAATCTCCTAAATCAATTTAACATGTTGAAAAAAATAAAATAAAGGTTTGCTCTCATTAGTCGACTTGCAAAAGCAACCTAAAATCTTCAAGGAAGGAGTGACGAGGGTGAAAGTTACAAAAGATTTCAGAATGAACGTTTTTCCAGTGTTATAACAGGGTACAGCTTGGTCATCAGGGGCAGTGCGTCATTTCCTCCAGAGACGGTGAACTGATCCCGGACTTTACTTGTTAAACTCTGAGTCACATTATTATTAATGAGAGGATTTTTGTTGTCCTGTTTCTACTAAACACAAAGGTGCTGCTGATAAAAAGTGGCTTCTGAGTCAGAGGATTTTGGAGAAAACAGTGTTGTAATGTGTTTAGATGCGATTTCAGCCTAGGTGAATAGATTACACACATTAGCCCAGGTTCACACTGGGGCTGCGGGAGTGAAGCCTGCGAGTTCAGCTGAACTCGCACGATTTCACTCTCGCTGGCAGTCCCGATTTCAGCCACGATTTCAAAGACATCTGAAACAGATGTCAATGTAAATCGTGGCTAAAATCGCAAAAAGTAGTACAGAAACTACTTTTTGTAATCGGTGCAGCGCCGCAGATGCGGCGTCGCACCGATTAGGACGGTGCCATTGCCCGCAATTTGCGGCAAATTTCACCGATTTGACATGCGATTTGACATGTCAAATCGCATGTCAAATCGCACCAGTGTGAACCAGGGCTTAGGGTAGATTTACTAAAACTGAAAAATGCAAAATCTGGTGCAGCTGTGCATGGTAGCCAATCAACTTAACTTCAGCTGGTTCTATTAAGCTTTGACAATAAAACCTGGAAGGTGACTGGTTTCTATAATGAGCTGCACCAGTTTTTGCACTCTTGAGTTTTTTAAGTAAATCAACCCTAATGTGTGTCATTTTTGCCTGCAGAAGTAGACTATTATTTAATTCGAAATCTTATCTCAACTTTTTCTAAAAGGCCTTTCTGTTTAAGGTTGACACCACTGTCTTGCATGGTCGTCTGCCTGCAGTCACATTGTTGTCACCCTCTTTGGCACATATACTGAAGCATAGCATACCGACATTTACGAGCCAGGCAATGAAGTATATATCAGGAGAAAAAAATAAAAGTTACCAGCATAAAAACTACCAATTATCAACAATGATGGCGCAAGGCATCATTGGAATTGTGGCCTTAAGGTAGCAGTACTTGGGACTAGGATGTAATATCTCATAGGCTGAAGCCAGAAGTTCAGGATACAGCAATAGAAACTACAGGAGCCAAAAAAGTACATTTACTGCTACCAAATGTGCACTCACCAGCTGTGTGACTTCAGGTTGTGTTTCATCCAGCATTCAAAACACCCTTCTAGTGCAGAAAGTAGTAAAAATCAAAAGAACTAAAGAATCTAGTCCATGACAGACACTGTAGGCACCATACAGGGCTGCACAAATTGAAGTAAATGGTTTTCCCGAGCCATTTGGTTCAGCCTTTCACCTTTCTTTTCTGTCAAAATGTTTTGGAACAAGGTCTAAATGTTCATATTTGACAGGAGTGTACAGCTTACGAGGAGACACTGTTAATTTTTCTATTCCAAGTGACAGTGTCTGTGAAACGGCTCCCCCCCCCACCCTCCCCTGAGGACCCCGAAATAACTGGCTTTGCCCAGTTATAGGCTTTAGGTGAAAATGACCACAACTACCATGATAAACCTGTCCCAGTTATCTGCATTACTTCTGAAGTCGTCTGTCCAGGATTGCAGGCCCATGGCTTTCCAATACGACTCTCCCAAATCCTTTGGTAAATTAGATGCAGCTTGATTTCCACAATATAGATGCCTGACTTTGGTACCTTACTCGATAAATTCTCAATCAGCGTACTTAAAAATAAGATAAGCACATTCTCCTTTAATTAACTCTATAGTTAGTATGGAAAACGGTGGCGCCATAACGGAAGCCAATCTACTGCCATTACAATCATAATCTAAGTATTAAACAGCTGATTGAGGGACCCCGTTGTGACAACATCTCCAGCCCAGTAGTACACAATATAAGTCACTCTAGGAGTTGATGGACTCACATGATTCTCAGTAACAGAGATTGCCCAGCTTCCCCTAATCTGCAACAGTACAAAACTCTGTGCTCCTTCCTCCCACAACACAAGTGGACTATCAGCAAGGGTCCGGCAGCGATATTTCTCATTAAGGCTTTTTTTCACTTCTGATCCTGTGGCTCTCATAATTAGTTACCTGGGGCTGCAATCCAATTTGAAGTGATGACAAGAAAGTGATCCATGAAAAACTAATAAGTTAAATCCAATTTCAGCCTTCCTCTAATTAAATGCACATGGAACTAATGACTCAAGCCCTACCATTCCAGTGATAATGGTAATTAGCGAGGTGGGAGTCACTTTCTCTCTGAACACCGTAGGTGTAAAGCACTAGGTAGAATAGCAGGAGGACTGTTAATTACATGTGTCAGTTTGCTATCAATTTACACGTATTTGACCAGTCAAGTCTGCTTCTTTTGTTTTAATTTTATTCGCTGGTAATCATAACATTATCTATGATCTATTATCTACAACAGGCGTTTGGCCTTGAAAGTATCCTTTGATACCTTTTTTTTCCAAGAGCTGAAAGAAAAGGAGAGGGAGAGAAACAAAAAGTGTAATCCATCTAAATGAAGGGAACAGAAAAGAAGTGACACCCCGAGAGAGGATATTATGTTGCTACTTAAAAGTGTGACATTTGGTGCGGTAACCCAAAGCGGAGGCCTTCCAGGTTTTTTTTTCTAAAATGACATTAAAATAGGGAATAGAGAAACTTGCAATGTGTCTAAAGCAAGGGTGTACAAATCAATACAGAATTCAAGAGCAGGTCAATCCAATCTACCAGTCAGACAGCAATTTGAAAGAACCAGCGAACATGCGATTCAGCGAAGAACAAAAATAAAACACTCAAAAAGTTGGGGTCTAGCTGTAATATGTTAAATGCACATGGTACCTACCCTGCTGGGAACAATTGTGTGGAATCTATGGCGCTTTGGTACTAATTGTACAGCCCTCGTCCCAAATACGCTGCAGTCATAGTTTTCCTGTGCTAGGCTCTTATTTAGGGCCAGCAAAATGCAAACATAAATTACATTAACTTATATTAGTTACATCGTTTGCCTTATTTCCTACCACCTTACTTTTTATTTTCTGTCCATCACCTTTTCTTTTCTTATATATATATATTTATGTTTGGATATTGGTAAGAGAAATATGAAACGTGGCACCAGTAAATTTGTAAAGGGACATTAATCTCTAGCCCCTGGCTGTCTCCGGTGGAATGTCCCCAGACTCTAGCCACTCTTTTAACATGTCTGCAGTCCCTTATCCTCTCCTCTAGTATGACTGCAGGCCCTGACAGTTTTAATTCCCATAAGTCTCTGCTTCCTAACGTCCTCTTCCTGTGTTTCCAGTATCAGAAATCCCAATCAAACTTCCAAGACAAGTTTAAATCTGACTGGTGGATGTAAGGAACCCAATACTGACATTTTTATACATCTGGCTCTTTGCTTGTCAGAGGAAGCCAGGAACCTACGGTTGGTGTGTTTGGGAATTTCTCTCTTGCATCACAAGCAGGGTTCTTAGATCACCAATTACCAACAAAAGCTAGTGGGGTGTACATTAGCACAAAAATGAAAAAACGGAATCCCTCCACCCTCATTTAAATAAAATATCTTAAACATTTCTTGTATTACTGTTTTACTCAAACGACAGATTTTGTAACTACCTGTTTGAAAAAAATAAAAATATATTCAAATGTCACAGCAGTACTCATCCTCCCTGTGTTTCAGCACTGCAATCTATCTTTCTCCTGCCCCAGCTGTCAGTCCTCCTACACTACAGGATGAATGAATGATGTTTAGCATCCTTTAATTCACTTCCTGTGAGCCCAGAGCATCTAGGAAACAGTCCCTGTGTCCCAGATACTGTCCTAAAGGTGTGTCATGAAACCACCCTGAACCTAACAGAGAATGTAGCTCCACCTACTGTTCTCTGAATCACAGAGGAGCTGCAGACTGCAGCGGCAGGAAGAAAATAAATTGAAGCTGGACATCATGTGACTGGGCAAAAAAGAATCAAACAAAAAAATAAAATGATTCCGCGCTATGGACAATATGATAGGATGGTGTTGATAAGCTGCTGCCCCCACTGAAACTACCACCATGGTGGAGTCAATGATGAATAGTATGAAAGAAATGGGTATAGCGCTGCTCGTTTTTTAACATAGTTTTTTAGTGATCTGTGTCCCTTTAAGTGCACCTAAAAATGGTGTGCTGAGAAAAAAACTTTATGATGTGCAAATTAGCAATGGAAAAAAAAATATGTACACAACCTTTAGTAAATGTGTGATATTGATTCCTTATACAGTTGCAAAAAAAAGTATGTGAACCCTTTTGGAGTGATATGGATTTCTGCACAAATTGGTCATAAAATGTGATCTGATCTTCATCTAAGTCACGACAATAGACAATCACAGTCTGCTTAAACTAATAACACACAAAGAATTAAATGTTACCATGTTTTTATTGAGTACACCATGTAAACATTCACAGTGCAGGTGGAAAAAGTATGTCAACCCTTGGATTTAATAACTGGTTGAACCTCCTTTGGCAGCAATAACTTCAACCAAACGTTTCCTGTAGTTGCAGATCAGATGTGCACAACGGTCAGGAGTAATTCTTGACCATTCCTCTTTACAGAACTGTTTCAGTTCAGCAATATTCTTGGGATGTCTGGTGTGAATCGCTTTCTTGAGGTCATGCCCCAGTATCTCAATCGGGTTAACCTTCCTAGCGGTATTCCCGAGTCTGGCTCAGGGTTAAATTTCAGCACCAAAAGCGGTAACCCCGAGCCAGACTCGGGCTGCGTCGCAGTGATCCAGGCAGAGTTACTTACCTTGTCCCCTGGATCCTGCGATGCCTCCCCGCTGTGTGATCGAGCTGTCTCCTCGCTCGATTCACACACTTCCGAGTGCCGCCGAGCTCCGTTCCCTGCGACGTTACGACGCACGGGGACGGAGATCGGCGCCAAATTCAAAAAAGTTAAAACACAGTATACATACAGTATACTGTAATCTTACAGATTACAGTACTGTATGTAATAATTACACACCCCCATTGTCCCTAGTGGTCTGCCCAGTCTCCTGCATGCACTTTTATATAATAAAAACTTTTCTTTCTGCCTAGAAACTGGAGATTGTCCATAGCAACCAAAAAGTGTCCCTTTATGTCAAAAGTGGTTTTAGACCAGCTAAAAAACAGCGATAATAAATTAGAATCACTCGCAGAATTGAGCGATAGCGATTTGTGGGGAAATTCGTCATCAAACACTGAAAAACACTTTTATTATTATTATTATATTATTTGTTATAATTATTTTATAGTTATTTATTTTATTATAATGTATAATTTTGTTTTTTGAACTTTATCATACCCGGGATGTCTACTAGACTCTGGTTTGGACGGATTTAAGTGAGTTATTCCTAAGAATTACAGGCCTGCAATATAAAACGCCAAATTTCCATGCAGAATAATGGTACCGCTTTCAGCACCTAAAATCTGACAGAATCATACCGCCAGGGAGGTTAAGGTCAGGACTCTGACTGGGCCACTCCAGAAGGCGTATTTTCTTCTGTTTAAGCCATTCTGTTGTTGATTTACTTCTATGCTTTGGGTCGTTGTCCTGTTGCAACACCCATCTTCTGTTGAGCTTCAGCTGATGGACAGATGGCCTTAAGTTCTCCTGCAAAATGTCTTGATGAACTTGGGAATTAATTTTTTCTTCGATGATAGCAATCCGTCCAGGCCCTGACACAGCAAAGCAGCCCCAAACCATGATGCCTCCACCACCATACTTCACAGTTGGGGTGAGGTTTTGATGTTGGTGTGCTGTGCCTCTTTTTCTCCACACATAGTGTTGTGTGTTTCTTCCAAACAACTCAAGTTTGGTTTCATTTGTCCACAGAATATTTTGCCAGTACTGCTGTAGAACATCCAGGTGCTCTTGTGCAAACTGTAAACGTGTAGCAATGGTTTTTTTGGACAGCAGTGGCTTCCTCTGTGGTATCCTCCCATGAAATCCATTCTTGTTTAGTGTTTTACGTATCGTAGATTCGCTAACAGGGATGTTAACATATGCCAGAGACTTTTGGAAGTCTTTAGCTGACACTCTAGGTTTCTTCTTCACCTCACTGAGCAGTCTGCGCTGTGCTCTTGCAGTCATCTTTACAGGACGCCCACTCCTAGGGAGAGTAGCAGCAGTGCTGAACTTTCTCCATTTATAGACAATTTGTCTTACCGTGGACTGATGAACAGCAAGGCTTTTGGAGATACTTTTATAACCCTTTACAGCTTCATGCAAGTCAACAATTCTTAATTGTAGGTCTTCTGAGAGCTCTTTTGTGCAAGGCATCATACACATCAGGCAATGCTTCTTGTGAAAAGCAAACCCAGAACTGGTGTATGTTATTTATAGGGCAGAGCAGCTGTAACTAACACCTCCAATCTCATCTCATTGATTGGACTCCAGTTGGTTGACACCTCACTCTAATTAGCTCTTGGAGATCTCATTAGTCTAGGGGTTCACATACTTTTTCCACCTGCACTGTGAATGTTTACATGGTGTGTTCAATAAAAACATGGTAACATTTAATTATGTGTGTGTTATTAGTTTAAGCAGACTGTGATTGTCTATTGTTGTGATAAAGATCAGATCACATTTTATGACCAATTTGTGCAGAAATCCATATCATTCCAAAAGGGTTCACATACTTTTTTTTGCAACTGTATATAAATCATAAAACACTGAAATCATTAAAGGGTAACTCCACTTTTGTGGGGAAAAAAATGGCAAATAAAGAAAAAAGAATATAGCGTATACTATTGCAATTGAAGTCATATTGTAATTGAATGTTATTAAAAATTACCTTTCCTTTTCATTCTACAGCCACTGTAATTTTCTTAGAATGCATTGTAATATGGCTACATGGAGTTGTTCTGTATACAGAATGTGTACTGACCACCCCCAGAAACATAATTTCCTGCTTGTGTGATTGGCTCACCAATTTTCCCAGAAGTCTGCCTAGGATACAAGTCAGATTTCAGGCATCCCCTGCAACAAATATGTAGTTTTTGGTGAGACACCCCCTGTAAGAACACGTCTAAAGGGATGCAGGCCCAGAAGATTTCCTCATTAGAGCCCTGCAGGTGCACACCTGATAGATAATTATGAAACCACATCCATTAGACTCACTCAGCACTGAGGCACAGAGGAACATGGATTACTTCAGAATACCAAAAGGTAGGAATCTGCAACAAAGATTGTTATAATCCTTGCAATGTATATAGATCACCCAGAGGGGAATGTTTTTTTCTCTCAAAAAAGTGGAATTACGCTTTAAACTAGCACCATATGCAACCACATAATGTGCAATAAAGTAATTGTGCTGTACTTGCAGTATTTTATTAGTATCTATGTAAAAAATAAAAAAATGAGTCCATATTTTAATAATAATTGGATTCACAGATCCCGTGATGTATTGGGCGCCCCCTTCTCCACCTCACTCACCAAAAATTCTCCCCTTACTAGGGGTAAGTCAGCATTCACAACACTATGTGGCCGTACACAATATCCAGATACAGGACTTTCTCCACTCCTCCTATGGGTTCCTGTCCCTTCAGACTCCATACATTCAGAAACAACAGCACCAAACGAGCCCCATAGTGTAATTCTGTAAAAAAACGTTTATTGTAATATACAGAAATGCACTTACATTGTGTGGGAAAAGGTATGGCATTTAAAAACAGGAAGTCCGGGACGCTGATGCATTCCACGAACCAAACCCGGAAGTGACGCACTGATGCCGGAAGCTTCTCCCTACGCGTTTTGTCACATCGACGTCATCAGGAGCGGTTGCATATAGTGATAGTTTAAGGATTTCAGTGTTTTATGATTTATATATAAGGACTCAACATCACACATTTACTAAAGGTTATTTACATATTTATTTTTCCATTGCCAATTCGCACATCATAACGTTTTTTCTCAGCACACCAATTTTAGGTGCACTTAAAGGGACACACACCACTAAAAACTACGTTAAAAAACAAGCAGGGAAAAAAGTATGTCAATTATGCAAAACAAAGAAGTGCTTCAGGGTTGGGGATCTGCCCATTCTGATGTTCAACTTTTTTTTCTTAATTTAATTTAGAAACATTAAAAAACATAAAAACAAATAATTATATATAATATATAATATATATATATATATATATATATATATATATATAAATGATACACAGTATCTCACAAAAGTGAGTACACCCCTCACATTTTTGTAAATACTTTATTATATCTTTTTATGTGACAACACTGAAGAAATTACACTTTGCTACAATGTAAAGTAGTGAGTGTACAGCTTGTATAACAGTGTAAATTTGCAATCCCCTCAAAATAACTCAACACAGCCATTAATGTCTAAACCGCTGGTAACAAAAGTGAGTACACCCCTAAGTGAAAATGTCCTAATTGTCCGATTAGCCATTTTCCCTCCCCGGTGTCATGTGATTCGTTAGTGTTACAAGGTCTAATGCGTGAAAGAGGAGCAGGTGTGTTAAATATGGTGTTATCACTCTCACGGTCTCATACTGGTCACTGGAAGTTCAACATGGCACTTCATGGCAAAGAACTCTTTGAGGATCTGAAAAAAAGAATTGTTGCTCTACATAAAGATGGCCTAAGCTATAAGAAGATTGCCAAGACCCTGAAACTGAGCTGCAGCATGGTAGCCAAGACCATACAGCAGTTTAACAGGACAGATTCCACTCAGAACAGGCCTCGCCATGGTCGACCAAAGAAGTTGATTGCACGTGCTCAGCGTCATATCCTGAGGTTGTCTTTGGAAAATAGATGTATGAGTGCTGCCAGCATTGCTGCAGAGGTTGAAGGGGTGGGGGGTCAGCTTGTCAGTGCTCAGACCATATGCCGCACACTGCATCAAATTGGTCTGCATGGCTGTCGTCCTAGAGGAAAGCCTCTTCTAAAGATGATGCACAAGAAAGCCCGCAAACAGTTTGTGGAGGACAAGCAGACTAAGGGCATGGATTACTGGAACCATGTCCTGTGGTCTGATGAGACCAAGATGAACCTATTTGGTTCAGATGGTGTCAAGTGTGTGTGGCGGCAACCAGGTGAGGAGTACAAAGACAAGTGTGTCTTGCCTACAGTCAAGCATGGTGGTGGGAGTGTCATGGTCTGGGGATGCATGAGTGCTGCCGGCACTGGGGAGCTACAGTTTATTGAGGGAATCATGAATGCCAACATGTACTGTGACATACTGAAGGAGAGAGCATGATCCCCTCCCTTCGGAGACTGGACCACAGGGCAGTATTCCAACATGATAATGACCCCAAACACACCTCCAAGATGACCACTGCCTTGTTAAAGAAGCTGAGGGTAAAGGTGATGGACTGGCCAAGCATGTCTCCAGACCTAAACCCTTTTGAGCATCTGTGGGGCATCCTCAAACAGAAGGTGGAGGAGCGCAAGGTCTCTAACATCCACCAGCTCTGTGATGTCATCATGGAGGAGTGGAAGAGGACTCCAGTGGCAACCTGTGAAGCTCTGGTGAACTCCATGCCCAAGAGGGTTAAGGCAGTGCTGGAAAATAATGGTGGCCACACGTTGGGCACAATTAGGACATTTTCACTTAGTGGTGTACTCACTTTTGTTGCCAGCAGTTTAGACATTAATGGCGAGTTGTGTTGGTGTGTTGAGTTATTTTTGAGAGGACAGCAAATTTACACTGTTATACAAGCTGTACACTCACTACTTTACATTGTAGCAAAGTGTAATTTCTTCAGTGTTCTCACATGAAAAGATATAATAACATATTTACAAAAATGTGAGGGGTGTACTTACTTTTGTGAGATACTGTATATATTCCCTTGAAAATATATCATAAGCTGAATTATTCAATTTGAGGATCAAGCCCAGAGGAAAATGAAGAGAACATTGGCGTCATGCAACCGGAAGAGAAAGTATGTACCTTGTACAAAAAAAAATAAGACATGCTTCAGGGTTGGGGACACAGGGGGTCTGCCAATTCTGGAATGAATCTTTAAATTTGATTGACACAAAAAATAAAAAATAATAATAATAATAATAATATATATATATATATATATATATATATATGTGTGTGTGTATATATGTACATATATATATCCCTTTTAAATATGTCATAGGCTGATTTATGCATTTTAAGGATCAAGCCATCAATAAATTAGGAACACTTAATGCAGCTGTGCATGTAACACAAGACAAAATTGAGGATAATTCGAAATATTCAGACACAGAAGTTTTAAAACTACAATATGATCTAACTTTGTCAATAAACAGTAATTTTAGCTCTGAGACCCCCAAGAGCTATTGCCCATTCACAAAGTGGCAGTGAGAAGTGTGGGATATTCCTGAGGAAGCCATTTACAAGTTAGGAAGTCATTGTACATTTTTTAACTTGAGATTTTTTGGGGGAAGATACTTGTACGTTGACTCTTAAACTGCAGTCTGTCTTTCCAAAAATGACAAGCCGTCCTTAACATTCTACAGAGCTTTTTGTCTATTTCGCCCCTGGGGGAGTTATAGTGTAAACAAGCCAAAGGGGAGAAACAAAATTCCTCATTTTCTAATTTTTTGTTTAAAAGATGTTTCACCGCATCAACCTCCCCAGGACTGAACAATGAATCTCAGTTTATGGGTCATGACCAGTTCATTGAAGGGTCAGAGCAGGAACAGACCTGCACAAAAAATTTGAAGTTAGAAAAAAAATCAAGACCCCTATAAATTGTTTTTACAGTGTCTTTTTAAATTTGATTTACGTACCTAGGTTAGTGATAGAGAGACATGCTTTGTTTTTATTTTGCAAAACCTTTTTAATGTTTTAAAGCCTCTTCCCTTTAATTTGTTTTATATATACCGTGCAAAAGTTTTAGGCAGGTGTAAAGAAAAAGTGCTGTAAATGAAGAATTCTTTCAGAAATAGAAGTGTTAACAGTTTATGTAGCGGGTATGTACTTTCCCAGGTGTAAATTTGAACTTGGCAGAGACATTAGTAATTCCCCGCAGCCCAGTGGGTGGCGCTGTCGCCCTGGGTTGGGGTTGAATCATTGCTGTGTGCCGTACCTCCTTTTTGTCCTCCCTCGGCAGCGGTATGGTGGGGCGGGGAACCCGCCGTGCTTGCCGGGAGAGGGTATAAAGGGCCAGCCATCTTTGTCACGGGGTCGGAGTCCCAGGCACCTTCAGCTTGTGGACGGTGGTTCGTGCCGGTCCTCTGGGTGGCCTAGGCCTAGAGGACCACCGGAGATCGTGCTCCATCCCAGGCACCTTTAGCCTGGGGAGAGGTACTCGGATGGAGGTCCAGGGCTCAGTGCCCAACACTGAGTTCCGCGAGGGAAGGAGATCCTAGGGAACCCCGGGAGTGGGTACCCGAATCCGGAAGGCGCAATGGACCAGGGGGAGCTCCTCACTTGAAGACCCGGTGCAGCATATTGCCGGTGACAGGTGAGCCTCTCGTCGGAGACCGCCTGGAAGGAAATCCCCCCTCGTGTGGAGACCGTAACCCACTTTCAGGAAGGAAAGTGGAGAACCAAATTGTGTCTGGGCCTACTCGCATCCACACCTCCTTTCCTGTTCTATATCCAAGGGAGTTCAACTGTTTCTGTTCATTCGAGAAGAATAAAGGAGTGTTGAACTTTAATGGTGTGGGGCTCATTTCCTGACAGACATTGTTCAAGGTGACTCTTGGAGGGAGGACCCAGGTGCACAGCACTGACCCGAAGGTAATACAAGAACGTTGCTTATACCGCACTGACACATGTGGTGGAGGCCAGGCGTGGTGTCCCCGCTCTCTCCCCTCTAAGGTACCCCTAGACAAGAAAAAGACGAGACGAGAGAAAGAGGTGTGAGGAGGCCGCTACATTTATATTTATCAATTAACAAAATGTAAATAAACAGAAGAAAAATACAAATAAAATCAATATTTGGTGTGACCACCCTTTGTTTTCAAAAGTGCATCAATTCTTTTAGGTACACTTGCACACAGTTTTTAAAGAAACTCGGTAGGTAGGTTGTTCCAAACATCTTGGAGAACTAAGCACAGATCTTCTCTGGATGTAGGCTGCCTCAAATCAATCCTTCTGTCTCTTCATGTAATCCCAGACAGAGATCAGGGATCTGTGGGGGCCAAACCATCACTTCCAGGATTCCTTGTTCTTCTTTACGCTAAAAATAGTTCTTAATTACATTAAGAAGGTTTGGCCCCCGCAGAGCCCTGATCTCAACACCATGGAGTCAGTTTGGGATTACATGAAGAGACAGAAGGATTTGAGGCAGCCTACATCCACAGAAGATCTGTGATTAGTTCTCCAAGATGTTTGGAACAACCTACCTGCTGAGTTCCTTTAAAAACTGTGTGCAGGTATACCTAGAATTGAAGAATTGATGCTGTTTTGAAGGCAAAGGGAGATCACACCAAATATTGATTTGATGTGGATTTCTCTTTTGTTTTATTACTTTCCATTTTGTTAATTAATAACAATTAGCTATTAACACTTCTATTTCTGAAAGCATTCTTATGCCGCGTACACACAGTCGGAATTTCTGACAGAAAAAGTCAGCGCATTTGGTCGGATATTCCGACTGTGTGTATGCCCCTTCGGACTTTTTCTGTCGGAATTTCCGATGGACTTAGATAGAGAGCAGGTTCTCTATTTTTCGGTCGGACAGTCCGGCCGTGTGTACGCGGCATTAATGTACACCATTTTCTCACACCTGCCTAAAACTTTTGCACAGTATTTAAAAATATATTTTCTGTTTTAATTCATTTTCTACACAACTCTTTACAGAGAGTGAAAGGTGATGATGTCACAGCAGAGTTTCTGATTGTTGTATGATTGGAAGTAGATTTCTGGGTGAAATCGTTTATAAAAGAAAAACCCTATATTCAGCATATTTCCCTAATACACACACAATTATCCCATGTTTTGTGTCTTTATAAATGGTGCAAGTACAGAAAATTACTCATCGATCTGTCAGAACTCCACTTTGCTCCTAACTTCCTGTTTGTTCCGGCCATTGCCGATCTGAAATTCCAACTGGCGTTGTCAGCCCTGCCTGCTGGACTATGCAACTCCGCCTGTCCCCATTCCTGTATGTACCTCTCCACATGCAGAAATTAAATTCTTTCCCAGCAAATCACAGCTGCTGCCTCCATTCCCAAGAGTCTGCCTACATATTGTGTCTAGGGAAAAATGTCCTCTGGGGACGTGTCAATGTCAATAGGAAATAAGCTCTCGGCAGCTTGCCTCTGCAAGATTTTAAGCCTGGTTATGATGTCTAAAGGAGTAATAAAAGTGGTTTCTCCCAATAGGACCAAGGTACAAGAAAACAATAATACCAAAAAATGCCTATTGATCCAATATGGGTCCAGAAAGCTCCAGTAATTACACACAGCGGAAGTCACAAAAAAGTCATCTGACATGTTTGTTCTGCTTCGATTCAGCAGGAGATCTGTTCATGGATCCCTTGCGAATTGGGCCGGATAAGGACCTTGTCAAAGGGGTCTTAGACAGGTCAGGCTTCCTCCCTATTTCCAGGAAAGAGCTGTTGGGGGATGATCTATGTATAGGCAGAGGTGTGGATTGGCTGCTTAGGTCTTCACAGAGATTCTGCTCCTTACCAGTGTTTTGCATAGGACACAGGTAAGAATTGTAAATGGCGAAGTTATTTTTCTGGGTTTAGGTTCAAATTAGAAAGGCAACTCCAAAGCATCAAGAAGAGATTTGCATCAATACAAACTACCTAAACCTGCTTGTTCCTCACCCTCAGATCTGGCACTTCAAAGTACCTAATCTCAGCTCAGTACATTAGCGTGCAGCTGCCCTTTAAGTACACCCTTGTGTGTATCATTGATTATTGTCATCCACAGATATCCAAAGCTTGTATTTTTTATCTAGGCAACCTTAAATTTTTGAAAAAAATTAAATAAGAACATCCGTGGGTCAATCCTGAATCAATTCTCCGTTTAATACAAACAGACAATCTGCAAAGATTAAAATTAAAAAAAGGAAAGGGTTGAAGGGAAAAAAGAAGCAAAAATGAGTCTTTTCATGAGATGCAATGACGTTTCATTCACTTTTTTTTTTTTTTACTCCCTTTCTGAAGTACTTGATTCATTGCTAAAATCAATTACATGTAAGGGAAAAAGTGCATATGTTTAAAGGGGACAAATAATGATTTAAAATGACAATCTAGAGATCAGAGAAAGCAATATTACAAAGCGTCTGGTATGAATGACACTCGGTATGTTCACAATTTGATCATACATTGGGTTTTACATTCTCCAGCTAATGCACTACTACCTTTTCCTGAATAGAAACATTGTCATTTTACCCAGGAGCTCAAAAAAGCCATTTCCAAAAAGACTGCTTTTTTTTTCGCTCTTTGCCTTCATCGTCTTGTATGCTGCAAAGACTCAGTGAGTGAAGAAAGAAAAAAGAATGGGCAGTTATTTGAATCGGTGAGTGACAGACTGGGCTAGCTCCCTGTATACATTAATAAATTAGAATTTTAATTGTGTCTTTGACTGCAGGAGAGGCTCCGGCAGCCTAATATGTACCAACAATTGGCGATGTTATGGAATCTGCAATGTGGCCCTCCTCCGCTGACCCAGGCAACACAATTCCCAGTCTGACAACGGAAACCGTTTAGTTTGATCCTTTCAACTTATTTGAGGCCTGACAAATAAGCTTGCAGCTGAAAGGTCATGCTAGCCATATTTCATCCTCCACAGTTATTCCTGAGACATCTGCACAACAAAGCAGACCTGATTCACTACCTAACTTTAGACTTGGCTCAAACAATTTGCTGGTTGCAAATATCCCCTGGTGGTTATTTCACTAAAAGAAAAAATGTTTATATGCAAGGATTGTCAAATAAAATATTTTTAAAAAACAATAATTTATTTATAAGAAACAAAAAGGAATATAGAGAGTTAAAAAGCGTATCAACTCCCAACCTTGGCCACTCTGTAAGAATAAATGTTCACTTGGGATTAAAGCATCATCCTATTGAGTAAAATCAAAGGCACTGCCACATTGTTAAACCTTCATTGACCCAGGTAAAATAAGCAATAGCATGTTAATGCTTACCCTTTCTGTTGCTCTGTGGCAACGCTGACCACAACTTTTTCAGTGTTTGGATGCCTAGTCCCCCTTGGCTCACTGTGGTTCCTTCCTCCAACCCTTGGTGGTGGACCAAGCATCCAACACACTCAGAAGAGTGCTGGGTGCTGCTAAAGTTGTTTAAACTGAATGTTGAATGTGACAGCAATCAAGAAGAGTGACGAGGAATAGGTTTTAACCCTTTCCTTTGGACTTTGATTCTAAAATTTAAGAAAGTGAGAGTCACTTTAAGCCATAATAAAGTACACCTAAGGCATACTAAAGAGTTATGGTAGATCATGTTAGAATGCCCATTTACTGCTCCTTAAAGGGGTTGTAATCTCTCCTGTTTTTTCACCTTAATGCATCCTATGCATTAAGGTGAAAAAACATCTGACTAATACTGGCCCCCCAACCCCCCCCAGTTTACTTTACTGAGCCCTGGAAAGTCCCGCATCGAAAACGCACTGGATCTTTGCCCGGGGTTCTTGGCTCTTCATTGGATAGATTGATAGCAAGGCAGCCATTGGCTCCCGCTGCTGTCAATCACATCCAATGACACGGGCGCCGAGGGGCGGCGCAAAGTCCTGCATTCGGCAGCTATGGACGCCGAATGCAGGACTCAGGAGCTCGCCCGCATGGTAACCCCCTTGGGAGAGTGCTTCCCAGAGGGGGTTATCTGATAACCGAGGAGCCGAGGGAGCTGTTGGGGGACCCCAGAAAATGGCGTTCGGGGCCACACTGTGCAAAACGAGCTGCACAGTGGAGGTTAAGTATGACATGTTTGTTTATTTAAAAATAAATAAAAAACAAACCTATAGTGTCACTTTAAGTCATAAGACACCTTTATGAATCAGATTTGATAATGTTATAATTTTTAAAGTGGATATGTTTTATTATCCTAATCGGCCTTCCTTTACATAGACTATCCCCCTTCAATCCATCATAATTGCTGCTGCCAGACTCATTGACCTTACCAACTTTTCAATGTCCACTACTCCTCTCTGCCAATCCCTCCATTGGCTTCCACTCACCCAATACATACAATTCCAAATATGAACAACAATCTACAAAGCCATCCACAACTTTGCTCAGAGCTACATAACCAACCTAATCTCAACATATCAATCAAACCGTTCTCTCTGCTCCTCCGAAGACCTACTGTTGTCCTCCAGGACTTCTGCACAGCCTCTACCATCCTCTGAAACTCCTTACCCCAATCTAACTATCTCCTACTCTGTCCACCTCTAGACAATCACTTAAAACCCATCTCTTCAGAGAGACCTATCCTGCCTTCTACTAAAAAAACACACTTTTACCCTCTTTAATTATCAGCTCAACCCTAGCAGTTATGACCTTGTGTATTACTTTTACCTCTTGTATTACTTGCCTCTCCCTATTGGTTAATAAACTCTAACGAACAGGGTCTTCTGATTCCTCTTGTATGGAATTGTTTTGTAACTTTATTGTCTTCCCCCATTTTGTAAAGCGCTGCACAAACTTTTTTATCAATACTGTACATAAATCTGTATAATAATAATAATATTAGATATTTTTTTATCAATTAAAGGAAACCTGTACTGACACAAATCTGTATGCTGGGATTGCTGATCTCCTGGAAAATACTTACTGCCTAGCTGTCATGCTGATCCAGTGCCTTTCACACTTTCTGAATCAGTGACCTGCAACATGTATACGAATCAGGTATTCTGACTTCACTAGCTGCATGTTTGTTCCAAGTCCATCAAACCAGAGAGAGCCAGACAAATGACATTTTCTGGAAGTTAGCGATAGAAGCCTACAGATATTTTTCAGTGCAAGTTTCCATTAACTTTGTGCATCGACATGACCTTGTCTCATCCATTAAATACTTCCACGAAAATAAAACAAGTATTCAATGGAATGTTTTTATTTTCTACATTTTGCTGCCTGCAGACAAAAATCTTTAAGCCTCCTCAATTACTCTTTTTAGAGACCTTGTTCATCTCCAGCTTGCCATAAGTTCTGGTCAAATTTATTGGTTTGCGCTGTAGACTGTACACATGCTGCAGAAGACTTTCAGACACTGGGGACATTATGCGAGACTGTTAGAGATTACTGTCATTACATCCTCTTGGCAAATCAATGCTCGCACTACTGGAGTCCACAAAGGACAGCACAGCATGCAAAGGCCTGCACATGGCGCTTGGACCACGGGTTGGACACCAGGGACCTAGAGACCATACAGGGATTCTTCTAATAACTCCTACAGAGTGGCCAGGGAGCAAAAGGGTATGCAAGAATAAGCAGCAGAAAGGGCTGGCATTTAACTGTAGGGGAAAAGCACAGGTTTTACTTCAAAGCCATATTTTCACAAGTCTAGCCCATTATATGTCTCCTATTCTTGAACAGGCAACACAAACAGTTACATTAGTTTGATATTTACCTTATTATCTGTCTCATCTCTCTCCTTTGTAGCCAGCCCCTCTCTATTGGCAGTGGTATCCTGCACAAATAAAAGAGATAGAGAGAGAGAGAAAGAGAGAGACACAGATTGAGCAGGTTTCTGGTCATTTAAAGGCCACTAAACCTTACGCACAAGCTGCTGATATACAGAAGCAGTTAATATTACTATGTAAACTATATAACCCAACGTTTGTGAATACCTGACCATCACACCAACCCATATGACCAAAGGTATGTTGACAACCCTCCAAATTATTGAGTTCATGTGTTTCTAATTATGCACCTCCAACTATGTGGTAACAGTTTGGAGAAGGCCCTTTTCTGTTCCAGAACAAAACCAACTCCATAAAGTCATAGTTTAATGAATTCGTTGTGGAGGAATTTGAGTGTCCTGCACAGAACCCTGACCTCAACGCTACTGAACACCTCTGAAGTGAATTGGAAGGAAAAGCAAGCCAAGTCTTCTCATTCCAACATTTAAACCTGACCATACCAATGCTCTTATGTCTGAAAAGGCACAAATTCCACAGACAACTTCCAAAATCTTATGGAAAGTTTTCCCAGAAGAGTAAAGGCCATTATAGCCACAAAGGAGGAGCAAGCTTTATATTAACAGCCAGTGGTTTGGAATATGATATGATACAGGTTGACGTTCAAGTTTTCACAAACTTTTGGCCATATAGTGTATGTTCATTAACTGTTTCATTAAAGTACACCTGTCATAGGAGTACAATGAAGGCTGCTACTGCTGGTCTATTTTTGAAAATGCTAGTTTCCCAGAAGCATCTGGTTCAATACTTCGGAGTCAATGATTCAGAACAAGCATGTAAAAATGTAAATTCTAAAAAAGAAAAACGGAATCTCTACTTATTTTGGGTCAGTGATTTAAAGAGTACAGTAGCAAAACCAAAAGTATAACAGCCAGGCAAGAAAAACAACCAGAAGAGCGTCATGAATGACAGCTTACTTGCTCCTGACAGGTGTATGTCTGTTTCCATCTTAGCTTATATTATTCCTAGCTAGGTCCTATTTACTTATTTAATACTTAAAGTAGAACTAAAGGCAAAACTTTTTCAGGGGACAGGGAAATCAGCAATTGTCTTCTCCCGATGGGGGGGGGGGCATTCCCACAGGGAGAAGACAGATTATCGCTAGTGGCTATAGCAGCCGCTAGCGAAAAATCACAAGAGAATTTGGCAGGTTGTTTGTACCCAAGTTGCACCGCTGCGGAATCACTTTGCAGGCGCTTCGGCAGCGTTGGCCATTGATTTCAATGGAGGGGCGTTTTCGCCGCTCCCGCAATGCCCCAAAGATGCTACTGCAGGACTTTTTTTTCCTGCAAGTGCTCTGCTCAAGTGTGAAAGCATTCAGGCTTTCACACTGGGGTGGCAGGGGAGGCGTTTTGCAGGCGCTCTTTTTAGCCCTTTAGCGTCTGAAGTACACCTCAGTGTGAAAGTAGCCTTAATCTGAACAAGTTGAGAAAGGGAATGATTTATTCATAGATGTAGTTAAAATATTTAAACCAAGTAAAAGTTAAAGTGGCCAAAATATGAACAAGCAGTAAAAGAGCTTTACAATAAGCCAACACCTTTTTAGTTGCATATACTGCAAAGTATTTCCTTCTTAAAGATCCTCGTAGACTCTTAACAAAGACTCTGAAGTTGGCATCAGTCAGTTTATAACAGCAAAGCTGCATTCACACTGCAGTAGTGTAAGAACGTAAGAGTGTAATGCCGCGTACACACGGCCGTTTTTCCCGTCGAAAAAAAACGACATTTTTCCCATTCGACGAGAAAAACGATAGTCTGTGGGCTTTCTGTCGTTTTTTTCGACGAGAAAAACGGCATTAAAAACGACGAGAAAAATTAGAACATGTTCTAATTTTTCTCGTCATTTTTTTCGACATGTTTTCCGCGGCAGTGTTTCCCATAGGGAAACACTGCCGCGGAGCCCACACACGGTCGTTTTTTTCGACCAAAAAAAAAATGACATTTAAAACGGCCGTGTGTGAGGGGAACAAGTTGTTCCTCGTTTTTAACGTCGATTTTCTCGACGGTGTTTTCACCGACGAAAAAATCGATCGTGTGTACGCGGCATAAGAATGTGTGTAAAAACACGTGACTTTGTGCACATTGACAAAATGCGTAAACCAAACCTGTTGCGCTTGTGGTGCCATTCATTGTTAAAAGCAACCCAAACGCAGCATGACAAAATGCACAAAGTTCAAAGCTCAAAAAGATACTCAAGCTTCTTTGCCGCATTTGCCATGTGTAGGGCAGTCCATTAAAACGAATAAGCTACCCTATGCGTGCAGCACAGCAACATCTGTACACACGATGTGCTACTTAGTGTGAATGGAGGCCTAGAATCACCAGCTGTGTATATAGAAGGATACCAAGATTCTGCTTTCATAGATAGAAGCTTAGATTTTAATGCTTGTGATTAACTTTAAAAATTAATTTCTCCATAATGCCTATGGATAGAGCGGTGAATGAAGGCTTGTTTTAAAGTGCTTTTACTGCTTTGTTCAGGATATGTAGATACTTATCCTGCATAGTCTGGACACAGATTCACTTCAACTACTTGAATACGAGCCTGTAATAGCACTTTATTACCATGTAATTTTTCCAGTTTTTTTGTGATGTGATAGCTTGACTGACAATTACGGTCACGCAACACTGTTCCCAAATAATTTGTACAGTATATAATTTTTTAGAGACAGACAGAAACTTATTTTGGTGTTTTTTAATGATCACTTTCTTTTTTTTTTTTTTTTTTAACTATAAAAAATAAAAAAGCCCAAACATTTTGAAAAAAAAAATGCTTCCCTTTATATTTGGTTATAAAACGTATGAAATAAAAATGCTAGTAAAGCAGGTACTCCCCTTCCCAAATGACCCTGGTTTGGAAAGTAAAGACCTTAGGTAATCAATTTTTTTTGCCACAAATGTCTGCTCAAACAAAATGCTGGTATATATGGAGGTTAAAATATGAAGTTTGGTAATGGTGCACTAGGTGCATGAAACGTACAGGTCATACACAGGGGGGGGGGGGGTGTGTAGAGGTTAATGCAGTGCTTCTCAAGGCACCCTTTAAAATGATGGACAGTCTCAAGGCAGCCCATTCTAAAATGTAAAAAACTATGCTAATAGTTTTACATAATGCGGCAGCATCAACACATGTAGGACACCATGTTAGAGGCAATGTATTCTTTCAAAGCAAATACACTTTTGCACACTGGTACTGACTAGTGTTCCAATGTTTCTCTTCTCCCTCTCTCTGACCCAGATAATGTGACCCCAGTGCTGACGGAGAGGGGAAGGGGAGGGTCACACAAGGATGCTGTACAGGCGATCAACACCCTTCTTATCAACACTGATCACATCAGGATGGCAGTGACTGGAAGGCTAAAATAGTGCACAATAAAAACCTGTGTCTTTGTGTAACTAAAAGGCAGGCTTGATCATGTATACATTTTTGGGCAATTTGTAGACATTTTGCCAAGGCACCCCTGAAGAAACCTCAAGGTCGCCCAGGGTGCCTGGGCACTCTGGATGAAAAAGGCTGGGTTAATGTGTGGATGCTGACTGGGGAAATAACAGTCCACCACTGATATGCATACCACGGTAGAAAAGTTCAAAGGTAGCAGGTGAAACGAATAAGTCTCATACTAGGGCCTATTCAGTAAACAATGAAGCTGTGCTACATTTAGAAGCTTCACCCAATTTAACAAATTCTCTGCCATCCACAGCAGACCAATTTCACAGCCCATCTAAAAGGCTCAGCAGGAGGAGTAGAAGGATTAGAATGACTTAAGCCTGTGCTGTGCAACTTCCTGTCTATATGCTTCCTGCTTCACTAATCACAGGCAGGCTTGAATCTGATTGGCTGTTAGTACCTTTTATTTTTTACTGTATGTCAGAGGCAGGTAGACGTCTGAACTTCAAGATTAATCAGATTACAGAAATATGGGATTGGGGTGGAGTGGTGCACTACAGCAGGGCCTAGATGAACATGAAAGCTCCAAGAAGGTTGGCTCCCTTTATGCATCTCAAGGATTCATTTTCAATTTTGAGTGAAAGGTACCATCGAGGCCATTCACACCTAAGGTTTTAACCCGTGTCTGCCTATTCATTTCCTGTGGGCTCCTAACAGGATACAAATGTACTTGATTCACATTTGGTTAGTGCCAATATATCTATGTATTGTGGTGCACTGAAGAGTCAAAGAATGGAATGTTTCTCCAAAATGCATTTTCAATGCATAGGTATCAATTCAGCCTTATTAAGTAATGTGACCAGTTCCTCTCCCTGCCTCTGTACATATTCCAAATGCTGCACAGTAACAGTACATAAACACATCCGAGAATTGAATTCACATTTGGAAACTTCACTCTGTGGTACATCTGTAATAACTTATTCATGTTATAATTTTAAAACATCATAATGTTCTCAGTGAAATTAAAAATACTGGTTATGGCGTACCCATGCCTTTAAAATGATCTCTAACGTAAAAAAATGAATTTGTCTTCCTTGGTGTGTCTTCCTCAGTATATCATAGCTGAATCATGAAAAAAAATTCTCCCAAGATTCCTCAGTGGCTTTGCTTGTTCTGCTCCCACATGATGATTGAAGAGGGTGGACAAACAAACCTAGTTTGAGAGAGTCTTGGGTACCAACAAATTTAGTGATTTCAATAGTTCCTCTTTTAAAACAATATTCAGCTTTATAGTTAGATTTCTTCTTTAATCCAGGGAATGAAAAATATATTGCAGGAATTATGATAGCAGCAAACTATTCTGTAACTGATTTCCTTTAGACATCTTTGGCCACAGGCCTGGGATCTGGACAAGCACACCAATGTGTAGTCAAATGTTAGACCTGACGATACATCCATCTTTCGCTTTCCAAACTATAAAGGGTCCCTCGTTCCTCCTGCACAACATTGGGCTGTGTGTAGGTGACGCCGAATGGGTTTATCTGGTAGACGCAGAGTGTATTTGGCAGCACTCGGCTCAGGCTGAGCCAGCGGGATTTGATGTATATGTAATCTGTCTCCAAACACTCGTGGCTTCCTTCTCTGGGTGATAAATTGCTTCTTCTGCAAATAAACTCCTCTTACAACAGACAGGTCAACTATTTCATTTATCAGTTTGGGGCTGCAGATTGTTACGGGATCTTAAAACATTTGCTGTTTATTCTGGGTTAAAGAGGTGGCGGCACCAGAGACACTGAACGAATCCCAACACATTATTTACAATCAATCAATCTATCTATCTATCATAAATAAGCCTGAGTAGGATATGGCAACCACAGGACTTTAATCAGGAAAATAGAAGTAAATAACAGACGATTAATATGCCCACCGTTTCCACAGGGTTTGCTCCATTTTTACCAAGGCCTTAAAAAAATGGGCTGAGCCCCAATGAAACATTGGACACCTTAAATGTCTGTTCTTTACTTCTAGTCTCCTTCTGCAAGTCCTATGAGTGCCTTGGCCTTAGCAGGCTTATCTACTGCAATTTTTACCATAAAGCACCCAGCGGATTTCAACTAATGTGTGCAGAGGCTACCGTTGACATTTTATTTTTCATAAATATGTAGCAGAAGCCTGAATATTTGAGGAGGCCACTTCATACCACCCTCTGCCTTCTTTTACAATCGGCATCCCCCTACCACCACTAGGACTAGTCACACTGGAAACTTCACACCACTCATGCCCACAATAGTATCCCTTCATATACCCTTCAAGGTCATATGCAGTGCACAGTTGAGCCTAGAGCCCCACCCAGCACCCAACCTCACCCCATACACAGCTTTTCCATGACTTAAATGGCATGTACTGTAAGTTGCTCAGTGACACCAGCATCATAGCCTCGTCTATGGGCTGCCCTAGGGAATATAACTCTGGCATGGATCCTGAATACAGTGTAGCTGACTCTTGTTCATCTCCCAACACACAACAGGTAGCAGCTTTTTATTCTGATAGCTCAGGTACAGTAAGTGAGAGGGTTTCCTTGGTACATATCTTCAGGACTTGCTTTGAAAGAGGGATTTGGGGGATTACAACCCACACCACACACAGAATGATGGCACACATGGTCATCTCCCGCACTGATGACACCCACAACCCAAACATGGATTAAAATAGTCCTACCACTGTGGTTTCAGTAAGAAATTGAGTACATCACTCCTCCAGACTCGTAATCCCCACTGCTCCTCTATGTCGAGCATCTTTTGCCCCATCAAGATAGCCAGCTGTTATGACCTGTAGACAACATCATCTTCCCCACCATAAGATTAATTACACATCTGCCCCCACTTATACACAAATTTTATTTCTTCTACATGGTACAAACAGAGGTCACCCTTGGACTGATGATACCTCCATACCAGACAGATGACTCCACTATTTACCGCCAAGTCAAAAGATTTGTGCACTCTACTCACCCTCCCCCATAATCATAACAATATACAAGATCCCTTGGCCTAACTTCATGGGAGTGCCCCCTTTATTCATACACTACACTATGAGCAGCACATTGGTTTCGACCACTGGCCTTCAGTTGCAGCTCCTGCTTAAAGAGTAATAATGAATAGGCTCTCCAGTCTACCATCCAAAGTCAGAGCCAGTGAGTCAGATTGGGATATTTTACAACAAAACAAATTGAGTTAACATTCATAAAATATCTGTGCAGAAAAGTCCTCATCCCTGCATTATACAGCTTACTATACCAGATGAACTCCAGGCAGACATAAAATACATAAACAAATGCTGATCTTTATTCATCAATATACCCTAAATGTATGTTTAAACCATGCAGTGTAAGCATCTGAATTTAACCTGTTATCAGTTTAATGCAGTCTCTGTACAGCACAGCTCAGACCGGGGGAGGGAGAAGCAGCACAATAATCCAATCAGTTGTGCTGCAGTGCAAGGAGCATGCTGACAGAAGCAGAAAGCAGGATGATAGCGATGAGCTCCTTTCAGTGTTCAGTCACATGGGGAGGGTGGGAGGAGTATAACTGGACTACAGCAGCAAAAAATTGGGTCTCCTGCCCTGTCAGATAGGGCTGTGATGTGGCAGAGTTGTGTATATTTCAAAACTACATAGACAGGGATACAATACAAATGCTTTAGGTAAACCAGCCTCCTTATATGTATTCCATCTGTGTATTCAGCTCTTTACCAGCAGTTTAGCTTAAAGTACTGCGGTGTTGAATGTCCAAGCTATTCTATCTGCACTAAAGCAGCAAGCAGTGAATACTGTAAGAGCTTGTGTTAAGAACTTATGCACAATTACCTGACAGATAGTACATAGCATCAGTCAAGCAATTTTTTTTATAATCCAGGTAAAAGACTTTACATTTGGCCAATTCATGAAGATCGGAGTGAACACAGCATACTCTATCATTTCTGTTGGACATAACAGTGACCAGCAGCTAGTCTTGTCACCGGCTTCACTTGCACACATCTGAACATCTTTCATTTTACAAATCAGCATCAAAGCCAAGTGCTTTCCTACCTGTAGGGGTAGTTGCTTGTCATTCCTCTTGTGGGTCTTTACTCCACTGACTTGCTGCTGGTGTATTAATAGCTGCCTTGCAACTTGAAAAGCCTGAAGTGGGGAGGAAATAAGACAACACAAACATGTCAGTTTAACCACTTGAAGACCAGGCCTTTTCTGGCACTTTTTGTTTAAAGTAGTATTTTTTGCTGAGAAAAATTACTTGTAACCCCCAAACATTATATATATATATTTATATATATATATATTATATTTTATTTTTAGCAGGGACCCTAGGGAATAAAATAGCGATCGTTACAATTTTTTATGTCACGCGTTATTTGCACAATACTTTTTCCAACACAATTTTTGGGGAAAAAAATACAAGAATGAATAAAAAAACAAAAAAAACAACATATACCCCAATTTTTTTGTATAATATGAAAGATGATGTTACACCGAGTAAATAGATACCTAACATGTCACGCTTTAAAATTGTGCACGCTTTTGGAATGGCGACAAACTACGGTACTTAAAATCTCCATAGGTGACGCTTTAAAAATGGTTACAGGTTACCTGTTTAGAGTTTTAGAGGAGGTCTTGTGCTAGAATTATTGCTCTCACTGTAACGTTCACGGCAATACGTTACATGTGTGGTGCGAACACCGTTTACATATGTGTGTGCAACCTATGTATGCGTTCGCTTCTGCTTGCGAGCACTGAGGGATGGGGGCTCTTTCTTCTTCTTTTTTTTTTTTTTTAAACTGTCCCTTTATTTATTTATTTTTTATCACTTTTATTTCTATTACAAGAATGCCAACATCCCTTGTAATAGAAATAGAGGGGGCTCCCACTTTTTCTGACAGCTCAGACACGCTTTATAAATTCTGGACTTTGGGTGGATGTAAAGAAGAGAAGACTGCAGATAAACAGATCACGAGCAAGACCATTATTCCACAACATGTGACCATCAAAACAGCCAATTACAGGAACCTTGTTTGCCGAGTGACATCGGAAGTGTGGAGCAGCCCTAAGACGAGGAGAAATGCCCAGGCTGGGTGATAAGCCACAGGGGGTATCCGCCCCCTATAACAAGGGGTCCACAGGAGCTGATAAGCAGTTTCTTCAGCTGGTGGTGGATTCACAGCGATTTTGGTGATGGAAGATGGACTTTCTCCTTAAATAGATCATCCTTATACATCACCTGTTTATTTGTGTATATATGAATTTTATATTTATTAGCACGATTCTTCTTATTATTTATTACTGTTTGTGTTGCACACAGAATTGCTGCTTTGATCACAATACTTATTTAGGGTTATATTGTTATTTACTAGTGCAGTTTTTTCTTATTACCTATCACCTGAAATACCTGGCTGATCCTGCCAATTTCTATCCTCCCCCCGTAAACTAACCATGGTTCACCATGGTTTACGTGCCTCTTTCATCCGCTCTCTGCTGTCTCCTCACCTCTCTGCTCTCCCCCCTCCCTCCCTGCCTGTCAGCTCATGACAGTGCCCGCCCCTTCTGCTGCTCAAATAACATGTACATTTGTATACTATCCGCACTGTCTCCTGATGTTGTGTCCTCCTGTTTGTGCGATTTATAAAAAAAAAATGAAGATTATAATACTGCACGGCTCCCACGTGACTGGCTGGCTTTCTCCTCCTCTCGTCCCGACTGCTGCAGCTGTCAGACGGGGAGAGGAGAGAGCTGGCCAGTCACGTGAGCGGCGCTCTGAAATTAGTTATAATCTGCATTTATTTTAAAAATCACACACACAGGGGGACCCAGCATTAGGAGACTGATAGTATGCATAAGTCAGAGTGGCTTAACATCCACTTTAAAGGCCTGGGAGGCAACAGCGGCAAGGGGTTAGACTGAATAACTCTACATCAAGTTCACTATATGGACCACTTATGTACAGGCATACCCCACTTTTAAGTACACAATGGGGTTTTATTACTAAAGCTGTAAAGTGCAAAATCAGGCTCACTTCTGCATATAAACCAACAAGCTTTAAGGTTTTATTACCAGGCTTAATTGAACAAGCCGTGCTTAGAATCTCATTGGTTTATATGCAGAAGTGAGCCTGATTTTGCGCTTTCCAGCTTTAGTAAATAAACCCCATTGTGTACTTAAAAGTGGGGTATGCCTGTATTTATATATGTAGACCATATCCTCCTTAAGCTCCTCTTCTCAAGAGAGAATAAATTACAGTTCAGCTAATCTTTTCTCGTAGCGGAGCTCCTCCATGCCTCTTATCAGTTTGGTTGCCCTTCTCTGCACTTTCTCCAGTTCCCCTGATATCCTTTTTGAGAACTGGTGCCCAAAACTGAACTGCTATATTACAGATGACATCTTACTAAAAATTTGTACAGGGGCAAAAAAATATCTCTCTATCTCTGCAGTCCATACCTCTTAATACAAGAAAGTGTTTTGTTCGCTTTGGAAACCGCAGCATGGCATTGCATGCTACTCTGCCTAGAAGTGGGTGCCCAATCAAGATGACTCCCAAGGCACATTGCAGAATTCCCAATGAGGTTAAGAAGAACCTATGAGCAACAGCTTAAGGCTTAAAGACACCACCAGAACCGGCAAAGATCCCTGTTCATTAGTCCACCATATGCACTTTGAACAGGCAGGGTGTCCATGACAGAACACCACGAAGGAAGCCGCTGCGCGCCTGAAGTTTGCCAACGAGCAGCTTGGAAAACCACAATGCTACTGGGAAAATGTTTTGTGGAATGATGAAACAAAAGTTGGATTGTTTAAGAAGAATACTCAGCACTATTTATGGCTATAAAGGGCACAGCTTACCAACATCAAAACATCATCCCAACGGTGAAGTATGGCGGAGGGAACATCATGATTTGGGCTTGCTTCACTGCCTCAGGCAGTGCTTTTCTTCTACTTTAATCTACTACAATTACAGCCTCTCTCTCTCATTTCTTTTCTCATTTCAATAGCCACTGCAGGAACTTCCACCTTCAGCCTGCTTAAGGCTGAACTCCCTTGTGTAGACATCCAAAAGCCCTGAAACTGCTGCTAGGTGCCACCATCTTGGATGTGATTCCAGCAGCCCCAGCAGAGTCAGAACTGTCACTTATGTGACACACTTCAGTATTGCCCTTCATTCCATCCCCTGCATTGCATAAAAGGTTATGTAGGAAGGTGAGGGTAGGAGCAAAGGAGCTGGGCTAGCAGAGAGAGTAATTAGACACTCCCAAAAGAGGAGATGGCTATGATGTGCAAAGATGAAAGGGGACTGTGCTAGGCAATTGACTTCCTGAAGTAGTCAAACAAACTTGCAAGCACATTTAAATAAAACATGATGCAAGCAAGTGTTTTTTTCTTTCTTGTACCTGCATTTTTTTGAAGTTAGTGACAAGATCTATTTAAATAATAACACTGCTCTAATTGCTGACAGCATAAGACTTATATCTTTATCCAGCTTCCGTTCCTCCAGAGCTCTGCAAGCCGAGTATGCAAACATGGCCTTCTTAACGTGGGTCTAAAGTTACTCATTAGCAGTAAAAAAAAATAGGATTTTTATAACAGCTTACCTGTAAAATCCTTTTCTTGGAGTACATCACGGGACACAGAGCGGCATAGTCATTACTATGTGGGTTATATAGTTTACCTTCAGGTGCTGGCACTGGCAACTTCCAAACCGGAAGTACCCTCCCCTATATAAGCCCCTCCCATCCGGGAGCACCTCAGTTTTGTAGCAAAGCAATAAGTGTCCCCAAAAGAGGGGTGGGAGCTCTGTGTCCCGTGATGTACTCCAAGAAAAGGATTTTACAGGTAAGCTGTTATAAAAATCCTATTTTCTTTCTCGTACATCACGGGACACAGAGCGGCATAGTCATTACTATGTGGGATGTCCTAAAGCAATGCCCAATGAGGGGGGGGGGGTACACCATACATAAGCTGAGCGCTATCAGACATGAGGATCTTTTGCGGCCTGCAACACACTGCGCCCAAAGGCGACATCCTCCTGACTTCTAACGTCCACCTGGTAGAACCTAGTAAACGTGTGTACTGAAGACCACGTTGCGGCCTTACAGATTTGAGCCAGGGAGGCCTGGTGATGCACTGCCCATGAAGTTCCAACTGCTCTCGTGGAGTGCGCCCTAACTTTGAACGGAGGCGGTCTCCTTCTCAAGCCATAGGCTTGCATAATGACCTGTCGAATCCACTTGGCTAAAGTAGATTTTGACACTGCCTGACCCTTTCTGGGGCCTTCCGGCAGAATAAACAAAGTATCCGTTCTGCGAATCTGAGCAGTGGCTTTTAGATAAGCTTTAACTGCTCTTACTACATCCAAAGAATGTAATAACTTTTCCTCTACCGAACTAGGCTTGGGGAAAAAAGAAGGAAGAACCACATCTTGGTTCAAATGAAACCTCGATACCACCTTAGGAAGAAAGGCTGGATGAGGACGTAACACTACTCTGTCCTTATGGATAACCAGATATGGCTCCCTACAGGACATAGCGGCTAATTCCGACACTCTTTTAGCCGAACAAATGGCTACTAGAAAAATCAATTTCCTGGTGAGAAGAACCAGGGAAATATGCTGTAATGGTTCAAATGGTTGTTTCTGTAGAACCGACAGAACCAGGTTTAAGTCCCATGGACATATGGGAATATTAACCGGAGGGCTAATACGCATCAATCCTTGTATAAAGGCTTTGACTAGTGAATGCGAAGCCAAGGGCCTTTGAAAAAATATTGACAAGGCCGAAATCTGACCCTTGATAGTACTCAAGGCAAGCTTCCTATCTACAGCCCACTGTAGGAAGTCCAGAATCCTACCTATTACGTACTTACGTGGATGCCATTTCTTGGCTTCACACCAGGCGATGTACGCCTTCCAGATTCTATAGTAGATCTGCCTGGATACCGGCTTCCTGGCATTGATCATGGTAGATACCACAGGATTAGAGAGACCTCTCTTTTTTAGAATGTGGGCTTCAATAGCCAGGCTGTCAAACCTAGGGCTGGTAAGGAAGGGTGGTATATCGGTCCTTGCGAAAGCAGGTCCGGATGATGTGGGAGGGTCTAAGGACTCCCCACAGACATCTTTACAATCTCCGCGTACCATGCTCTTCGGGGCCACGCTGGAGCTACCAGAATCACTGGTTTCTTTTCTACCCTGATTCTGCGGAGTAATCGAGGTAACAATTGTGGCGGTGGGAATGCATATATCAGCTTGAACTGATCCCAAGGGAACACTAGGGCATCCGAGCCGCAAGCTAGGGGATCCCTTGTCCAAGAGACAAACCTGTCCACTTTTGCGTTGAATCTGGATGCTAGCAGATCTACATCCGGTGTTCCCCACCGCTGACATATTGTCCGGAAAACCTCGGGATGAAGGGAACATTCCCCTGGGCATAATTGTTGGCGACTTAGAAAGTCCGCCTTCCAATTCTCCACTCCTGGAATGAATACCGCAGATATGGCTGGGACATATCTTTCTGCCCATTTCAGGATGCAATTTACTTCCCTCTGGGCTGCACGACTCCTGATGCCACCCTGATGATTGATATATGCCACTGCCGTGGCATTGTCCGATTGAATTCTGACAGGGGACCCTTGGAGTTTGGATGTCCATGCTACTAGGGCATACCGGGCTGCTCGTATCTCTAAGAGATTGATGGGCAGGGCCTTTTCTGCATCCGACCATCTGCCCTGGAGAGACCATTGCTCCAGTACTGCTCCCCAGCCTATAAGGCTGGCATCTGTAGTGACCACCTTCCAAGAAATCGGACTGAAGGATTTCCCTTTTTCCAGATTCTGGGGAACCAACCACCAACGGAGGCTCTTGCGAACGGAAGGGGACAAGGACATTGGTAAGTCTAGGGCCTGAACTTTTTTGTTCCAGGCTGACAGTATGGCCCTTTGCAAATTCCTTGAATGGAATTGACCGTAGGGTACTGCTTCGAATGATGCCACCATTTTTCCCAGCAGCCTCATGCACAGGCGTATGGATGGCTGTCTTTTTGTACCCACTAGGTGGATCAAATCTCTCAAAGACGACACCTTTTCTTGAGGCAAGAAAATTTTTCTCTGGTCTGAATCCAGCCTTAGCCCCAAGTATTCCAGACTTTTGACTGGTTTTAGGGCTGACTTGTCTCGGTTGATAATCCAACCGTGATATTCCAGATACTCGATTGTCTCGTGAACAACCACTTCTAGTTTTTCCACTGAGTGGTCTATCAGCAACAAGTCGTCTAGATATGCCATTATCGTTACACCTCGTGTTCTTAGATTGGCCAATAATGGGGCCAGAATTTTTGTGAACACTCGTGGTGCTGTGGCCAGACCGAAGGGTAAGGCTCTGAACTGAAAATGGCGGCCTTCTACCGCAAAGCGTAGAAATTTTTGGTGGGCTGGAAAGATGGGAATGTGCAAATAAGCATCCTTGATGTCGATCGAGGCTAACCATTCCTCCCCTTGTAGGGCAGTTGCTACCGATCGGATCGACTCCATCCGGAAAGTCCTGATATGCAGGAATTTGTTTAGCCCTTTTAGATTTAGTATGGGCCTCACGTCCCCGTTTGGCTTCGGAACTGTAAAGAGGTTTGAGTAAAACCCGAACCCCCACTCTTCCAGGGGAACCTCTATAATTACTGCTTGAAGCAATAATTGTTCTAGTGCCAACAGGAGGGATCCTCTCTTCTGGGGATCCCTTGGCACGTTTGACCTTATAAAGCGGGAAGAAGGGGAGTTTTTTAACTCCAATTTGTATCCCAGATTTACTGCGGAGAGCACCCATCTGTCTCGGATCGTGTCCCGCCAGGTCTCTGTGAACAACTGAAGTCTTCCCCCCACCCGATTGGGTGGGGGCAACCCTTCATGCATTTGACTTTGGGGGAGGTTTTGTACCTCTCCTGCTCCAGGGCTTTTTGTTACCCTGCAACTGTCCCTGATTTCTACCTCCGGGATTTGACCGAGGAGGCCGTCGGAACGGTTTCACAGCCGATGTCCTAGGGACTGGAGAAGCAGGCCTCTTAAAAGAGGGACCTCTAACTCTGTTTTTAACCGGCAAAAGTGTACTTTTACCGCTGGAAATTTTCTGGATATATTTGTCCAGGTCTTCCCCGAATAAGCGTTCACCATGAAATGGGAAGATGACCAGCAATTTTTTACAGGGAGCTTCAGCAGACTAGTTTTTGAGCCACAGAAGCCTGCGCATATGTACTACAGACAGCGTAAGGCGGGAGGCCTGATGGATTGAATCCTTTATAGCGTCAACCGCAAAGCGTAAGGCTCTAGGTAGATCAGCTAGGGCAAAAGCCTGCTGATCTGGCAAGTCTCTTAAGACCTGTTTCAACTGATCCTTCACTGCTTGGCAGACCCCAATAGCTGCCACTGCTGGTTGTGTCACCAAGCCTGCTGTAGCAAAAGCAGATTTTAATAAGGACTCTAATTTTTTATCTATTGGGTCCTTGAACATTTGGACATTATCCACTGGACATGTCAGTGATTTATTCACACAAGAGATGGCTGCGTCCACTGTAGGGACCCTCCATTTTTTGATGAACTTATCCTCCATGGGATAGACCACCTGAAATCTCTTGGGAGGAGTAAATATTTTATCAGGATGCTCCCAATCCTGGTAAATGAGCCCTTCCAGTAAAGGATGGATCGGAAAGGAACAAACAGTCTGGGGAGCTTTTAGCGACCCCAACGAGGAGACAGAAGTGGATGATGGCTCCGCAAGGGGCATTTTAAATGCTGATCGGACCATGTTAGTCAGGGACTGAACCCATAATCTTTCAGCATGTGATGCTGAGAATGGCTCTTCCACTGTTGATTCCTCTACAACAGAATCGACCTCATCCTGATCCCCTTCAGGTAGGTCGATCCCTGTATGGGACTGTTGCTCTGCTAACAGGTACTCTGAGGGAGGAGACGGAGATCGAGCGCTTTTTCCCTGTGACAGGGAAGCAGCGATCAATGTTGACAATCTCTCTTCCAGCCCTCCCAGAGCTGAGGAAAAAACCTCCTCTGTTACATACACAGGAGCAGGTGAACTGAGGACAGCCACAGTACCAGGTACTCCTGAGGGTGCTCTACGGTCACTAACCTCTGATTCTTCAGGGGAGATTGGTGCAGCCGAAGCATGCCCAAGATCCTCAGAGCCCGATGGAGACCCCCTATGCTTCCTGGGATTTTTAGTCCCGGAGTTTTTAGACGGCATATTCCTAAGCCCAAAGCTGAGGTATTCCAGCCGAAATACACCACTTACTGACAATAGTCTAGCACAATTGCTGCTATAAAAACAGTTGGTGTCTACTAATGTGCCTTTCTATGGGGATGCCTGCATCAACCGCTTGCTGTATGCCTTTTTTAAATGTTGCCAGCTCTGTCTCTGCACTCCATAGCCAGCTCACAACACATAATTGTGCTTTTTAACATGCTGGGACGCCCGCACATGCGCAGAAGCGCTGCGGCGCGCACAGAGCGTCATCCCCCAAGCTCCGCCCCCTTTCCCAGCTCACCTCTATATATAGAGGCGCGGGCACGTGCGCCTTCGGCGCTCTTTTTTGAAAAAGGAAACTAGGGACAAGAGACAGGGCCCTTTTGCCGCAGGCCGGGGGATGGACGAGCATTGCAACATGGCAGAGGAAGCAGTTTTCCACAAGAGAACTCACCATCTGCCTGGACTTTCTCTGATGAAAAGAAACTAGTCCACATGACAAGAAACGTTCCACAGCGGCCTCTAGTGGATTAACACAGGTACCGCAGTCTATATATTTTTTTTTTTCTTGACCACTATTAAAAATATTACATTTTTTAGTAGTTACAGGCATGCATAAATATTTAGCGGGAATACCGTTAGGTAACAGGCAGAAAGACATATTAGGCTTGGGGGTCCCCTCAATAGAACCAAGTTCCTGAGGGGCCCCCACTTACCTTTTCCCCGCCGCAGGACTCTGTTTGGTCCACAGAAGCCCAAACTTCACCTATCACGGCAGGCATTGTAATTAAACCTTCAGGGACCGGGTTCCCAAGGATTCCACTCCCCTGGACCTGTATAGCACCCTGCACAGAAAACATCTTGGTCGTGGGTATGACCAGAGCTCTGGATCCCAGGGTCCAGCTCTCCTAAGAGAAGCATTACAGGCAAAACCTTGCTCTTCTCTGCAAGGCCCGGGTACTGACCGTTTAGCTATGAAGCTTTTTTGGTCGGATCCGGAATAGCTTACTGAGGCCCAAAAGAACCTGTACGCAAGCTCAGTGAAAAACACATGTTACTTCTTGGCCAACACCTTAGACACTGGCAAAAAACTGAGGTGCTCCCGGATGGGAGGGGCTTATATAGGGGAGGGTACTTCCGGTTTGGAAGTTGCCAGTGCCAGCACCTGAAGGTAAACTATATAACCCACATAGTAATGACTATGCCGCTCTGTGTCCCGTGATGTACGAGAAAGAAAAACTCCCAATCACTTGTCCCCCCCAATCCCTAAACACTTACCTACCTCCTCTCATGATCCAGTGCTGTTCCAGCTCAGCCCCGCTCTCCCCTCTTCCTAGTCTCACAGGAGACACAGGCAGTTGCAGGAGCCATAAGAGGCAGTTAAGGAGGGAGTGGGTGGCGCTGTGACACCCACAGGGCGGTTAAGGAGCACACCCGCACGAGTGTCCCTTTAGAAAACAGCTTGTTGAAGGGGCACCTGCAGGAAAGGAGCTAAGGACAGCGACAACGGGGGACTCCAGAAGAGAAGGTAAGAGACTGCTCTGTGCAATACCGTTGTACAGGTAAGCAGGTAAGTATAACATCTATTTTAATTTGAAGAAAAAAAATCACTTTACAATCAATTTAAAGAGAAAGTAAACCCTGATGCGTGTTACTTCCTCTTTGTTTCCTTGCAAAGGTAAAGCATAATGGGCTACTATGCATCGCATAGTAGCCCATTATGTGACACTTACCTGCAGGAGAAGCCCACAATGTCCCCGTCTTCCTCGCTAGTAGCGAGCGTCCATTCGCCACCCCTCTTCCTTCCGGGGCCGCGAACTCCGGCTCTGTGATTGGCCGGAGTCGCATGACGTCGCGTGACGTCACTCCCGTGCGCATGCCTTAAACGACATGACCCAAGCTAGAACCGGCACATCGTGCCCTTTCTAACTCCGGCGCATACGCAGAAGAAAAATTGCTGTGTGGCGATTTGCAAATATCTTCTAGACCGTGCAGGTCTGGGAGATATTTCAAGCACCTACAGGTAAGCCTTAATCTAGGCTTACCTGTAGGTTAAAGTGGTTGTAAAGGGGACTATTCAAGAACATTACAATGTAGAATATTTATACACAGTAAAACCTTGGATTGCGAGCATAATTCGTTCCAGAAATATGCTTGTAATCCAAAGCACTCATATAGCAAAGCAAATTTCCCCATAAGAAATAATATAAACTCAAATGATTCATTCCACAACCATTTATTCATATGTCCTTCAGTTTATAGTCCATATAAAAAGATTATAGCAATGTGACCAGGTTGTGTAACCATAAAATGTCCATCCACAAATGGAAGCCTCCACAAGGGGATTAGAAGAAAAATCCAGCAGGAGCTACAGAGTATAAAAGAGAAGAGAGGCACCTCTAAAGCCTTGTATACACGATCGGATTTCCATCGGACAAATCCGTGGAATTTTGTGCGAAGGGCATTGGCCGTGAACTTGGTATGCATACAGACAGCAGAACTTTTTCAGCCAACACACACGAAACGATATGGTTTTTCAGCTCTTTGGCGCCATCCTTTGGGCAACTTCTGCTAATGTTGTGCTATGGTTAGCATTGGTTCCGAACATGCGTGTTTGTACTTTGGATTTTTTTCCGACGGACTTGTGTACACACGATCGGATAATCCGACAAGACATTTATTGTCGGACAGTTTTAAAGCATGCTATAAAACATTTGTCGTCGGAAAATCCAACAACAATTGTCCGATGGAGCATACAAACTGTCGGATTTTCTGACAAAACCCTTCCATCACACATTTATTGTGAAAAAAATCTGATCGTGTGTACAAGGCTTAAATGTACCAATGTGTTGCTAAATGTCGTACCTTCATTAAATGTAACCATATTGCTACACTTAGAGGCGCCTCTCTTCTCTTTTATACTCAGTTGTGACATGACGTTACTTGAATATCAAGACAAAATTTATTAAAAAATGTTGCTTGTCTTGCAAAACGCTCTCAAACCAAATTACTCTCAAACCAAGGTTTTACTGTATATGTAACGAAAGAGTTAGAAATCTTCATTAAACAAGTTTTTCACTTTGGTTTCCTGTATTCTCTTACCCGAGCTCAATGGATATATTTCATCAGCGTCGCTGGACTCTCTTTCAAGATGATTGCCGCCACCAACAGCAGCTATAAAGTTGTGCAGAAATGGCCTATTATTATTTATTGGGATGTTACCCAGAGTCCATTTGAAGGCATTTTACCAAATGACTCCGCTAATCTTGGCTGGGTCCTAGTGGACTGTGCAGGACATTAGCGCTGCAAAAGTCATCCGATATTGTACAGGCAGATGAGCCAGGGCCTGTACCGCAGTCATTTCACACACATAAAACTAAGGACTTCATCACTGAAGCAGGACAAATCCTCAGCCCGGGGTGGAGGGGTCTGTGTGGGCTAGGAGTATGTAAAAAAAAAAAAAAGGAGCATTGAAATGACAAAAAATAGCCAATAAAAACTTGTATCTTCTTTCTATCAAAGCTAGGGCTACATTTGTATTTTGTAACAGCTAAGTAATGCCACTTATATTGCTAGTAATTCATTGCTAGGTGTAGTAAATGATCTGTAGGCAGTGAAACAAAGCCTATTATCTTAGATTAAAAAAAAAACAACATATAGTAGTGGTTAAAAACCAATCACAGCAGTCACATGATATAGATCCCTGTGATTAAGCTCTGAGTGGTGGAGCAAAATATATTAGGGGCGTGGCCTGGCAGGAGTCCAGGCTGAGACTGTCATTCACTTCACCACTAACGGGTTTGTATTGATGTGCGCCTTTCGGGACACATCCTTCATCACATGATATAAAAGCCATGGCACATGTAGCAGAATACATATTGGCCAAAATTAATTAATAAATTCGATTTTTTTTTATTATTATTGGGTATGTTTTATAGCATAAAGTAAAAAACATTGTTTTTTTTGGTTGAATTGAGAGAAGAGACATGGAAGAGACTGGAGGCACTCCTAGTAGTTTTACTTTCCATTAGTTACAATGACAGCACACAAAGGGGTTGAGTTATTAAATGCAAATAGACAATGCACTTTGTCCATTTTGAACTGCACAGAGGAGGTAAGTATAACAAAAAAAAACAAACAAAAAAAACAAGCCTTTATAATCACTTTAAGCGGTTGTATACCCTTTTTTTTTTACTTTTACCTACAGGTAAGCCTATAATAAGGCTTACCTGTAGGTAAAAAGAATATCTCCTAAGCCTGTATGGTTTAGGAGTTATTCCCCTTGCAATGAGCCGCTGACTTCAGCAGCGCATGCGCTCCTGAGATTCTCGGCTGAAAGTCCGGCATGCGCGGGAGTGACGACATTGTGGCTCCGGCCACTCACAGCACCGGAGCCGCGATACCCGAAAGACACGCCGAGGGAAAATGTCCACTCCCTCGGCATGGACCGGGATCACCTGCGAAGCCTCGTTCTAAGGTAAGTATTTCATAATGAGCTAGTATGCGGTGCATACTAGCTCATTATGCCTTTTGCCTTACAGGTTAAAAAATAAAGATAAAAAATTGGCGGGTATACAACCGCTCTAAGTCCTTTCAGATATTTCTATCATGAGGTCCATCATTTTTACTTTGTATTATCAGCAGTTGAGTCAACAAAGTCCGAACTAGACTAAATTGTAGTTCTGTACATTATCTCCTTCCAGAGGGTAGCGCCCTACAATCAACACCATAATAGTAAAATGACAGGTTAATGTTCCACATATTCAGAATTGCTGTTGTGTAAACACTATTCGTTCCTTAGGCTACTGATCAAATTGGTTTTAAACTGTAATTCCTCCTCTTTTTTTTTTTTTTTTTTTATAAAAAGACAATTCCCTCTGGATGATCTGTGACAATTTTAAACATTTTAACACACTTTTTAGCAGATTTTAAACTTTTTCTGCTCTGAATAGCTGTTTATTTCACCATTGGGTTTATTTACTAAAGGCAAATTCAGTTTGCACTGCAAGTGCACTTGGAGGTGCAGTTGCTGTAGATCTGAAAGGTAGAACTAAAATGAAGGGAAGCTCTGCTGATTTCTATCATCCAATCATGTGCAACCAAAAATGCTGTTTTTTATTTTCCTTGCATGTCCCCCTCAGATCTACAGCGACTCTACTTCCAAGTGCACTTGTAGTGCAAAGTCGATTTGCCTTTAGTAAATAAACCCCCATGCCCTTTGCAGACTGATTCTGAATAGGAAATATTAATTATCACCTGGTGCACGCTAAAGCCGGGTACACACTACAGAAAAAAAACCGACAGCTCCAAGGTTAGTCCAGCGATCTCCCCCACTAAGCTGTTGTGTTCTGACAGGGGACAACCCCCCCCCCCAGAACAATCCGATCAGCGTTTTCTGCTATTGGCTAAGAGCACTGATTGGGGGGTCGGTCGGCACCTGGTTGTCCAGCCTGCACGTCCAATAGACCGACATACACATGGGCAGAATGTTGGCCAGTATTTTTAGTACCAGCAAATGTCTTCCGCCATTCTGCCTGTGTGTACGGGTCTTTGGTCCCCTTTCACACGATAAGCCTGCACGGATCCGCCTGTCCGTTTTTCAGGCGGATCCCAGCGGGCCATCCATTGACTACAATGGGCGGGCGCATGTCAGTGGAGATGTGTCCACTGACCCCCGTCTGCCATCCGATCCACTCAAGACAGACGTATGGCGAAAAGTGTGCCATCCGTTTTTTGGCAGATCGGATCGAATGCGATCTGATGAAAATGGACATGCTGTCCGTTTTTGTCCGATCTCCCCATAGAGATCAGCGGGGCTCTGACAGGTCCCTTACCGCTCAGTGAGCAGAGATAGACCTGTCCGCTGGCTCAGCGGGGATCAACTGAGCAATCTCCCGCTGAGCGGATCCGCCTCGTGTGGATGGGGCCTTAGCCAGCGCCACTCCAGCCATGCTCTCCTGACATGTTTTGCCCTGGTGAGTGGGAGAAACATGTCAGGAGGGACGTGGTTGGAGCGGTGCTGGCTGAGGCCACATTCGGCTTCTGTCAGACAGAATGTCGGCCGGTATTTTTTGTACCAGTAAATGTCTCCTGACATTCTGCCCGTGTGTATGGGGCTTTAGTGTTCTAATGAGAAAAGTTGCATCCCACTTAGGAGTATTTAACCTTTGGGGAGTATTTCACCAAAGCTGAAATTTCCTATTGCATAAAATGAGACTTATATGTAAGTGTAGACTTTTGGGAAAATTAGTCAGCCAATCACACAAACAGAAAATTCCAATGTTGGGCCATTTCATACATAACGCCCCCAGACTGCCATATTGCATAGAATTTTACAGAAAATCAGAGTGGCTGTAGATTGAAAAGGAAAGGTAATTTTTATTAACATTAAAATCTGGTATGTCTGATTCTACCCGGTGGTGATCCCCAGCCATGCATGTGAATGTGGTGTAACTGACAGCCTACATGTCTTGCATTAAACCCAACTGAAAACAAAAATACTACAAACCATAAAGTTAAATCCAGTCATAAAATCATTAACGTGTTATTAAATTTCAAAAGTCCTTTTCTATGTCATTAAATAGACAGCTTTTATTAACCCCTTCCTACCAGTGACGGCCTGTCCAATAGGGGCATGCGGATGCATGGATTCGGCCCCCTGATCTACATGCATGGATTCCAATGGGGGGGGGGGGTTGAAGCATGTGATTAGAGCCAGAGGCTCTATTAGGCTTTAAAAAAGGGTGGTCTCGGGGCACAGAGCACTGCGTTCTGAGCCCACCCAGTTGTGTTACAATAGCGAATAAATATTCGCTATTGTAACACTAAATCTCCTACTGGCCAATCAGGAAGCGGGTCATGATACTCATCACCCGATTGGCCGAAAGGAGATCCGATCGGATTGGCCCACAGGAGATGCACTGCACACGGAAGAGAGGAGTGAAAAGACGCATGCAGGGGAACTGAGCAGCAAACAAGCAGCACGCAGCCCGGAGAGAATCCGCCCGCCCGCTGGTGTAAGTGCGGGGCCCAGACTGACTCGCCGACCAGTGGGGGTTTCCACCCGTGACCCCTGTGACCTGGCTGACTGTGACCGCTGCCGCCTGTGATGGATTGTTTGCCACGAACCCCACCCCCCCCCAAAAAAACACCAGCCGCCACTGCTCCCCACCCTTTAAGTGGATCTAAATGCCGGGAGGTGGAGACAGGCATTCCAATCATGTGACCGCTGTATTTGGCGGTCACAATGGTCACATGATTGCAAGTATGCATTATAATGGACATCCTCTAAAAAGGAAGAGGGAGGTTTGGGGGTAAGTCTGGGTATTGCCTGGATATATTGAGTATATTTAAAAAAAAAGAAATGGTGTTGTGCGAATGCCTCAGCATTTACACAGCCATCAAGAGTAATCACTGTAATGCGTCTAATATGTGCATTTCCTATAATTGGAAGCACCATCTAGTGCCCATAATGTGGTACTTTTATAATTATGGCCACTAGAAGGAGCTGATGATCCTAGGACATACACATACAACACACATTATAGGATTGTCTACAGCAAATTTTCCCCCCAAAAAAGACCACTTTCATTCTGATGACCACAATTGAAAATTGCTTTTACCAGACATGCCACCTTCTGCATAATGTACATGATATATGTAAAAAAAAAAACTTAAAACTAAAACAGATCACTCTGTTCTGTAGATTTTTTTCACTGCAATATCAATACAATAGAAATACACAGTGGACTTGAGGACCTGTAATATCTCTGGCTTGCTTGAAACCCAACAAATAACCCCATTAGTCCCAAAGAGACAATATTATCGTGTTAACATCATGCAGATCGTCAATGATGTTATCGCGTGGCCACAAAGTTACTCAGAAAGTCATAACTCCAGTTCCTCTTTGCTATATAAAGCACTTCCAGTCCGGGAGGCAGGCGGTACCTTCTGTTCTCCTCATTGCACACTGTATAATTAACCTCTTCCTTGCCCACATAACCCAGGACAGGATAGGGCAGAATCCCCCCCCCCCCCCCAAGCACATGACATCATTCCATCTCTCACAGCTTTCCTGCACGATCTGTTAAATACAGGAAATTATACGGCAATTATTCCGAGTCAGAAATAGCTACAATGTGTAATATTGTAAATCGAGCTAATTGAGACGGGTAGATCCAGTAATCCGTGTAATTCTACTGTAAGTCTGCAGCTTAAGTTTTTGTTCCATGTTGTCTGGAGGTCATGTTTAAAAGCAGCAGATTAGAAAAGCAGACACATGACATCCACCTTGCAAGACAAAAGAATTATTTTATTAGTTTCTCCAGCCTGCCAGTTGACTTGTACTGTATATAGTTTAAGCTGTAGTGAATGAGTAATGACTAATATGTCTGCGCAGCTTCAACTGAGCCAAGTGGGTTTACCTACAACCATAGGCAAGTCACAGACAGTAGGTGAGCGCAAGGCTGGTGTCACACGGGCGATTTCGATGCAGCGTCAGGATCACTAAGAGACCGATGCCAGCCTCAAGGGCAGCTTTTGTTACTTTTTTTTCCCCAAAGGAACCCTTGAAATAAATGTCAAGTCTCAAATAACCTTTGCTAAAACTAAACATTTGGGATCAAAAGGGAAAAATGTTGCTTACATTGGGAGGGCATTGGGAAGAGTGCAGCCCTCAAAGTGGTCTTCAATGAAGAAAAAAGCATCCAAGAGGACTTAAGCCGGCCATAGATGGTTCGAATCTTGGCTGGTTCAGCAGGTGCTGACCGAAATTCAAACCATCTGTGGGCAGGCTAATTGTACACAAGTTGATCCATCAATCGACTTTGGTACAACCAGCATGTTGGATTTTTACATGTAATTACTGTCAGTGGCTATAGACGCTAGCAATAATCATTGTGTTCTCCCGGCAGAGACGGCTTACTCCACCGGTGAACACAATAGCGCCATGGGAGGGATTCAGTCAAGCGATTTTCTTTCCTGCAACCTATGGTTGCAGGAAAGAAAAATGCACCATCTATGACCTGCCTTAGATGTGAGCTCAAGCAAAGTAATGCAAGGACAAAAACATTTGGAGAGCTCAGGATAGGCCCCTTTCAGACCAGCAATCCGATCGGGTCCGCCTGTCCAATTTCGAAGCAGACCCAATCAGACCCTCCATTCTCCTCTATGGAGCAGTGGATGTAAATGGACCTGCCTACCTCCAATCTGATCCAGCAAAAACAAACAGAATGGGATCCATTCCCCTCCGTCTGGCTGGATCGGATTGGAGGGCAGTTGGGTGTAAACGGACTCACGGAACCCCTAGCAACCTCTGAAGGAACCCTGCTTGAGAATGGCATCTCTAAGGAGTCATGCCAGCAAGATGTGCCATTACTAGTGTAGGGGATTCAGCAGCATTTGGGCCCAGCAAGGGAAAATTTCACAGGGGTAAGTGGAAGGCTCGCCCAGTTGACGATGTGTTGCCAGTAGGGATGAGCTTTGAGTTCGAGTCGAACCCATGTTCGGCGAATTTCGAACATTATGGGCCGTTCGCGCCAAATTGGAGTGGCGCATCATGGCCCATAATTCACTGCAGCATCGCAGTGCATTGCTGGCTGATGATTAGCCAAGCATGCACTATGACCCGCATGCTTTGGCCAATCACAGCGTGGAAAAAATGGAGAGCCATAATTGGCCAAAGTCAGGGTGGCTTTGGCCAATTATGTCTCAGGGGGTTTTAGTACACGCCCCACACTATATAAGGCCGCCTGCGTGGCGGCCTTGTGTAGAGTGTTGCGGCGGTGGTTAAAGACAGAGAGAGAGAGACAGTGTCATTTAATTTGAGTTAGAGCAGGCAGGTGAGTCAGTTAGCTTCAGTTACAGTGTGTAGAGGATATATATATGCATCCTAGGTGTTGTATATATATTTATACACTGTATTCAGTTTAGCTAGATCCGTTCCTGTAATTCTCTTCATAATATACTGACAGGCAGGCAGGTGATTGTGCTAGCTGCAGTAATTTCACTTAGTGTACTGTGTCCTTTGCACAGTGTGCAGCTAAACTTTACCTGAATACAATTGCTGGTGTTCTCATACAAATACAGGCAGGGAGCTGCAGTATTTTGATTTAGTGTCCTTTGCACAGTGTGCACCTAAAGCTTACCCAATTGCTGGTGTTCTCATACAAATACAGGCAGGGAGATGCAGTATTTTGTTTCAGTGTCCTTTGCACAGTGTGCACCTAAAGCTTACCTGAATACAATTGCTGGTGTTCTCATACTAATACCACAGGCAGGGAGCTGCAGTATTTTCAGTTAGTGTACTGTGTCCTCTGCACAGTGTGCAACTAAAGCTAACTGAAGACAATTGCTGGTGTTCTCATACTAATAATACTACAGGCAGGCAGTTGATTCTGCTAGCTGCAGTATAACCAGTATATATATACATCCCAGCTTTGTGCAGCTACATCTCCCTGCAGGCCATTAGTATGTCTGGAAGGACAACCAGGAGAGGCAGACAGTCACGAGCCAATAAAAGAGGGTAAGCAGGCTCTGTGTCTAGAGGCAACAGTGCTGGTCGTGGACACGGTGCATCCTCATCAGCACGTGGCCGTGGGACACGCTTGTCCTTTTTTTCGGCAGCTAGCCGCGTTGACCTGCAACATGCCGAAGACTTGGTAGAGTGGATGACCAAGCCGTCCTCATCCTCCTCATCCTCTCTCACCCAGGCTCAGGGTACTTTATCTGGCAAAGCAGCTGCCAAAGCGGCCTCTTCCCTCGGCTCAATGGCATCAGTCACTCCTTCCCTAGCCCCACCATGTCCTCCTGAGGAGTCCCCCGAACTGTTTGACCACAGTGTTGGGTACATGCTCCAGGAGGATGCCCAGCATTTTGAAGGCTCCGATGATGGTACCCCAGCTAGAGGAAGGCAGTAATGTGAGCCTAGAGAGAGGGGGTGCCCAAGAAGGACAGCAATCTGGCAGTCATGTTCCCCCAGCTGCAGCATACTGCCAGGTTTGCTACAGTGATGAGGGAGGGAGGGGATGATGAGGTCATGGACTCTAAGTGGGTGCCTGATAGGAGAGAGGAGGAGGAGGAGGCACAACGAGGCAGGATGCCCTCCAGGGGCCAGCTTAAGGGCAGCACACCGACAGCATCACACCGCAGAGCTCCGCATGTGCAGGCCACTGCTGTCTCTGCACGTTATTCCAAAAGTTCTTTGGTGTGGGCCTTTTTTGAGATGAGTGCATCAGGTCGCAGCGCTACTATTTGCAACATATGTCTCAGGCGTATCTCGCGTGGCCAAAACATCACCCACTTGGGCACCACATGCTTGATCAGACATATGTCGACCTGCCATGCAGTTCGTTGGCAAGCACACCTAAAAGACGCACACCAAAGAACAAAGCGGACCTCTCCTTGCTCCTCATCAGCTGGGATCTCCAACCCCACTATACCTTCAGTCCTCTATGAAACCTGCACTGAGAGGAATGAAGGTGTAGAATTAGGTGTGTCACAGCTAAGTACTTGTGGGCAATCTGCTATCGGTACACCAACCTCAGATTGTACCAGGCAAATTTCCCTGCCCCAGCTGCTGCACCGCCGAAAGAAGTTCGCTCCCAGCCATCCACATGCCCAGTGGTTGAATGCTAGCTTGGCTAAATTGCTAGCACTTCAACTGCTGCCTTTTCAGTTGGTAGACTCTGCCCCCTTCCGAGAGTTTGTGGAATGTGCGGTTCCTCAGTGGCAGGTTCCCAAACGCCACTTTTCTCACGGAAGGCGATTCCAGCTCTCTACCGGCATGTGGAAGGCAATGTCTTGACCTCGCTGGACAGGGCGGTCAGCAGTAAGGTGCATATTACCGCTGACTCATGGTCCAGCAGGCATGGAAAGGGACGTTGCCTATCTTTCACGGTGCATTGGGTGACTCTGCTGGCAGCTGGGAAGGATGCAGGACAAGGTGCAGTAGTGTTGGAGGTTGTTCCACCCCCACGCCTCCAAAACTGGTGATTCTGACACACCTCTGTCCTCCACCCCCTCCTCTTCTTCTTCCTCCTCCATAGCCTCTTCCTGTGCTATGTCCTCGGAACCAGTGGTGCTCCGTAGGCGTTCAAGGGGCTATGCAAGTACACAGGCAAAGAGATGCCATGCGGTGCTTGAGCTAGTGTGCTCTGGGGACAGGAGCCACACTGGGGCAGAGATTCTGTCAGCTCTGCAGGGGCAGGCTCAGAGGTGGTTGACGCACACACCAGCTTAGCCCAGGAATGGTGGTTTCCGACAATGGCACCAACCTCCTCTCCGCCCTCCGACAGGGACACCTGACCCATGTGCCCTGTTTGGCTCACGTCCTTAACTTGGTGGTGCAGCGGTTCTTCGGCAGGTACTCGGGCTTACAGGATGTCCTGAGGCAGGCCAGGAAAGTCTGTGTGCATTTCCGCCTGTCATATAATGCCAGTGCTCGGCTGGCTGACCTGCAAAAGGAATTTAATCTGCCCAAGAACCGCCTAATCTGTGACATGCCCACCAGGTGGAACTCAACGTTGGCCATGCTGCAGTGGCTGCACACGCAGCAGAGGGCCATCAATGAGTATCTGTGCCAATGTCACCATTTGAGGAGGCCACGAGGATGGTGAGCAGTGACAGTGCATGCATCAGTGACACTGTCCCTCTTGTCCACCTGTTGGAGCACACGCTGCGTGGAATAATGGACAGGGCACTTGAGGCAGAACAGAGGGAGGAAGAGGAGGAATTCCTTACCTCTCAAAGCCTCCTTTATCCAGACAGTGTTCCTGCTGGCCCGCCTATCACACAGGAAGAGGACGGGGAGGATTGTGTCAGCATGGAGGTGGAGCCTAGCACTCAGCATCAGCAGCAGTCTTCAAGGGATCAATTACAGTCCCAAGACACCCATGGACTTGTACGTGGCTGGGAGGAGGTGGCTGCGGATCATGTCGTCCTGAGTGACCCAGAGGACTCCGGACCAAATGCCTCAGCAAACCTACGTTGCATGGCCTCCCTGATCCTGCAAAGCCTGCGGAAGGATCCTGTTAATGGTGCTATCAAGGAGAGGGATCATTACTGGCTGGCAACCCTCCTTGATCCACGTTACAAGGGTAAGGTTGCGGACCTTATCTTGCCATTGCAGAGGGAGCAGAGGATGAAACATCTTCGGGAGGCCTTGCAGAAAGGTCTGTGCAATGCGTTCCCAGAGACTGGGAGGTTACAAATTCCTGATCCTGGACAACGTGTTGCTGAGGCTTCGGTCAGTCAAAGGAGGAGCGGTGGAGAAGGTGGCCGTCTGACCGATGCGTTCATACAATTTTTTAGTCCGCAGCCCCAAGGTATGATCGGTTCCAGCAACCATCGCCAGTGTCTGGTTTACATGGTGCAGGAATACCTATGGGCAAGATCAGACTTGGACACCTTTCCCACCGAAAATCCTCTGGGTTACTGGGTCTTGAGGATGGATCACTGGCCAGAGCTTGCACAGTATGCAATTGAGCTACTGGCCTGTCCTGCATCCAGCGTTCTTTCGGAACGCACATTCAGTGCTGCTGGAGGCTTTGTAACCGATCACAGGGTGCGCCTGTCCACCGACTCGGTCGATCGACTGACCTTCATAAAAATGAATCAGTCTTGGATCACCACCACCTACCAAGCACCTGATGCTGATGTAACCGAATATTTTTTTGAAATGTCAGATCCCTTCAAGACTGCCTATGCTGATGCTGAGTGACTATCCTCTCCCTCCTCAATGATCATGCTGATAGCTTGTAAGAACCTTTTTGATTCTGGGCACCGCCACCAGTGGCTAAGGCCCAATTTTTCAGCCCCTGTTTAACAGGGGCGTGTAATTACAATTTTTGATGCAATACTTTGCAGCAGGGCTCATTAATGCGCTCCAAGTACAGAATCTGTGAGGGCTTGCAGTGTTGTGGCACCAGTGCCTAATGCCCAATTTTTATGCCCCTGTTCAACAGGGGCATGTAATTACAATTCTTGATCTAATATTTCACAGCAGGGCCCTTTCCTGCGCCCACCAAGAGTAACTGTGAGGGCTTACAGTGTTGTGGCACTAGCACCACCACCACCAAAGGCCCAATATTTCCTACCACTGTTCAACAATGACATGTAATTACAATTCTTGATAGAATAGTTCACAGCAGGGCATTCCAGCGCCCACCAAGAGCTTACAGTGTTGTGGCAACACGAACACCTAAGGGACAAATTTCTGCAGAGTATATAAGGCAGACACCTACTTTCAAACATCCAACTTACAAACAACTCCTACTTGCAAACGGAAGGAGACAACAGGAAGTGAGAGGAAGTGAGAGGAAATCTACCCCTAGGAAGGGAAATTCTCTCCTGTAAGAGTTTATATGGGAAAAAGGTTTCTCCTCTCCACTGATGTTTTATCACCAATCCTTGTTTCACTAAAAATCCCCAATTTTCAAAAAACATTGGTCATTGGGACGGAAAGTGAGGTGAAATGTTCTGAACAGGTGCACAGACAGCAAAACAAATGTTACAGGGGTGATAACCCTTCCCTATGTTTTCCAAAAAGCTTAAAAATAGATTTTTTGGCTGGAGCTACACTTTAAAAATGTACCAGTTCAAAATTACAAACAAATTCTACGTAACAACAAACCTACAGTCCCTGTCTTGTTTGCACCGCCTGTATACTGCTGTTCAGAGTATATAGGGCCTGGGGGCCCCACACCTTTCCTTTTTTAATTTGGGTGCGGGGTTCCCCTTAATATCCATACAAGACCCAAATGGGCTGGGGGGGGGGGTACACATGACGATTTTCTCAATGATTTTCATCCATATTGCCGGGACCAGACATTACATTAAGGCCGCAAGCAGTTTTAAATGACTTTTTTTCCTTTAGAAATGTCATTTTGTGCAGGGACAGTTCTAAACACGGGAAACATGTGCCACTTCACAGGCATACTATAGACACCCCCAGGTACGATATTTAAAGGAATATTTAATTTATTTTTTCACTTTATGCATCATTAAAATCACTGCTCCCGAAAAAACGGCCGTTTTTAAAACTTCTTTTTGCATTGATACATGTCCCCTGGGGCAGAACCCGGGTCCCCAAACCCTTTTTAGGACAATAACTTGCATATTAGCCTTTAAAATTAACACTTTTGATTCCGAACGTTCGAGTCCCATAGACTTTAACGGGGTTCGATAGTTTGCGCGAACTTTCGGTCCGTTCGCAGGTTCTGGTGCAAACCGAACCAGGGGGTGTTCGGCTCATCCCTAGTTGCCAGCAGCAGATTGTGCCATAGTGACATCAGCCTAACATCAAAGATGTGGAGCAATTATGGATTACTTGCCAAAACTGTTACCTATGATCGTGCAAATTTGTGTGCAGTATGTGTACACAGTGAAAGTACCGCTACTTTCATGGATTGCATAAGATCTCCCATCATTCTAAATAATATTTCAAACGCTTTCTGGAATTAACTGCAACGCATGTGAATATTGTGCTGTATATGGACAGCAAAGTTGTCAAGAGTTGGCTGATCAGACCCATGAGAGGTTTTTCTTTGAGAAAATCTATCCATAAACATACATAAATTATTGGCCACAATGTGAAGAATTATGCAGTGAGCAGACCTTCCCTCATGCAATCAGCAGAAATCAAATGGGGATAACCAATCCTAACCAATCAATTTTCCCCAAAGATCAGATCAAGATCAGGAGTGTCTGCAGAGACTGCAGTATATCTACGGCTAAATAACTATCATCAGGTGACAATCATCTCAGCATCCATAGAGGTAAGTTGCACACAGACAGACACATGAATCAGGACAGAAGGTAAGATTGTACATGTGGATTTGGTGGTGATTTTGTGGCTGCTGAGGTGATACAACAAGGATACTATCTTTAGATTTTCCATGTATGGGGAATGTATATACTGCCATTGTGTATGGGAGGTTAATTGGTAATTGCCCAAACTGACACTGTTTGGTGTGCATTAGGCTCAACACTCCTCTGGCTCAGTGACTAATGTGAATGGGATTCTACGTTTCCTTTCTAGTGCTATATAAGGCTGATGTCAGACAGTCAACCCTGCCGCTAGTGAACCTGCTGCTGGCAATTTGTGAAAATCGCCAGTGGCAGGATCGCTAAAAGGCTGCCTGTTTGTACTTATGGAATTGCTTCCTCCGTAGCTAAGGCAGCGACGTGTCGCTCCTATTACTAGCAATTGAGATTCATCAGCGGTCAGCAGCATCTCGCTGTGTCTGACTAAAAAAGGATTGACTCCATAGGGACAAACAGGCCTCTTATCAATCATGCCACTGGCGATTAGTCTCTAGTGGCAGAATTGCCCATCTGATATCAGCCTAACATGTTTGCAATAGAATACCTGTAATAAATGTCTATCTATCTATTCTATATCTATTTATCTAGTTATTTACAGACACTCCTGACTTAACGACCAACATTTGTTCCTACAACTAGGCCGTCAAGCAAATCGGTCAATAATCAAGGAGCTGTCCCTTACTGATATTTCAAGCATACAATAAAGTACAAATTCATAGACGAAGTACGTAGTCTTGGAGACAGGGTTGGGAAAAGGGGGGGCAGGAGGGGCGGCTGCCCTGGGCGCAATGGTTTACTGTAGGGATGGGGGTGCCTTCCTTGTATTACAAGGCTGACAGGAGTAGTGATATCGGTAGTGATTTTGACAATCGAGTGACTACTGGGCATAGGATCCCCTAAGATTGCACATCATTAATGAGGTGGGTGCAGCTTGGCATCTTTGCCCTGGGAGCTGGATGACCTTATCCCTGGACTGCTTGGTGATTGAGAACCATAGGGTAGTGAATACTGACCAACTGTGGGAACGAGACTGAGATAGGGTACTGAGAGATGAGATGATTGACGCTTAGAAGCAGAGCTACCATTCCCATGACCAGGGTCCTTGCACAGCATGCAATACTGACTGGTCAGAGAGCTGGTTATAAGTCTGCATGGTCATTAAACAGGCAAGTGGTTAAGTGAGGAGTGTCTGTATTTATATATTGATGGACACATGGAGGATTTTTGTATCTGGATAGATAGACAGATACAATAACCGATAGATAGACAATAGCTAAAAGAATAAAATCTAGCTATCAGTCTTATCCTTCCATGTTCATTTGTTTGTCTATTCTCCATCTTACTATCTATCAGTATATCTTTTCATCAGTATATATATACACCGTTTATTTTTATTTTTTTTTAGTTTATTTTTAGTAATAGATAGATGGAGAGCAGTGGCGGCTGATAATATGAGTTAAAGTTAAGTTAAAAAAATGTTAGTCATATTATCATTTATTTAAAAATGATAATATGAGAGCACTGCGCCATAAACCCTCCTCTTATCGAATCAAAATTCGCTATCGCGTCACTTCCGGTTTCTGGCTACTCATGCCGGCCAATCAAAAGGCTGAAGATTTGTTACACGGAAGCCGCCAGGTATCAGGGGAGGTGTGACAGCCCAGGCTGAAGGCTCCGTTTGCAGGAGGGGTTTATTTGCATCCCCCAAATTTTTATCACCAGCTGCCACTGATGGAGAGATAGATAGATGGAGAGATGGGGAGATGGATAGATAGGCATGCACAGGGGGTGTGTCAGCTGTGCCTGGGCACACGCTGATCACCCCATGCAGCGCAGATTCCCCCTGCTGATGTTTTAACAAACCCCACCAATGGGGCTCCTAAATTTTTTTTTTTTAAATAATAAAAAAATAAAATAATACAAATAAAAGACTACAGAGACCTTTCACTGCCCTACTGACAAGTCCACTACTCTACTGACACCGTCCACTGCCCTACTAACACCATGTTTTAATACATTGGGGGTGCACACACCTATGGATAGATAGATAGATAGATAGATAGATAGATAGATAGATAGATAGATAGATAGATAGATAGATAGATACACAGACATTTGGAATTTGAGGGAAGGACATCCGGCTTTGTATGATGTAAGAAGTATTTTATTACTTTCTGAAGTCAGTGAGTCACTTCTATACTTGAAGCCGCACACAGCCCAGGCTGGATTATTCATTTTAAAGCCATTTGTTTTTTCTCTCCCACTGACGCATAACTGCATCTACCTTCCAGAAATGTAGAAATAAAAAAGCAAGGAGGCCTCAGAATGCAAGGGGTCAGACAAATAAAATAAGAGGATGAAAAGAAGCAAAACTTAATATATAAAGAAAAGCGCCCTGGAGCTCCGGCAGAGCTGGTTTTGCCCCACACCTACACTAACATCCCAGTAAATACCTTCAGTCACTCTTTCCATTTTCCCTATGCAATTACTCCTACTGTTAAACAAATTGTCCTTAAGGTACAGGAGCAAACACCGCTTTTTTTTTTTCTCTCCCCCTGTAAAAAACACAACCAGTTTTCCAGCATTACAACGCTGCTATTCCAATCTCTTTTTCTTTCTCGCTTTCCCTCTGTGCTGTGCGGCTCTTGAGGTGAACATAAGCTCCCAGTTTGATCCCTCTCACACCATTGTGCAAAAGAAGCTTTAAATCTTCAGCATTTAAGTACACAAGAACAGAAAAAAGAAGGAGAGAGAAAGAAAAAAAACAAAAAACATAAAGTCAAGTTGCAGAACGCAGACACAACAATGTAAAGCGGAGTGCCGGCATAAAGTAGACGAATATGAACCTAAAGGCTTAGACAGTAATAGATTTTATAAAAGAGTGATTTCCCAAGAGTACTCTACATTCTAGTCTAGCTGTACAGATTCCTCACACAGCTCCATGACTGGCTTTAAATATCGTGTCACAAAGAACAAAAAAAAATCACACATGGAAATAATGATGGAATGATACTAATAATACAATAATTCTATTGTGCATACATTGTACACAAAAAAAATGATACATATAGAAAATACATATCTTTCCATCTCGGTCTACCTATCCACCTTTCTTTTTCTGATAGTCCAGCTATCTATCTATCTATCTATCTATCTATCTATCCTTATCTATCTATCCAACTATCCTTATCTATCTATCTTACTCCAAATACATTTATCACTATTTATCACTATATATAACTAGTCAGATAAATACATACAACGTATTTATCGGACTCGTTATATATAGTGATAAATAGTTCTTCCTATCTTTCATTCTCTCTATTTCTATCTATCTGTATCTATCACTTCATACCTATCTACCTATTCCTATCTATCTATCTATCATGCATATAGCAATAAATAGATAGCTATATAACTAGTCAGATAAATACATACCGGTACATTTGGAGTGGGATAGATAGATATATTAATAGATAGATAGTTTTTAGATGGATACATAGAGGGATAGATATATTGATATATAAATAGATAGATAATTGTTCTTTTGATATATCCATCACGATATTTAGCTAGGTAGATACATACATATGGACTGATAGATATATTAATATATAATATAGTTTTTCGATAGATACATAGAGATAGATAGGTATGTACGGATAGACAGATAGATAGATTAGAAGAACTATCTATCTGTCTATCTATTCATCCATATCTATCTATCTTAATGTATCTATTGAAAAACCAACTTAACTATTAATATATCTAATCACTACACATGCATGTATCTACCTAGCTAGATATGGAGATGGATATATCAAAAGAACTATTATCTATACATACCATCTATCAGTTTATTTATTCCTACCTCTCTCTATGTATCTATCAAAAAACTATCTTATCTATTAATAGATCTATCACTACATATATATGTATCTACCAACTATTATCTATCTATCTATCTATCTATCTATTCCACTGCAAATGTATGTATTTATCTGACTAGTTATATATCCATCTATGGCTATATGCATGATAGATAGATAGATAGATAGATAGATAGATAGATAGATAGATAGATAGATAGATAGATAGATACTTTGAAAAACATGGAAAATAAAATACATCTCCAATACATAACTCACAAATCTTATAGCTCCCTAAAACCAATGAACGTGGATGCCACTATTAAAGTGAATACACAAATGAAGAAAAATCACGATGTGGTTCAGACATTATCTATGTCGCGGTGGCAGGGAATGTGAATCTTGCAGAGCAGAAAGAAAAAGAAAAAAAAAGAAGAAAGAAAAGACACAGTGACTTATTTCTACTGTTCAGAACTAGCCACGCGTGGTGCCAATGCTTAAAAGGCATGCCTTGCAACAGCCTATAAAAGCCATCACCCTGCTTAAATCATGGGCAACCCTCAGAATTCAGCCACTAAGACTGGGGCACAGAAGCCGGGGATTTAAACTTCCCTCATCCAGCCAGAGACCTGCAGGAATAAAAGGGAAAGTAGGAGCAAGGTTTGAAGCTGAGGAGGGGCGCACACTATGAAAAGTGATGCTCCTCCAACACTTACTGAGAGCAGGCAGAAGAGTCCGGAGTCAGTTTGCAGCCTCCTTGCAGTATTGCAGAGTGTTTCTGGCTGTTTGAGGGAAGCGGGGGTTGTAGAATGGCGAAAAAAAAATATGAATAAACAGGAAGTGCTGTGAAGCTGTAGATCACTTTAAAGTGAAAACTCAGTGCAACATTATCCTTTGTAGGCAACAAGATGGGTTGTCAACAGTAGCTAAGGCTAGAGCCACTGAAAAGAGACCACAGAAATTCCTCCAGTGACGCCTCACATACAATAATTGAAGGCAAAAAAAAAAAAAGGCAAAAAGATCAGTTGATGCAGGTAGTTGTAGGACATTATAAAACTTAAATACTAAGACAGAATTCCCCCCCCCCCCCCCTTTCCTTTTCTGACCGCAAGTTCCATCTGTAGGCACATACCAAACTAATTACATCGGTATACTGGACCAACAAACATTAAAATACACTTCATTTCTTCCCCTTTCCCTTTCTTCTCTTCTAGACAGCTAAATGAGCTCATTGTTCAAATAAGTCCATATATCCCCCCACCCCCCTTATGTGATGAAATACACACGACAAACTGGGGTCTGTTGGTTTCTTGCACTCAAATTCTTCACCATGGCTGGTTAAAATCATCTCAATGGTGTGACATCGCTTTCGGGTAACCCTTTAAGAATCAACTGTTGGTGAACTACAAGTTTCAGCATGCCCTGTACATAACTTCTATAGGTGGTCTACCCTAGGAGGAAAAAAAAAAGGACTCTGAGATAACCCAATGCCTAGTCATGAACTGTTCCTGAATTGTGGGGCGGTTGCAGTTTTTGAGGATTTGTTTCTGGAAAATGTACTAGGAAAGAGTCATGTCCAAAATCAGGAAGGAAGGTCAATTCTGTAAAACTCATATAAGGAAAACGGGTGAAGTGGTACCCAAGTGGTATCGCTATTTACCTGGGGCCTCCCGATATCAGGTTGGCATAGTTCTAAGGCCTTGAAAGCCTTTAGATCGTGACAGTGTCCAATCAAATTTATGGCATACATCCCTTTCTTGGATTGGACAGGTGTTGTGGAAATTCCCATAGACATCTAAGGGACCAACAGATAGTTTGGACTGGCTGCAGAGAAAAGCATGAAGGATAAAAGCATGCAGGTTCTTCTATGAACCTTCTCTATCAGAGAAGTTTAAAGTAAAATAGGCAAAACTTTTTAGGGAGATTTACCTTCACTTCCTGTTCTATAGCCAAAACAGGAAGTGATAGGAAATCCCTGCAAATTAAGGGAAACCATTGAGCCCCCCTAGGTCATCAGAACTAGTGTCCTGATTCTAAGATGTCTCCTCTATTTCTGTTCTGGGACCACCCAAAATTTGGGATTTTTATTTACTTTCACTTTTGATGATAATAGAAAAACAGGACAAATAGAGAAGGTGAATCTCCCTAACAGGGGCAGAGGTAGCAGGTGTTCAAATCCATCTCCAAACTAAAAAAGAAAAGAAAAAGTTTTGCCTTTAGTTATACTTTAACTATGTGGTGCATTAATTAATAAAAAAATTGAAGAATGTTTCATCCTGAAAAACTGCATATATAGTCTTTATGTGCAAGTGGGGCAAAATAAAATGTTATTTGGCTATTTTCTCTACAGGTTAAATGTTATTCATTCATATGAGTAGAATGGATCAGGAAAATGTTGCCTTGGGCCACTAGATGGAGCAGATGATCATAGTAAATATGTATTTATTTCCTACGTTTCTATAAAGCTGAGACAATCCCATTGCTTCAACTGTATCCCAAAACAGTTACATTCAAGGCATGCCATGAATAATAACGGTCACAGTTGCTTTTTATCTCCACCAATGGCTGGTGTCATAAGTGATCACATGTGCAGCACCATGGGAACTGCAGATCAAACAGAGGCGAAGATGGCAGCTTCCTTGCCTGTAAAGGATAGGAGCTTTAAATTTAGTTTTTTCAAAAAAGGTTCAGAACAGTGACTCTTCTGTCTTTAAATCCCGATTCCATCTGACATTTCTTGTTTTGGATAGAGTAGGAAAGAGTTAGAACCTTTGACAGGTTTCTATAGCTTTCTGTCCTCACAGAGGAAATGTCCTCATACATCCTATGTCAGGGATTTCCTTTCAGAAAGCTGGAGATCCGTGGATGTGGATGGTCTGATCTATAACATATTTGGGCACCCACAATAACAGGCCAGTCTGGTGGGTTCATCTTTAAGATGTGAGCACAAGAATCCAAACCGCAAAGGGGACAGCAGAAGCAATCTCCCAATCCAAAAACCAAAGCGTGTGCCGGTACAACCTTCATATCATCCACACTGGTAATTCAATCTTGGCCATCTAATGTCTTTGAAAGTCAAAAGAAGCCCACACCCGGGTAATTTATAACGGAAAATATTTAAAATAACCTTTCTTGTTCAAATACGGGCCTGTGTATGGAAACTGAAAGGGCCCGTTCACACTTTTTGCCAACCTACAAGAAGAGGGAGGGGGATTCTCTATAGGGGCCTTTGGAAAGACAGTGTGCATTTGCAAGATGCCATGGCCCATAGACCAAGGAAGATGACTGCAGAACCGCCAGTGAAGGTCGTGGTTGGTAAAGAAGGTTACCAACTTATCTGAGGTTTGCAGTAAAAGGTTTAGCACCCGGTGCCCAAGATACAGCCCAAAAGCCACTTTGACACTTTTTGCGCAGCCCTAGGAGCCCCTGCAAACAGTAGTCTCGTTTTTCCTTACCTAGGTACTTACTTAGGCTAGGTAAGGGAAAAAAAAATCTATGACCTGGTTGTTAGTAGTTGTATGGTTTGGTTTATTTCTATCACACTATTTCCATACTGTGAAACATGCTGTGATTGCTGTACTTGTTATAACTTATGGTCTGGTGAATGTATATCCAACTAAGCTGGTGGCACTTGCTGGATGGTGGAAGATTTTCTTTATTAAAATATATAGGGACTTCTGTTTAAAGTGGTTGTAAACCTCAGACATTAAACATGATATCCCTCTATAGTGTGTACTTGTCTCAATCCAGAGCACTGGTTGTCATTTCTGTCTGCCGCCCCATTCCTCTATCAGCATGAATCACTTCTGACATGTTTTCCTGACACCAAGAGAAAAAAGGTGACAGGGGAGGGATCTCCAGTTGATTGACAGACTCTTTATCTTGTGTTCTGTGTGAAGGGGGGGGTCCCTTCCCTCCAATCAGCTTTCAGACCTCGCCTAACGGATGCAACTTCAGCTTTCCACTCCCTGCTTTTCACAGCTGAGAGATCCTGTGTAAATTATGCATGGATTTAGGGAAAAGACGTTGCCGATAAACAGGTGCAACTAATGTAGGAGGATTTGTTTCATCTCTGTGTACCACCTGGGGCCAGTCACTTCACTGGGTATATGAAGGGGTTTACAACAACTTTAATAGAGACTTCAGGTGTGGCACATTGAACACTATTTATGGTAAATGTTCTGTATGTTTTTTTGTCATATTTTTTGGCACTGCATCCTTTTAGGGTGTCTATATTTTTAATTGCCCACAGTCTTCTGGGAAACTTGTGTAGCGGGTGTCTCACAATATAACTGTCAGGGACCTGCTGGAGGGCTTTTGCTCGCGTGCATGCGCGCTCCTGCAGAGGCCAGGCAACAGCATCCATCCATGCCTGTGCGCCGACGTGCATCTGTTGCGCATGCACAGGGTGCGCGCACGTTAGCGCTACTTGGTGCCATTATGCCTTTAAAAGGTCAGCAACTGCAGTGATGCATTGCTGTCTGATCTGCAGCTCTGTACCAGTAATCTGCATACCTGTTATCTGTTACCTGTACCGACCCGGCTCTGCTTGACCATCCGATATCTCCAATCCTGACCTTGGCTTGTCTTGACTCTGCTCAGTCTCCTATTTGCCTACCTGCTGCCAGACCTTGCCTGTACCTCTGACCACGCTTAAGCCTGCTGAATCTTACCGTCTGATTACTTGCTCTGACCCGGTTTGTCTGACCCTGCTATTGTCTGCTGCTCTGTGTGCACCTAACCCGGCTTGTCTCACCCTGCTCCAGCTTCCTGCTGTTCCTGTACCTGCCAGCTCCCGGGTCGCTGACCTGCAATCATCTCCTCTGCTGCCTACAGTTCCAGCCATCCCTGTAGGATCATCACCTTGCCACTGTGCCAACCACTACATCTACCTCAGGCACTCCTACCTCGCTGCGCTCCCGAGTTCACTGTCCTCTCTCCAGTGACTTCTGAGCCAGGCTGTAAGAGAGGTCTCCTCCTACAAGTCAGGCTCTACGATCAGGTACGTTCTGTACATAACAATAACCTGCAAAATCTCGCCAAGTTGGCCAGAGCAATGTACACAGGCTTTCCAGCTTCAGTTAGGGAGAAGTTGCCTGTCATGTCTGGGGTTTTTTACACCCCTCCTCCCTCTTTTCACAGACTTGAGGGAGTGTAATATGAGCTGACACACACACAGCTCTGGATTCAGTGACTTCTATTGTGTTCCTATGGCTGGAGAGGAAAACCAATTAAGAGCAGAGTTACAACAGACAATGGAGGAGAATGTACAGAACTGAGGAGAGCACCAATGGATTCCGGGACATGAAGTTCTCACACCAAACGGCCCCATAGACTGGTACACAGGGAGAACTACAAACCCACACTGCAACTGTGCTACCAGAATGCAGTGCGCCACCGCAAGTCCTGCTGGGGAATCTGATATAAGGACAAGCAAGGCCTCAGCACTCTCTGGACGCCATCTTTCAACAGGCAAGAGGCCTGCTGTGAGCGTGCCTAGGCCAGAGAAGCCTGGGCCTAAAGTTGGAGGGCGGATCGCAGCCGGAGGGATCCTTGTGGACCGCATCGCTGACTGAGACAGAGAGGGGACCGTCCTATGCTCCACCGCATTTGATGCCATCCATCCACCTACACCTTGTAAGCGGCCGCGCGGTGAACCGGCGACATCTTGCCTGACGGTGATACCAGTGAGGAGAGGACTCTTAGTAGTGAGAAGGCACTTGCCTACCAACATAATTAACTGAGTTATAGAAGAGTGGTCCCTAAAGTCCCACTTATACTTGCTGACACTTGCAGTGCCACAGATAGGGATCCTTTGCACCCGAGAGTGGGACAGCGGATTGGGAGAACGAGCGTTTCCATTACTTCTACTTTACATTCACCGAGTGATTACTTTCCCTCTTCACGTATTGTTTAAAATAAAATTTAAGTGCACCAACAGAGCTAGTAGAAGACAAGTTGAACTTAAAGGAACAGTTATCACTTCAACGTTTGCTATAAAGGGATACGCACCAGTTTGAACTGTCCACTAGAGGCAGCCATATAGCCATAAGAACTCTAACGCTTGATGTAACTGTTTATATTGCTTTTGTTTGTTCTGCTGTTATAGTGAGTGTGTGTGAGACTTGGTGGGGAAGTGTCCCAGTGCCGGTATCATAGCATTGGGAGATTCCTCCACCATACACTTACTCAGAACTGACCCAGGTTATTGTAATTGGGTCTTGTGATTTAGAAACCTTGAACCAGTTATGTAAATTGACTTTGCAGGGATCTGTGTACAGTCAATTATATCGGTATAACCATTGTTCTACTCTTTTCCAAGTAAACATTTTACAACTGGTTAAGTTACATCTTGTGTGGAACGCTATCTATTGCAGCTGAGAGTCAGGTGACCAGTGCCAAGGTAACGGTAACTATACATATTACAGTGTGGTGTTGCTGTGGTCCTCTCTGACATTGGGTCCCACATCCATATTGTTATCCAGTTGTGGCAAGGGGGGTTCGAGACAAATTTCTGGGGTTGACAGGCAGAGTGCAGACCCAAAACTAATACCAGCAGCTCCTACGGGGGTAGTGCTACACTTGCATCACATATCCCAGGAGGCACTGCTGTATTGCTCAGCTCATGAGCTTGTGGTGCATTATAGGGTGACCATCTATCTATTCCTGGTCCATGCAGTGGGTCCCTGATATGGCGATGTGGCGTGTATGCCATTCGGAAGTCATCTGCAAGAACTCGGAATAGAAAGTCGATGAGATGGCAGGACCAGCAGACCGCTACAAAACACTGCTGGGTTCCCGGGGTGAAAATGGTAAAAGTGGGAAAACAACATGGTGAGGTCTCCCATATATTCTTCAATTTGTAAAAAAAAAAAAAGTTTTTAGTTTTTGGGGTTTTGCATGTTTTGTGCATTTTGTAAACACATTATTTAGAAGGGCACGTACTATTGGTATCTAGTATGCAGCTCTATACAGCTTCAGCTAATAATAAATTCTCTACAGGCAAGTGCTACGGCACATATCGCAATGGTACTATCTTCTGACACACAAAAAAAGACTGTCGCCTTGACATCATAGGAACAGAATGGTCGCTCGTGTGATGTTTCTAGTGCTCAAGTGGTTCAATAATTCATAACACACAAGAAGCCCATCTAGTGATGACTACAAATGAGTAAATGGCCTCTTCCTAATCAACTCAACGCGGTCTCCTGTCATGTGGGTGACATTTCACATATATGTGAAATGGATAAGCAGGTTGTCTATGCCGCTACATGAGGATGAAGAGGCCCAGCAGCCATTTTTTATTTCTTTGGCGAGTCTCGTTTTGTAGTAATAGTGTCGGGGGGGGGGGGGGGTGACATTGCTGTCACTGGGTGCTAAACCTACACTAAAATGATGTTCCGGAGGCTGTTGGCAGCTGTTTACATATGCCAATTTATTTTTTTATTTTTTCTCAGATTTTTTTTTGTTTAACAAGTATTCATCATCTTTTGATCTCACATTCAAAGCAACAGAAGCCTGATAGACATGCGAGTCTTAAAGCAAATCCAGACGCTGCCGATAAACCCACCACGTATGACAGGCAGGAGCATCTAAAGCTTATAAAAATGAGTAGAACAGCATGTCGTCTGAGTATTACAATAGCGGAAATCAAGAGATATATTAGGTTGAAGTGATCAGCCACAGAAAGAAAAAAAACAAAACGGTTCAAAAGGCAAATCATACAAACAAATGATGGGCTACTAGGGAAGGATGGGGAGGTCTATTTTGCAGATATAACATGGGTTTAATCTTGAGATCTTCAGTGGGAATTGTTAATTATTAAAAGGAGAAAAAAAATAATATATATATATATATATTTATATATTTATATATATATATATATATATATATATATATATATATATATTATTTTTTTTATTAAATTCAAAGTAGATGCACTGGGTCTTATAAAAAAAAAGTGAGTTTTCTTCATCTTTTGCTGCAATCATTGCTACTGATCTCCTGCAGCCACTTTGCAGCTACCTCTCGCCTACATGACCTCCAACGATGGCTGCATGGCATTCCTTAGAGAGGGGTGTCCTGATGGAGACGAAATTTGAATTCTGAATTTGTTGAAATTGCCATTTGTAGTCTCCTTTTAAAGCCTGTGTGATTGAGTTATATTGCAGCAGCACATTTGGGAGATGCAGACCGAGCGTTGTTACCGTATAACAGAAAGTGCCTGTACATGGACTATTATGGTAAGTTTACCAGGTCTTAATTTAAAGTGATATGCCGCGTAAACACGGTCGGAATTTCCAACAACAAATGTTCGATGTGAGCTTTTTGTCGGAAAATCCGACCGGCTCCATCGGACATTTGCTGTCGGAATTTCCGACAACAAATGTTTGAGAGCTGGTTCTCAATTTTTCCGAAAACCAAAGTTGTTGACGTAAATTCCGATCGCGTGTATCCAATTCCGACGCACAAAAATTCTACGCATGCTCGGAATCAATTCTACGCATGCTCGGAATCATTGAACTTCATTTTTCTCGGCTCGTCGGTGTGTTGTACATCACCGCGTTCCTGACGTTCGGAATTTTCCGAGCAACATTTGTGTGACCGTGTGTATGCAAGACAAGTTTGAGCCAAAATCCGTCGGAAAAACCCCCCACGGTTTTGTGGTCGGAATGTCCGATCGTGTGTACGCAGCATTACTAAACCCAGGAGCCTGTATTCACTATATCTGGTGTCCCACAGTACACAGAACATGGAAAGGCAATTATTTTAGTAAATATAACCTGCCAAATACCTTTTCTCATCAGCAGTATATAGCAGTCTATTAGTGTCTGGTTAAAGCTTGTAGGAGGAGTTTTTATTCTCCTCTGACTGTCCTAAGAGGTTGCATGACCCCTGACCCTCTGTCTGGATAGTGCCGATTGGCCCTGTGCTGATCACATGCACCCTCCCAAGAAGAAAAAAAACTCTGTAGCAATACACACCAAACATGAGCATGTGCAGAGTGCCCCCAAGGCTCCGTTCTATCAGAAGATGGATTGGGGACAATGAAAGAAGGGGAGGATCAAAAAGCCTATTTACACAATGCAGAGGATATAGAAAACTATTTTTGCATTTCCATTAGAGCTGAACTTCTGGATAAGCAAATGTTTTTCTAAATACAAGAGCCATGTGTATTCTTACTTGAATCTTGGTGTGCTTGGTGTATTTCTTCCCGATCTGTGCAGTAATCCAGCTTCATACTTTGTCCCTGTGCAGGAGCTTCCTGTAATAAAGACTGCTGATTGCTACTCTCCTTGTTCAGGATGACTGGTCTTGTATCTGCCCCCTCCTGTAGTGGGTGGGGTCTGTCAAGTCCCTCCCACAGCTTTGTTCTCTGCACAGGTTATGTACAGCACAATGATTATAGCAGTACCACTTTTACAAGGTAATATCTGGGGCTGCAAATGCATTTGGGGTGCATAATTTATTGATTTATTTCCATTGTGGCTATGAAAGGAAAAATGTAAATAAAAAAAATTAGCCAGAGTTCAGTTTTAACATGTTAAAGCTTTTATGAGACTTTAGTGATTGGGTTTAAGTCTATTATAAACACTTGCTTTTATTTTTCTAAACAGACATAATCCTTACTTTGGATGAAATGGAAATACGTATCCAGTAAATTTATAGGGCATCTTTACTCTAACAGCTATAGTAGATGCAGTAGGGGGGGACACAAGAACTATTGTACCCCCCCCCCCCAAACAAGGGTAGCAGGTCCACTTCTAGGCGATGCACTGCGCTGCTGTACAGTGACGTGATCCTGTACGATGAGCCGCAATAAAATCAGCATGCATGTATTTTAGCGCAGCTCCAGGCTGCATTGCAGTGTGAATGGGACACATAGAAAACAATTGTTTTCTGTGTGTCCTTGAGGTGACAGGCATTTTACAATGCAGTAAAACGCTGGTCAACACACTATGTGCGAATTCAGCCATGCCAGCAGGGAAGAAAGCTTGCTGGTCATGTCAATAAGGGCTGGTTTCTTAATTAAATAAGTAGGAAATGTTCACTTACTGTAGTGAATAAGGTAAAGCTGTGTTCACTTCAAAAATCCAATCATATAAAGCAGAGGCCCCAAACTTTTCAGTACAAGGGCCACATTGTATATTTTACAAATATTAAGAGAAAACTTTTTTTATCAATCAATAGTTAATAAACATTTTACTTGGATCTTTTTTAATCAAAAGATAACTCCCCAGCAGAGTTCCTCTCACATCAGGGTGCCAAACAAAGCCCACTTTACATCAGAGTCTACCTTTGGAGTCCTCCCATACATCAGAGTCCCCTCTTACAATGAGGTCTCCCTCAGAGCCCCCCCTACATCGGGGTCCTCAGCAGAGCAACCATTACATTGGAGCCAACCTTAGGATTCCCCCTCTTCTAAAAGGGTCTCAATCAGAGCTCTTTCTACATCTGGGCCACAACACAGCCCCCCTTACCTTTGGAACCCACCCCCACCATCAGAATCCACCTTTGGGTCTTCCCATACATCAGAGTCCCCCTTCCATCAAGGTCTCAGTCAGATCCCCCCTTACGAGATCTCCATCAGAGCCCCCCTACATCAGGGTCCCCAGCAGAGCCCCCCTACATCGGGGTCCCCAGCAGAACAACCATTACATTGGAGCCAACCTTAGGATTCTTCTGTTTTAGCAGGGTCTCGGTCAGAGCCCCTTCTACATCAGGGTCCACATCAGAATCTGTCTTACATCTGGGCTCCAACACAGCTCCCCTTACCTTTGGAGTCCCCCTTCCCACATCAGAGTCCACCTTAGGCGTCCCCCTTTACATCCGAGTACTCCTTACATCAGGGTCCACCTTAGAAGTCGCTGCTTACATCCGAGTCCCCTTACATCATATTACTGTAGCGGGTATTTGAATTTGGGGAAGGCATCTGGGTGGTTGTGTAACCCAGATGCACCAATTGCTAGGGGATCCGAGACCCTTTTCTGGTTCTTGGAGTACTCTGGTGGTGTGAGGTTCCTTGGGTCAACAGGTGGCGCTGTTGCCCTGGGCCGGAGCTGAACTCACACTGCAAGACTGTACCTTTTTGTCCTTCCCTGGAGCTGGTACAGCGGGGCGGGGAACCCGCTGTGACGCAAAGGGAGAGGTCATAAAAGGGGCGGACACCCTGACCTTGGGTTCAGAGTCGGAGGACACGGCCGCACCCAGGCACCTTCAGCTTGGGTGCTGGCGTTCCGGTGTTCTGGGCCTAGGCGCCCTTGGCCTAACCGGAGCGGAGATGGAGTCCATCTCAGGCACCTTTAGCCTGGGGTGAGGTACTATGGCGGATGCCTGGGGCTCAGTACCTTCAACTGAGTTCCGCGAGGGTGGAGGAATACGAGGGGGGCCCTAACTCCTTGGGTGCCCGTGTCTGAGTTCATGAGGACTGGTGCGCAGTAACTTCTCCGAAGAGTCCGGCGCAGCATCGCTGGTGATGGAGAGGCCTCCATTTCTCCCTTGGACGGATTTCTTCCTCTGACAGGGGCAAAGTGAGCGAAGGTAATTCACGTTCTATATTACCTAGTCAGTGGCAGTGACTATTTACCACTGGTGACAGCACAGTGGGCAGTAGCAAGAAGGGAAAGGATTGTGCCTCGATCTGTCCCCCCCATTATTCAAAAGGAGAAAAACTGTTTTATTGCTTGGCAAGAAGAATAAAACTGAGTTGTACCTATTCACTGTGTGGAACTTGGGTTACTAAGCGAAGGAGTCAGGGACGAAGGACTGGACTTGACTCTAGGACACCTACACAAAAGCCCAATCTTCTGGCCTTCACCTCTTAGTTACAGAGGACATGGGCCGTGGTGTGCATCATCTCTCTCTCCCAGGTACCCCTAGACAACAGCCATACAACTGATATAGCAAGGGAGGGGGGTGAGGCCGCTACATTACTTATCAGTGGTCTGCTCTTACATTGCTGACAGCGTGGCTGTAGCCAGTGTAGCAGCAGGGTCAGAGCTGGAGCAGGTATGGATAGGAAGTTCTGTCCTAGTCCTGGGGCAAGCACGTCATCGGTTGCTAGGATGCTGGAGGTCCTAGCAAACCACTTCTTGAAAAAAGACAGCGCAACGGGGGAAACCTCACCGTAACCGGTCAGATGCAATCTTGTAATGGACCAGAGTTGGCCCCTGGGCCGTAGTTTGGAGACACCCGATATAAAGGCAAAGTTCTGTAATTTTTTTACAATTTCCTTCTGCTTTCAGTATTTAAAGTAAAGGAAAATTCACCCTATTCACTAAGTTAAGTAAATATTCTCAAATTCTTTAGTAAATCAGCCCTACTATGCGTGAAAACATTACTGAACAGCAAAATAGGCAAACATTATGGCTTTTTAGGAAATTTCAAAACACGGCTCTCTTAGTTGCCCTTAAACTGACCCCTAGTGATGGGGAAGGATAAGTCCTATCACCTTTGATTTATTGGTGGCACTGAGATTCTTACATGCTTATTCTGAGAGGTAAAAAAGTCAAATCAGCCAATCCGAGGACAAAATGAAACAACATTAAGAAAAAAGCCCATCACTGTGACCTGCCCCAGTACTATAGCACACTGCAAACATCTATACCACTCTGAGTGTGGCTGTTTATATCCATAATATCGAGGTGGCTTGTTTGACCAAGGAGACATTGCAAGTCTATACCTACTTGTAATGCCAGTAACTAGAGGGAGAATCTACACATGTCTATATTAAATATATTAATCATAAGGGGCTCAGTGCACCTAAAAGTGATATTTTAGTTATAAGTGGAGCTTGGTAGGCTGAATCAGCCACCGACTTTTTATACTCATGGTGGGATCTCTCTCCCATAAATCCTGACTGTTCCTGTCCACCTGGGAGTAATAGGTGCTCCTGCCTGTGTGCTCCAGTTCCTTCGGTTACATTCTCCATACACAGTAAAAAAAAGTTCTAAATCTATAGATATGGTGGAAAACCCTCATATTGGCCACAGCAGCTGTGCACACCTGGGAATTCCGTGCAGACATCTCCCCAATAGGGACCTCAATAAATAAGGCTGTGACACCCACAAAGCCAACTGAGGTGGTCATCTCACACCGCACTCATAAAGGCATGGTGGGGGGCGGCACTGAGGCCAGAGTGTTTATACCAGACATTCTGTTCTCAGTGCGTGTTCAGCCCAGTGAATGTTCAGACCCCTGGCTGTACAGCGTCAATGGTTGGAAGCTGGTGGCCTAAGCTGCATGGGATCATTGGTTGCTTGAATGTAGGTGGCTGGGACTTACAAAGCGTCCTTGTCAGTTGTGGCGACCTGCACCATAACAACCAATGACACTGTGTAGCTTAGGCTGCCAGGGTGCTAGCAACCAAATCATTGCATGTTCAGCCCTGTGAATGTTTACCCCCTTAGTCGCACAGTGGCATTAGTTGTTATGGTGCAGGTAACCACCTGATGCTGTGCAGCCCGGACCACCAACTTCCTTGCAAGCAATGACTCTGTGCAGCCTGGGCCACCGGCATCATAGCAACCAATGATGCTGTACAGCCCAGGCTACCAACTTCCTAGCAATCAATGACGCTGTGCAGCCCGTGCCACCATCTTCCTAGCAGTCAAGGACTCTGTGCAGCCTGGACCACCAGCATTCTAACAACCAGTGACAATGTGCAGACCAGGCCACCAGCTTCCTAGCAGCCAATGACGCTGTGCAGCCCGAGTTACCAACTTTCCAGCAGCCAATGACTCTGTGCAGCCTGGGCCATCAGCATCCTAGCAAGCAATGACACTGTGCAGACCAGGCCACCAGCTGCCTAGCAAATAATGATACTTTGCAGCCTGGACCACCATCATCCTAGCAATCAGTGATGCTGTGCAGCCCGGGCCACCAGCTTCCTAGCAATGACCAGGGGAGAGGTGGCTGGGGAGGCCACCTCAGATGGCATCCACCCTGGCATGGCTCTGTTGAGAAACAAAAATAAACTGGCACTTGTTTTACCTCTACAGCATCTACCAAAAACTGAAATATCAGTTTTGGGTGAACTGACCTTTAAAAAATGGAACAGCAAGCAAAAACTGAAAGCTGTATCAAAAATTATTTTTATGTAAACTTTTTTCTTCTTCAAACTGATGAATGTATACCTTGAGAATCACTATGGTCTTCCTGAGGAACAAATAAATGTTAATATAGCCCTCTGTTTTCTCTCCTTGTAACCTCCTCTCTACAGTCTATAATGTACTCCAGTTTAGCATCGAATCGGTTACAAGGGCTGGGGCTGAAGCAGGTTGCATGATTACTGTTAGTAGGAGACAAGATACTAACTTACAGGAAGCCAGCATCATTCTCTCCAATAATTGTTGTTAATAAATCACCGGCAAGAAAACATCCACCACCTTCTTCCCTGGGAACAAAGCTTATTTATTTACTGCATTCCTGCTACATTGCGCACAGGCAGCCGATGGAACAGTGAGGAGAACCTGCTGTGACATATACAGGAATATTGTCTTATCTGCATGAATTTACTGTACGTGAAACCACAAAGCCACATGCCGGTCCAAGGGAACCTCTTCTATATTACAATAGCTGGTTGTATCTCTGAAATGAGAACTGTCTGTGTTGCACTACAGCAACCAATCTTTTTTTTTTTTTCTTCATTTTTGTTTTGTGTACATGGAAGAACATCAGTTTAGATAAAGAACAGTTTCTCTTTATCAGGAACTGATGCAGATCTACATTGTGCTGAAACACTTGTTATCACTTCCAACGCACAAGTCAAGGCAAAATAAACACATATTCAGTGCATCTCTTCAATACATGACCGTTTCACCTAATTTTTGCCATTTAAAGGCCCCACAAGTACGGAAAAAATAGGATTTTTTTGTACTCACCCTAAAATCCTTTTCTCTGTCGTCCATGGACAAACACAGCTCCTTAAATCTTGACAAAGTGGGTTATGTTCCTGTTCATAGGAGAGGACTAGGCAGAACATGTTGGTTATCTTAAAACATGCAACTTTAACAGAGTTGAACAGCCCCGCCCAGGGGGCAGTTCCCTCCGGTCATAACCCCTCCACTCTGCAGCATGCAGCTCAGTTCGTCAAAAAGCAGTACAAACTTAAAAAGGAGGGGTGGGTGCTGTGTCCGTCCATGGACGACAGAGAAAAGGATTTTACGGTGAGTACAAAAAATCCTATTTTCTCTTTTCGTCCATGGATGGGCACAGCTCCTTAAATCTTGACAAAGTGGGACGTCCCCAAGCAGTGTCAGAAAAAAACGAGGGGTCGGAACAGCAATCAAAAGAAGACTTAACTTCACCCCAAACAAACAGAGCTCCTTAACGGAGGAGTTGCAACCTCAAACAGCCGCCTGCAAAACCTTGCGGTCAAAGGAAGCATCCAAAGATGCACTCACATCAACCTTGTAAAACTTTGAGAAAGTGTGAACAGACGACCAGGCCACCACCTTGCACACCTGTGAGACAGATGCCTGATGTCGGAAAGCCCAGGAGGCACCAATTGCCCTGGTCGAATGCGCCGTGACAGGAAAGGGAGGCGCCCCCCCCTTAAGGGCATAGGCCTGGATGACGGTCTGCCTGATCCACCTAGAAATGGTGGCCGACGAGACCGCCAGGCCCTTCTGTGGACCAGACACCGACATGAACAGTGAGTCAGATCTCCGGAATGGAGCAGTAGCAGACAGGTACACCCGCAGGGCACGTACCACGTCCAAAGTATGTAGCGCAGCCTCCTTGGGATGCGACGGCTGAGGACATAAGGATGGAAGTACAATGTCCTCAGTTAGGTGAAAAGCCGAAACTACCTTAAGAAGGAATGAGGGTTGCGGGTGTAGCACCGCTTTATCCTTATGGAGGACCAAATAAGGCGACTTGCAAGACAAGGCCGCCAATTCAGAAACCCTTCTGACCGATGTAATGGCAACTAGAAAGGCAACTTTCTGAGAAAGCGTCAAGAGAGGAATCTCCCTGATGTTCTCAAAGGGAGGTTCCAGAAGTACCGAGAGCACCAGATTCAAGTCCCACAGAGGAAGCGGTGGTCTAATCGGAGGAACCACGTGTCTGACCTCCTGTACAAACGTACTTACCAGTGAGTGAGCCGCCACGGGTCGTTGGAAGAAGACAGCCAAGGCTGAAATCTGCCCCTTAATAGTGCTTAAGGCAAGTTTCTGATCCACTCCGCGCTGTAAGAACAGCAGGATCCGAGAAACCGAATATGCCCGCGGGCGCCAATCCATCTCTTCACACATAGAGATGTATGCCTTCCAAGTGCGATGGTAGATCTTCCGGGAAGATAATTTCCGGGCCCGCAACATGGTGGAGATTACTGAATCTGACAGACCACGATCCCTTAGTACCTGGCTTTCAATAGCCATGCCGTTAAAGCCAGCGACTGTAAAGCAGGATGAAGTATGGGACCTTGAGACAGAAGGTCCTCCCGCAACGGCAGACGCTAGGGAGCATCTTCTACCAGTCTCACGAGGTTGGCGTACCAGGGACGCCGGGGCCAGTCTGGGGCGATTAGAATCACCGGAATCCCCTCGGCCTCCACTCTGCGGAGCAGACGAGGAAGCAACTTCAGTGGGAGAAAGGCATAAATTAGCCGAAACTGACCCCATGGGGCCACCAATGCGTCTGCCCAGGGATCCCCGGACCTGGCCACAAACCTTGACACCTTGCGATTGAGTCGAAAGGCCAGGAGATCCACATCTGGTGTGCCCCATTTCTGACAATGGATTTGAAACACCTCCAAGTGTAGCGACCATTCCCCTTGGTCCAGCATCTGGCGACTTAGATAGTCCGCCTGCTAGTTTTCTATGCCCGGAATGTAAACAGCCGACAGAGCCGGTACGCTCCTTTCGGGCCATCTTAGGATGTGAGCGACCTCCGACGCTGCGGCCGAGCTCCTTGTTCCTCCCTGATGGTTGACATAAGCCACCGCCGTGTCGTTGTCCGACTGGATCCTGACTAGATGCCCTTGAAGTCTCTGCGACCACTTGGAGAGGCACAGCCTGATCGCCCGAAGTTCGAGGACATTGATTGGTAGGAGAGATTCTTCCGGAGTCCAGCGGCCCTGGGCCGACTGAACCCCCAGACTCCCCCCCCAACCGGTCAGGCTGGCGTCCGTTGTAATCACAGTTTAGTGGAAAGGAAGGAAAGACTTCCCGGACCGAAGAGCCGGGGATGTCAGCCACCAAGTCAGAGAGGCCCTGACTAGGCGACTTACCTGAATCTGATGATCCATAGACAATGGGGATTTGTTCCATTTGGATAGAATCTCCTTCTGCAGCACCCGAGTATGGGATTGGGCATACGGTACTGCCTCGAAGGAGGCTACCATGAGTCCCAGGACTCTCATGCAGGGAGAAAAACTCTCGCCTCTGATGAGTCCATAATCAGCCCCAGGTATTCTAGGCGGTGAGTCGGAACTTACACCGACTTCTGGAGGTTCAGTATCCAAATTCTTCCAGTCAGGGCAGACAGACGAGACGGTAGGAGAGGAAGATTTGAGGGAAAGAATCTGTTTGGTGGACAAGAAAGAAACTCGATCTTGTACCCTGAAGTGATCACTTCGCAAGCCCACTGGTTGGAAAGCAGGGAGGTCCACCGAGCTGCGAACACGTCCCCCCACCCAAGCATTGGGTGGGGCAAGACTTCATGTGGAAGCGGATTTGTTTGCAGGCTTGGATTGCTTGCGCAACCAGGGATGCTTCTGTCCCCCAGCTGAACCTTTATCGGCTTGGGAGGGTCTGCTAGCGGGCCCCTACTAACGAAAATACCACTTTTGTGTGGGGAAGGAAGGCCCCTGTTTGCGGGGTGGCCCTTTACCCTTGGTGGACTGATAAGTGCTCCCACGAGTGCTCTGTCCTGCACTGACCCGGACGAGGAGTCCTCCTCAGTGCCCGGACGGTCCTGGTCCACGTCTTGTGACGCCTCAGAACAGGGGTCCTGTGCTGCAGCCAGGCCCGAGTCAGAGTCAGAACATTCCCCAGGAGATGGCGGAGTGAGGGGGAGCTTTTTACCCCCCTTACGCCCGCATGCCACTTCCACCCTGGCAACAAATGACTCCAGGATTGTCAGACACTTGTGACAAAAAAAGTCCACCCTCCTAGCTGCGCTGACCGGGGGAGTTACCCAGGGACTCACCACCCAGTCAGAGACTGCTCAGTGCCGTTTGTCCGCCTGTCTCACACACTGTGTGTGACTGAAGTGTTCTGTGAGGTAAATATCGCTATTCGCACCATTCAGGGAGCCTCCAGCACTAGAGGGCAAGCCATACAGTGAAAAACCACATCCAAAATGGCCGCCGGACTCCTCAGAAAAAAAAAGGGTGCGGGCTACAATAAAATGGGCGCCCGCAATGAAGACCTGCGCTACAGCGCAATGTAAAATAAAACCACCAGAAAATGGCGCCCGTGCTACAAAAAATGACGTCCGAGCACCTGAGGTGGACGAGAAGGCCGCAGGGACGCCGAGCGGAGGCTCCCCAGAAAACACAGCACCCCCACAGAAGCAGACCCTGACAGCTGCACAGCCCCCAACCGGGATACGGAGACCCCCACAGGCACATCCGGCCAATGCAGAGGTCCCGCACTGGGGAGGAAGAAAAGAAGGGGGACAGAGGGAGGGAAAGGGAGGACAGGGGACCCCCTAATGACCCTCTAAGAAGCCCAGCTGTTCCAAACTAACACAGAACAGGAGGAACTGTACTTACCCGTCCACGCGTGGACATGCTGGTGCGTTCCAGACAGACTCACTGCCGGACATACGGAGTGGCTGTCGGCCATGGCCCACTGTGATTGAACCCAGAGTAGGTCAGTCATATGTGGGCCCCGGAGCAAAAAAACTCACCGGCCACCCCTGGAGCAAACGGGGCATGTCGTGGCCGACAAAGCGCTCAGCTAAGGTCTGCTCATGCTCGAAGGCTGGACTGGGGAGACTACCAGGATCTATAATATCCAGCTTGTCACCCAGCCGGCACTTGATAGAAGATCTCAGGATCAAAAAATTAAATAATAAAATATAAAAAGTAAAAATTTCTGTAGGACTCTGGGCCCAAGGGGGAGCCAGGTCCATCTCCTCTACTAGGCAGAAAAAAACTGAGCTGCATGCTGCAGGGTGAGGGGTTTTGACCGGAGGGACCGCCCCCTGGGCAGGGCTGTTCAACTTTGTTAAAGTTACATGTTTTAAGATAACCAACATGTTCTGCCAAGTCCTCTCCTATGAACAGGAACATAACCCACTTTGTCAAGATTTAGGGAGCTGTGTCTGTCCATGGACGAAAAGAGAAATACCAGTTAAATTGCCAGAAATGCACTCTTCTCCTAATTTACTATTGTGGGCTGGTGTTTCGTCAGATATGGCGACCCGTCAGGAAGTGACGTTTCATTGCCGTCATCCGGCTACACCCTGCACTCGTCCATAGTAAGGATACACTGGAAAGGGGGTAAGCGGACATCTTGTTACACCCACCGGAGGTTTACATTTTACATGTTTTTTTAACAGCAAACTGACTTTATATAGTGAAATACAGTACTTACAACTCCGTCTTACTGTTTAGATGTTGAATCTTAAAAGCTGCGTCAAGCATGCTAATCTTACAGGTTTGTCAATATGACAGAAGTTTGCTGCTTTTAAAATTCAACATGTAAACATTCACACAGAGTTATGAGTACTGTATTTCACTATATAAACTCAGTTTACTGTTAAAAAACGTGTAGGATGCAAAACATCTTACACCCGATGGGTGTAACAAGATGTCTGCTTTCCCCCTTTTCAGTGTATCCTTACAATTGACGAGTGCAGGGTGTAGCAAGATGGCGGCAATGAAACGTCACTTCTGTTACACTTTCTGACGGGTCGCCTAATCTGATGAAACACCGGCAACACACTTTGTGCACTGGTGGTCACAGCCCTGCCCACAGTATTTTGCTAAACTACTTAATTACTCCCACTGTCTTCTTATACACAGAATAAGGACTAATTGACTTGTAGTCCAAGGTAGGAACAGGGAAGGGTAAATAGCCTTGTTGAAATAATGCAGGCAGAGAGTATAGGGCAAATAACAGCTCTGAATTTCTGGTAGGACTAACCAGTATTATTTTTATCAAACAGATATAACAAAACGCTTTCATTGGTATATTCAATGAACTAAAAGGTAGAGAATTGGAGAAGTTTATTGTTAGGGTTTACATACACTTTAAATTTTACAACACTACTTATGTACGGCTATCGGCGCGGCTGTGTGCAGCCCACATTAGGCTGAGCTTCTTCAAAATGTTAGAATGCTCAGTTCACATTAATGCAACTCCACAGTCGCACAATTTCGAGCGCGACTTTACATTCTCTGACACTCAAGTCACAAAAAAGTAACATCAAAGTAGTGCAGAAACCTTTTCAAAGTTGCTGCAACTTTAAATCACTTAGATAGGAACAGATGCCATTGGAATTAATTGGCTGCCACTTTCATGTGTCCAAAGAGGCTTGACAAGTTGCACTAGTGTGAATAGACCCTAAAGAACAATGGTGATATTTAAGTGCATAAACTCATAACAACCCAGCGGAATATAATAACTGATGACCCTGACATTGCATATGTGTATGGTGCTCATGTTAACAATCTCTGGATAGCTAGATCCCTGGTGCTTAATCCGTGACCCAAGGGCAGTATTTGGACCGTTGGTAGTTAGTTACTGTGCAGCCCTCAGGCCCAGGGCTGGCGCCAGCATTAGGCTGCTTAGGCAGCCTTTTTAGGGCACCAGGATGGGGAGGGGGGTCAGAAAAATCCAAACCCCAGCCTCTTGCTGGGGATTCAGATTTTTAACCCCTTCCCGGTGCCTGTACACAACAGTCTACAGAGAGCCCCTGGGGCCTCGTACTAACGATTGGGACCTGGGATTCCTGGTTACTGATCACCTGATTGCTGTTATAGCCTCTGATTGGGTATCACAGTGATCAGTCACTGTGCATCCTGCCCATGTTTTTTTTTTTCTTCTCTGAACGGAGAGAAAGATACAGTACATTGAATTTTTCTCTCCTTGCCAGGGGAGAAAGATGTAAACAAACAAAAGTGTATATGTATATATATATATATATATATATATATATATATATATATATATATATATATAATAAAGAAAAAATAGCTGGATCAAGGCACAATCTAGGTCAGTGTCAGGGTTAGTGTTAGGGTCAAGGTAAGGATAAAAGGTCTATGTAAGGGTCAAAGGTTGGGGTCAGTATATTTTGGGTATGAATTAAGAAAAAATAAAATCTGCATCAGTGTCATTTAGTTTCAATGTGGTTTAGGTAGGGTAAGGTACACTGAATAAGGCACACTTCCATTGCTGTATCCACAGTGTCACCCTGTGAGGATACACGTTAAATTACATTTTCTTAGGTAGGATAATGAAAAAAAGCAAAATGTGCACTATTGTTTCTGGTCCCTATGGGTACAAACAACAAATAACATACACACATAGGGTATCGCTACGATCCTCGGGAGCAGGAAAATATATTGTATTTTGGGTTGTTCTTTAGTGGTAAGTTATGGTAATAGCAAGAAATATAAAGCTAAATTATAAAAAAAAAAAAGAGCACAGCGTGATCAGTTTTCTGCCCGTGCTGGGAACTCAGCCTGCTCTCCTCCAATGATCAATGACTTCTGATGACACGCCCCACCATGAGCACAACCATTCACTGGGAAGACTAGTGTGCTGCTAAATACCTTCTCTGTGGGACTTAGATTCACACAAGAGTGCCGTCACTACCTGCCTCGATGCATTCTGGGATACCAACATCAAAACACCCAAGGTGGCTTTGAGTCAATTCTCAATCTCCGCCACACGTTTTTTTGTGGACAAGGTAAAAGGGTAAAAAAACTAATAAAGGAGGAGTGCTGTTCTACCATTGTAAAGAATAATATGTATATTATATATTGTCTGCAAACAACATAAATAAATAAATATCCAGTAATTTATTCCTCTTTCATACCACGTCCAACATGGACCATGATTAATTTAAAGCTTGCTGGTATGATAATGTCTTTGGCACAATTTTGTACTTAGGATTGTTTGTTAACAAACGGGGAAGGAACGGTCTGTGGCAGGTGAAAGGGCAGCAGTACTACACTTACTAATTTAGCCTGCGGTTCTGTCTGATTAAGAACGCCCTTGGGGAGACGGAAGGAAAATCTTTCTTTACAACAGCAGGTGCCCTCTGAAAATACTCTCTTTTTTCTTGCATTCTAAACACTTTGGAATGTGTAGATTTAAGACCGCGTCAAATAATTTACAGCACAGTAATTGAGCCATTTCCTAGCTTTAGAACAACAGTAACACTATTTAAAAAAATAAAATGTTTTAGCTACCTGTGCAACATAATAAATAATTTATATATATATTTCAGTAAATTTAATTGAATAAATTGTCGACATCTACCTAGGATCAATAAAATACAGTAAGTGCCTAGGTTGAAATGATGCCATCACTCACTGATGCCTGCTGCAGACAGGAAGTATTTCCTACGTCTCCTGTTACTTTGCAGCAGCTAACAAGGTAAAAAGTTGCAGCAGGAGCTGATCTGTGTCACACATTTGTAAACTTGGACTGTGTCATTTGTGAGCCAACATCTCAGTTCAGGAAAGAGATGCTGACCCTGTTGACAGATGGTGCTAGTCTTCTGAGGACATAAGCACATAAAGACATTGTTGGGGAGGAGTATTGCAATCACTGTGATCACACATGAACACAATGTGATTGGCTGGAGCGGCGATACCTGGAAGTAACCTTCCGGCTATCGCCGCAGCGATGGATGCGGCTGAAGAGGGAGACGAGGACGGCTTCGGGGGCCCCGATCTAAGGTAAGTGATGCATAATGAGCTATTATGCTAGTCATATTAGCTCATTATGGTTTTCTCTTACAGCTAGTTAAAAAAAAAAAAATTTAGGAGGGTTTACAACAACTTTAAAGTGGAGCACACACTATGAGAAAATCGCACGAACGTTCTCCCGATTTTCCACAAAGGTGTGTATCATGATGTAACCAACAATGGTATTAACTTGTTTGAAAATTCTCGAACGACTAAGGCCAATGTTGTTTCTTGTGTATGATTTCTATGTTTGTTGCCGCCTTCTTCCGGGTTGTTCTTTGCTCCTGATCATGCGTGTTTCTCTCTATTCTATTATTTCCAAACAATTTCCGAACACATGGAGCGAAAAATTGGACATTGTGTTCACGTTCAATAAAAATGTTCTAGCTTGCACCTTCATTTACCCACATCTGATTGCTTAGCTCCTGCACACTCTGCCAAATGAACGATCTAGTCAAGATTTATTTTGTGAGAGCGCTGATCGCTGATTGATTGCATTGGAAAACCATGCACCTGAGGAGGTGGGTGGGAGTCATCTCCTGGAAGGGTAGGGCAGCTACAGGGTGTGCTAATCAGGTCAGCTGGTGAAATCCTTCCTGTGGTATTTGATCACCTCTGCGGTTTTTACTTTTGCTCTACAAACTAAAAAAGACTGACAACTTTGGAAAAAAATATATATATATATTTCTTACTTTCTGCTATAAAACACATCCAATAAAAAAAAAGAAAAAAGGGAAAAAAATCAAATTGCTTCATCAATTTAGGCCAATATGTATTTTGCTACATGTTTTTTTAGGTAAAAAAAAAAAAAACCCAATAAGCGTATATTGATTGATTTGCGCAAAAGTTATAGCGTCTACAAACTATGAGTTAGATTTATGAATTTTATTTTTTACTAGTAAATGTGGCGATCAGCACCTTATAGTGGGACTGCGACATTGCAGTAGACAAATCTGACACTAAGTGACACTTTTTGGGGACCAGTGACACAAATCGGTGCTAAAAATATGCACTGCCACTGTACTAATGACACTGGCAGGGAAGGGAATAACATCAGGGGCGATCAAAGGGTTAAATGTGTGCCTAGGGAATGCTTGCAGTGTGGGAGGTGCTTTTACTATGGGAAGGCAAAGATCCGTGATCCTGCTTTGCAGAGACACAGGATCACAGCCTTCCCTTCTCCCAGAACGGCGATCTGCCCTGTTTACATAGGCAAACCGCCGTTCTGCCTGTGTTTCCAAAGATCGGCGGGTCCCAGCTGACATCACACCCGCTGGACCCGCTGATTGGCTCCCGCTGTGTCCAATCACAGCAGGAGCTGGTCGCTGGCGGCGTGAATGCGTGCCCCAGACCCGCAAGTGCCTGGTCACTTACAGGTAAGTGATCCTACCATGGGGAGCCACTTTGCCGCTATATATTTACTATATACGGTCGGCAAGTGGTTAAGCAAACTGCTAGTAAGCTTCAGCAGGCTTTTAATAAGCTTTAAGTTCTGAAGGAACTCCCATTAGGGTCTGTGTTCAACATTTACAAAGTGGAGCTAAACTGTACTTTAAAGGCTTCAACAAAGCTTACAAAAAGCTCTGCAAATGCTTTGTCAAAGCTAGCTGTTCATACTGCTCTTATACAAGCTGAAGCCCGTGTGAAACAGGCCTGAAGCCTCGTACACACGACCGGTTTTCTCGGCAAGAAACGACAAGAAAACTGTTGGGAGAGCTTTCTTGCCAAGAAAACCGGTTGTGTGTACGAGGCTTTCAGGTTTCTCGTCAAGAAAACTGCCCAGAATCTCGACGTGAAAAAAAGAAGACCTGCTTTCTTTTTTCTCGTCGTGATTCTCATCAGACTGTATTTGGACGAGAAAACCGTTCGTGTGTATGCTTTTCCAAGTCTTCAAAAACCACGCATGGTCAGAATCAAGTATGAGACGGGAGCGCACCTTCTTGTAAAACTAGCGTTCGTAATGGAGATAGCACATTCGTCATGCTGTAACGAAATGAAAGCATGAAGACTGAAAAGCACGAATCGTCTCTCCCTAAACTTTTACTAACACGCGGTAACACGAGATCAGCAAAAGCAGCCCAAGGGGTGGCGCTATTGGAATAGAACTTCCCCTTTATTCTGCTGTTGAGATTTTGGATTGACAGTGTGTATGAAAGGAAAGATTGACAAGAATCTCGTCAAGCTTGACAAGAAACCCGTCGAGAAAAACTACGTTTTTTTTTGCGACGAGATTCTCGGCCGTGTGTACAAGGCTTTACTGAGCTAAATTCTTAATTTGTGTCTCACATGCTCCTCCACCCAGACACTGCAGCTTACAGGCACTAAGCAACTAAAACAGTGCTGTCAATCCAGAAAGCAATGGGAAGGAGTAAATGTGACCAGGTGCTGATTGATAAGCTACAGGCTTGTGAATCAGCAGTGACAACGATAATAGGCACACACCCTAAAACATTTTTGCATCTCACTGTAATGCAGGCAGGCACAGCCTACATGAGTGAGGCAACTCTGCTGTGAATTTAGGAGCAGTGCAGCATCGTTGTCACACCATCACAAAAAGCTGCATTGTGCGGACCTCACTGGCAGGGGGACTAAGAGAAGTCTAAAGCCCCATACACACGGTCGGACTTCCATCTGACTTTTCCCTGGATTTTTGTCCGAACGGAGTTGGCCGGGCACACCCATAGAATACACACCACAGGACTTTTCTGCAAACTTTCCCAAAACTTTTTGCAACATCACGTGGTTTTTCTGCTCTTTTCCGCCTCCCTTTGGTCAACTTCTGCTATTGTTGGCTGATTTTAACATTAGTTGTTTTGTCCATCGGAGAAAAGTCCTATGGTTTTCTGTACACACGGTCGGACTTTGCTCCATCGGACTTTTGTTGGCCAAAAGTTTGTCTGTTTGCAGACCCAACTTTTGTCCGATGAAAACACAAAAAAGAACAAAAAAGTTTGTCCGATGGAACGTACACACGGTCGGATTGTTGGTCCAACTTGCTCAAAATGAAGTTTGTTGGCCAAAAGTCCGACCGTGTGTACGGGGCTTAGGGATGAGCTTCGTGTTCGAGTCGAACATACGTTCGACTCGAACATTGGCTGTTCGATCGTTCGACGAAGATCGAACGATTTGGGCCGTTCGCGCCAAATTCGAGTGACGCGAACGGCCCACAATGCACTACGCCATCGCAGTGTCATCCAGGCGCTGTGATTGGCCAAGCATGCACTGTGACCCCGCATGCTTGGCCAATCACAGCGCCGGCAGCGAGGAGAGCAATGATTGGCCACAGGCAGGATGCCTGTGGCCAATTATTGCTGAGGGTGTTTAGTACACGCCCCACACTATAAAAGGCCGCCAGCACGGCGGCCTAGTGTAGTGTGTTCCGGAGCAGGGATAGAGTAGCATAGGCAGGGACAGTGACTGTTATTTCTTTCTTGCTTAACCTGGATTCCTTTAGTTTAGGGAAAGAGAAGGATAGGTAGGGAGAGTGTCAGTGTGTTTTGTGCTTCTGCTATAGTGTGCTTAAAAAAAAACATTTATTCTAGGGACAGAAAACTCTAGGTAGGGACAGTGTCAGTTTCTTTCACTCTGCAAGTCCTTGTTTCCAGGGACCTGGAAGGACAGTGAGTGAATTGTCCTTTTGCTATATTGTGATTAAAAAAAACATTTATTCTAGGGACAGAAAACTCTAGGTAGGGACAGTGTCAGTTTCTTTCACTCTGCAAGTCCTTGTTTCCAGGGACCTGGAAGGACAGTGAGTGAATTGTCCTTTTGCTATATTGTGATTAAAAAAAACATTTATTCTAGGGACAGAAAACTCTAGGTAGGGACAGTGTCAGTTTCTTTCACTCTGCAAGTCCTTGTTTCCAGGGACCTGGAAGGACAGTGAGTGAATTGTCCTTTTGCTATATTGTGATTAAAAAAAACATTTATTCTAGGGACAGAAAACTCTAGGTAGGGACAGTGTCAGTTTCTTTCACTCTGCAAGTCCTTGTTTCCAGGGACCTGGAAGGACAGTGAGTGAATTGTCCTTTTGCTATATTGTGATTAAAAAAAACATTTTTTTCTAGGGACAGAAAACTGTAGGTAGGGAGAGTATTTTTTTTCTTTCACTCTGCAAGTCCTTGTTTCCAGGGACCTGTAAGGACAGTGAGTTAATTGTCCTTGTGCTATATTGTGCTGAAAAAAACATTTATTCCAGGGACAGAAAACTCTAGGTAGGGACAGTGTCAGTTTCTTTCACTCTGCAAGTCCTTGTTTCCAGGGACCTGGAAGGACAGTGAGTGAATTGTCCTTTTGCTATATTGTGATTAAAAAAAACATTTTTTTCTAGGGACAGAAAACTGTAGGTAGGGAGAGTGTTTTTTTTCTTTCACTCTGCAAGTCCTTGTTTCCAGGGACCTGTAAGGACAGTGAGTTAATTTTCCTTGTGCTATATTGTGATTAAAAAAAACATTTATTCTAGGGACAGAAAACTCTAGGTAGGGACAGTGTCAGTTTCTTTCACTCTGCAAGTCCTTGTTTCCAGGGACCTGGAAGGACAGTGAGTGAATTGTCCTTTTGCTATATTGTGATTAAAAAAAACATTTATTCTAGGGACAGAAAACTCTAGGTAGGGACAGTGTCAGTTTCTTTCACTCTGCAAGTCCTTGTTTCCAGGGACCTGGAAGGACAGTGAGTGAATTGTCCTTTTGCTATATTGTGATTAAAAAAAACATTTTTTTCTAGGGACAGAAAACTGTAGGTAGGGAGAGTATTTTTTTTCTTTCACTCTGCAAGTCCTTGTTTCCAGGGACCTGTAAGGACAGTGAGTTAATTGTCCTTGTGCTATATTGTGCTGAAAAAAACATTTATTCCAGGGACAGAAAACTCTAGGTAGGGACAGTGTCAGTTTCTTTCACTCTGCAAGTCCTTGTTTCCAGGGACCTGGAAGGACAGTGAGTGAATTGTCCTTTTGCTATATTGTGATTAAAAAAAACATTTTTTTCTAGGGACAGAAAACTGTAGGTAGGGAGAGTATTTTTTTTCTTTCACTCTGCAAGTCCTTGTTTCCAGGGACCTGTAAGGACAGTGAGTTAATTTTCCTTGTGCTATATTGTGATTAAAAAAAACATTTATTCTAGGGACAGAAAACTCTAGGTAGGGACAGTGTCAGTTTCTTTCACTCTGCAAGTCCTTGTTTCCAGGGACCTGGAAGGACAGTGAGTGAATTGTCCTTTTGCTATATTGTGATTAAAAAAAACATTTTTTTCTAGGGACAGAAAACTGTAGGTAGGGAGAGTATTTTTTTTCTTTCACTCTGCAAGTCCTTGTTTCCAGGGACCTGTAAGGACAGTGAGTTAATTGTCCTTGTGCTATATTGTGCTGAAAAAAACATTTATTCCAGGGACAGAAAACTCTAGGTAGGGACAGTGTCAGTTTCTTTCACTCTGCAAGTCCTTGTTTCCAGGGACCTGGAAGGACAGTGAGTGAATTGTCCTTTTGCTATATTGTGATAAAAAAAAACATTTTTTTCTAGGGACAGAAAACTGTAGGTAGGGAGAGTGTTTTTTTTCTTTCACTCTGCAAGTCCTTGTTTCCAGGGACCTGTAAGGACAGTGAGTTAATTTTCCTTGTGCTATATTGTGATTAAAAAAAACATTTATTCTAGGGACAGAAAACTCTAGGTAGGGACAGTGTCAGTTTCTTTCACTCTGCAAGTCCTTGTTTCCAGGGACCTGGAAGGACAGTGAGTGAATTGTCCTTTTGCTATATTGTGATTAAAAAAAACATTTTTTTCTAGGGACAGAAAACTGTAGGTAGGGAGAGTGTTTTTTTTCTTTCACTCTGCAAGTCCTTGTTTCCAGGGACCTGTAAGGACAGTGAGTTAATTTTCCTTGTGCTATATTGTGATTAAAAAAAACATTTATTCTAGGGACAGAAAACTCTAGGTAGGGACAGTGTCAGTTTCTTTCACTCTGCAAGTCCTTGTTTCCAGGGACCTGGAAGGACAGTGAGTGAATTGTCCTTTTGCTATATTGTGATTAAAAAAAACATTTATTCTAGGGACAGAAAACTCTAGGTAGGGACAGTGTCAGTTTCTTTCACTCTGCAAGTCCTTGTTTCCAGGGACCTGGAAGGACAGTGAGTGAATTGTCCTTTTGCTATATTGTGATTAAAAAAAACATTTTTTTCTAGGGACAGAAAACTGTAGGTAGGGAGAGTATTTTTTTTCTTTCACTCTGCAAGTCCTTGTTTCCAGGGACCTGTAAGGACAGTGAGTTAATTGTCCTTGTGCTATATTGTGCTGAAAAAAACATTTATTCCAGGGACAGAAAACTCTAGGTAGGGACAGTGTCAGTTTCTTTCACTCTGCAAGTCCTTGTTTCCAGGGACCTGGAAGGACAGTGAGTGAATTGTCCTTTTGCTATATTGTGATTAAAAAAAACATTTTTTTCTAGGGACAGAAAACTGTAGGTAGGGAGAGTATTTTTTTTCTTTCACTCTGCAAGTCCTTGTTTCCAGGGACCTGTAAGGACAGTGAGTTAATTTTCCTTGTGCTATATTGTGATTAAAAAAAACATTTATTCTAGGGACAGAAAACTCTAGGTAGGGACAGTGTCAGTTTCTTTCACTCTGCAAGTCCTTGTTTCCAGGGACCTGGAAGGACAGTGAGTGAATTGTCCTTTTGCTATATTGTGATTAAAAAAAACATTTTTTTCTAGGGACAGAAAACTGTAGGTAGGGAGAGTATTTTTTTTCTTTCACTCTGCAAGTCCTTGTTTCCAGGGACCTGTAAGGACAGTGAGTTAATTGTCCTTGTGCTATATTGTGCTGAAAAAAACATTTATTCCAGGGACAGAAAACTCTAGGTAGGGACAGTGTCAGTTTCTTTCACTCTGCAAGTCCTTGTTTCCAGGGACCTGGAAGGACAGTGAGTGAATTGTCCTTTTGCTATATTGTGATAAAAAAAAACATTTTTTTCTAGGGACAGAAAACTGTAGGTAGGGAGAGTGTTTTTTTTCTTTCACTCTGCAAGTCCTTGTTTCCAGGGACCTGTAAGGACAGTGAGTTAATTTTCCTTGTGCTATATTGTGATTAAAAAAAACATTTATTCTAGGGACAGAAAACTCTAGGTAGGGACAGTGTCAGTTTCTTTCACTCTGCAAGTCCTTGTTTCCAGGGACCTGGAAGGACAGTGAGTGAATTGTCCTTTTGCTATATTGTGATTAAAAAAAACATTTTTTTCTAGGGACAGAAAACTGTAGGTAGGGAGAGTGTTTTTTTTCTTTCACTCTGCAAGTCCTTGTTTCCAGGGACCTGTAAGGACAGTGAGTTAATTTTCCTTGTGCTATATTGTGATTAAAAAAAACATTTATTCTAGGGACAGAAAACTCTAGGTAGGGACAGTGTCAGTTTCTTTCACTCTGCAAGTCCTTGTTTCCAGGGACCTGGAAGGACAGTGAGTGAATTGTCCTTTTGCTATATTGTGATTAAAAAAAACATTTATTCTAGGGACAGAAAACTCTAGGTAGGGACAGTGTCAGTTTCTTTCACTCTGCAAGTCCTTGTTTCCAGGGACCTGGAAGGACAGTGAGTGAATTGTCCTTTTGCTATATTGTGATTAAAAAAAACATTTTTTTCTAGGGACAGAAAACTGTAGGTAGGGAGAGTATTTTTTTTCTTTCACTCTGCAAGTCCTTGTTTCCAGGGACCTGTAAGGACAGTGAGTTAATTGTCCTTGTGCTATATTGTGCTGAAAAAAACATTTATTCCAGGGACAGAAAACTCTAGGTAGGGACAGTGTCAGTTTCTTTCACTCTGCAAGTCCTTGTTTCCAGGGACCTGGAAGGACAGTGAGTGAATTGTCCTTTTGCTATATTGTGATTAAAAAAAACATTTTTTTCTAGGGACAGAAAACTGTAGGTAGGGAGAGTATTTTTTTTCTTTCACTCTGCAAGTCCTTGTTTCCAGGGACCTGTAAGGACAGTGAGTTAATTTTCCTTGTGCTATATTGTGATTAAAAAAAACATTTATTCTAGGGACAGAAAACTCTAGGTAGGGACAGTGTCAGTTTCTTTCACTCTGCAAGTCCTTGTTTCCAGGGACCTGGAAGGACAGTGAGTGAATTGTCCTTTTGCTATATTGTGATTAAAAAAAACATTTTTTTCTAGGGACAGAAAACTGTAGGTAGGGAGAGTATTTTTTTTCTTTCACTCTGCAAGTCCTTGTTTCCAGGGACCTGTAAGGACAGTGAGTTAATTGTCCTTGTGCTATATTGTGCTGAAAAAAACATTTATTCCAGGGACAGAAAACTCTAGGTAGGGACAGTGTCAGTTTCTTTCACTCTGCAAGTCCTTGTTTCCAGGGACCTGGAAGGACAGTGAGTGAATTGTCCTTTTGCTATATTGTGATAAAAAAAAACATTTTTTTCTAGGGACAGAAAACTGTAGGTAGGGAGAGTGTTTTTTTTCTTTCACTCTGCAAGTCCTTGTTTCCAGGGACCTGTAAGGACAGTGAGTTAATTTTCCTTGTGCTATATTGTGATTAAAAAAAACATTTATTCTAGGGACAGAAAACTCTAGGTAGGGACAGTGTCAGTTTCTTTCACTCTGCAAGTCCTTGTTTCCAGGGACCTGGAAGGACAGTGAGTGAATTGTCCTTTTGCTATATTGTGATTAAAAAAAACATTTTTTTCTAGGGACAGAAAACTGTAGGTAGGGAGAGTGTTTTTTTTCTTTCACTCTGCAAGTCCTTGTTTCCAGGGACCTGTAAGGACAGTGAGTTAATTTTCCTTGTGCTATATTGTGATTAAAAAAAACATTTATTCTAGGGACAGAAAACTCTAGGTAGGGACAGTGTCAGTTTCTTTCACTCTGCAAGTCCTTGTTTCCAGGGACCTGGAAGGACAGTGAGTGAATTGTCCTTTTGCTATATTGTGATTAAAAAAAACATTTATTCTAGGGACAGAAAACTCTAGGTAGGGACAGTGTCAGTTTCTTTCACTCTGCAAGTCCTTGTTTCCAGGGACCTGGAAGGACAGTGAGTGAATTGTCCTTTTGCTATATTGTGATTAAAAAAAACATTTTTTTCTAGGGACAGAAAACTGTAGGTAGGGAGAGTATTTTTTTTCTTTCACTCTGCAAGTCCTTGTTTCCAGGGACCTGTAAGGACAGTGAGTTAATTGTCCTTGTGCTATATTGTGCTGAAAAAAACATTTATTCCAGGGACAGAAAACTCTAGGTAGGGACAGTGTCAGTTTCTTTCACTCTGCAAGTCCTTGTTTCCAGGGACCTGGAAGGACAGTGAGTGAATTGTCCTTTTGCTATATTGTGATTAAAAAAAACATTTTTTTCTAGGGACAGAAAACTGTAGGTAGGGAGAGTATTTTTTTTCTTTCACTCTGCAAGTCCTTGTTTCCAGGGACCTGTAAGGACAGTGAGTTAATTTTCCTTGTGCTATATTGTGATTAAAAAAAACATTTATTCTAGGGACAGAAAACTCTAGGTAGGGACAGTGTCAGTTTCTTTCACTCTGCAAGTCCTTGTTTCCAGGGACCTGGAAGGACAGTGAGTGAATTGTCCTTTTGCTATATTGTGATTAAAAAAAACATTTTTTTCTAGGGACAGAAAACTGTAGGTAGGGAGAGTATTTTTTTTCTTTCACTCTGCAAGTCCTTGTTTCCAGGGACCTGTAAGGACAGTGAGTTAATTGTCCTTGTGCTATATTGTGCTGAAAAAAACATTTATTCCAGGGACAGAAAACTCTAGGTAGGGACAGTGTCAGTTTCTTTCACTCTGCAAGTCCTTGTTTCCAGGGACCTGGAAGGACAGTGAGTGAATTGTCCTTTTGCTATATTGTGATAAAAAAAAACATTTTTTTCTAGGGACAGAAAACTGTAGGTAGGGAGAGTGTTTTTTTTCTTTCACTCTGCAAGTCCTTGTTTCCAGGGACCTGTAAGGACAGTGAGTTAATTTTCCTTGTGCTATATTGTGATTAAAAAAAACATTTATTCTAGGGACAGAAAACTCTAGGTAGGGACAGTGTCAGTTTCTTTCACTCTGCAAGTCCTTGTTTCCAGGGACCTGGAAGGACAGTGAGTGAATTGTCCTTTTGCTATATTGTGCTGAAAAAAACATTTATTCCAGGGACAGAAAACTCTAGGTAGGGACAGTGTCAGTTTCTTTCACTCTGCAAGTCCTTGTTTCCAGGGACCTGGAAGGACAGTGAGTGAATTGTCCTTTTGCTATATTGTGATTAAAAAAAACATTTTTTTCTAGGGACAGAAAACTGTAGGTAGGGAGAGTGTTTTTTTTCTTTCACTCTGCAAGTCCTTGTTTCCAGGGACCTGTAAGGACAGTGAGTTAATTTTCCTTGTGCTATATTGTGATTAAAAAAAACATTTTTTCTAGGGACAGAAAACTGTAGGTAGGGAGAGTGTTTTTTTTCTTTCACTCTGCAAGTCCTTGTTTCCAGGGACAGAGAAGGACACCTGAAGGTAGCCCTTATTGCTTTTTTCCCATCTCCCTGCAGGCCATCTATTAGAATGTCTGGAAGGCAAACAAGGAGAGGCAGACAGTCAGGAGGCAATAAAAGAGGGCAAGCAGGCTCTGTGTCTGGGGGCAACAGTGCTGGTCGTGGACGCGGTGCATTGTCATCAGCACATGGCCATGGGACACGCTTGTCCTTCTTTTCGGCAGCTGGACATGTTGAGCCACATCATGCCGAAGACTTGGTAGAGTGGATGACCAAGCCCTCCTCCTCCTCCTCATCCTCTCTCACCCAGGCTCAGGGTACTGGAAAAGCAGCTGCCAAAGCGTCGTCTTCCCTGGTATCAATGTCAGACAAATCATCAGTCACTCCTTCCCTAGACCCACCATGTCCTCCTCCTGAGGAGTCCCCCGAACTGTTTCAGCACAGTGTTGGGTACATGCTCCAGGAGGATGCCCAGCGTTTCGAAGGGTCTGATGATGAAACCCAGCTAGAGGAAGGCAGTAGCGTGAGAGCAGACAGAGGGGATGCTCAAGAAGGACACCAATCTGGCAGTCATGTTCCAGCAGCTGCAGCATACTGCCAGATTGGCTCCAGTGATGAGGAGGGAGGGGATGATGAGGTCAATGACTCCACGTGGGTGCCTAATAGGAGAGAGGAGGAGGAGGAGGATGAGGAGGAGGCACATCTCCAACGAGGCAGGATGCCCTTTGGTGGCCAGCGTAAGGGCAGTACACCGACGGAATCACACCGCAGAGCTCCGCCTGTGCAGGGCGCTGCCTCTGCCCGTCATTCAAAAAGTTCTTTGGTGTGGGCCTTTTTTGAGGCTAGTGCATCAGATCGCACAGCTGCTGTTTGCAACATATGTCTCAAGCGTATATCGCGTGGCCAAAACATCAGCCGCTTGGGTACCACATGCCTGACCAGACATATGTTGACCTGCCATGCAGCTCGTTGGCAAGCCTACCTCAAAGACCCACACCAAAGAACAAAGCGGACCTCTCCTTGCACCGCATCAGCTGGGATCTCCAACCCCACTATAACTTCAGTCCTCTCTGAAACATGCACTGAGAGGAATGAAGGTGTAGAATTAGGTGTGTCACAGCCAAGTACTTGCGCCCACTCTGCTAGCAGTACACCGACGTCCGATTCTAGCAGGCAAATTTCCCTGCCCCAGCTGCTGGACCGTCGAAAGAAGTTCACTCCCAGCCATCCACATGCCCAGCGGTTGAATGCTAGCTTGGCTAAATTGCTAGCGCTTCAACTGCTGCCTTTTCAGTTGGTAGACTCGGCCCCCTTCCGTGAGTTTGTGCAATGTGCGGTTCCTCAGTGGCAGGTTCCCAAACGCCACTTTTTCTCACGGAAGGCTATTCCGGCTCTCTACCGGCATGTGGAAGGCAATGTCTTGGCCTCGCTGGACAGGGCGGTCAGCGGTAAGGTGCATATTACCGCTGACTCATGGTCCAGCAGGCATGGACAGGGACGTTACCTTTCTTTCACGGCCCATTGGGTCACTCTTTTGGCAGCTGGGAAGGATTCAGGACAAGGTGCAGTAGTGTTGGAGGTTGTCCCACCGCCACGCCTCCAAAATGCTACTACTGGTTGTGACACACCTCTCTCCTCCACCCCCTCCTCTTCTTCTTCCTCCATGGCCTCTTCCTGTGGTTTGTCCTATGAACCAGCGGTGCTCCGTAGCCGTTCACGGGGCTACGCAAGTACGCAGGCAAAAAGATGCCATGCCGTGCTTGCGCTGGTGTGTTTGGGGGACAGAAGCCACACTGGGGCAGAGGTCCTGTCTGCTCTGCAGGGCCAGGCCGAGAGGTGGTTGACGCCACGCCAGCTTAAGCCAGGAATGGTGGTTTGCGACAATGGCACCAACCTCCTCTCCGCCCTCCGACAGGGACAACTGACCCATGTGCCCTGTGTGGCTCACGTCCTTAACCTGGTGGTGCAGCGGTTCTTGGGCAGGTACCCGGGCTTACAGGATGTCCTGAGGCAGGCCAGGAAAGTCTGTGTGCATTTCCGCAGATCTTATAATGCCAGTGCTCGCCTGGCTGAGCTGCAAAAGGAGTTGAACCTGCCCAAGAACCGCCTTATATGTGACATGCCCACCAGGTGGAACTCAACGTTGGCCATGCTGCAGCGGCTGCACACGCAGCAGAGGGCCATCAATGAGTACCTGTGCGACTACGGCACCAGGACAGGGTCAGGGGAGCTTGGTTTTTTTTCTCCACGCCAGTGGGGCATGATCAGGGATGCATGCACTGTCCTGGCACCATTTGAGGAGGCCACGAGGATGGTGAGCAGTGACAGTGCATGCATCAGTGACACTGTACCTCTTGTCCACCTGTTGGAGCACACGCTGCGTGGAATAATGGACAGGGCACTTGAGGCAGAACAGAGGCAGGAAGAGGAGGACTTCCTTGCCTCTCAAGGCCCCCTTTACCCAGACAGTGTTCCTTCTGTCCCACCCATCGCACAGGAAGAGGAGGAGGAGGAGGAGGAGGAGGAGGATTGTGTCAGCATGGAGGTGGAGGCTGGCACTCAGCATCATCAGCAGCAGTCTTTTAGGGATGATTTACAGTCCCAAGAAACCAGTGGACTTGTACGTGGCTGGGAGGAGGTGGCTGCGGATCATGTCGTCCTTAGTGACCCAGAGGACTCCGGAGCGAATGCCTCAGCAAACCTACGCTGCATGGCCTCCCTGATCCTGCAAAGTCTGCGGAAGGATCCTCGTATTCTTCGGATCAAGGAGAGGGACCATTACTGGCTGGCCACTCTCCTTGATCCACGGTACAAGGGTAAGGTTGCGGACCTTATGTTACCGTCGCAGAGGGAGCAGAGGATGAGACAACTCCGGGAGGCCTTGCAGAAAGGTCTGTGCAACGCGTTCCCAGAGACTGGGAGGTTGCAAACTCCTGGTCCTGGACAACGAGTTGCTGAGGCTTCGGCCAGTCAAAGAAGGAGCGGTGGGGAAGGTGGCCGTCTGACCGATGCGTTCAGACAATTCTTTAGTCCGCAGCCCCAAAGTATGATTGGTTCCAGCAACCATCGCCAGCGTCTGATAAACATGGTGCAGGAATATCTAGGGGCAAGGTCAGACTTGGACACCTTCCCCACCGAAAATCCTCTGGCTTACTGGGTCTTGAGGATGGATCACTGGCCAGAGCTTGCACAGTATGCAATTGAGCTACTGGCCTGTCCTGCATCCAGCGTTCTTTCGGAACGCACATTCAGTGCTGCTGGAGGATTTGTCACGGATCACAGGGTGCGCCTGTCCACCGACTCGGTTGATCGACTGACTTTCATCAAGATGAACCAGTCTTGGATCACCACCAGCTACCACACACCTGATGCTGATATAACAGACTAATTGATTTTAAAATGTCACATCCCTTCAAGACTGATGCTGATGCTGAGTGCCTGTGCTGTTATGTTGACTGCCTATCCTCCTCCTCCGAGTCCTCAATGATACGATTGATGATGATAGCTTGGAAGATCATTTTTGTTTATGGGTGCCGCCACCAGTGCCTAACGCCCAATTTTTCAGCCCCTGTTTAACAGGGGCGTGTAATTACAATTTTTGAAGCAATACTTTGCAACAGGGCTCATTGCTGTGCTCCAAGTACAGTATCTGTGAGGAGTTGCAGTGTTGTGCCACCAGTGCCTAAGGCCCAATTTTTCAGCCCCTGTTTAACAGGGGCGTGTCATTACAATTTTTGAAGCAATACTTTGCAACAGGGCTCATTGCTGTGCTCCAAGTACAGTATCTGTGAGGGGTTGCAGTGTTGTGCCACCAGTGCCTAAGGCCCAATTTTTCAGCCCCTGTTCAACAGGGGCATGTAATTACAATTCTTGATCTAATAATTCACAGCAGGGCCCATTGCTGCACCCACCAAGAGTAACTGTCAGGGCTTACAGTGTTGTGGCACCAGCACCACCATCAAAGGCCCAATTTTTACTACCACTGTTCAACAATTATATGTAATTAAAATTCCTGATATAATAGTTGACAGCAGGGCGTTCCAGCACCAACCAAGAGTAACTGTGAGTGCTTACAGTGTTGTGCCAACACCAACAACTAAGGGGCCTATTTCTGCAGAGTATATACGGCAGGTCCCTACTTTCAAACATCCAACTTACAAACGACTCCTACTTGCAAACGCAAGAAGACAACAGGAAGTGAGAGGAAATCTACCACTAGGAAGGAAAATTCTCTCCTGTAAGAATAAATATGGGAGAAAGGTGTCTCCTCTGTACTGATGCTTTATCAGCAATCCTTGTTTCAAGAAAAACACCACATTTCAAAAACAGTTGTCATTGGGACGGAAAGTGAGGTGAAATGTTCTGAACAGGGGCACAGACAGCAAAACAAATGTTACAGGGGTGATAACCCTTACCTATGTTTTCCAAAAAGTTTAAAAATAGATTTTTGGGCTGGAGCTACACTTCAACAATGTACCTGTTCAAAATTACAAACAGATTCTACATAAGAACAAACCTACAGTCCCTGTCTTGTATGCACCGCCTGTATACGGCTGTTCAGAGTATATAGGGCCTTTTTTATTTTATGTGCGGGGTTCCCCTTAATATCCATACAAGACCCAAAGGGGCTGGTAATGGGCTGGGGTAGGGGGGGGGGGTCATGGGGTAGCTATGCCATTTTTCTTAAAGAATTTCATCCATATTACCGGGACCAGACATTACATTAAAGCCGCAAGCAGTTTTAAATGGCTTTTTTTTCCTTTAGAAGTGTCATTTTGTGCAGGGACAGTTCTAAACACGGGAAACACGTGGCACTTCACAGGCATACTTTAGACACCCCCCAGGTACGATATTTAAAGGAATATTTGACTTTTTTTTTTTCACTTTATGCATCATTAAAATGACTGCTCCCGAAAAACGACCGTTTTTAAAACTTCTTTTTGCATTGATACATGTCCCCTGGTGCAGAACCCGGGTTCCCAAACCCTTTTTAGGACAATAACATGCATAATAGTTGTTATAATTAGCACTTTAGAATTCGAACGTTCGCATCCATTGTATTTAATAGGGTTCTAATGTTCGTTCGAACTTCCGGTCCGTTCGCGGGTTCTGGTGCGAACCGAACCCGGGGGTGTTCGGCTCATCACTAACGGGGCTTAAGCAAGTGCAGATCTGCGTGTTTTATTAATGGGAGGCTATAGTTATACTTAATTTGCACTAAAAAATGCAGCATGTGGGATATTTTTCACAACCTAACGAAGTGTATTAGTGAGAATTGGCTCTAGTCAAAGCAAAGTAATTTCTAGTGTCCATGTATTTTCCCGGAGTATAAAAAACATCCATGACAATGCATCTAGCAAGAACAAGCCCTTGGGGAAGAATATTTGAGCATATTCATGTAGGATGACTTAGTCTATAAGAGCCCAACAATCTGATTATTCATAAGACACATCACACATTGAAATGTGCATGTCTGAGCTGAGCAGACAGTGATGAGACCTTCCCATATCAGGGGAACAGCAGTCCTGGCCAAAAATCTACAATATGGATGACCAGCTGTTTCATGCTCTAAGATGTGTCATTGTCCATTGAGGTCTGTAAGTACAGTGCCTTGAAAAAGTATTCATACCCCTTGAAATGTTTCACATTTTGTCATGTTACAACCAAAAAAATGTAAATGTATTTTATTGGGATTTTATGTGATAGACCAACACATAGTGGCACATATTTGTGAAGTGAAAGGAAAAAGATAAATGGTTTTCAATTTTTTTTACAAATAAATATGTGAAAAGTGTGGTGTACATTTGTATTCAGCCCCCCTGAGTCAATACTTTGTAGAACCTCCTTTCTCTGCAATTTCAGCTGCAAGTCTTTTTGGGGATGTTTTTACCAGCTTTGCACATCTAGAGAGTGAAATTTTTGCCCATTCTTCTTTGCAAAATAGCTCAAGCTCTGTCAGTTTGGATGGAGAGTTTCTGTGAACAGCAATTTTCAAGTCTTGTCACAGATTCTCAATTGGATTTAAGTCTGGACATTGACTGGGCCATTCTAACACATGAATATGCTTTGATCTAAACCATTCCATTGTAGCTCTGGCTGTATGTTTAGGGTCGTTATCCTGCCGGAAAGTGAACCTCCGTCCCAGTCTTAAGTCTTTTGCGGAGTCTAACAGGTTTTCTTCTAAGATTGCCCTGTATTTGGCTCCATCCATCTTCCCATCAACTCTGATCAGCTTTCCTGTCTCTGCTGAAAAAAAACATCCCCACAACATGATGCTGTTACCACCATGTTTCACAGTGGGGTGGTGTGTTCAGGGTGATGTGCAGTGTTAGTTTTCCGCCACACATAGCAGTTGCTTTTAGTCCAAAAGTTAAATTTTGGTCTCATCTGACCAGAGCACCTTCTTCCACATGTTTGCTGTGTCCCCCACATGGCTTCTCGCAAACTGCAAACGGGACTTCTTATGGCTTTCTTTCAACAATGTCTTTCTTCTTGCCACTCTTCCATAAAGGCCAGATTTGTGGAGGGCACGACTAATAGTTGTCCTGTGGACAGATTCTCCCACCTGAGCTGTGGATCTCTGCAGTTCCTGCAGAGTTACCATGGGCCTCTTGGCTTCTTCTCTGATTAATGCTCTCCTTGCCCGGCCTGTCAGTTTAGGTGGACGGCCATGTCTTGGTAGGTTTGCAGTTGTGCCATAATCTTTCCATTTTTTTAATGATGGATTGAACAGAGCTCCGTGAGATCTTCAAAGCTTGGGATATTTTTTTATAACCTAACCCTGTTTTAAACTTCTCCACAACCTTATCCCTGACCTGTCTAATGTGTTCCTTGGCCTTCATGATAAGGTTTGTTCACTAAGGTTCTCTAACAAACCTCTGAGGGCTTCACAGACCAGTTGTATTTATACTGAGATTAAATTACACACAGGTGGACTCAATTTACTAAGTAGGTGACTTCTGAAGGCAATTGGTTCCACTAGATTTTAGTTAGGGGTCTCTGAGTAAAGGCGGCTGAATACAAATGCACGCCACACTTTTAAGATATTTATTTGTAAGTATTTTGAAAACCATTTATAATTTTTCTTCCACTTCACAGACATATGCCACTTTGTGTTGGTCTATTACATAAAATACCAATAAAGACATTTAAATTTTTGGTTGAAACATGACAGAATGTGGAAAATTTAAAGGGGTGTGAATACTTTTTCAAGGCACTGTATTTATAAATGTCACAGTGCTAGCTAGACATGTGCACACTGAAATATTTCGTTTCGGAATTTCGTTTTCGTCCGAAAAATAAATTTATTAAGTTACTCCCGAAATTCGTTTTTATTTATTTCGTTTTTCGTTAAAAATTGCATTCGTCCGAAAATCTGAATTAATTAAGGTCGAATCTGTCATTGAAGGCTTATGGTGTCTGTCGAATGTTCAAAGAAAATTTGACGGAGCAGCGAAACTGTACGACTCTGCAATCATAAATTTCCGGTCGAATGTTCCGCCCACAAGCAGTGATCTTTTCTCTCTATGTCGAATCTTTTCTCTCTATAATAACGAATCTTTTCTCTCTATAATGTCGAATCTTTTCTCTCCTATGTTGAAACTTTTCTCTCTATAATGTCAAATCTTTTCTCTCTATAATGTCAAATCTTTTCTCTCCTATGTCGAATCTTTTCTCTCTATAATGTCAAATCTTTTCTCTCCTATGTCGAATCTTTTCTCTCTATAATGTCAAATCTTTTCTCTCCTATGTCGAATCTTTTCTCTCTATAATGTCAAATCTTTTCTCTCCTATGTCGAATCTTTTCTCTCTATAATGTCAAATCTTTTCTCTCCTATGTCGAATCTTTTCTCTCTATAATGTCAAATCTTTTCTCTCCTATGTCGAATCTTTCCTCTCCTATGTCGAATCTTTCCTCTCCTATGTCGAATCTTTCCTCTCCTATGTCGAATCTTTCCTCTCCTATGTCGAATCTTTTCTCTCCTATGTCGAATCTTTCCTCTCCTATGTCGAATCTTTTCTCTCCTATGTCAAATCTTTTCTCTCCTATGTCGAATCCTTCTCTCCTATGTCGAATCTTTTCTCTCTATAATGTCAAATCTTTTCTCTCCTATGTCAAATCTTTTCTCTCCTATGTCGAATCTTTTCTCTCCTATGTCGAATCTTTTCTCTCCTATGTCGAATCTTTTCTCTCCTATGTCGAATCTTTCTCTCCTATGTCGAATCTTTTCTCTCTATAATGTCGAATCTTTTCTCTCCTATGTAGAATAATCTTGGACTAATAGAGTTAAGGTTAGGCACATTCGACCACAGGTTCGATAGACACAGATTGTTATTGTCAGCGTCACGTCGAATCTCCTATCTATATCGAACTGTTGTAGCAACGAAAACGAAAATAAAGCATTTGTTTATGTCGGATCTTTCGGTTTTCGGATTCTGTGCTTTCGTTTTCGTTTGTTAAAACGATAACGAAAATAGCTGAAATTCGGACGAAAATGCATTCGGACGAAAACGAATGCACATGTCTAGTGCTAGCTGCAATTTGTAGTATTGGGCAATAACCATCAACAGTCTATGGCCACACAGACTACCTTAGCTGCTAAACCCAAATGCGGTCAACCTTTTGGGTTCCAAAATTTGATATTTTCTACACTCCGCTGGATTATACTAGGAATAGATAAATATTAAAAGCATTGATGTATTCAAAATGAATAGAGTGAAACTGTAGTGTAGAAAGAGCAACATTACAACCAGGAGGACATAGAAGCCTTTGTGTTATGTTCCTGAACCTTAAAGAATAACTAAAGGCAAAACGTATTTGTTTAGATTTGGATAGAGTACAGAGGGATTAGAACACCTGTCAGTTTCTATTGCTGTCTGTGTCCCCATTAAGGAGATTGACCCTTTTTATTTTCCCCGTTTACCATTATCATTGAAAGTAAAAGAAAACACCAAATTTTGCGGTGTCCCCAGAAAAGTAATAGAGGGGGAATCTTCCAATGGGCACACTAGTTCTGGTGACCTGGGGGTCCCCAAGAGATTCCCCTATATTTGAAGGGATTTCCTCTCACTTCCTGTTTTGGCTTTGAGTCAGGAAGTTCAGGGAAATCTCCTCAATGGGACACAGATGGCGAAAAAAAAATCTGACAGGGGTTATAATCTGATTTGCTCTATCCAAAATAAAAAAATAAGTTGTAGCTATAGTTCTACTTTAAGCTGGCCATAGACAGTTCAAATTTCAGTCGGTTAAGCAGGAACAGGCCAAGATTCGAACCATGTATGGGCAGGCTGAATGTACCCAAGTTGGTAGATCAAACAACTTGGGTACAACTAACCTGTCAGATTTTATATGTGATAATTGCTAGCAGCTATCACTGCTCCCCACCACCAGGAAAACACAATGGCTCTGCGGCAGGGATTTCCCCATCAATACTGAGCCCTGGTTCACACTTGTGTGGTGTAGTGTATGGCTCAAATCGCACCACTACTGCACCAAAATGGTGCAGGATCCTTTCTTTGCTGCACCTAAATTTGCAATCCGATTGTGGCAATCAGATTTTGCAAGCTAAAGCAGAAATATGTCACAGGAAAATTACTATAACACTAGCAGCGCTAACACAATCTATAGTCAGTAGCTTGTTAAAACGTCCACCCCAATGGTGTATATAAGTAGAAAGTCCACTTTTAAAGATGAGAAGAAAAATGTGAAATTGTCCATCAATAAGGCAAACTTTTGGGTGATCTCAAAATTCGATATCCTCCACCACACCGTTTGTGATACAATCCCCGTAGGTAATCAATTTACCAGATAATACTGGGTACTCCGCATATCAATCGATCAATCAATTTGTCAGCTCACTGCATGCATGTACTCCATCTGCATGTTGCTCATTATAAGCAATGGATAAGAATATACATAGCGTAATCCAGTACAAATTACATTTTTATTTAGTGATTCCTAAAAATTGCACACTTACAATGTATTAAAATAAAAACGCATGTAACAACAATGTGTCAAATGGTCGATCACTTCTGTCTACCTCTCACCGATTCGGCGGTGTTCCCGGGTAAGGTGAACAGTGCAAACGATGACGTAGGTTTCTGCGTGGTCACGCCCTGGCGTGTTTCGTCATTGCTTTCGTCAGAGGGCCTTTTGCAAGCTGTTTCAGGGTGTGGTTAATTTAACATTAACACCTGCAGCTAGGGTTGCCACCTTTTCATCAAGCCAAACCCGAACACTTTAGTGGCGCACAGCAGTTGTTTTTTTTTGCAGTTTACACTTTAGGATTGTAAAAGCCCTGGGACACCTTTGAGTGCCCCAATAAGAGTAGTGTTGCAGCGCATGTAGCGTCCGTGATGAACAGTGGGTGTGGCCAAATTGTGTTATTAATGGGAGAAGCTTAAGGAGAGTAAATCAAACAAGGTCAGTCTGTCCCCCAGTACAGCCCCCCCAGGTCAGTCTGTCCTCCAGTAAATTCCCTCCATGGTCAGTCTGTCCCCAGTATAATCTCCCCCAGGTCAGTCTGTCCCCCAGTATAATCCCCCCAGGCCAGTCTGTAACCCAGTTAAAGCGCCTCCCCCCACCAATATAATTAAAAGCACTGGAAGCTGAAAGGAGGGGAGAGGGGGATAGGAGGACTGGTGCTGCAGGGATGCCACTGATGTGTCTGGGTTTCAGATGGACTGAAACCAGGACTGTCCGGGTGAATTCCAGACAGGAGGCAACCCTACCAGGCTGCAGCAGATCACATGATTTCAATGCGGTGTGGAGAAAAAGGCAGGTGTCCCAATACTTTTGGTAATATAGTGTATGAATGTTCTCAGGTTCTCAGGTCTGTCAATCATGCTGGATCATGTGTAGGAGCCTTTAAAAGGGTGACCATTGCAGGGCAACAGAAATATATTTTAGAAAGAGGGTCAGGTCCTCCAAACTGGCGACAGATGGGAAGCGTGTCACATGACAGTGAATATGCAGGATCTTTATACATCTCTCAGAGCGGATACAGTAACAGAAAAAAATAACAAGCATTTTAGTTCTTTATTAGATTTGCTTCGGACTTGAATGTCATGATAGACCTTGACAGTAAAATAGCTCGGGCCTAATTGCTTTAATTGCAAGGAGTTGTGCTGGCAGGTGTAACCTGATCTCCCAGCTATTGTATAGGGCTGGAACAACACAGGGATGTTTACACAGTGGTTTGATTTTAATAGACAGTGGAGCTAGCTTTCAGACAGATTGCAAAAACATGACAAACAAGCAACTTCCACATGGAGCCCTCCCTATAGGGAACTATAGTCTTTTGAAAGTTTTATTGGATTTATATGAGTCTGTGATCAGGTTACCGTAAAATATCGAACTGCGTCAAGATTTCTAAAATCTTTATGTTAAATATATTTTGTAATAATACCTCTACATGGGAGTATTCATACTTGCTCATTCCAACAGAGCCTGTTTGTTGAAATATTGCAGCTTTGCTGCTCCCTGCGCCAGTAAGTACACTCTGTAGTGATGTACAAGCTGCCAGGAGAAAACCACTGCATGCTGCGGGGGAGCACAGTGGCTTCCACATTTTTCTCATTGAAGGTTTACTTAAAGCATAACTAAACTCAAGAACACAAATATAAAAAAAAAAAAAAAAAAAATGCAGTTTGACAGTTTTTAGATGTGGTTGCTGCATTTGTTTTCTTTTTTAGACTTTTTTCCTTTATTATCACCTGGTGATCCTGCCTGGAGGCAAGTGCAGTCTATTTTCTCCTCTGTAGGTGGCGCTTGACGGCAGTTGGAGGGGAAGTCAAGAGGAACATGGCTCTCCTATTTTTTCCTGGGTCACCTGGGAAGCTATTCAATTAGATGTTGCCTCCCCATGTGACTCTGGTAGCCAACTTGGTTCAGGTAGAGCCTATTTAAGCTTCAAACACCAAAACCGCTGCTATTGTGCATATGTGCTGGGTGTCCATTGCACCACTTTAAGGAGGGGTGGGCTCCTTCCAGGCATACCTGCCCTCAATCTATCCAATATTATATATGTGCTCCTACGATAGAGGCTCTCAATTTAGTTTGTTGCAGGCTGGCTGGTAATTTGAGCTGGGGATTTGTCTTTGTTGTTGTTTGAGATCCTGTTGAAGACCCTGGCACCAAGGCTTGGCACGCATTTCTCATGTGGGTAGTGTAGGGACAGGTCACTTGTCTGACAGGGACAGTGATTAGCAGCTGGGAGAGGTTCCAGATGAGTAGGAAAAGGATAGAGACACCCCATCCTTCCTAGAGACCTCCCCATTTGGGCACAGACTAGCAAGGCCACATTCCACTCCTCAAGACCTGCTTTGCTACACATCGCTGTTGCATTGTGTGAGTGTTCCCGGTTGGATACCTTACAGGGTCCCCGGCCTGGCCGCCGCTTTCGGTGGCTCTTTCTGGAGAGAAGGCTGTGTGTCAGATCATCAGACTTCCCTCCTGCACCCGACTCGATCTGATGGTGATGCGATGGCTGGGCTGGCTCGTAGCTCCTCCTCTGATTCGGCCAGCGTGGCACCGCCCACTCCACTGGAGTCTGGACTTGCCTCTAAGGTGGGTCTATGGGGACTCTTGCCTACTCTAAAGAGGGATCTATGGGGACCCTGCTCTAAAGGGGGATCTATGGGGACCCCTGGCCTGCTCTAAAGGGGGGTCTATGGGGACCCTGCTCTAAAGGGGGATCTATGGGGATCCTGTTCTGAAGGGGGATCTATGGGGACCCTGGCCTACTCTAAAGGGGATCTATATGGGGACCCTGGCCTGCTCTAAAGGGGGTCATGTTGGCTAAATATATATATATTCTTTGCAGGGAGAGCCTGGAGCACCTGGTGGTGCAGGAAAACCTGGTAGCAGGTGCAGGTAAACCTTCACGAAGGTCTGCACTTGGAAAATGTCTGCCACTGCCTTGGTCCGTGCCTATCCCTGCCCATCGGGCTTGTTGTGAATTTTCTGAACTTTAATGTTAATACAAGTTCTGTTCTCTGCAACTGGACTGGAGGTCATCTTGAGCAAATGCAGATGATTCATGTAGCATTTCCTTCCTGTAATCTATCTGCCCTTAGCTTAGGCATGCAGGCAGGAAGATTTGCTTAGGCGAGAAAGCCCCTTCTCCTCTTCTCCAGATGAAAGAATAAAAAGCCCATGAAAACTCAGATATATGACATCATTTTAGCCTAGGCCAAAAACCAGGAAGCAACCGAAAAAATGTAAAGAAAATAAAATTTAAAACACGTATATGTAATATAGCTTTCCATCTACTTACTAAGGCTAGTAGAAAATGTAGTGTAAGTTAAAAAGAAAAAAAAAATGTAACTTGTGTAAACAATGCACTGCAGCATGTGTAAATTGAGCGGACACCTGGATGTTCGGGTTCGACGGGTTCGGCCGAACTTCGGTAAAAAGTTTGAGTTTGGGACCGAGCTTGACCCCGAACCGGAACCCCATTGAAGTCAATGGGGACCCAAACTTCTGAGGACCATTCGCGCTTGTTTCCCGTGCTTAGAACTGTCCCTGCACAAAGTGTCATTTCTGAAGGAAAAAAAGTCATTTAAAATTCGCTATTAATGAATTGTCGGCTCCCGGCAATACATAGAAAAGTCATTGATAAAAATTTTTTAAAAAAAGCGTGGGGGTTCCCCCAAATTCAATTACCAGGCCCTTCAGGTCTGGTATGGATATCAAGGGGAACCCTGCCGCAAATTAAAAAAAAAAATGCGTGCGTTTCCCCCAAATATCCATACCAGGCCCTTCAGGTCTGGTATGGATTTTAAGGGGAACTCCACCCCAAATTAAAAAAAAAATGGCGTGGAGTACCCCCAAAAATCCACACCAGACCCTTTATCCGAGCACGCAATCTGGCAGGCCGCAGTAAAAAAAGGGGGGGGGGGCGAGAGAGCGCCCCCTCCTGAACCGTACCAGGCCACATGCCCTCAACATGGGGAGGATGTCCCCATGTTGATGGGGAGAAGGGCCTCATCCCCACAACCCTTGCCCGGTGGTTGTGGGGGTCTGTGGGCGGGCGGCTTATCGGAATCTGGAAGACCCCTTTAACAAAGGGGACCCCCAGATCCCGGCCCCCCCCTATGTGAATTGGTAATGGGGTAAATTGTACCCCTACCATTTCACAAAGAAAGTGTAAAAAATAGTAAAAAAAATACACAGACACCATTGGGAAAGTCCTTTATTAAAAAAAAAACAAAAAAATAATAAAAAAAAAACAAAAAACATTCCAGCAATGAAATCCAGTGTCCCGCGGCGATCCCGATGTCCAGCGCTGTTCAGACGAAATGTCATTGGCTGAGCCTGAGCAGACCTGATGGGGAACTTCCTCGGCAGTGTATTAAATGAATAGACCCGCCCCTTCTAAAGTTCCCCATCAGGTCCGCTCAGCCAATGACGTAGTGTAAGGCTGAGGACCTGATGCGGAACGTGAGAAGGGGCGGGTCTATTCATGTATTAAACTGTGGATGAAGTTACCCATCAGGTCCGCCCCCTCGTATGTCAGACCCTGCCTAAGTCATTGGATGCATGGGAAGAAAAAGAAACCCTGGACTGCCGCACTCTGTATAGACAGTTATTTATTCCAAAATATCAGGTAAAAAATCCAAATTCAAAATAAATCCATAAATCCAAAACAACAAATGCAGGTAGTATGCATGCAGGGAAGGATGGCTAACGGGTTTCACGTCACGAATTGACGCTTACTCATAGCTATGAGTAAGCGTCAATTCGTGACGTGAAATGGATTTATTTTGAATTTGGATTTTTTACCTGATATTTTGGAATAAATAACTGTCTATACAGAGTGCGGCAGTCCAGGGTTTCTTTTTCTTCCCATGCATCAGTGCAGAGCCAGCACCTGTGTGAGTGACCGGGCGGGAGCAGCCATTTGGTGAATTCTCAAGCTTTTGAGCGGTACGTTTTTCCTTTCCTAAGTCATTGGATGAGCGGACCTGATGGGGAACTTCCTCCGCAGTATAATACATGAATAGACCCGCCCTTCTCACGTTCCGCATCAGAACTTTAGAACGGGCGGGTCTATTCATTTAATACACTGTCGAGGAAGTTCCCCATCAGGTCCGCTCAGGCTCAGCCAATGACATTTCGTCTGGACAGCGCCGGACATCGGGATCGCCGCGGGACACTGGATTTCATCGCTGGAATGTTTTTTTTTTTTTAATAAAGTACTTTCCCAATGGTGTCTGTGTATTTTTTTTACTATTTTTTACACTTTCTTCGTGAAATGGTAGGGGTACAATTTACCCCATTGCCAATTCACATAGGGGGGGGGCCGGGATCTGGGGTCCCCTTTGTTAAAGGGGTCTTCCAGATTCCGATAAGCCGCCCGCCCGCAGACCCCCACAACCACCGGGCAAGGGTTGTGGGGATGAGGCCCTTGTCCCCATCAACATGGGGACATCCTCCCCATGTTGAGGGCATGTGGCCTGGTACGGTTCAGGAGGGGGGGCTCTCTCGTCCCCCCCTCTTTTCCTGCGGCCTGCCAGGTTGCGTGTCCTCGGATAAAGGGTCTGGTCTGGATTTTTGGGGGTACTCCACGCCATTTTTTTTTTAATTTGGGGTGGAGTTCCCCTTAAAATCCATATCAGACCTGAAGGGCCTGGTATGGATATTTGGGGGAACCGCACGCATTATTTTTTTTTAATTTGCTGCAGCGTTCCCCTTAATATCCATACCAGACCTGAAGGGCCTGGTAATTAAATTTGGGGGACCCCCACGCTTTTTTTTTTTTTTTTATCAATGACTTTTCTATGTATTGCTGTGAGCCGACAATTCATTATAGCCGCGAGTGAGTTTTAAATGACTTTTTTTCCTTCAGAAATGACACTTTGTGCAGGGACAGTTCTAAGCACGGGAAACAAGCGCGACTTTACATGCATATTGCCAAACACCGGACCCGAACATACAGTCAATTGTTCGGGTTCGGGACCCCAAAACCCAAAAGTTCGGGAAGGAACCCGAAATTTACAGTTCGGGTCCGCTCAACCCTAATTACAATCTGATTGTACAATCTCTTTTAGGGCTCTTTTACACAGGCTGTGGTAGACTGTTTTCCAAAGGATGGAGAGCAGCCTTTTATGCCAGGCTTGATTCTGCCTCCCCCTGAATACTTTTTATTTGGCTTTTTTTTTGCTTGGCTTGCAGTTGCAGCTTGTTCCCATGGACCCTATTGGTGGTGCCGCCTGTCACACTCTGCAAGCTGTAAAATGTGTACATGTGCCATGGCTGCAATGATTTGCTTAACTGCTGCGGCATGTGTACTACACCATCCAGCTGCAATTAGGAACTAAAGGAATTAGGTGGGGGTCAGGGGCAGTAAAAAAACATCTCAACCACTTGAAATGGCCCTTCGATCTCCCAACAAGTATGCAGTACAAGGGCATGCCTGATTGAATACCAATTGGAAGGTTTAGGTAGGCCCTCATATTACATCATTTCACAGCGGTCCCAGCATGTCCTGTCAGCTGGTACATGTAGTTCGCCCTGGATGGACACACGTTGCAGAAATCTTGTTTCCTGAAAGATTTACTTTCCCACATCTCATGGTTTATTGTTTGTTACATGCAATCATTTTCAGGCTGTAGAGAGTTGTGTCAGAGGGAAGATTTAGTATAAACTAGCAGAGGCCCCAGGAAGGTACACAGAGGGAGGAAAGTAAACATCACCCCCCAAGTTTTCCTTACAAAGTTTTGTGTGCAGTCAGTGCCTGGTACAGCGGAGTGCCCTGCGAGCCGGGGAGGTCAGTGCAGCTATGTGCAGTCTGACAGGTTCAGTTTACAGCAGCTCGGCCTCCTTGTTTGTATATGCCGGCCTTGTTCACAGCCAGCCTGACAACAGATGGCAAGGGGGAACTTCTCATTTCAGACTCAGCAAACAGGTCCTGACTGTGGGACAAAACTGCAGGACCTCAATCCCTTCCTTCCTCATAAAGCAAAATCCAGTGACATAATGGAAAGTAAACGCGTCAGATTTATTTCAGCAGGTGAAAAAAATGAAAGCTTGAAATTCAGACAAAGGTTTCTGTAAACACCACTGCGCTTGGCACACCAGCAAAAAAGTACGACATGCTGCATTTTTATGTAGCGCTGCATGTTGCAGGCATTACAATGAGCTATAATGCATAAAGCTGAAGACACATAGGCGATTCTGCCACTAGCGATCAATCACCAGCATCAATAAAAAGGCTGCCTATGGAATAGCTGCTATCTTGATTGATAGCTATAGGAGCGACATCTCGCTGCCTCAGCTACAGTGATTCCATAGGGACAAAACAGCCTAGGCAGCAGGGGGGCGGTAAAACATGAGGTTGAGCTAAGGCAGGGGTGCCCAACCAGTGGCCCGCGGAGCCCTCTCATGTGGCCCGCGACCTCCTGTTTTGGGATGGCGGGTTGGCAAGCCCAAATTGCAGGTTGCCCACCCGCCATGCCAGAGCATCAGTGTTGTGAATGAAGCCAGCAGTAGAGAAAGCAATCAGCTGCGGAGCAGAGCCACATAAGCCAATGCTTCCTGTATAGCACCGGCTCCTGTCATAGGTGGAGTGATACCAAATGCACTTTGCCTGGGACAGCAAGTTTATTACTAAAATCACAGTATATATGGACATATCTGTTCTGCAGTGGTTACTGGGCTGCTTTCAAACTGATCCGCAGGTGTAGTGCAGTGGAAAACCAGAAACCAGAGTAAGGGCCCTTTCAGACGTGCGGACCGTATGTCCGTTCTTCATCAATCTGTTTTCGGATGAAATATATGTATCCCTATGTGATAGCGGATGTCAGAGGATGAACATCCAATCTCATCAGTCCCCGCTATGGTCCATTTCTGAAGACGGAGGGAAATCCTATTTTTCCATCCGTCTGCGGATCGGATCGGATGAACACGGACAGACGGTCCGTGTTCATTCGATCCCCCCATAGAGGAGAGCGGAGATCTGACAGGGCGGCTCAGCGGGGATCAACGGAGCGATCCCCGCAGAGCAAGCGGATGGTTAAAATCGGATCTTCACGGGATCCGCACGTCTGAAAGGGCCCTTTAAGACTTCTGGTTTTACCTGTGGGTTTGGTGTACTTTCAGAAAGTGCACCACACCTGTAGGATATAAAAGAATTATATGGCAAAGTAAAGCTAACCTACAGGAAAGCCACAGGTGCACTGCGCTGCATCCACTGTGTGGGTAGACAGCAGACCATCAGTGTAAAACTAGCCTTAGGTCCCTTTAACATGATCTGTCTGACCCAATCAGACCCTCCATTCACCTCTATGGAGCGGCAGATGGTGAACAGACTTGTGTCTGTTTACACCTGCCTATTTCCAATCCGATCTGCTAAAAAAACAGAAGTGGATCCGTCCCCTTCCATTTGATCAGATGAGAGGGCCCATAGAGTAGAGTGGGCTGTGTCTGCTTTGCATACGCAGAGTGGACGCAGACCTGTCATCTGCTCATTGTGGCCCGCGGCTGGTTACTAAGTCGCTTAAGTGGCCCTCGCTCTCCAAAAGGTTGGGCACCCCTGAGCTAAGGTTTTACCTTCCCCTGATCACCCACCTAGTTCCTACTATACACCTGTTTGCATGACATGCCTGTGATGCTTTGTGCCGCATTCAATTTTAGGCGACATGTCGAGATGACAGGCGGCACTGCAGTGCGCCATGACTTGGTGGTTGAGAACCACTGCTATAGTCAACAACCCATTTGATTGATATGATACTCACACAGAAGTAGATTTTGATTGATAGTTGGTAGATACAATTGTTATTGATCACACTCTTTTTTTCACCATGCAATCTTACAACCTGATCAATCAAAATATGAGCAAATTCATGAATTTGATAGATTTGAATGCTGCTAATCAATGCAAAGTGATCAATAATTTCTGATCTAGCTGATCCATCTAAATTAATGCTAAATCAATTAGAAGGGAAGTTATGGCTATTCAATTGTTTTCTGTTTTACTTGTTTTGAGCAAATCGTACGTAGTTAGGCTCCACTTTAGCCAGTGAAGCCAGGGTTAATTTATTGTTAGTTAGCTGACAGGCTCTAAAGGATGAGTCTCTGTCACCTCCCCCTGGCTTCTAGAACCTTCATGAAGTTTCTAGAACTTAGAGGGCCGAGGGATAGAGATCAAGGCCTGAATATTTAGGGGATCTCTACCAAACCCTGGTTGTGGACGGCTCAGAAGGTGGGGAGATGGCTCTTAAATAGTCTGGAGCCTGGCCATGTGGGGAGAGAGTCCAGGATCCAGAGGCCTGGAGGGGACCCCTGTGCTGGGGGGCTCTGCCTCCAGGCAGGGAAGTGCCAGAGAGGAATAGTGCTGTGAGAGGGAGAAGAAGCAGAGAGAGGAACCCTCACCGCCCTTCAGCTTCGGCCAGGCTTGGCTGAGACACCCTGAAAGCAAGTGGGACCTGTTCAGCAGGAGGCCTGTGCAGAAGTTACCACCTACGCTACAGGACTTTCAAGGGACTGAGTGAGAATCCTCTACTTATCCACCCCCAAAGCCTATAGGGGAGCGGCAGCCAGGTTCAATACCCGGCTAGCCTTCAGAAGAGACAATCTACAGCTAACCTTCACCCCTTCTAGGGTAGGGTGACCAGACATCCCCGGTTTCTGGGGACAGTCCCCGGATTGAGGACACTGTCCCCGGACCAAGTCTGTCCCCGTTTTTGTCCCCGGATTGGATTTGAACAGGGGCTGGGGCAATTTCAAAAACAGTCAGTAAAGAATTTAAAAAAAAAATCTGAATTACACACCACCACTCCGCCACGCCTACTAGCTTAGGGGGTGTATTTTTTTCCATTATCTATGCCCCTTTCTTTTGATCATGTGCTGGTTCGGGTGCATGCCCATTCAGCTCCGCTCGCATGTTCTTCTGCCTTGGCTCAAGTCCCAGCCAGCTGCTTGCCTGCTTATCTCCTTGCCTTCCCTGGAAGAGTGATCTTTCTCCGCTCCCCACCCAGTAGTAGCCGGGGCCCGGAGAGTAAGACTTGACAGGTTGTGAGGCGGGCGGGCGAGTCGCTGATTGCCGCCATTACTAGTAAAAAAAAAAAATATGTCCCCGGATTTCATTTTAAAAATCTGGTCACCTTATTCTAGGGAAACTTTTAATGTATGAAGTCCAAGTGCTGGGATGAGTGCTGGAGTTGTTTGCCAGCCTGTCGGTGCAGTTTCCCATGGGAACACAGTCTACAGTTTTCTTGCTAAGAAGTCAGAGTCAGTCACAGTTTGTTCTCAAAAGTTCCACTTTAGGACTGTCTTCGAGGACACTGTAAACCGTCAAGGGCTTTTGTAATAGAGCTGCTAAACTTAGGATGGTTCCTTCTGGGACCGTTCTTGACTGACGTCCTTTCTGAAGCCAAAAGGCTTACCATTTAAGTTAAATGGCATCAAAGTCACTCATAATGACATGCAGTTGCAACACTTTTATTTTTCCTTGTATGTTGCAGTGCATCAGTCTGACGTGAAAGCTATCAGATGTCCTTGTTTGATATATTTTTGTTGTATATTGGAAAAATCTAATAGAAATTGTCAATTATAAAAAAAAAGTTCCACTTTAACTCAGTTCTGGGCATCCCATACCACCCTAACCCTATCCAAGTTGTTTCCCCTAATAAACTATGAAACAAAAGCCTTTGGACTGGTTTTCTGATTACTGTGTGCCGCTTAAAATGCTTGTTGGCTGGCTGTGCAGACAAAAGGTGACCCAAAATCCAGCGATCCCTATGAGGGTAACTCTACACGTACATCAAGCGGATTAGAAAATCAAACCATGTAAGGCCACCATTGCACATGCAGTGCCCCTCTGACATCACCCTGAACATGTCCCTCTTCTGTCATAATTGTATTATTATTATTGTTACTTTTATACAGGATTTATATAGCGCCAACAGTTTGTGTAGTGCTTAACAACGTTAGGGCAGACAGTACAATTACAATACAATTTAATACAGGAGGAATCAGAGGGCCCTGTTCGTTAGAGCTTACAATCTAAAATTGTAGTGTAAAAAAAGGTGCATTTTTGTCAAGTGGTTTGTGGTTGTTAAACCACAATTATTATTAACTAGTGTCAACTGCATGACTGCAATAGGCCTGAGCGCAATGGACTCTCAAATTAACATGTAATTAAACAATTAACCGTCAGACATATAGATTCTGCAGCAGGAGACGTAGCATCACGCTGCTGACAGAAGTGGCCCGGCTTATTAGTGGCCAGATAGGGTGAGGAAGGGACAGTTATAAAGCCATTTGAAGTCTGTTAAATCAATCAGTGTCATGTGCCCCCAGAGTATAGCGGAAAGAGGATCAAGCAACGCAGAAGCCCAGTCATGTTAATGAAAAGGTCGTCTCGACCTACGATTTATAGAGAAATTCTGAATCATGGGCTGTGATAGAAGTTGACTCACTGCAGGGATAAATAAAGTGCTATAGTGTGAGGCCTGAATTTGGTGTCTTGTCTCTATAATACAAATCAAGACTGATTTACCAACACTGGAAAAGATGCAGAAATAGTGCTTGGTATAATAACAGAGGTTGCAGCCACTATCAGACAGGCCTAACTATAACCCCACAATAAAGCCTAACTCCAGCTTTCCTTTTATTTTAAATAGTATGTTGCGGTCAAACGAACACCCCCTGGTTCAGTTTGACACCAGAACCACCGACCATGGGAAAAGTTCGGACCAGAACACTATTAAAGTCTATGGGACCCGAACTCGAAAAATCAAGGGCCTCTTCCTCTCAACTCTGGGCAGTGCTTGTGGGGGGTACAGTGTTTATGTTTTTGTTTTGTTTTTTGTTTGTTTGTTTTTATTATTATTAATGGCGTAAAATGCAGGCAACTATAGAAGTTTGCATTGCTAGTCCATTCTGAAAGAGCAAAGCTGTGCCACGTATGGGTAGTGTTCGTTCTTGCCAACCCCCCCAAATGTGATCACTGATCCATTACTATGATGGGCTACCTCAGTGGCCAACAAAAATGTGTATGAGATGGAAAGGAATGGCCAAGCATCGTCATTACCCAGAAGGGCTGGAGCTCTAGCCAATCACACCATCCATTACATGGCCTAATCTAAGAAAGTGTTGAAACCAGAGACAGCCAGGCAACTGGTATTCTTTTTTTTTTTTTATAAATCTTTTTATTTAATTTCTTAAACAAACATAACATAACATGACAACACATCATACACATTAAATCTAAAATATATTAGTAAAATAACACGATCCCATCACCTTGCATAGCAAAAAACAAGAAATAAAGAAATTATGATTATCACTATTATTTCCAATCATTTCTAAACACAAATATCCCATATAGGGAACATCCCTTCTATGAGTTGTTACCTCCCTCTATGTTAGATGCCGTATATGGCTTATCCAGCCACTTTGCCCAAACCTCATCATACTTACTAGGGCGACCCATGTTCCTATAGGTATCTCTGTACAATGGAAGATTATTATTAATCAATTGTTTCCAATATATAAACGGAGGAGGATGAGGTTTCTTCCAATATAATGCAACTGGTATTCTTAAAAAGTGGAGTTCCACCCTGGATTTTTTTTTTTTACCAAAAATCTAAAAAAAAAAAAATAAAAAAATGTACTTACCAGAAATAGCGGTTGCTATGCGGAAGTTCCTAATCTGCCTCTTCATCCTCCGCGGCTGGTCTTCTTCCTCGTCCTACTCGCGGTGTCTTCTGGTGAATGGGGCATGCGGCATGCTGCCTTCTGGGAATTGTGTGTATCCCAGAAAGCAGCCGACCCATTCCAAAAGCGCCGCGCAACTCGCGCATGCGCAGTAGGAAATGGGCAGTGCCCGTTTCCCTTATTGAGAATGGAGGCGCGGGGGGGGGGGCGACTTCGCGAGCGCCTAGGACAGGTAAGTGTCCTTATTAAAAGTCAGCAGCTACAGTGTTTGTAGCTACTGACTTTTAAAAAAAAAAAAAAAAAATCGCGGGTGGAACCCCGCTTTAAGAAGAGTTCAGCAATGGCAGCCTCCATATATCTCTCAGCAAAGCTTTTCTTTAACTAAATATTTCTATCCTAGAAAATCGATTTGTATTTTATTTTTTGTTATGCTTTAATCTTTTTTCACAGCTGACAACATCCAAAAACAGTGTGCATAAACACCAACTGTAGCTTACACGCGAATAAAACAAGAAAAAAAAAAAAAAACGCCGCTAACTCCTGAGCAACTCCCAACGCATTACATAAATTGAGTAAAGAAATGAAGTCTTGTCGCACAACAGATTCCCGAATCCTCTCTTTCCTGTTATTGAAAGAAAATTGTGTTTATCGCTCCTGCAGCATAGTGTAAACTCATAAACGTCAACACAGGCTACATGAAAAACCGTCAACGGAATATTGTTTCCTCCATGAGCCATTCTTCCGAGTCAATTACGCCTTTCAACTTCTGGGGCCATTGTATGATAAACGGGCAGTAAAAATCATTCGCATTAATATACCGTCGTGCCTCCCCGTGCAAAAGGTAATTAAAGAAGTAAATGAGTCATAAGACTAGAAGTATTAGCCGCAAAATGAAAAGCAACTGGGCTGCCACATAAAAATATGTACCATTAAGATACTGCATTTTCATATTCCTGTAATCAGCTCCGCTAGACTAATGCTTATTTAATCCAGCTTCTCCGCTAAGTCCATCAACAACTGTTTTGCCCGTTTTCCCCATGGCTGAACATTATGTGTGCAGGTTCGGAATAAATACAGTAATAAGATTTCAAACAGTTTAGAAACAATTTCTTCTTCTCGAGATAAAAGACGGCATGAGGAGCGCAGTCCTCTTGTGCTTTTCAATTGCTTTTTATGTGTTTTTTTTTCCCTTTTAGCTGTTGTGAGCATTTTGTTTTACGGAAGCTGCGGATCCCCACTGGGGGTTTACCATAGGACTCTTGACAGCAACCATATTTATTTTGGCAAGAGTATAGATAAATAGACAGATATTCAGAGAGATGAACAGAGTAAGAGAAAGAGAGAGCTAGCCAGTGGGCTATGGCAATGAACGCACCTGAGCACACGGTCATCAGCCAAGATTGGCAACCACAAATTCCATGGTCAACTGGCCAAAAAAGAAATATAAATCTTCTCTCCCTTAATGAAGTAAACAGTGCAATATACCAACAAATTCTACGAGAACATATATCACTCACCAGCAAGATTAACTTTAAAAGTAAACTCGCCACCTACACTGGTGCTGCTCTGGAACTAATATTTCAACATAGAGGTGCAACCTACGCATCTGGAGGTCAACTGAAGTCCCGAGGGTAATAGATGTACACTATATAGACAAAAGTTTGTGGACCCCTCACCATAACACCTGCTATACAGCCATAGGTTTGCGAAGCCTATTGCATTAGGGTGTGCACCCCAAAGATTAAACTCATAGTACCGATCACTCACGATGAAAGGGAAGGGGAGGGTAAGTTACATATTTACCAGTCCCTTCCCCCACTCATCCTAAAACATCCTCCAGCAACAGCTGGAGGGAGAGGAGAGTAGGGAAGCCGGAAGCGCTGCGGGGGGAAGGAGGGGGGAACCAGGGCAGTAGGGGTAATCTGTGCTGCACAGGGTGATTAGGGTGTGCCTGGGCACACCTGACACACCCTGTGCGCACGCCTATGTATACAGCTCAAAGTATCTGAACCCCCTCCATCAAATTACTGAGTTTCGGTGCTTCCAGTTAGGGGAACTGGTAAAGAAGAATACCAGGTATGGTTATATTACACATACCACATTTCCAATTCATCCCAGGTGAGAGTAGGGTTGGAATCGGGCAACTGTGTAGGCCACTTGAGTTCTTACCAAAAACTCATCAAACCATGTCTTTTAGTAGCTGGCTGTGAACAGAGGGGTACAGTCATGCTGGCACAGAAAAAGGCCTTTGCCAAACTGTTGCCACAAGGTTAGAAGTAAATAATTAGTGCACAATAGTCCAACATGTCTTTGAATGTTCTACTATTAAAGAATAATTCCAGGCATGGCTATAATATATATAGCTATTTTGGCCCAGCTTGGACCAATGTAACGATTACCTGGCCGATGCCCCTGGAAGTTGGAAATTCTCTGCTACTCCAGTGATCTCCACTTGCTTCTGGGTCCTGCGCCTGCAATCCTGCTTACTGAACACTGGAGGTCAGCTGCTTGGAATGGGTGCCTTCCAGAGAAAGCTATGTATTTCATGAATGAATGCAACACATTCTTTGATTGGATGAGGGGGGTGGTGACATCATGCTCTCCACTTTGATCAATCAAAGAATGGTTTGCATTTATTCAGAAAATGCAAAGCATTCTCTGATTGGCACACGTACTGAGCCACTGACCTCCTGTATTTACAAAACATTAGACTGGCAGCTTAGCATGGGTCCCAGAAGCAAGTGGGGATCACTGATGTAGTGGTGTCTATGTCAGTGATTTCCAGCTTCCAGGGGGATTGGCCAGGTGGGGTATATACATAGTTATACTGGTTCAAGCTGGACCAATATAACTATATATCATAAAGCCATGCCTAGAATTATTCTGTAATGCTAGAGCATACAAGGGGTAAACTATATATAAAAAGGAGTGTCTTATTCACGTGTCTAGAGCAGTATGCCCTGTTCATGTATCCCTATAATATATACATCTTACCTAAAGCTGAACTCCAGACAGATATTAAAAAAACAGCTCTGTATTCATGAATGCATCCTTAAAGCCCTGTACACACGATCGGATTTCCTATGGATTCTAATCCGATGGATTTTTCCATCGGAAATCCGATGAAGCTGACTTCCATCAGTCTTGCCTACACACCATCAGTCAAAAATCCCACCGTCCCAAACGCCGTGACGTAAAACACTCCGACAAGCCGAGAAAAATTAAGTTCAATGCTTCTGAGCATGCGTCGACTTGATTCTGAGCATGCGTGGGTTTTTTCCCCCGATGGAGTTCCACACAGACGATTGGATTTTGCTATCGTTTTTTTCCCATCGGATAAATTTAAAACATGTTCTATTTTTTCACACCGATGGAAAAAAGACCGATGGGGCCCATACACGATCGGTTTGTCCGATGAGAAAAGTCCATCGGACTGTTTTCATCGGTAAAATCGATCGTGTGTACAGGGCTTAAGAGTATTTTGAATGCAAACAGCATAGTTGAATTTGACTTGAAATCGACATCTTTTAGTTCTTGTACAGCAGAGTTCAAAGAGGAAAAGGGAAAAGCAGCACAAGGAACCATTCCATTTTGCTGCAAAGCAAGGATCATGCTGATAGGAGGAGAAAGCAAAGTGACAAAAGGATGAGCTCATCAGCATGCAGCTTCTTCTTTCACTGTCTAGCCAAAGTGTGGGAGTAGAGAGAATACCTGTAAGGCCTCATTCACACAGGCATACCTACACTATATTACCAAAATTATTGGGATGGCCCCTTCCTGTTTCAACATAACTGCGTACCAGTGCACAAAGCAAGGTCCATAAAGACACGGATGAGTGAGTTTGAGGTGGAGGAACTTGACTGGCCTGCACAGAGTCCTGACCTCAACCCGCTAGAACACCTTTGGAATGAATTAGAGCGGAGACTGCAAAAAACTGGATGGACAAAAATCACAAACCCTTTGGCAGGTACAACAGTTCCCTTGTATGCATTCTATCTGTGAATCTAGTTGTATGTCTGGAGTTCAGTTTTAACAGTAATTTACTTTCATCTTCTTTTAAATGTCCACTTTTTGGTCACAATCTTAATATCCATTATCGCTGCAGAAATATCAGTCTCTGATTCAGCGTTATTTTAATTAACTCAATTAAAACGGACACTGATCTGATTTTTATTTTCAGCTGAAAAAAGTGCTGTAGTATGTAAAAAGATAGGAAGACAGATACATGACACAAGACTCCATAGAGGTGTAAACCATGAATACAGGAAGATGATGATGATTTTGGACACTGTCTGATACAAGATGTTATCGCCGAGCATGTCAAGGTTAAATGGTGAATTCTAAAAGGTCATTCTGGGTGTAGACAGATAACCTCGGCTAAAAAAAAAATATTTAACTGCTTAAAGCAAAAGTATAGTGCGAGACATAATGATACTTATTAAGATTGTTCGGTATATTACCTTATGGGAGTAAATAGTAATTCTGATAGATAAACAGTACATTACATCCTTCCAATGCCTGCTCATGTAGTCTTTGGCAGGGACTCTTGGAGACTGGCACTCAGGAAGAGCGAGCCCATTTTGTGGCTCTTCCTGAGCAGCAATTGTTGGCTTTATTTACCAAAGTGAGTTTATACTTAACTGCTTGCCGACCAGCCGCTGTCATTATACGGCTGCAGGTCGGCGCGATCCTGCGAGCCGTCGTAGGTGTACGTTGGCTCCTTTAAGCGGCATAGCAGGTGCGCGCGCCCGCTGCATCGTGGGGGTGCCGATGCTCGTGACCGGCGGTCGCGATGACCGCCGGCCACGAGGGATCACGGGCACAAATCCCTGTTCTGTTCAGTGAGGACAGACAGATTGTGAGTTCCTAATAGCTAGGAACCACGAACGGTCATTTCCTCTAGGTCAGTCCCCTCCCCCTACAGTTAGAAACACATGAGGGAACACATTTAACCCCTTGATCGCCCCCTAGTGCTAACCCCTTCCCTGTCAGTGACATTTATACAGTAAACAGTGCATTTTTATAGCACTGATTGCTGTATAAATGCCAATGGTCCCAAAAATGTGTCAAAAGTGTCCGATGTGTCCGCCATAATGTCGTAGTCCCGATAAAAATTGCAGATCACCGCCATTACTAGTAAAAAAATAATAATAATAAAAATGCTATAAATCTATCCCCTATTTTGTAGACGCTATAACTTTTGTACAAACCAATCACTATATGCTTATTGCGATTTTTATTACCAAAAATATGTAGAAAAAAAATGGGGATATTTATTATAGCAAAAAGTACAAAATATTGTATAGTGTTGTCTTCAAAATCTTCGCTTTTTTGGTTTATAGCGCAAAAAAAAAAAAAAAAATCGCAGAGATGATCAAATACCACCAAAAGAAAGCGCTATTTGTGGGGAAAAAAAGGACGTAAATTTTGTGTGGGTACAGCATGGCACGACCGCACAGTTGTCAATTAAAGCGATGCGGTGCCAATTTTCAAAAAGTGGCCTGGTCATTGGGTAGCCAATTCTTCCGGAGCTGAAGTGATTAAAGCAACTGGGGGGGGGGGGCTCTTGCCCTCAATGTGCAGCAAACTTGCAAATCATGGTGCACTTACATAACACGGCACGCTCATCTAACCCTTTCCTTCGCAGCCTGATTGTCCCTGCCCCCTGTCATTCATTGGGATAAGTCTTTCAATAATGGAGGCTCCGCCTCAAGTGTGGGCGATACTTAGGGTGGTCTGCATGCAAATTCAGCCTGTGTAGAGACGCCTTCTCATTGACATCCACCCATCAAAGCATTTTAATATGAGCCACCTGCAACACATAGATAAGCATGGAGACCCGCTGATGAAATCACTGGGACTTAATTATTGTATGTAATCAAAATAGTAAGTGATTATTTAAAAATGTCATTAGTGTGTTGATGACAAATTAATGGCAAATATAAACAGAATAAACGTCAGCCTTAAAAACAAGGCACATTGCTTATCTGACTGATGCATCTAGTTTCAGTACTGTTGTAATATTTGGTCTTTGCAAAAGTTCATTACTGCCGGAAAGTCTCCGGGGTCAACTAACAATTATTGTCTTTTCTCTGCAGAAAATAGAATACTCCTTTACTTTAGATGTGTACTTTGCTTCCATGTCTAAGCTAAGCTAGAGAGAGAAGTCACATCAGTTTCTAGCATCACAAAATTCAAATTAGGATGAGAAAGTATTTTATCTTCCACCGTTCTCAGAGATTAAAGCCCCATACACACGGTCGGACTTCCATCTGACTTTTCTGTGGTTTTTTGTCCGAACGGAGTTGGTTGGGAACACCCATAGCATACACACCACAGGACTTTTCTGCAAACTTTCTTAAAACTTCTTACAACATCGCATGTTTTTTCTGCTCTTTTCTGCTCTTTACTGCCACCCTTTGGTCAACTTCTGCTATTGTTGGTTGATTTTAACATTAGTTGTTTTGTCCATCGGACTGAAGTCCGATGGTTATCTGTACACACGGTCGGACTTTGCTCCATCCGACTTTTGTTGGGCAAAAGTTTGTCCGTTTGCAGACCCAACTTTTGTCCGATGAAATCCAAAACCAAACAAAAAAAGTTTGTCCGATGGAGCGTACACACGGTCGGATTGTTGGTCCAACTTGCTTAAAACGAAGTTTGTTGGGCAAAAATCCGACCGTGTGTACGGGGCTTTAGGCATGTATGGCAGATGTCCATCCACCCAAGGACACTACAGACATCCATCCACCTAAGGACACTACGGACATCCATCCACCCAAGGACACTACAGACATCCATCCACCTAAGGACACTACGGACATCCATCCACCCAAGGACACTACAGACATCCATCCACCCAAGGACACTACAGACATCCATCCACCTAAGGACACTACAGACATCCATCCACCCAAGGACACTACAGACATCCATCCACCCAAGGACACTACAGACATCCATCCACCCAAGGACACTACGGACATCCATCCACCCAAGGACACTACAGACATCCATCCACCCAAGGACACTACAGACATCCATCCACCTAAGGACACTACAGACATCCATCCACCCAAGGACACTACAGACATCCATCCACCCAAGGACACTACAGACATCCATCCACCCAAGGACACTACAGACATCCATCCACCCAAGGACACTACAGACATCCATCCACCTAAGGATACTACAGACATCCATTCACCCAAGGACACTACAGACATCCATCCACCTAAGGACACTACAGACATCCATCCACCTAAGGATACTACAGACATCCATTCACCCAAGGACACTACAGACATCCATCCACCTAAGGACACTACAGACATCCATCCACCCAAGGACACTACGGACATCCATCCACCCAAGGACACTACGGACATCCATCCACCCAAGGACACTACAGACATCCATCCACCCAAGGACACTACAGACATCCATCCACCCAAGGACACTACGGACATCCATCCACCCAAGGACACTACAGACATCCATCCACCTAAGGACACTACGGACATCCATCCACCTAAGGACACTACAGACATCCATCCACCCAAGGACACTACAGACATCCATCCACCTAAGGACACTACAGACATCCATCCACCTAAGGACACTACAGACATCCATCCACCTAAGGACACTACAGACATCCATCCACCTAAGGACACTACAGACATCCATCCACCCAAGGACACTACAGACATCCATCCACCCAAGGACACTACAGACATCCATTCACCCAAGGACACTACAGACATCCATCCACCTAAGGATACTACAGACATCCATCCACCTAAGGACACTACAGACATCCATCCACCCAAGGACACTACAGACATCCATCCACCTAAGGACACTACAGACATCCATCCACCTAAGGACACTACGGACATCCATCCACCTAAGGACACTACGGACATCCATCCACCCAAGGACACTACAGACATCCATCCACCCAAGGACACTACAGACATCCATCCACCCAAGGACACTACAGACATCCATCCACCTAAGGATACTACAGACATCCATCCACCTAAGGACACTACAGACATCCATCCACCTAAGGATACTACAGACATCCATCCACCTAAGGACACTACGGGCATCCATCCACCTAAGGATACTACAGACATCCATCCACCCAAGGACACTACAGACATCCATCCACCTAAGGATACTACAGACATCCATCCATCTAAGGACACTACAGACATCCATCCACCCAAGGACACTACAGACATCCATCCACCTAAGGATACTACAGACATCCATCCATCTAAGGACACTACAGACATCCATCCACCTAAGGACACTACAGACATCCATCCACCTAAGGACACTATAGACATCCATCCACCTAAGGATACTACAGACATCCATCCACCCAAGGACACTACAGAAATCCATCCACCTAAGGACACAACAGACATCCATCCACCTAAGGATACTACAGACATCCATCCACCTAAGGACACTACGGACATCCATCCACCCAAGGACACAACAGACATCCATCCACCTAAGGATACTACAGACATCCATCCACCCAAGGACACTACAGACATCCATCCACCTAAGGACACTACAGACATCCATCCACCTAAGGACACTATAGACATCCATCCACCTAAGGACACTACAGACATCCATCCACCCAAGGACACTACAGACATCCATCCACCTAAGGATACTACAGACATCCATCCATCTAAGGACACTACAGACATCCATCCACCCAAGGACACTACAGACATCCATCCACCCAAGGACACTACAGACATCCATCCACCTAAGGACACTACAGACATCCATCCACCCAAGGACACTACGGACATCCATCCACCCAAGGACACTACGGACATCCATCCACCCAAGGACACTACAGACATCCATCCACCCAAGGACACTACAGACATCCATCCACCCAAGGACACTACGGACATCCATCCACCCAAGGACACTACAGACATCCATCCACCTAAGGACACTACGGACATCCATCCAGCCAAGGACACTACAGACATCCATCCACCCAAGGACACTACAGAAATCCATCCACCTAAGGACACTACAGACATCCATCCACCTAAGGACACTACAGACATCCATCCACCTAAGGACACTACAGACATCCATCCACCTAAGGACACTACAGACATCCATCCACCCAAGGACACTACAGACATCCATCCACCCAAGGACACTACAGACATCCATTCACCCAAGGACACTACAGACATCCATCCACCTAAGGATACTACAGACATCCATCCACCTAAGGACACTACAGACATCCATCCACCCAAGGACACTACAGACATCCATCCACCTAAGGACACTACAGACATCCATCCACCTAAGGACACTACGGACATCCATCCACCCAAGGACACTACAGACATCCATCCACCCAAGGACACTACAGACATCCATCCACCTAAGGATACTACAGACATCCATCCATCTAAGGACACTACAGACATCCATCCACCTAAGGACACTACAGACATCCATCCACCTAAGGATACTACAGACATCCATCCATCTAAGGACACTACAGACATCCATCCACCCAAGGACACTACAGACATCCATCCACCCAAGGACACTACAGACATCCATCCACCTAAGGACACTACAGACATCCATCCATCTAAGGACACTATAGACATCCATCCACCTAAGGACACTATAGACATCCATCCACCTAAGGACACTATAGACATCCATCCACCTAAAACACACTATAGGCATCCATCCACCTAAGGACACTATAGACATCCATCCACCTAAGGATACTACAGACATCCATCCACCTAAGGATACTACAGACATCCATCCACCTAAGGACACTACAGACATCCATCCACCTAAGGATACTACAGACATCCATCCACCTAAGGACACTACAGACATCCATCCACCTAAGGATACTACAGACATCCATCCACCTAAGGACACTACGGACATCCATCCACCTAAGGATACTACAGACATCCATCCACCTAAGTACACTACAGACATCCATCCACCTAAGGATACTACAGACATCCATCCACCTGAGGACACTACGGACATCCATCCACCTAAGGATACTACAGACATCCATCCACCCAAGGACACTACAGACATCCATCCACCTAAGGATACTACAGACATCCATCCATCTAAGGACACTATAGACATCCATCCACCTAAGGATACTACAGACATCCATCCATCTAAGGACACTACAGACATCTATCCACCCAAGGACACTACAGACATCCATCCACCCAAGGACACTACAGACATCCATCCACCTAAGGATACTACAGACATCCATCCACCTAAGGACACTACGGACATCCATCCACCCAAGGACACTACAGACATCCATCCACCTAAGGACACTACAGACATCCATCCACCTAAGGATACTACAGACATCCATCCACCTAAGGACACTACAGACATCCATCCACCTAAGGATACTACAGACATCCATCCACCTAAGGACACTACAGACATCCATCCACCTAAGGATACTACAGACATCCATCCACCTAAGGACACTACGGACATCCATCCACCTAAGGATACTACAGACATCCATCCACCCAAGGACACTACAGACATCCATCCACCTAAGGATACTACAGACATCCATCCATCTAAGGACACTATAGACATCCATCCACCTAAGGATACTACAGACATCCATCCACCTAAGGACACTACAGACATCCATCCACCTAAGGATACTACAGACATCCATCCACCTAAGGATACTACAGACATCCATCCACCTAAGGACACTACGGACATCCATCCACCTAAGGATACTACAGACATCCATCCACCTAAGGACACTACAGACATCCATCCACCTAAGGATACTACAGACATCCATCCACCTAAGGATACTACAGACATCCATCCACCTAAGGACACTACGGACATCCATCCACCTAAGGATACTACAGACATCCATCCACCCAAGGACACTACAGACATCCATCCACCTAAGGATACTACAGACATCCATCCATCTAAGGACACTATAGACATCCATCCACCTAAGGATACTACAGACATCCATCCACCCAAGGACACTACAGAAATCCATCCACCTAAGGACACAACAGACATCCATCCACCTAAGGATACTACAGACATCCATCCACCTAAGGACACTACGGACATCCATCCACCCAAGGACACAACAGACATCCATCCACCTAAGGATACTACAGACATCCATCCACCCAAGGACACTACAGACATCCATCCACCTAAGGACACTATAGACATCCATCCACCTAAGGACACTACAGACATCCATCCACCTAAGGACACTACAGACATCCATCCACCTAAGGATACTACAGACATCCATCCATCTAAGGACACTACAGACATCCATCCACCCAAGGACACTACAGACATCCATCCACCTAAGGACACTACAGACATCCATCCACCTAAGGATACTACAGACATCCATCCACCCAAGGACACTACAGACATCCATCCACCTAAGGACACTAAAGACATCCATCCACCTAAGGACACTACAGACATCCATCCACCCAAGGACACTACAGACATCCATCCACCTAAGGACACTATAGACATCCATCCACCTAAGGACACTACAGACATCCATCCACCCAAGGACACTACAGACATCCATCCACCTAAGGATACTACAGACATCCATCCATCTAAGGACACTATAGACATCCATCCACCTAAGGATACTACAGACATCCATCCATCTAAGGACACTACAGACATCCATCCACCCAAGGACACTACAGACATCCATCCACCTAAGGATACTACAGACATCCATCCACCTAAGGATACTACAGACATCCATCCACCTAAGGACACTACAGACATCCATCCACCTAAGGATACTACAGAAATCCATCCACCTAAGGACACTACAGACATCCATCCACCTAAGGATACTACAGACATCCATCCACCTAAGGACACTACAGACATCCATCCACCTAAGGATACTACAGACATCCATCCACCTAAGGACACTACGGACATCCATCCACCTAAGGATACTACAGACATCCATCCACCTAAGGACACTACAGACATCCATCCACCTAAGGATACTACAGACATCCATCCACCTAAGGACACTACAGACATCCATCCACCTAAGGATACTACAGACATCCATCCACCTAAGGACACTACGGACATCCATCCACCTAAGGATACTACAGACATCCATCCACCCAAGGACACTACAGACATCCATCCACCTAAGGATACTACAGACATCCATCCATCTAAGGACACTATAGACATCCATCCACCTAAGGATACTACAGACATCCATCCACCTAAGGACACTACAGACATCCATCCACCTAAGGATACTACAGACATCCATCCACCTAAGGATACTACAGACATCCATCCACCTAAGGACACTACGGACATCCATCCACCTAAGGATACTACAGACATCCATCCACCCAAGGACACTACAGACATCCATCCACCTAAGGATACTACAGACATCCATCCATCTAAGGACACTATAGACATCCATCCACCTAAGGATACTACAGACATCCATCCACCCAAGGACACTACAGAAATCCATCCACCTAAGGACACAACAGACATCCATCCACCTAAGGATACTACAGACATCCATCCACCTAAGGATACTACAGACATCCATCCACCTAAGGACACTACAGACATCCATCCACCTAAGGATACTACAGACATCCATCCACCTAAGGATACTACAGACATCCATCCACCTAAGGACACTACAGACATCCATCCACCTAAGGATACTACAGACATCCATCCACCCAAGGACACTACAGACATCCATCCACCTAAGGATACTACAGACATCCATCCATCTAAGGACACTATAGACATCCATCCACCTAAGGATACTACAGACATCCATCCACCTAAGGACACTACAGACATCCATCCACCTAAGGATACTACAGACATCCATCCACCTAAGGATACTACAGACATCCATCCACCTAAGGACACTACGGACATCCATCCACCTAAGGATACTACAGACATCCATCCACCCAAGGACACTACAGACATCCATCCACCTAAGGATACTACAGACATCCATCCATCTAAGGACACTATAGACATCCATCCACCTAAGGATACTACAGACATCCATCCACCCAAGGACACTACAGAAATCCATCCACCTAAGGACACAACAGACATCCATCCACCTAAGGATACTACAGACATCCATCCACCTAAGGACACTACGGACATCCATCCACCCAAGGACACAACAGACATCCATCCACCTAAGGATACTACAGACATCCATCCACCCAAGGACACTACAGACATCCATCCACCTAAGGACACTATAGACATCCATCCACCTAAGGACACTACAGACATCCATCCACCTAAGGACACTACAGACATCCATCCACCCAAGGACACTACAGACATCCATCCACCTAAGGATACTACAGACATCCATCCATCTAAGGACACTACAGACATCCATCCACCCAAGGACACTACAGACATCCATCCACCTAAGGACACTACAGACATCCATCCACCTAAGGATACTACAGACATCCATCCACCCAAGGACACTAGACATCCATCCACCTAAGGACACTATAGACATCCATCCACCTAAGGACACTACAGACATCCATCCACCTAAGGACACTATAGACATCCATCCACCTAAGGACACTACAGACATCCATCCACCCAAGGACACTACAGACATCCATCCACCTAAGGATACTACAGACATCCATCCATCTAAGGACACTATAGACATCCATCCACCTAAGGATACTACAGACATCCATCCATCTAAGGACACTACAGACATCCATCCACCCAAGGACACTACAGACATCCATCCACCTAAGGATACTACAGACATCCATCCACCTAAGGATACTACAGACATCCATCCACCTAAGGACACTACAGACATCCATCCACCTAAGGATACTACAGAAATCCATCCACCTAAGGACACTACGGACATCCATCCACCCAAGGACACAACAGACATCCATCCACCTAAGGACACTACAGACATCCATCCACCTAAGGACACTACGGACATCCATCCACCTAAGGACACTACAGACATCCATCCACCCAAGGACACTACAGACATCCATCCACCCAAGGATACTACAGACATCCATCCACCTAAGGATACTACAGACATCCATCCACCTAAGGACACTACGGACATCCATCCACCCAAGGACACAACAGACATCCATCCACCTAAGGATACTACAGACATCCATCCACCTAAGGACACTACGGACATCCATCCACCTAAGGATACTACAGACATCCATCCACCCAAGGACACTACAGACATCCATCCACCCAAGGACACTACAGACATCCATCCACCTAAGGACACTATAGACATCCATCCACCCAAGGACACTACAGACATCCATCCACCTAAGGACACTACAGACATCCATCCACCTAAGGACACTATAGACATCCATCCACCTAAGGATACTACAGACATCCATCCACACAAGGACACTACAGAAATCCATCCACCTAAGGACACTACAGAAATCCATCCACCTAAAACACACTATAGGCATCCATTCACCCAAGGACATTGCAGACATTTATCCCATATTATATAACACTATCCATCTATAGTGTTCTATAAGAACAATAAACTTATGGCAGTGGTGGAAGCGATTATACAGGTTATGGTTGGGTTGGTCTATAGATTAGCTTGTACTATACTGTATATTAGACCCTGGGTCCCTTAATGGATAATAAAGAAACCCATACACAGATACACACAATAAGATTTTTCCATCAGCCCAATCATTTAGGAACAGTTATCGGAAAAGTAGGTTTAAAACAACCTTCCCGAGTAAAAGATTTAAACATTCGTAGGCAGCTTTAGGTCTGTGTCAGGCACAATCACTCCTACATATTACAGGTTGTTAATAGTGTCCCAAGCTATTTTTTAAACAACAAATTCCAAATTTGATTAGTCCCAAATAAAAAAAAATCTATTCATTTTTGCTGCGACTCTGAGACACTTCTTTATAACAGCTTTAAACAAACAATGAAAGGCATCTTTCTAATGACAGCACACTTTTGGCAAGGTCAGTGACTATCAGGAAGGGATATTCTATCACGATTACAGTGCCTTGGCGTCTGGTAGTCTTAAGATGTTGCTCCTAGCTGCCTCTTTTTGGTCCCAACACAAGTGAAATTTATCCATTATTTATTTATTTGGCTTTTTGCGGAAGCTGGCTTCATCATTAACCCTTGTTGTCACAACTCAAAGTCTCCTTTATCCAGAACGAGGGGCTTGTAGGATGAGTAACATGGAAAAAATGCATTGTACCTGAAATATCATGCTATGAATGTGGTGTAAATTACAGAGAACCTGACCTGGCCTCAAATGTTTCTAAGCTAACAGAACTAACTGAGGTGCAGACACCTTGTGGTGTCTTCAAGATGATCCCTCTGTCCTCATGGGGCCACCGTGTATCCTAGGCCAAGTCTATACAGCTCAACTTTAAAGCCAACCAGTATAAGGCCTCGTGCACAGGGGGTGGTTTAAGGCTTCTGAAGTAAACTGCAGGCGTATTTCCATGCCTGGGAGAAATAGCTGAGCCTTCAGCCATCCATAGTGATGAGCGGCTGCACACAGGTGCTTGCGTAAGCTTGTGCATGTTCACAGGCCTAGATCCTGGAACAGAGCTCCTGTGCGTTCTTGAAATTACATCCATGTGCAAGGTCATTAAACGTGACGAATGTGCCATCTCCATTACGAACGCTAGTTTTACCAGAAGGAGCGCTCCCGTCTCATACTTGAATCTGAGCATGCTCGTTTTTTTTAAGACTCGGAAAAGCATACACACGACCGGTTTTCTCATCGGGAAACAGGCCGAAGAGAATCCCGACAAGAATCCCGACGAGAATCCCGACGAGAAAAACAAGAATCCTGATGAGAAAATAGAGGTTCTCTATTTTTCTCATCGAGATTCCCGGCAGTTTTCTCAATGAGAAACCATACACACGAACGGTTTTCTCGGTAAAAAAATCTGCCAGCAGTTTTCTTGTCGTTTCTTGCCGAGAAAACCGGTCGTGTGTACGAGGCTTAAAGCAAGAAAAACCTCTTCTTGTCCTTATTATGTAAAAAAAATAATATGGTTAACACTTTTAAAAAGCAAAGAACAAGCTGTACGGAATTTTTCTTAGAAACTGAGCTTACATTTCACTTTGTGCCCCAATGTGTATGCAGCTTGTGCTAATGAGGTCCTTTACAGTAAGGCCCCTTTCACACTGGGGCGGTGGGTGCGGTGGCGGTATAGCGCAGCTATTTTTAGCAGCGCTATACCGTCGGAATTGCCACGGAATTGCGGCGGTATTCGGCCGCTAGCGGTATTAACCCCCGCTAGCGGCCGAAAAAGGGTTAATACCGCCCACAATGTGCCCCTGCAGAGGCGCATTGCCAGTGGTATTACCGCGGTTTCCCATTACTTTCAATGGGAAGAAGCGGTGAAGGCGCGGTAAACACACCGCTCCTCTCACCGCTCCAAAGATGCTGCTAGCAGGACTTTTGGAGCGGTCCTGCTAGCGCACCGCCTCAGTGTGAAAGCCCTCGGACTTTCACATTGAGACTGCAGGGGCAGGAGTTTTCAGGCGCTATTTTTAGCGCCAAACCGCCTGAAAAACTCCTCAGTGTGAAAGGGGTCTAAGAGGTTCACACCTTTGTATTTAGCAGATAAATATTAATAAATAAATTCTTATCTACCTGAAGGTTTACGGTGCTTTTTCATGCTGATGTATAACAAGGGTGGCTGTAGGAAAAATTGGACGTTGCTAAAAAGAACCATTTCTGTGTTGTTTCTGCAGTTCAGGCTTAACAATGAAGCAAGAATTTTGTTTGGTTGATATAGGCAACAAGACATACTACAGCATTATTTACATACTTTAGCTCCCTTGTGGTCAGAGGGTAGAGGTGCTGAGATTCCATGATCTTGGACAGTAAGTGCACAGTTAAAATATGGATTTCAGCGGATAGGAAAACGGATGTAAAAATTAACATCTGTATCCGTTTTTGATCCGTTTTTTTTACAAAAAAAAAAAAAACACGACAGAACTGAACTAAAAAACTAAATGCCCGTGTGAAACCAGCCTGACAGGTTTTGTCCATCAGCCTGTTACTGAACAGTAAAAGATAAGCTGCGGATCAATAAGCTGATTTCTCTGTCCTCTACTCCTATCAGCATGTTCTTTGTTAGCACATGAACCTTGCAGTCAACCGATTTGCTACTTGTGCTGCTTCTCTCTCCCCCAGTCTAAGCTTTGCTGTACAGGAACTGCAAGAGGGTTATGCCAAGTCATATTCAAGTAATTTTATTGCTTTTAAAAAAAAAAATCCTAATAATGTAAAGCTGCATTCATTCATGTCTTTTATAGTCCAGCTTTAAGCAACACTCACGATTTCAAAAGTTGAAAAGCAGCTGTAAGAATCGCTTATTCAATTGTAAAAATACACCAGAAAAAAAAAACAAAAAACGAATTTCCTTGAGTTTTAATGCATCAATGAGACACTTCCTTTAAGTTTCAAAGGAACCTTCTCTAATTGCAGGGCATCCGTTCCTTGGTGATCAATGTCAAGTAAGCAATTTTTGTAAAAATTGTACGAATCACTTTAAATGACATAGTTATGGGTTTCCAAAAAAAAAAAAAAATGCCCCTCGCAGGAATGAAGCATCTGCAAAAATTGAAGCAAACCATCCTTAGAATATGCACGTTATGGTAATGCTGGAAGAAATGATCAGATGTCTCCGCTCTATACATTGATGTGTTTCTTAACGCTGCAGCGGTTATGATGACTCGCTGGCAACACTGTTAACCTGTCAGGATCCAAAGTGGCACATCAGTGTGTTCTCTTCAACTTGCCTGCAGAATTATCCCATCCCCTAACGAACCTACTGATAATTAAAGGGCATTTCCAGGCATTACCCAAATTAACCCCCACACCACCCTCTCCCTTCTAGAGCATGTTCCATCACTATTTTTCATTTAATTTGTTTCTGCAGCAAAAAACAGCTTCAATGACTCTTTGTGACATCATTACTGGGCTTGTAAATTTCTTGTATGGGCAGCTACTGGGAGCCCATATAACATAGGGATGTCCCTAGAACTGAACCTCCCAAGAACCCTTTCCCTGCACACAGTGTGCTGGCAGGCTCTTGGGAGTCAAGGCAGCCGCCAGTGGCGGCCCATCCATTAGGGCGCAGGGGTGCCGCCCCCCTATCCATGCGTCCATCCCCCTAATCTACACGCAGGGCGTCGGACGCATGGATTCTAATGGGGGTTTAAGCATGTGATTAGAGCCAGAGGCTCTAATAGGCTTCAAAAAAGAGTGGGCTCGGGGCGCAGAGCACTGTGCCCACCCAGTTATGTGACAATAGCGTCTGCCGCCCCCCCTCCGGCCAGTGCCACTGGCAGCTGCACTGCTTTGCTAGGTAAGAAATCAATGTATGCATCCGCAGTGGGACAGAGTGGGGGGGGTAGGTGGGGTACAGTAGTCTAGCAGGCAAGGCTGTCAATACTACTTTTTATAGTAGTGCAACAAAGAAACAAAGAAAATGTCTTTGTTGCATTACTATTCCAAGCAGTATTGACAGCCTTGCCTGCTAGACTACTGTACCCCCCCTACCCCCCACTCTGTCAATTTACTAAAGGCAAATAGACTGTGCACTTTTGCAGTTGAACTTTGCAAGTGCAGTTGCTCCAGAGCTTAGTAAATGAGGTACAGCTTTCCCTTTACAAAGAATATCCAATCACATGCAAGGAAAATAAAAATAAAAACATTTTTGCTTGCACATGATTGGATGATGGAGGTCAGCAGAGCTCCCCGTCATTTACTAAGCTCTGGAACAGCTACACTTGCAAAAGTGCACAGTCTATTTGCCTTTAGTAAATCACCCCCATTGTGTTGTCAGACCAAACAGGAAGTTAAGAGATCCATGGATTTCTATTTAAATCCACAGATATTTTTATTGCAACCTTCTTAAAAAGATGAAATATTTTTTTTTTTAATTATGCAAATAATTTAAAAAATAAAAGGGAATGTATGGTGGTGTCCTACATATTTTTTTTTTTTATTATTATGATAAGGACTAAAAAATATATGAATTGTAAAAAAAAGTAAAAAATAATTATTTTTTATTTTTTAGTCAGATAAATGTAAAAGTTTTCATCATAATAATTTGCCTTCTCTTTAGAGCTGGCAGCTGAATCATTTAGCTCCAGATATAATGTTAAAGAAGCCCCTTTTTTACACAAGTTAAGTCTTTAGAATAGTTTCTCATTCTTTATCAGACGGCTCAGGGGGACGTTTCAGTTAGATGAAGGGAGCTGCAAAGCAAGCAGTAGCTGCTGTCTTATTGGATAACCTATCTGGAGATCTGGGAATCCATTGTCCTATTTTTATAAAACAAAAATTGTGTATAGTAACTAAAGTAATATACAAGTTTAAAAATGTATAATGTTTAATGAGTGGATGTGAACTCTCACATATACCCAGTGAAGTGAACAGCCTCAGATGATACACAGAGATGAAACAAATCTCCCTACATAAGTTTTACATGTTTATCTGCAGTCGTCAGCTTTATATACTGTTTAGAAAGTGCCTGTCCTGTTAGAATTTTCTCTTCCTTATCCTGCAGGGGGAGGGGAGTCTTGCCATACACTGCGAGACAGCTGATTAGAGGCAAGGCACACACCCCCCTCCACATAGGCAGAGACTTGCAGAGCTGTTCTGTGAATTGATCAGCTGTCTGCTAATCTATTTAAAGTCACCTGCCCTGACACAAATTTCAGCCTGTTTTTATCACGTGTGTCAGAACTTGTCAGAAGTTATCATGTTGATAACAGAAGAACGGAGCAGGAGAAAGCCACAGGACTTAGGGCTTTGGAGAGAGATAAGAAAACACTGTAGATATATGTGTCCAGCTCAAATTTCATGAAATCGAGTTTACATCCACTTTAAATAAAAAAACAGACCCCCTTGTATGTCGGGGGTCTGATATCTCAGCTACAATAAATATACATTTTAAATAAATACATAAGTGAACCATTTTACCTGCTAATGTATGTGTTTCTGTTTAGCAACACCTATACAAAACGGGGCAGATCCATGACCAGCCTGTATTATTTTAATTGCAGTGGACAAAAGCTTGGTTGGAGACCTGGCTGGACACTCTGGCAGGGTTAAACGAATCACAGAATTACAACTCCTCTGTTAGGTAAATACAGTTACAGTGAATTTACCTGCATGCCTATAGTTCTGCTTTAAGACAGTTTACTACACAAGAGACAGACCCATTCATGGTAAATGTTGTCTTACCGAGATCCATTTAATTCTAGAGGCAAATACCTAATGCTAGAACACATGGTTCCAGCTTGTAATTAAGAAAGTCGGAAAGATAAGCTTACTCTAGGAGCAGTAATTAATGCTCTTGGAAATAGGATACTATCAGTGAGGAACGACACAAATATACCACTTAGTACAATATAAGCCGCTCAGCTGGGGAAAGTAGACTCGCCATCAAGGGCAAACGTGCTATAGACTGAAGGAAGAGTAAATGACAGTCTGCTGTTCAAGTCCATTAGCTGCTATGTGATAGGAGCACATTCACTAGCATACGACCTGTGAAAAATCTCAGATCTCTTTAAATCTCTGAATTGGATAGCTGCATTAATTCTTAAGAACTGTAATCCCTCAAGCAAGTCAAATTACCCTCATTAAGAGTAGGAAGACTGCCTCTGCAATAAGTTAAGAAAGATGTGTGTAACCTACAATTGTTTCCCTCTGCTGAAGCTACACAAAGCCTGGAGAAAGTTTAAACAAAGCTTTAATTATTGTATTTGTTTCTTTTTTTCTGTATAGATGAAGCTCCATCTGAGCTGCAAAAAATATTTAGTGTGTGTGTACATTGTTTAACCTTCCAAAATATTGTGATACACCTCTCACACTATACTGTAGCCTTTCTCAACCTTTTCAACACAGAGGAACCCTTGAAATAGTTCTCCGGTCTCGGGGAACCCCTGCTAAAATTGAGAAATCTACAACTCATGATACATTAGTGTGACAGTCAGTTGGAAGAATGGTCCTTACACTTGTGGCAATTGAGAAGAATTACCTCCTTACATATAGCTAAAAAGATCAATGGGGTCAGTGGGAACTTATCTGAGAGGCAGAAATTGCCCAATGCTGAAGGAACCCCTAGCAACCTCTGGAGGAACCCTAGGGTTCCACAGAACCCTGGTTGAGAATCACTGCTATACTGTATAGACATAACACCACCATCTACCGATATACAAATGTTTGTCAGCAGTCAGCTCTGTAGCCTACAAAGGAAACCAAAGTTAAAAAAACAAAGGTCTCATTTTGTATTTGTATATATACACACACACACACATATATATATATATACATACAAACACACACACACACAGTATTTATGGATGGGACAGCCATCAATGGATAAGCCAATTGAGCATCAAGGTGACACTTTGCTATGCTGTTGCTACTCTAATCTGAAGCGGAATCAAGATTGGCAATGCATAGATTGAAAGCAACCCTAAATTGACACTAATCCTATCCCTCCCTAGAGAGGTAAAAAATCTTCTGGGTGCAGCTCCCCCCCCCCTTATACTTAAGTGAGCCTGATCTCGATTCAGCGATGTGCATGAGACCAGCGGCTCTCCTGGGTCTCTCTCCCGTCAATGGCTTCAGCTGCTGTCAATCACAGCCAATGAGGAGAGAGCAGGGGCAGGACCAAGCTGTGCTCCGTCTTCATTCACACTCGCAAGAGAGCTTGTTCGAGTTCCCCACATAGCAAGAGGCTTGCTATTGGGGACACTCAGAAGGGGGGTGGCGGGGGACGCAAAAAGAAGAGGATCGGGGCTGCTCTATGCAAAACCCTTACACAAAGCAGAAAAAGTAGAACATGTTTGTTCTTTAACCACTTGCCGACCGCCTCCTGTACATTTAAGTCGGCAGAATGGCACGGACAGGCACATCAACGTACCTGTACGTCCCCTTTAAGTGCCTGTCCGTGTGGGCACGCTTGCGACCCTGCCGCCATCCCCGTGAGTCGGACCGCGGGTCCCGCGGACTCGATCTCCGCGGGGATCCCTGCGATCGTCTCACGGGGGTATAGAGCGGGGAGATTCTTGTGTAAACAAGCATCTCCCGGCTCTGCCTTGTGACAATGACACTGATCTCGAGCTCCGTGTACTCAGAGCAGAGATCAGTGTCATATGAGACACAGCCCATCCCCCCTACAGTTAGAAACACTATGCAGGGAACACTTAACCACTACAGCGCCACCTAGTGGTTAACCCCTTCACTGCCAGTGTCATTTTCACAGTAATTAGTGCATTTTTATAGCACCGATCGCTGTGAAAATGACAATGTTCCCAAAAAGTCATGAAAAAAATCACTGATCGCCGCCATTACTAGTAAAAAAAAATAATAATAATAAAAATGCCATAAAACTATCCCCTATTTTGTAAACGCTATAACTTTTGCGCAAACCAATCAAAAGATGATGATTTTTTTTACCAAAAATATGTAGAAGATTACGTATCGCCCTAAACTGAGGAAATACATTTTTTTAAATATATTTTTTGGGGTAATGTATTATAGCAAAAAGTAAAAAATATTGCATTTTTTTCAAAATTGTCGCTCTATTTTTGTTTATAGCGCAAAAAATAAAAACCGCAGAGGTGATCAAATACCACCAAAAGAAAGCTCCATTTGTGGGAAAAAAGGACGTCAATTGCCACGTTGCACGACCGCGCAATTGTCAGTTAAAGCCAGCAGTGCCGAATTGCAAAAAGTGGCCTGGTCTTTAACCAGCCAAAATGGTCCGGGGCTGAAGTGGTTAAATATAGTATCACAACCTTTAGAATCACTTTAAATTCTGCCGTTTCCTTTTTAAGCTTGAAATCAAGCTTTACACTCTTGCTGTGGCCATTCAACCAGGTATGGCAATAGTTGCAGTTACTTTGGTCCAGCTTGGACCAACGTATGTATGCCCGTGCCATGCTGTGGGATCCATGTGGAAGCTGGAAGAGGCACTGCTGCTATAGTAATGGCCGTTAGCTCCTGTGTTAGGGTTGCCACCTGTACGGGATTCACCCGGACAGTCCGGGTTCTGAATCATCTGTCCGGTTTTCAGACTGCCTGAAACCCGGACAAACCATTCTGGCAGAGGGGGAAGCTTCATTAGCATAACTGCCACTGTGGAGACAGTCACAGCAGCAGTGTCATTTCTTCTCATTAAATAAACACACTGTGCTGGTGTGTGTATTGGCAATCTGCACCTCTTTTCTGTCTCCCCCATCCAGGCTCCTGCAGTCTCTGTTATCTCTTACCCCCCCTCTTTCCAGTCACTAGTGCCGTGTTCCGAGAGAAGGGGGAGGCGGAGAGGCGGAGTTGAGGAGATCACTGTAGCTGCTGTCGGGTTTGCCGGTTTGCCGCTGCTCACTAGGAGGTGAGCTGACTTTTTTTTTTATTAAGGAAAGTTTCCCAGGGTGGAAAGTTCCAGGAGGATTTATTTTGCATTGAACTTAAGATAAGCAGAATCTGAAGACACAGCGAGCAAGTGTGTGTGGGGAGGAGGGGGGATTCTGCAACCCGATGATCACAGCCGATTCACAGTATCTCCCAAGTGGCACACTTATCTACCTATACAAACATCCCTCTGTCCAGATTATGTGAAGTTCATTTATGACCATTCACTTAACCCTGTGTGTATGTGGTGAGTGTACACCTCCGATTGTCCAGACTCAGTGCCTGGAGAACAGGGGTTACATGAATGGTCATCAATTACCTTCATATCATCTAGACATACAGAGTGCTGGGGGCCAGCATCTTATAACACAATGTTTTCATTGAGTAGTATTGTTGTATATTTTAGTAGATGACCACAATAGTTTTTTTTTTAATTATAGACATCACTATCTGACCACTTCTCAGCCCCCCCCCCACTCCCCCCAGCTTACATCACCCCCAGAAATCACTCAGAGCTGCTTCCTACCCCCCCCCCCAGCTGAGGGACATCATTCCATAGTCACCCCACAGATACTGCAAGAAATCCCTCCCCATACTGCCCCATCCGCACTCCTCTTCTGTACATACTGCCCCCATCATACCCTCCGCACTCCTCTTCTTTACATACTGCCCCCATCATACCCTCCGCACTCCTCTCCTGTACATACTGCCCCCATCATACCCTCCACACCCCTCTTCTTTACATACTGCCCCCATCATACCCTCCGCACTCCTCTCCTGTACATACTGCCCCCATCATACCCTCCGCACTCCTCTCCCCTACATACTGCCCCCATCATACCCTCCACACTCCTCTCCCGTACATACTGCCCCTATCATACCCTCCGCACTCCTCTCCTGTACATACTGCCCCCATCATACCCTCCGCACTCCTCTCCCCTACATACTGCCCCCATCATACCCTCCGCACTCCTCTCCCGTACATACTGCCCCTATCATACCCTCCGCACTCCTCTCCTGTACATACTGCCCCCATCATACCCTCCGCATTCCTCTGCTTTACATACTGCCCCCATCATACCCTTCGCACTCCTCTCCTTTACATACTGCCCCCATCATACCCTTCGCACTCCTCTCCTTTACATACTGCCCCATCATACCCTCCGCATTCCTCTCAACATACTGCCCCATCATACCCTCCGCACTCCTCTCCTTTACATACTGCCCCCTCATACCCTCCGCACTCCTCTCCTGTACATACTGCCCCATCATACCCGCCGCAGTCCTCTCCTTTACATACTGCCCCCATCATACCCTCCGCACTCCTCTCATGTACATACTGCCCCCATCATACCCTCCGCACTCCTCTCCCCTACATACTGCCCCCATCATACCCTCCACACTCCTCTTCCGTACATACTGCCCCATCATACCCTCCGCACTCCTCTCCCGTACATACTGCCCCAATATACCCTCCGCACTCCTCTCCCGTACATAATGGATTTAATGTACTACAAAAAAAAAAATTTGCTGTGCGCTGCAAAAGTGTTCGGGTTTGGCTTAAAGAAAAGGTGGCAACCCTATCCTGTGTCCCATGATGAGCGGTTGCCCTGCTGTATTGTAAACACAGAAGATTGTTCCTGGGGTATGCATAGCTCCCAAACTGTCCCTGATGTACAACAATGTCCCTCTTTTCTCCTCCTCTGTCCCTCATTTTGGTCTGATCTATATAGTTGGATATAAAATGCACCTTTTATCTTTAAAAAAGTGTTTCCCAGTGCTAAACCTTTCATCCAATTTCTAAATTGCTGCATTTGTACATTTCAAAAGACAATATAATATAATATATAATATAATATAATATATAATATAGTAGTGGTAAAAAAGCACTTCTGGGTTTAACTTATCATTTTTTGTTGTATAATTCTCCCTTAAGGGGGCGTGACAGGGGTGTGTGTCCTATGCCTACATACCTTTGCCAATAGGTGTCCCTTGTAGCTGGGAGGTATGGAAATGATCAAGAGGAGGAGAGAGAAGTTTGAGGGTTAATTTCAGGCATGCCTATACATACACTGTTGTTTAATCTTGTATAAAATGTTGTAATATTCCGATTTACTACGCAATAATTCAAAGCCTTTTTTCTTTGTGTTTTTTGTATAGTGAATTTGGTACTGAACTTTTCCACTGGTTGCACCTCCTGAACTCTTGTCATTCCCAAGGCAACACCAAATTGTCATCTCAAGGTAAACAAATCAAGATATGGAAGCATGGGGCCTCCTAGGCTTTACAAGAGGAATCTTTGTCCTCATCTCTATCTGGTTACCCTTGACCCGTTGTAAATAAAGAAGGACAGGAGTGTTTTTTTGTGTACATTGAAGTGCAAAAAGCTTAAATGAGGGTAATGATGCATTTTCTTATTATTTAAAAAGGGGACCGCTTTTCAGATGACCAAACTTTATTATTTTGTACTTCTTTAACAACCTCTACTAAATAAACCACTTCCGTGTTTCTTTTGCTTTCTCATCTCAAGTCACTAGTTTACAGTTTAGGGAACAATTTGGGTCTAAAAAAACGCTTTTTTAATAGCAGAGCTGTTTACTCAATATATGAATTTTTTGTAGCAGGACAGGGAGTTCAGACTTTATACTGATTGCTTGTACCAGGTTTGAGACTGCACTTTATGATCAGCCTTTTCCACCCTTGGTAATGTGAAGGAACCCTTACAAGAGCTTCCAGCCAAGACAGGGTGGCATCCCTGAAGCTTGCATCTCTATAAACAAGTCAGCAATGGGCAAATTTCTCTTTAGCATATAAAAACTCTTGATTCTTATGCAAACCTCAAAGTGTACATCCAAGAGCCCCCATCCAGTTAGGAAACCATGGGGTCAATTGACACAAATGATTTGAAGTGGGATCTCAAGCTATACCCAACTAATCTGATAAAAAAGGTCCCTCTCCCTCCTAAACCCTATGCTGAATAACCTGTGCCGACTCCCTACTGCGCATATGCGAAGCACGCTGCACTTTGTAAATGGCTGGCAGCGGGGGAAGGAGGAGGAGGGCAGAACTTCCGGCACAAAGTCTCCTGAAAGTGGGAGTGGGCACCTGTCAAAAGCAGGTATCCGCTTCCCCCTCCCCTGAAAGGTGCCAAATGTGGCAGTGGAGGAGGGGAGGAAGCAAACAAGCAGAGCTTCCCCTTTTGGGTGGAGCTCCGCTTTAAGGCCTCATTTACATGAGGGTACCACAGTATATTTCCGTGCGAGGGCCATGACTACCCCCACTGGGATGCACAGATGTTTCATGCAGGCAGTCCCGTCATGTCATTTGGAATGCAGTACAGACACAGCCGTTGTTCCCGATTTGGCATCCACGTGGGTGTGAGTGGATGGCCCTGAAAGCGGACAGTGTGAATTCAGGGCCATGCACCCATACAGATGTCAGATCGGGAGCAGCGGCAGTGTCTGTGCAGCCACTGTGTCCCAAATGACATGGACGGGACTGCCTGCACGGGAATGCACAGAACACCTGTGGATCCCCATGGGGGTAAAAACATGGCCCTTACATAGGCATAAACTGTAGTACACCCGTATGAACGATTCTTTGCAGTTTTTATAGTTGTGATTTGATCATTTTCATAAAAAAATACTATATATAGGTAAAATAATAAATGCAGTTAAAAATCATCCATTCTAGGCTGGGTTCACTGTTGTGTGGTAACACACACATGCTAAAGTGTGTCTTGTCATGCAGTAATGAGCATTGTGTTAAGGAAGTATATTTATTTAGAATGAGCCGGGAATGACAAAAACTGTACCTAACCTTTTTTCAGGAAGGTAACCCATAATGGTGTTGCAGCGTGCTGAAGTGTAAGCAAATCGCCTTTGTGCAAAGCGTGTAACATACGTTCCATGTGTTATAACAATGCAATAGTGTGAAGCGGTCCTTAGTAAATTGACCAGTGAATGGGTTAAATTATTTATGTTGCCTCTCGAATCTCCTTGAATACAGAATGCCTCTGTACGCACTCTGCTGGAAGCGTATTTGTCTGGACTTCCATATCGAGGCCCCCCAAGTACTTTGTGAAATGAAGAAGAGGATCACCAACTATAGCCTGCAAGAGATGTTTATGTGTGGATTGTGCAAACCTGGTACTGGAGTAGCAGGGGGTGCACTGCAGTAAGCAGAAGTATGATGGATCCAGAAACAATGGATTAAGAAGAGAATATAGAAAAAATAAAAATAACTGATGAAGCTAAAAACTAAGCATAAAGGAACACAGAACATCTACAACCCATTTTAAAGCTCAACCAAAGCCTCTGTATTTATCATTGCAATCAAGTCAAGGTGCATATACAGTAATTAATGTTTTTCTGTGTTTTTTACATACTAAGTACTGTAGCATAGGTTAAAAAAAATTTCAGCACACTGGAGAGTCAGACAGCTGCTTTCACACACAACACAGCAGCCCGGGTCTCCAGCAGTTCCGTGCCAACTGCACACAGCGTTTATCAACCTGATCAGCATTGTTAACCGGAACAGTGTGCAAGGAAACTGCTGGATCAAAGGAGACTTGGAAACGACCTAAATGTAAGGCCCCTTTCACACAGTCGTTCTAATCCGGTGCGCCTGTCTGTTTTTCAGGGGGACCTGATCGGAACCTCAATTTTTCTCTATGGAGCGGCAGTTGTCAGTGGACATGTGTCTGCTGAAACCCGCCAGCATCCGATCCGCTAAAAACATACAGATGGGGATCCGTCCAGCAGATTAGATGACAGGCGGTCCGTTTCAATCCAACAGCCCCATAGAGAACAGCAGGCTGTGTCTGTGTCCGCTGTGCATCAGTAGAGCGGACAAGGACCTGTCATCCGCCTGCTCAGCGGGGATCAAGCAGAGAGATCCCCTGCTGAGCAGACGGATCCGTTGCCGGCATCCACCCCGTGTGAAAGGGGCCTATGACTGGTGCTATTGTTTGGATAAAACTGGAGAAAAAGAGTATTTGTGTTCTGATGTGAAACTGTAATCAGGGGTGTCCAACCTGACTCCCAAAACGGATATGAATGCGGCCTTACACAAATTTTGACAGTGTCTCTTTACTGGTCTTTACGGTTATATACAGTGCCTTGAAAAAGTATTCATACCCCTTGAGATCTTCCACATTTTGTCATGTTACCTTACAACTAAAAACGGAAATGTATTTTATTAGGGCTTTATGTGATAGACCAACACAAAGTTGCACATAATTGTGAAGTGGAAGGAAAATGATAAATGGCTTTCAATTTTTTTTTTACAAATAAATATGTGAAAAGTGTGGTGTGCATTTGTATTCAGTCAATACTTTGTAGAACCACCTTTCACTGTAATTACAGCTGCAAGTCTTTTTGGGGATGTCTCTACCAGCTTTGCACATCTAGAGAGGGACATTTTTCCCCATCATTCTTTGCAAAATTGCTCAAGCTCTGTCATATTGGATGGAGAGCATCTGTGAACAGCAATTTTCAAGTCTTGCCACAGATTCTCAATTGGATTTAGGTCTGGACTTTGACTGGGCCATTCTAACACATGAATATGCTTTGATCTAAACCATTCCATTGTAGCTCTGGCTGTATGTTTAGGGTCGTTGTCCTGCTGGAAGGTGAACCTCCACCCCAGTCTCAAGTCTTGCAGACTCTAACAGGTTTTCTTCTAAGATTGCCCTGTATTTGGCTCCATCCATCTTCCCCATCAACTCTGACCAGCTTCCCTGTCCCTGCTGAAGTAAAGCATCCCCAAAATATTATGCTGCCACCACCATGTTTTAAGGTGGTGATGGTGTGATCAGGGTGATGTGCAGTGTTAGTTTCCGCCACCCATAGCGTTTTGCTTTTAGGCCAAAAAGTAAAATTTTGGTCTCATCTATCCAGAGCACCTTCTTCCACATGTTTGCTGTGTCCCCCACATGGCTTCTCACAAACTGCAATTAGGACTTCTTATGGCTTTCATTCAACAATGGCTTTCTTCTTGCCACTCTTCCATAAAGGGCAGATTTGTGGAGTGCACAACTAATAGATCTCCTGTGGACAGATTCTCCCACCTGAGCTGTGAATCTCTGCAGCTCCTCCAGAGTTACCATGGACCTGTTGGCTGCTTCTCTGATTAATGCTCTCCTTGCCCGGCCGGTCAGTTTAGGTGGACGGCCATGTCTTGTTAGGTTTGCAGTTGTGCCATACTCTTTCCATTTTTGGATGGTAGATTTAACAGAGCTCTGTGAGATGTTCAAAGCTTGGGATATTTTTTTATAACCTAACCCTGCTTTAAACTTCTCCACAACTTTATCCCTGACCTGTCTGGTGTGTTCCTTGGCCTTCATGGTGCTGTTTGTACACTAAGGTTCTTTAACAAACCTCTAAAGCTTGGTACACACGATCGGATTTTCCACTGACAAATCGTAGGTCTTTTGTCCGAAGGGCATTGGCCATTATCTTGTCTTGCATACAAACGGCAAAGAATTGTCGGCCAACAAACACGAAACTACAGCTTTTTTTTTTTTTTACACTTTTTCAGCTCTTTAGCGCCACCCTTTGGGCAACTTCTGCTAATGTTGTGTTATGGTTAGCATTGCTTCTGAGCATGCGTGTTTGTACTTTGTATTTTTTTCCGAAGGACTTCTGTACACACGATCGGATAATTCGACAGCACACACTTGTTGTCGGAAATTTTTAAAGCATGCTATCCAACGTTTGTTGTCGGAAAATCTGACAACAATTGTCCGATGGAGCGTACAAACGGTTGGATTTTCCGACAACAGCCTGCCATCACACAATTCCCGTCGGAAAATCTTTTAATGTGTACAGGGTTTCACAGCTGTATTTATACTGAGATTAAATTACACACAGGTGGACTCTATTTACGAATCAGGTGACTTCTGAAGGCAATTGGTTCCACTAGATTTTAGTTAGGGGTATCAGAGTAAAGGGGGCTGAATACAAATGCATGCCACACTATTCAGATATTTGTAAAAAAGGTTGGAAACCATTTATCATTTTCCTTCCACTTCACAATGATGTGCCACTTTGTGTTGGTCCATCACATAAAATCCCAATAAATTATATTAACGTTTTTTGTTGTGTAGCAAGGTATTACCATTGCAAGCATCGTTAAGGACTGCAATCTGTGCTGTGAATATGAACTCGGTTCTTTTATTGGTTATTTCATACCAATTGGTTACAACTTGTTTGATTCAGTTATTAAGAGACAAAGACTCCGTTGCAGTAAGTAGCACAGAGACTACATTGCCCACAAGGCCACTGTGCTACCAGAGGGGAGTGCGCCGTGCAGAGCCTGATGGAAGGACCTTTTTAAAGCCAACGCGCCGTATAGCACGCTCTCTCTGGACGCCATCTTCAAGCTGGCAGGAGGCCTGTGTTAAGGCCTGCTGTGAAGATACCTAGGCCAGAGCCTACAGAAACTGAGAGCGGATCGCCTAGCCAAACGGGCATCCCTGCGTAACAGTCTCGCTGACCAACCGGAGGAAGATGGGTATGCAGTTTTCAGCATCCAGAGCCTTGTGTCCACCGCCATTCAGAAGATGGCCGGGTGAAGGACCAGGAGCCTTGTGACATGGAGGGTTCCGGACAGAGAGGAAAAGCAACAAGACAAGGCCTCACCTGGTGAGCGGGCACTTGCCCATCAATTTAGTTAACTGACTGTCTGGAGTGACTGTAGCAAGCTTCACTTGAGTCTGCTGGCGTTTGCATCGTTGCACATAGGAACTCAACGCCTTGGGGAAACTATTACCCCTTGTACTGTCAGTCCGTGTGTTTCAATTAACAGTTCTTTCTGCGCCCTATCGTTTGGATTACAAATCTTTATGTGCACCAACGTGGCTAGCTGAAGATACCCGACTCTTAAAGGGATAGCCATCTAATTTCCTACCCTTGCAAGTGGTTGCTATAGGACACGCACCAATCAAACGATCCACTAGGGGGAGACATATAATTGTGATTTTGCATATTAATAATAGCTGTTTGTGTCACTTTATGTTTCTGCGGTTTGTGTGAGACTTGGAGAGGTGCCCCAGTGTTGATGTTACCACACTGGGAGATGCCTTCACCATGCCCTTGCTCAGATCCGGCCCCAGGCTATGTTAGCAGGGTCGGATCTTAGGGGTATTTTGGATCAATGGTGTTTTCTTCATTGAGTTATACAGGGAACTGTATGAATGGAACGCCTATTGTGTAATCATTATCTCATTTCTTTACCAAGTAAAAATATCGCCTTTGGTTAAGCTACAATTTGTGTGGAACTCTGTCTTTGCAGCTGAGTGGCAGGTGAACAACATCAAGGTAGCATTTACTTTAATTGCCTATATTGTTGTGTATACATCATTGAGGTCCCTGACAGCCAATTGGTGTCCTCAATCATATTATTGCCCAATTTTGCCAGAGGGGATTGAGCCAAATTTTGGGGGTTGACAGGCAGAGTGCAGGCCCAAAACTAAACTAGCAGCTCCTACGGGGGTAGTGCTACAGTTGTAACATGACAAAATGTGGAAAATTTCAAGGGGTATGAATACTTTTTCAAGGCTCTCTTTTTTACTCTTTACAATCACACCATATTCATGTCATTTGTTTTGGGCAGCCCCTATATTTGTGAGCAACTATTTTCAAGGAATAAGCAAAATTAAAACCAACATATGTGATTATCATCTTGAGAATTTATTGAGAATTGCTACTCCATCTATCCAACCAGATAATGATGCATTGGTTTATCAAAAACAGTGCCAAATATCACACTAGTTTCTTTTTGCACTCTTTTACTTTTATAATAATAATAATAAAAAAAAAGTGTTTTATTACTCAGATAGGTACATTATCTATATCAGTGATCGTTAAAGTGATTGTAAAGTCTCGTTTTTTTCCCCAATAAAAATTACACACATGTTATACTTACCTGCCCTGTGCAGTGGATTTGCACAGAGCAGCCCCGATCCTCCTCTTCTCGGGTCCCAGTTCTGCGCTCCTGGCCCCTCCCTTCTGTTGAGTGCCCCCACAGCAAGCAGCTTGATGATGCCCTGGAGGAGGGGCGAAATGCATTGACAAATTTCCGGTCAACACTAAGAACCAGTGACGCTGCTTCTGGTTCTTGTGGAACGCACGCCGTTGTGAACCCGGAACACACTGACGCTCGGTTATCATTGAAGGCTTGTTTTCCCAATAACAGCGTATTGTTAATCTGTTCCTAAGCGGTACTTCACAAGTTGCTTTTTCTTTTTATTCCCCACATGGTCCTCTGATCTCTGCTGCTATTGAGCCAACTGTTGAATTTCACCGAACATTATTGGTCCTAGAAGTTGGATGTTGGGTGACTTTTATTTTATTTTAAAGCATTTTTTTTTTTTTTCCCTTCCTTCTATATTACAACCACTGTTGCAAATGGGACATTATTTCTTTGATGTTGAAAACCATCTGTAGTACTGTGAATTACTCCTAGAGTTATTTGCCTGGTTGTTCAGTTCATTTAATGTTTTGCACAGTATATTTTCTGGTTTTACTTAGTTGATCACTTTTTAGTGGTAACATTTAGTATTACACCCACTGCATTTCTGGTGACACCAATCATTGGTGCATAATCTTTTCACTAATAGTGTGCACCATCATCCCGAAAGGTTTAGATGGTTGACATTCACACATACGTTTGTATTGAGCACATTTATATTCGCTAGCGCTGCATTTTATAATTTTTTAGCTTGCTATGGGGGCACCCGAGCTGAGTCACAGCTCCCTGTATCCATTTAGAAACAGAGCCCCTTACCTTTAAAAAAAAGAAATAGAGCCCCAACCCGGACAGGCCTCCTCTCTTTCCTGATTGGCTAGCTGACTTTGATTGACAGCAGCGTCTCATGGACATCGCTGGACAGAGAGGAACCTCAGGTAAGTGTTAGGGGGGCTGCTGCAAACAGAAGGATTTTTATCTGAATGCATTCTATGCATTTAGATTAAAAACCTTCTGCCTTTACAACCCCTTTAAAGTGGAGTTCCACCCAAAAATGAAAATTACACTTTTCGGAATCCTCCCCCCCCTCCGGTGTCACATTTGGCACCTTTTAGGGGAGGGGGGAGCAGATACCTGTCTAATACAGGTATTTGCTCCCACTTCTGGGCATAGATATTCACGGATATCTACGCCATGTCCGGCACCTTCTCTGTCCCCCCGCTGTCTCCTGGGAGACACACAGGTCCCAGAAGACAGCAGGGACCATTCAAATCACACCGTGCGACTCGCGCATGCGTAGTAGGGAACCAGGAAGTGAAGCCGCAAGGCTTCACTTCCTGATTCCCTTACCGAATATGGCGGTGGAAGCCCCCGAGAACCGAGGGACAGATCGGCTTTGGGTGCCGACATCGCGGGTGCCCTGGACAGGTAAGTGTCCATATTTAAAAATTCAGCAGCTGCAGTATTTGTAGCTGCTGACTTTAAAAAAAATAAAAATTTTGGCGGAACTCCGGTTTAACGTGTGATCTGTCTGACTTTTTTTTGCTCTTTAGCTATCCTTATTGTTAGTGTATTTTATGTGTGGCCCAAGACAATTCCTCTTCTTCCAATGTGACCTAGGAAGGTCAAAAGGTGGGCTAAATAAATTCCAGGTGCATCACAACAAAAAGGTGTGTAAAGTCTTAGAGGCTGTTGTCTTTAAAAAGCAGCCACAACCTGAGTAGAAAACTGTACCCCTGCCAGCAAACTATAGAGAAGAACCCTTGCTCTCCCTGTGTGGAAGAACTGGTCTCTCTCTGCAGAGACCGGTTGTTCTTCAAATAGCAAGGCCCATGCCCCTTGCTGAGTGGAGAGCTCTGACTGACTCAGGTGGGAATATCACACCTCTGTAGAGAGAACCCTGCTTCTCTATAGTTTGCTGGCAGGGGTCAGGCTTTTCTACTTAGGCTGTGGCTGCAAACTAAAGAAAACTAATTTGCAGACTTTGCACACTTTTGTTATGATGCACCTGGAATGTGTTTAGCCGATTTAAATAGAAATTTATTTTGGCTTTAAGTCTTGTATAAGTATAAACACTGTATACTAAGAATCTTATTTAGGACCGTTACAATTCACTTACCTGACAATTCTCAGTGAATTCGGACGTAATCAGCATTGACAACTTTAGCTACTCTAATAATAAAAGGCACGCACAGAAACCAGGGGCTCTGTAATATTTTTTTGACTCTGAAAGGAATGTGCAGATCTTGTGTTTTACTGCTTGTCTGCATCCAGCAAGTCTTTCTTCCCTCTCCGGAGCATCTGTCTGAAATATGTAGCAGACAATTGCTTTTTGGCCAGGAATCAGGTAGTAGAAGGACAAACAGACTACTGTATATGAGCATTCTGCAAACAGTGCAAATATTATTAACCCCTTAACAAGGGGAGTCTGTCTGACAGTTCCACCTACTAACCTGGGTTACTGCCGCCCATACCTAACATCAGTTTTCTCAGGATGTCACTAGAAGTGTTGTCTGTGTCTGTGATAACGGCATACTAGTGACATGTAGGGAGTTTTCAAGGAAAAAAAAAATGTGTAGAGTTGATCGCTAAAATGCTAAAATGTAAAAGTGTAAATTTGCTAAGAAAAAATACATTGTATCTGTTGCAGGTGTTCAAAAACATGCCATAGAACAGGCAGTTATTGGATGTGTCACAATTAGTATTACCAGCGTTTAAATTATATCTGAATACCAGGCCAGCAGTTACCTACAGAAACATAGGAATTATGTATCTACCAGGCAGTGTTCCTGGGCAAACCCATTCCAAAACGAATGCAGACTATGGGCGCGGCCCTTTGGAACCAACTCCCCGACCATCTCCGGCTCCCAATGCCCCAAGCTCTTTTTAAAAGGCAATTAAAAACCCACCTTTTTAAAAACGCTTTTTCCTAACTACGGATGTAGAGACATTAAAATCAGTAATAATTACGGTAACATCAATTTTGTTTTTCTACTCCTCTCTTGAGCCTTTCCTTCTTTTTTCTCTCCTCCCTTTTTCTCAAATAGTTTTTTTCGTTTCCCAAGGCTGATTGGTGAATTTATGGTACAGCGCGCTTAGTTGCAGTCCTCCAAGACAGTATTTGGCGCAATATAAATTTACATATCAATCAATCAAAACCACAGTAGTGCAAGGCTAATGTTCTAGTCTCAAAATATATATGTAAAGGGGAAGTGTTGTTTTTTTTTGTTTCTTTTATTGGGTTAGACCCCCTGTCAGGTTTTTATCGCTGTTCAGCCCAATCTACCCTATTCACCCTGTTGGGGGTGCACAGAAAATGATTTTGTAGCTCATTCAGATAAATAGCCAGAACACCAGATCATAAGCCTCAAAGTTCTAAGGTTCCATTATAATATAATTCCAATTATAATATTATAAACAATATATAGGTATTTAATGCAGTCTTGTCCCCCACTGGGTAGATTCAGGGCTAGGACAAGGCAAGGGGTGGGCAGGAGGGGAGGCTGTCCTGGGCTCAATCGTTTATTTCAGGGATGGGTGTGCCTTGACCCTGACCCGACCGCTAAGGGACTGGGGGGGGGGGAATTTGGCATCTAGCTGGATAACCTTGTCTCAGCACTGAGTAGATTTGTTCTGGTGACTATTGCCACTGAGACAGAAAATAATGGGAAGTCCCAAATTATAGATTTGTCCCCAGAGCAGGACATGATAGGAAATCCTACAGTTGGGACACCTGGTACTAGAACAACTCTCTACAAGGGGAATTCCATTCACTTTGCTCCTATTTCTTGTTGCGTTTCCAGGACAGGAAGTAAATGGAAATCTCCCCAACAGGACACAAGCAGAAAAAAAAAACCTTTCCCTACTATATCTATAAAAAAACGTTTACATACATTCACATAGCCACCAAATCTATATGTGGTTGAGTGATCTGCTGGAATGTGTGGTTCCTCCCAACACTTTGGGAGTAACAGACTGTCTACTGCTGGCAAGCTACGATAGTCCAGCCAACGGGCAAGAGGAATGGTCATCATTGAGGTATTCCTCTATGGTCTGGCTTGGCACTTTGGGGGTTATTTACTAAAGCCTAGTACATACTAGTAACCCAGCAGGGCTGAACAGAAAAAAACTGACAGCTCAAGAGGAGCCACTGTACAGACTGACTCAAAGTTAGTACAGCCATCTCCACTGCTGTTCTATTGTGTTCTGACAGGGGGACTGCCCCCCAGCCAGAACATTCCGGTCAGCTCTCTCAGTCATTGTCTGAGAGCGCTGATCTGGAGCTGTACTGTAGACCTTTTTCGGACATGCACCTTCAACAGAAGCCAGCTTCCGTCAGACCAACTCCAGTACATACGGGCCAAATGTCGGCTGGTTTCCATTGAACCAACTGATGCCACCCGATATTCGGCCTGTTTGTACTAAAGTGCAAAATCTGGTGCAGTTCTGCATAGAAATCAATCAGCTTCCAGGTTTTATTGCCAAAGCTTAATTGAACAAGCTGAAGTTATAAGCTGATTGGATACCATGCACAGCTGCACCCAGTTTTAGTAAATCACCCCCTTTGTGTTTTTAGCTCTTGTTGACCTACCTCAGGATGACAGGTCATGCTGGGACTTGTAGTTCAGCAACAGATGTAGAGCAACCGACTGACTTCTTCCATGTTGAGTACTCATCAAGGAATTTGGCTAGTTATTAATTGGAGTGGTCATGCAAGAAGAGGATGTGTTGAGACTTGAACTTCGCATTTCGAGACAGTGAAAGAAAGTGAAGGGAAGGAGGAGGGGGCTGTAGATGTGTTCTGTTCACTTCATCATCCCTATGTGTAAAATTCCAGGCTAAATACCAAATGTACACATAAACATGTCAGTCCTGTCATAGAGGAATAGCCAAAGAAAATAAGAAGTATAGAGGAGAAAAAACAAGGGGAAGAGAAGTCAGGAAAGGCACGGGACGTTTGGAATTCTGGTTTACGTACCAAATGTGGAACGACTGCTGTTATATACAATAAACACAATACACCATTGTCCTTATGTATAAAAACTACAGAAAATAAAAATGTCTACATTCCCCACAGCAGTCAATTGGAATCCAGCTGTCACTCTTCTAGTAAAATAAACACAAGTATCGAACAGCTATAGGCAAAATGCCATTTCTCATTTATTTCAAGTTCCATCAAACGCACATCTAATGATTGTGTATCTGTATGGACTGCCACTTTAGAAGATAGGGAAGGCCGTAATTGCTGACCTGTTTCTAAAAATGCTTTTTGTCAGGAGATCATGCCGATCCTTAGGTTGAATACATTCTGGACCACTGACATGGGAAAAATAAGGTAGCATGAGAAAGTCAAAGCAAACTCCTGATTTGCATTCTAGGTCTACGAAATAAAGGATGTAGGATCGACATGAAGGTCGGGTACTATAATTTTCCCGAAGGAGAGGTCAGCTATGGGAGCCTCTGTGTCACTTCTGAGATGTTCACTGTGTGGTCCAGCCATGCGCCACACAGCCTTTGACCACATTCAGCTCCTACTGTGCATTTCCCTATTTCTTCCTATGTATTCAGCTGTAATCAGTTCAGACTAGCCATAGGAATAGAAATTAATGGGTTAAGTGATGCAAATGCACGAAATGAGCAAGACAAGGCCAGAACTTTTTTTTGTAAAGGCGGAAGAGCAATTGCACAGTGAATAATGAGGGAGCAGGGATTAAGGTAAGTATTTGGCTAGGTCAGTGGTCTCCAAACTACGGCCCAGGAGCTGGATGTGGCCCTTTGCTTGCCTTTAGCTGGCCCTTGGGGCACTATTCCATGAACTGTCAGCAATGATGGGGCCCCATTCCCCCTGCTGATACTATCATTTGGGCAATATTCTTCTCATTGATAACAACAATGGGACACTATTCCTTCCATTAAAAACAATAATGAGGCAATGATGCCAGGGAATTTTCTACTTCCACTGGGCACAGTCTGGCCCCCATGAAGCCTGAAGGACAGTAAACTGGACCCTTGCTTTGAAGATTTGGAAACCACTGGGCTAGGTGGCTGCCACTTAGGGAGGTGGGGAAAGTTTTAGGGCCCATTTACACTTTGCTGTTGAGGCCCATTCCTTTGGACGGCACTCTACCTTTCTAAGGCATCTCAGCTCCAAGGCATAGTAATGTGCTGCCTGGAAAAAAAAATGCTGCACATAAAATTTCTTGTCCATTCTGGTGCGTTGGCAGTCTATTTGATATGAATTGGCTGTCTTAACATAAGTTAACGTGACATAATGCACATTAATGAAATAAACAAAAATGGCAAAGTGTAAATGGGTCTTAAAAACAACTGCAGCAAAAGTCATCTGACTCACCGACCTGCATTGTGATAAGGAGCAGTAAAGCACAACCATTGTGTAGTGCAAAATCAGGAAGCAGAGACTGCTTATGTAATGAGCCAGTATGGCTGCCCCCATGTACATACTGTGTACAATTGCAAATGAAAAAGCTTTTAATACACACTGATGCGATTATTTACATTCAGCTGATGCATTTTACATGTACAGTAATATCTCGGTTTGCGTGTAACGTGGTATACAAGCGTTTTGAAAGACGAGCAACATTTAAATAAAAAATTTGACTTGATAAAGGAAGCCCTGACCTGATATACGAGCAGTACAATCAGGGCCGTTTGAAGGAATTTGGGGGCCCCAAGCAGATTGAGAATTTGGGGCCCCCAAGCGGGGGGGGCTACTGATTTTTTTTTTAAGAAGCGGGGGGGGGGGGGTGTTTGGGCTGCTACACAATTTTTTTAGATTTTGTTTTTTAATTCAGAAGCGGAGGGGTGCTACTGAGATTTCTACTGATTTTTGGTTTTAATTTAGAAGGGGGGTGCTAACGCGGGACATCGATCGTGGGAGGAGGGGCCGCCGTTCGCGGGAGGGGGACCACCGATCGCGGGAGGGGGGCCTGCCGATCGCGGCAGGGGGGGCGCAGATCGCGGGGGGGGCCGCGGATCACATGAGGGGGGCAGCCAATCGCGGGAGGGGGGGCCTGCCGATCGCGGCAGGGGGGTGCGGATCGCGGGGGGGCCGCGGATCACATGAGGGGGGCCGCCAATCGCGGGTGGGGGGGCTGCCGATCGCGGGAGGGGGGCCACCGATCGCGGGAGGGGGGCTGCCAATCGCGGGAGGGGGGGCGCCAATCGCGGGTGGGGGGCCGCCGATCGCGGGAGGGGGGCCGCCGATCGCGGGTGGGGGGCCGCCGATCGCGGGAGGGGGGCCGCCAATCGCGGGAGGGGGCCGCCAATCGCGGGAGGGGGCCGCCAATCGCGGGAGGGGGGCGCCAATCGCGGGGGGCGCCAATCGCGGGAGGGGGGCCGCCAATCGTGGGTGGGGGGGCCGCCAATCGCGGGTGGGGGGGGCCGCCGATCGCGGGAGGGGGGCCGCCGATCGCGGGTGGGGGGGCCGCCGATCGCGGGAGGGGGCCGCCGATCGCGGGAGGGGGGCCGCCGATCGTGGGTGGGGGGCCGCCGATCGCGGGTGGGGGGGCCGCCGATCGCGGGAGGGGGGCCGCCGATCGCGGGAGGGGGGCCGCCGATCGCGGGAGGGGGGCCGCCAATCACGGGTGGGGGGCCGCCGATCTCAGGAGGGGGGCCGCTCTGCTGGGGCCCCAGGCCAGCTGGGGGCCCCAAGCAGTTGCTTGGTTTGCCTCTCGTGTTCCGACGGCCCTGAGTACAATCCATGTAGTAAAGCCGCTGGTGTATGCAGTACTGTATGTGGCCAGAAGTCCGGGGGTGCTGGTGGCTCTTCCTGGGGAACTCGGAGACGCTCCCAGCTGGTTGGGGCGGGTGTAATGTGGGTCGGAGCACTCGGAAGTGTCAACAGTTCCCGAGTGTCTCTGAACATCTCTGAGTTCTCCAGGAAAGGCTGGGAGCCCGCACCTCTGGCCACATACAGTACTGTATACACCAGCAGTGGTCGTGGAATGAATCATCTAAGTTTCCATTATTTCTTAAGGGGAAACTCGCCTTGATATACAAGTGCTTTGGATTACAAGCATGCTTCTGGAATTAATTATGCTCGCAATCCAAGGTATGTCTAAAAAGTCAATAAACTACAATGCATTCACTCAGCACCTATATCAGTAAGCTGATTTAAGCCATACCTGTTGTCTCAGACTACACTTCCATTTGTACAGCTCTAAGCAGCCCCTGGAATCACTTTAATTGTAAATACTTGTAATACAGAAGCTTCAGAGCTAAAGCAGTGCATGCAGGGATTTTTTTTTTTTTTTTTTTTTTTACGGTTGGCCCTGAGAGAACATTAGATAAGGATCACCTAAGGAAATTAAATGATAAATAACATGGATTGAAATTCAGCCAATTCAGCTAGGAATTTCGATCCATGCATGGACACCCTGGTTGTACACATTTCTATCCATTAATCGATTTGTATACAACTAGCCTACCAGGTTTATGACTAATGCCACTGGCTATAAGCTGGCAACATTACTCATTGTGTTCTGTGGGCAGGGAAGGCTCCCCGCTGGCAGAACACAATAGTGCAGTGGAAGGGATTCCCCATCAACATTTACTGTGTTGATGGGGGGAAAAATCGAGCAATTTTCTTGCCTTTCACCTAGGGCTGTAATTTGGGCCAATTCAGCAAGAATTGGACAAAATTTGAGCCTTAAGATAAATATTAAAATAATTAAGGGTACAGAAATCGCACAGTGGAAGCGTTTGCCTTTTTTATTTACGGAGTTGTAATGGCGGAGTCACACTTTAACGCTATACATAGTTTAGAGACTACAGGCTGCGTAATGCCATTTTTGGCTTCACTTGAACTTTTGTACTCTCTCTTCTGTTATGCAGAGTTGGACTAAGGCGCTTAATCGGCAAACCGCACAGTGCTCACTAATAAAAACACATTGTAAAACCCTTATTTATTTAAGTCTGAATAAAGCGCGCAGTGTATAAAACTTCCACCTTATCTCGCTGCCACAGGAAAACCACACACAAACACACACTCTTCTTCCTTATCGGGTTGAAATGTATATATTCCCATCATGCCTCTCTGCTCGGCCGCCCTGTGATGCCCTTGCTTTTGATTGTGCAGATGATGTTGAAGTGCACTGGGGTATTTACTGATCCAGTTATCTTGTTCGGTGACAGGCTGAATCAATCAATCAAGCGGTCTCGTTCGGCACATTCCATATTCCAGGCACATCTCGGCACTTCGGAAAAGCGCCGAGATCACAGTGTTATCCGGCCAAATTTGATCAACAAACGCAGTTCCCCAGTGCCATGGCAATCTCAGATGAAGATGTTATTATGTGGAAGTCGGCAAAACGATAAAGACAGTACAGAAATGGAGAAGTCAGCCTGGACTTCTCTGACAAGCTACAAGCTCTGAAAACTGACTTTTTTTTCTTTTTTTCTGAGTGCCAGCCCCACGTTATTACAGAATATAGGTTTTCTTCTAAAGACATTCTCATTATAAGAATATAATTACACATAGTTGAAAGCTATCCCTAAACCCCACACATTCACTGGATTTAAAGGTTTGTCCCAACAGATTAAATTTTTACAGTATATAGCACTAACATGCTTGCGGAGCTCAGGACCAATCACATTAGTCCTTACAAAAAATTTACAAGTTAGTGACGATACCAAAGTCTCACCACCAAGACAAATGCGGGGAGAAGCAAATGAAAGCGAAACTGTAGCTACAACTTTTATTATGAAAATTTGAAGGAAAGCACTCCAGTGGCTACAACCGTATGAGAGTTTTGTATTAAAAGAAAAAAGAAAAGGGCAGAAATTACCCAAGGGCAAACTTTGAGGGCACAATGAGCAGTGGAGAGTATACAAACTAATTTGAATAATATTTAATAAATACAATACATGGTACAAAAAAAAACATTTGAGAGAGTTAAAAAAGAGCATATATATCAAATACATGATAGAAAGTGAGCCTCTGTCTGTGCCTCAACGCGTTTCTCTGTTCAGCTTTGTCAGGACACATTCAGGGATTGTTGGAAAAGAAAACAGGTCTTACTATCTTATAACAAGGAGGAGTCCGTGAGAGATAATATTACCCATGGAATTTTGAAATATCACATCCAATTGTATATCAGATATTCTGGGTATTCAAAGGAGCCAGCTATTAGCTCACATGCCCCAAGTAGCAAATTATGTTGTTGGGATTATTCCAAAAAGATGGGAGGAAAAACAGTAGGCAGGGGGGAGGGAAAGTGGTGATACTTGAAAAACAAATTCAGAAGTGAATATATATTTCTTTAAAAAAAAAATATTATAGTCTAGTATTATAGCAGGAAAGGGATAGAACCTTTGCTAACTTTTTATTGCTATCTGTGTTCCCGTTAGGGAGATTTCTCCTCAATTCCTGTCTATTTGACAGGTGTCAAAGAGAAGAGAAAGTGAACTAAAGGAAAATACCTTCAATGCATGCAGCAATAAAGCACACGTTTTCTAGTGAGAAGGAGTTAAGGCAGGCTCAATTTTTGGCGGTTCAGCCAGCAATAAAAAGAGAAAAAGTCAATTGATTCCCCATGGATGGAGAAATATCCACTGTGTTCAGGCAGCCACGGAACCCTTGGCAGCTGGTGCTTTCGAACAATGACTTCATCTGATAGAAGCTTAAACAAAAAGAAGGATCTCCAAACCAGATTCATAAAAGGAGTACAAATAGCTTTGATGATTCACAAATACGCCAATGTGTGTCAGGGGCAAAACATGCCCCCCCCCCCCCTTCATCAGGGTTTAGAACATTTGCATGAGCTTAAATGGACCCAGGGAAAGAGATCCCAGAGAAACTGCTTGCAAAAGAATCAGATGGGGTAGAATTATGCCAGTGAAATGCCTGCTCTGAGTTTCCTGGCTAGCCATTGGAGGTTATTACTTGTTACATGTAAGCTGACTAACCAGAGCCAGTGAGCTTTTCTAACTACTGTCCTTTTCCTTTATTAATTACTACCCTGTATTAATAAGCAGTGAATTCCCAGCACATTTTTGATGTATTCTGTTCTGTATTCTATTTTACCAAACCAGGTATGCTTGCAGGGCCACCCAATGCTGAAATTTTTCCTGCTAAATCTAGCAGTTTATCAAGTAGTCTACATGGGCTTATAGAATCTTCATCAGAATCCCCACCAGGGAGGATCAATCTCACTTTCTGTGTGAAGGTGGGAGGTGTCAAGCAGAATAGGAACAAAAAACACCTTAGTGAGGAAACAAACAGTGGAAGTTCAACCCACAGTGGTAGTTTTTCAGTTGCATCAGGAAACCCACACAAAGAGGATACGTGTAGCCGGGTGCCTTGCTAGCTGTGTTAATCGCCTCCCCTTGCCCTGCTGTTGTGATCTGTGTAAACTGCAGGCTGTGTATGCAGTAGCCACCTCTCACCCTGAGCTTCCCTGCTGTGCAGCTTCAGAGCAGGTCTGTGCGTGATCCCCGCTTCGTCCCCAAGCAGCAGGGGGACCGATCAGGAAAAGCTGGAGGAGGATTACAGGACATGTAGTCCCCTTGGGAGTACTACTCATTGAAAATAAAAATACTGCTGAGTTTGGAAGTGCCGATAGCCAGAGTCACCTGGTTGCAGAGCAGAGAGTGGACTAATCGCTGTGTGCGACCGGATGGTGATCTGCAATATCACTGGGGCTGGTGAGCTGCTGCTGTGGAAATTTACTATCTGCTGCGGGAAGTCTGAGCCCTTTAACCAACTGATTATACAGCCATCTAGTAGACATATTGCTGCTTGCAGGCTCAACTAGGATTATTCTTGCATGCACCAAGGGTACAACTGGGCCCCAACATTAGCCGGCTGAAAAGTTAGGACTAAAGACTGCCCTTTTACAGCTGCTGCACAGAGACCTTCACCTATTGCTTATGCTAAGAGGTACCTATCATGGGGACATTGCACCATATCCTATCCATTCTTCTAAAGTGCACTCCAGACTAGTTATAGTATTATTATAATTATTATTACTATTATTCAGAATGCAGTTAATGCATATATGCACTGTTTATTGCTGACTTTGCTGATTTATGAGTTTAGTCCAATCTAGTGGTACAGATCTCTATTCTAAGTAACCTTGGCATACTGAATATACTGTGTAGTGGACTGTGTCTGAACCTACCTTCTGTGTACTCATTTATGCTAGAATGATCATTTATTCTAACCCATACAATAATACATTGAGTTAATTTACCTCCAAACAGTCTTGGGTCTATTTCCTGGTACTAACTCACATCCAAGTTAAAGGTATATATACTCATATTCTTATAAGTGCTTGCAGTAACTTTTATTCAACCAAGTGTATCAAAGGGGTTTAGGTTGTTCTTTGAGTCGAGGCCCAGAACAGTGAATCCAAATCACCAAGCGGCACCTGCGGGGTAGAGCTGCATATACAAAGTACATGAGGTGTCCTAATGGGAATCCTAGGATGCAAGTACTAAAAGGCAAGAATGCTAACCACATAGCCACTATGGAAATGTAACATGTTACCATTCTTCTTGGGTAAATCATGCAACCTGATGATAACCTTTTAAGTTATTATTAAACATGACATAATTAGGAATTTAGGTCTGCATTCATCAATGTTTTAAAAAAAATATATATTAATACTTCTCAGCATCAGAATTCCCTGAAAGTTCAAATCTGCTAGTGGACATTGGAAAATGACTCCAATTCCATTTTAAAACATGTTGATATGTAAGGCTCATGTGTCCTGTGATTGCCCAAAGACTGCATTGTTTAGAGAGCAACAAAATGCGAATGATACATCGTACAATTATCTGATCGTGTATATGAGGCATAAGTTGGCTCGGCAGCAACGTGCCCCTTAAAATTATTAAATTATGATATAAATGATTGTAAATATTTTTTAACCAGATGGAAATTATCCTAAAGCATTACATTGCTTGTTGGCCCCAAACATTGCAAGTATGATATTACAAAGCTTCCATCAATTGCAGATCCTTCAATACCGAGCTGCCATAGGCAAGTGCAGTGGGGGATTTCAAGTGCCGAAAAAAATTCAAGTTGGTTACGAACGCTGTTTAATTAATGGATTCATGATTTTAGTCTAAATTAACCTATTTGTAAAAAGGGGCATTTTAGTTTATTAGAAAAGAACCTTATCCTCCAGGATAAGCAAGTAAGTTGGACTTTTCCCTGCCACTGCCTGTCGACCCTGTTCATGGGTTTGGTAGGGTTGCCAATTGGCTAAAATTTTACTTGTTGCCAATGTTATTTATAGGTGAACATGAGGGAAACTAGACCATTTTTCAAAGCTGGTGTCAACCTTTGGTGGTGACCATTCACAATTCTAAGTAAAGCTGCATATACAGTATGGTAGACCCAAACATAGAAGAAAATGGTTGTCTCACAATTGTGCCTAAAATTCCCAATGGCATAACAAACTTTTCACAGGCTACCCAGATGTTATATTGATATAAACAACCTTTTTTATCAGTCTTCTCTGCTGTCAGTCAGTAGGTTGGGCAGTTCGTGCTTGTCCCATGTTGAAGACCCTTCATGAAGAAACAGCATGGGCCTCCCACAGTTGGTTCACTGATTGATTTAACTTGGTACCTAGAGAGTTTTAAGTCTAGAAGCACAGTCACTACAAGAATTACTCCAAAGAGGAAATGGAATGATCCTTCGTTAACCATAAGGATTTTAAAACATGTTGTTCTATCATTCACAAGGGTTTGCCATTGTTAACTTGATAACCTCTGTACATCAAGATTACTATAAATGTTGGTAGCAATGACCAGACCATGAACTGCCCCCCCCCCCCAATTAGATAAATGTGCCATTATCGCAGAAGGTCCAAGGGGCCCTGTGGTCCTACCATAGCATATGTAGCCCCTTTTTACCCTGAACTGACTGATGGTAAAACAAAACAAAACAAAAAAATACTCCATTTACAAGCAAGTTTGACTACAACATCGAATATCTAAATTTTTGTAAAAAGTAAAGGGGTTTTTACATACATTTCTGAGCACAATATATAAAAGGAAATGAAAAATAAACTATGCTGTTTATATTATGTTTTTTAAACCCAGCTCAAGTGGAAACCAATTACAGTGTAGAAATAGTACTTAGAATACAATTGATTTCAGTCTGCTTGTTTCAAACACCCCTGGAAACAATTTGCTTCTTGTCAGTACAAACGCAGAGGGTGAACACTGTAAGTTTCACATACTCCTGTATATTACTCTACCTATGTTTTCACATCTACGATCAGGTGACCAGCAGCAAAAAAAAATAAAAAATGCCTTTTAAAAAGTTCATTATAATATCTTCCCTTACATTTGCAGTTGCTGATATTGGAAAACATTTCGTTGGAATCACTGGGAAAACATGGCCTAGATGCTTGGATGTTCAGATAGTTAATGTGGTGCTCAGCAGTTCTTAGTTCATTTTACACCAAGAAAATTATTGGCATTGAATTTGTAGGTTCCCCTGGGTGTGCGATTCCTCCAACTGATCTGGTTTCCTACTACTGGCCAAAGACATGCTGGTCGTTTTCAACCAGGGTTCCTCCCGACATTTCTTTGAGCCCAATTTTTTCTGTGTCCTTGCATTGAGTCTGCATTGATCAATGCAGAACCACACAGCTCAACGTGCTAGGTACGAACGAGTCCAACATACTGTAGATGTATTTTACCTGTGCATATAATGCTCTAAAATAAGAGCAACCTCCTGCGCTCTAGAGTGGCGTTCAGAAACCAGAGGACCCGCTCTGTTCACTCCAGAGATACGTTAAGCCACCATGCCTTTCTGCCCTCTTAGGACTGGAGATGCCCCGAGATACATCATGAACTAGAAAACAACAACAAAGAAAGGGAACAACAGCCTAGTGCATTATCTTTATAAACCATTTATTAGGAAAATGAGAACAAAGTGTATGCAAGCTCATCAATGGATCCCAAAATCAGAGATGCATTATCCACAGCACATACTCTCTTAAATGGGAAAAATCCCCTCAGGTCTGTTATGGCTGACATGTTTCAAGGGGAGTCCCCTCTTCAATAGAGCCCTTGGCCCTTGGCATCAGCCATAACAGACCTGAGTGGATTCTTCCCATGGAAGAGAGTATTATTATTATTACTATACACGATTTACATAGCGCCAACAGTTTACGCAGCGCTTTACAATGTATAGAGGGGACAACACAATTACAGTACAGTTCAATACAGAAGGTACAGGAGGGACCTGCTCGTAGAGCTTACACTCTAAAGGGAGGGGTGGTGGTCCAAAAGGTAATAGCTGCAGAGAATTTGATGGAGGTGATATGTCCTGTGGAGCAGATGTCTCTGATTTTGGGATCCATTGATGAGCTTGCATACACCTGTGTTTGTGAGTATAACATCTGTACTCGTTTTACCAATAAATGAGAACAAAGACAATGCACTAGGCTGGTGTGCCCTCTCTTTGTTGTTGTTTTCTAGTTCATGTAATAGACTGACTGTTATAACCTACCTGTATGTGTTTAAGCGGAGACCAGAAAAGTTAGGCTACTCAGATCAAAGTAAGGTGAGAATGTTATCTCAAGTGGCACGAAGAAGGCTACAAGAGGCAAAGTACTAATTTCAAATCTAATCACCGCCTACACCTTGAAAGAAGTGGTACAGGTAACTAGCTCCCATTACTGAAATCAGTATAAGGACATCCTGGTAAACAGGTCTTAAGGAAACTACCAAGCTCTTTAGTAATTTATATTCCTTGGACTGAAAGACTTGCCTTAAAAATGGTGTGGAGTCATAATGATGGCTTTTATAGCCCGACCTCAGCCAGTAGCAAGAAGTGGAAGACCCCATACAAAATCTATACTCTCACCCTTATAGTACTCATCCCAAACCCATCAGGGAGGGAGCATCTTCTAAACTACTAAAGTGCTTATTTTATTTTTCTTCTCATTTATAAAATTAGAATTCTGCATTTTCCGTGTCCCTGTGCAGATTGTAATGCAACCTTTCAACTTTTCAGAAATTCATGGAATCCCTTTTATAATGTACAGCAGCTGTCGTTAAGCTAAAAGTGGCCTAACCAGCTATTGATATATGGAACATTTCAGGCTCCTGCTGCAGTTATCAACACACTCCTGCCTTCTAAAATGTTAACTATTCACACAATCCCAGCACATGGCTCATCCAGTCACTGTTTTGGGCAACTTCATCCAATTTTTTTTTTGGCTGAATTTACTTTTATTCAACTCAATATCAACTCAACTTAATTTATTTTCAATATCTTTTGCTGTGGCTATTATCGATATTCTCACTCCTTGGAGTTTTTTTTTATTACGGAGAACATAGCAGAAGGAGCCAGAACACACAAAAGTGAATGGGAACACCCAAAACTCCCATTTCGACAGGAAGAGAGTTGGAAATTATGGAAAGGAGGTCTTGCCGTTGGAGTATCCAAGACATAAAAGAAGCCAACATATAACTAAAATAGCACTTGCACTGATCCTTTAACAGATTGTTTATTTCAACTGGAATGTCATCTCTTAGTAGGTGTGATTAAAGTAAAAGTTCAAGTGGACCTATCAGTATGTTTAAAGGGTTAGTTCACCTTTCCTGCACATTTTCAACAAAACCCCCAAGCATTCCAACATCTTCAGCTCATAACATACCACTGTTCTTCTGCTCCTTTTCCACTCCGTTTCCATAGGCCGTGCTCTGCCAGTCCACAAAAACTTCCAGATAGCTGACCTCCCCTAAATGGCAGGACAGGCCTGAGGTTAGAGGCACACCCTCAGCAGCACCTCTAGCTAGTTCAAACTGCACATATGCACAGTGCAATCTACCTACCTCTAGCAGTATGGCTGAGATCAGTTTTATGCAACAGGCGCTGCTAGAACGAGAATGCATGCAGTTTGAACAAGCTATAGCACCTGCTGTGGGCAATCTTCTATCCTCCAGTCCGCCCTGCCGAAATGGGGCAGTTCGCCTATCTAGGAGTTTTTGGCATTTGTTAACAAAAAAACTGCACAGGCACCAGGCTTTACATACCTGTATCATCTCTGGGCCAGCAACCCAGACCAGGAAGTAGTGACTGACTCTCAATAACGCCTCAACAATTATGGTGCTGTTCTTCTGGAAAGAAGAGCAGATAAAGACATTGCCAGGGGGAGTCCTGTGGTCTCCGAAACATGTAATGAAATGCCTGGAAGTGTTTCACACACACATTACTTAGCATGCACTATAAGTCTATCTAAGGCTAGGTCCACCTTGAATCCAGCTCTATTCTCTGCTTTGTTGAATATGCCCACTGACGCCGCAAGGTTAACATTTCATCATCCTTCCATCAGTAACACACTTTGTCCCAATGTGCCATGATGCACAGTTAGGGGTTAAGAGACATCACCGATTCTCCCCACATTTAATTCCTGCAGATGCCAGTGTAAGTGTGAATATCATATTCTGTCTTTGAGTCAGCGACTGCATTTTAAATCATTTTTTAATTAAAAGACATTTAATGGTTTAGCTTATGTTACCCGTTGTCTCCAAATCAAGGTAGGCCTACCATAAACTAATCATGCCAATGTTATTAAAATTGTTTATTGCCCCCTTTTATGGATTTTAGTGTTTAAATTACAGGTTTTCCCAACTGTATGCAAAATGTGTAACTTAATCCCTCTGCTGTTTATTACAGAAACTGATATATGCTCCGAGCTGACCTTTCTTGAAATAGCTCCATAACCATCGCAAAAAGAAGGAGCCTCCTTAAAGGGAAATTGTAGCTAGACAGTCAGATTTGCATCAAAAACACATACTGTAAACAAGAAATGTTTCACTTTACTAAAAGATTTGGTCATCTGGGATATACCAACCTCCATTTTTGTGCAGAGACACAACCTAAACCAGTAGTTCTTTAGACTCTGAGAGAATGTCCCGCTACCAACGTCTTTTTGGGTTCACCACCACAGTGCAAATGCTCACCCTGAGCTCTTCTTCTACTGTAAACTTCCTCCATAATCCTCCCAGCTATCAGGACATCTGACTGCAAGCTTAAGGTAGAATTCTCACTAAGTTCACGTGAATAAATTCCTGACATATCGCAATATATAACAGTAGGTCAACCTGGTATCATTAAAATACGGTACTTGAGCTCCAGTCAGTGACTTTGCCTAGGCTGTGATGTCATCAGTCTGCTGCAGACCGGAGGAAGCATTTCCTTAGTCTCCCTTTCCTATTTTGAAAAGGAAGTAGCTTGGGTTCGTTCCAACCCATGTTTGGTCTGAGCCCGGAATTTACCCATCTCTGCTGGGCCAATGAGCTGCAGGCTGGAGATTCCCTGCCCGCACATATACAGAACAATGGGGGTGGCGATGTTCTGGACATCATTGACGTAACATCACCACATGACCAAATGAGGTCAATGACATTGACCTAATACGATTAGGGGCCCATATTAGGTCAATGATGTCACAAGTATCCCTGCCCCTTTGTGTATATCAGTTGTGTGTAAGGAAACTTTCAGCCTAAAGCTTACTGGCCCAGTAATGGCAGCTAACTTCCACAATTGGATGAACTTGGATTTGAATTGAACCCAAGCTCATCACTGTGATCAATGATCCTTCAGTTTACTGTCACAAGGTGGGAGACTAGACCAGATGACTGACCTGGATCAAAAATTAATGAACACAGCCAAATATTGACACAGTGATTTACAATAACTGTGTTATCTCTGAGTTGGCATCTTAGTCCAGGAAATAGATAGTGACCCTAGTTGATTCTGAATAAGGATGGTGCCATCCTTCTGAAGATAAAAGCAGATGAAGGTTAGGCTTGGCTTTGTCAGGGGCAGATGCTAGAGGTGGTCTTTTTGACGCTGACCATGCACTGTAAACAGGCTCAGTGTCACTGAAGAGGCTTGGCTGCTTTGCCTGCCTGTGTGAGAGGCACAGTGGTTGAGCAGGGAGCTCCATAATGCTGAGCCTGTGCTACTAAGATTCACTAAGGACCAAGTGTCTGCTGTGGACACTCCAGCCTCAGTGGCACCCCCACCATGTCTCTACGAGTGCCGTCTAAGACAGCCGACTAAATTGGCCTTTTTGGCGGCATGGCCCTGAGGTTAAGAAAAGTTATACCTATATATACTGTATCATACTGTGTATATCTGATCCTACATCCACTTTAAATTTCCACTTTCAACTGGTGTGTGACAACTCAACATAAGGACCTGAGCTAATTTCCTCCTGTAAGGTTAGGTTCACACTTGTGCACTTTATTTAAAAAACATATATATATATATATTTTAGGTATTTTTATTGTGTCAACAACACTGCACATCAGTCTCCACCTTCAAATAGCTTACAATCTAAAGTCCCTATCTCATGTACACAAACGTACTAGGGCCAATTTTGACTGGAGCCAATTAACCTACCATCATGTCTCTGGAGTGTAGGAGTAAACTGAAGTACACAGAGGAAGCCCACACAAGAACAAGGGGGAATATGCAAACTCCATGCAGGTAGTGTTGCGGTCGGTATTCAAACCAATGACCCCAGTGCTGCAAGGCAGAAGAACTAACCACCAAGCCACTGTGCTGCAATTTCATGCATTTCTAATGCTCTTATTGAAGTCTATGGGGACAAAAAAAAAACATTATTGCACCTGTACTTTATCCTAAGGTGCACAGGTGTGAATGGGAATCAGAGAAAATAATGGTAATCCTCTTGTCGTGCATTGTCGTGTTTCATCCATCACGCATAAAATCGCACCGGTGTGAACAGGGATTAACCTTTCTCAGTGTGCTGCCCAGCCAACAAATTTACATTGCTGCCGCAAGTTCAATTTCAACTTTCAGCTGGTGTGTGCTGATTCAATACCAAGACACATTTTTGGCATTTACACTAGCTGGACTGAAAAAAAGATTTCACAGCTTTTGAAGAAATACATACGACGGAATCCTTCTTTATGACAGGTGGTGAACGATAGCCATGAAAAGAGGCTCTACTGCTCAGCCGTCCCTGGCAGGGAGAAGGAAGTCCGGAGGGTCAGCATGTGCCATTCTGTCATCTGGTAACAAGCATGGGAAATATGGATTGCAGTGGCCAAATGGCCAGCGGACAAATCCGCCCACACCAAAATGACGTACTGTTTTTCCATACAGCTCAGACAAAATCAAAACAACAGGCCCGCTGCAAACAAAAACAAAATAACATTTCCCATAAGTACTCCAGACAGGCTGCAACTGGGGAATTTACACAAATAAGATGGTTTGCAGGAAAAATGCCAGAAAGGAATTAGCTTGCGAGCGCAATAAAACATATTTTTTGTCTTGTAGGTTTTAGTGGAAAGTTTCAGTAAGGAGACATGTTGCTCAGAGGAGCATATAATGCCCAAAATAAATAAGTATAAAGATAGCCCCGGGATTATGGGACTAGACAACACTGGAACCCCTATTTGATATGCAGCCAGAAACATGCAGCACAGTAGAGAAGGCATATTATAATCACATAAACATGAGCAATGGAAACTAGCACCCAGCAAATGACACCAGATAGTTTTTCATTCTATTTTAGTTTTCTATGTTCTCACAACTTGCCCTGCAGAGCTAAGATACATATTTACAACATGCCTGTTTCCCTCACTGAGAGCTCATCTGCCCTGAACAAACAGGGGCAGAAGATAGATGCAGAGATAGTTTCCAAAATACCTCAAGACATCACTGGTACCGTCCTCTTTGCTCCTCCCAAGCCCTCCTGCTCTCTAGCTCCCTTGTTATGTCCTCCTATGCGAGGGCGGTATTACTTTTAATAGATTGTAGACTCTCACCCTCATAAATTGTATTGTAACTGTACTGTCTCCCTTTATATTGTAAAGCGCTGCAAAATACTGTTGGCATTATCAGGGGCGGATTGTCCATTAGGGGCACCCGGCACCGCCCCCTCTCTCCAGGCCACCCCCTATATGCAATTGAGAGATTCATGCATAGCATGAATCTATCCATGACCGCCACCTCCTATTCATGCATCTGGCCCCTTCCAGGGCACCGTGCACATGAATTACAGCGGCCAGGGTCTGATACCCGTCACCTGATTGGCTGAAAGGACAGGCGATCCTATTGGAAGCCTAAGAGAAGGGGAGGAGACGCACGGTGGAAGTGAGAAGAGCCGCTACCCGATGCCTGGATGCCCAATCCCCGACACAGCTCCTTGGATGCCCAATCCCTGCAGCTCCTCAGATGCCCGCCGCCTAGATGGGGTAAGTGCCGGTGGACCAACGGGGGGGTGTCCGGCTGTTTGCCGCCTCCCCCAAATAAAAAAACACCAGCCGCCACTGGGCATTATATAGATTTTGAACAGACAAGAGGACCTGATCTGTCAAAGTTGCCCCCGAAAAAAGGCAGGGGCAAAAATAACTAATCACCAGTATTGCCTGTGGTATCTGTGCAGCCGATTTTCTCTCCTTTACTGACCAATAGTGATGGGCCGTAACACACCCTGTTCGGTTCACAGCAGAACTCTCAAACTGAAAAAGTTCTGACCCGAAAGGCGAACCCTATTGAAGTCTATGGGAGCCAAACAAGAAAAAACAAAAGTGCCCATTTTGAAGGCTTATATGCAAGTAATTGCCCATAAAAGGGGTATGGGAATCTGGGTACTGCCCCATACTCATTCATGTGGGGGGTGGCGGGATCTGGGTGTCCCCTTGTTAAAGGGGGCTTCCAGATTCCGATAAGCCCCTTGCCCGCATACCCCCACAACCACAGCCCAGGGTTGTGGGGAAGAGACCCTTGTCCCCATCAACATAGGGACAAGGCGCTGTGGTGTGTGGTGGGATTTGCAGAGCAGAGTTTTGCAGAGCCCCCCTTGTTGAGGGGCATGTGGCCTGGTATGGTTCAGGAGGGGGGGCGCTTGCTCACCACCCCTTCCTGCCCTGCCAGGTTGCATGCTCGGATAAGGGTCAAGTATGTATTTGGGGGGGCACGCATTTTGTTTTCTGGCATTCCCTTTAAAATCCATACATGACCTGAAAGGTCGGGTATGGACTGGGGGGGGGGGGGGGAGACCACACACTGTTTTTTACATTTGTTTACCAGCAAATGTTTTTTTTTTTTTTTCATTCAGCTGTCTGACTCATCGGTTGTTAAGGATGCCATCGCTGGCTTCCCGGCTCAGCTCCTTAATAACCAGCTTTTACTGAGCCCTGATTTGGCAAAGCTAAGCCCAATCAGGGCATAGAATGCACTGTTCAGCGGGAAGAACACCCACCGAACACCATGCAGATTCAGGTGTTCCCCAAATCTACTGACCATTCTTTGTTACACTCTATGTGGAGGTAGCCATCTTGCTAGAGGGACAGTGCTTTACTTGCTCATGTTAGAGCTGCCCCCCTGATGAAAAATGGAGGAATATTTAACCAGTGGCAGGAGAGGTTCATAAAGCACAGATTCACAGAATGAATGGAGCATAAGCAGGGAGATTATTTCACTGCAGGTCTTCAGGTACAGCTTCCTCTCCAGCATAGAGAACAGTGAGCAGCACAGTAAATATTTCACCAAACCTCACTTCAACCAATGACCATGCGGCCCCCAGAGTTCTAGCAACCGATTATATAATTGGATGCTAGGATGCTGGCAACTGACCTGCACAGCGTCCTTGGTTGCTAGAGACAGGCTGCTGCTTGCCTCCTAAGAACCAAAAATGCTTGTGGAAAGTACAGCAGGAAGTTGTCATTTAGTGGCAGTAGTAATACCATCACAAAATGAATGACCCCTGGCTGAAGCCGGAGGTTTACTTCAGAGAGCAAACACCCTATTTAGTTTGCCAGCTCACCAAGCATCATAAGTTCATGGGAATCCTGGCTGGCCATGAATGCGAATCCCATCCCTATTTAAGACAAAATGGTAAATCTTTCAAAGCACTGCTTAGGTTTAATTAACATTTCTAGATGTTCCCTATGACATTGTGAATATTCCCTTTTTGAATTTAGGACCACCAAAAGAAAATTGCTACGATTGTGATTCTGGGTATGTTTTATGCCCAAATTTGAAATTGACTTTGTTTTCAATGATTTCAACTTTCAAACTTTGCGATTTAAAAAAAAAAAAATTCTTTAGCCTGAACTTTCAAACACTTCTCCAAAAGTAAAACCACTAACGGTAGTAATTCTTTATTTTTCTAAATTCAATCTTCTACATCAACCCTTCAGTAACACAGACTGGCTTCCTAACCTTCTAGAAAAGAAAACCCGCTCTAAGCCAACGCTAACATGACCAGCTGTTGGATCAACAGCCGTGATTACTCGGCAAGAATTGATCCAGCTCCTTGGGATGAATGGTTGAACGCAGCACTGTCATAAAATATATCTAAGATAAACAAGGCAGGTAGGATAAATAGACAGATAAAACAAAAGCCATGCTGTTCTACACCCAAAGTTTTTTAGATACAAATAGTAAAAACAATGTGAGTTCTACTGGCAGAACTTGATGGACAAGTTTCTTTTAACAAAAAGCTGCAAGCGGCTTCCTGAAGGGTGTGAATATGGCGGTCATGATGTATATTATCACCTAGCATGAGGACAGGCGAGGGTACAACAGTCTCAGTGTCACAATGTAGCAAATGAAAAATGAGCAGTGCAAAGGAACTCTGTGTTTACAGTTGTAAGCTTCTGATCTCTTCGCGCATCATATTCCTGTGTCATCAGGCCACTGATAACAGCACAAAAAGACACATGTGTGCCAATAAGCAGTCTGATGAGAGGGCAGGTGGGTACAGTAACCCAAAAGACCAGCCCCCAAAAAGGGCTAAGGCCAAGTAAACTGAGCTGGTACAACAAATTAGGGTTAATGCATCTGGAAGCTTAAAGTGAACTCCAAAAGTGAAGTACTGCTCATTCTCTCATTCCCCTTATTAATGTGCATCATTTAAATCTGCCCACAATTCAGCTTTAAGGCTCAGTTTACACTGCTGCGCTGTGAATTTGTTCAGTTTTTTGTCCTGTGTGAGATGCAAATGTCACAGCGTAATTACCGCGATTTTACCGCAAATTTTAGGAGTTGGACGAATGACGATTGATGTTCTAGCCAATGGAATCAATGTAAAAAAAAAAAAAAAAACTTCCTGTGTACTTCCTGGATTTTGTGGAGAGTAGTGTGGTGGAATTCACACATATGTGAACCAACAATGCAATTCCAGAACGATTTACATGATGTCTATGGAGACTAAATTTGCAACGCAACGCAGTCAACTCGCACAAGACCCTTTTTTTATCGCATTCGTAGAGGAATCGCAACGCATGTATGTGAACGACCGTCATTGAAAACAAGGACTTTATGGATGACATGCGAATTTTGAATGTTTTTGACGCATCACATTCATTATGAACTCGCATCAGTGTGAACTGGGCCTAAAGGCTTAATTCATTACCTATGCAGGTAAGGAGTGCCTGTAGCCAAAAACAGACTGTGCAGCTTCGACTAAAGTTAAATGCTTTTGCTATAGGTGTAGGCCAATTATGTACAGTACTTATGGAAGCCTGGCCAAAAAACTCACAGAGATGGCATCATCCCGTCCTGCCTTGTTGTCAGGACGTTACTAAGACACTACCAGCTGGTTAAAGCCCCCCAAATCACTGCAAAGTCAGCCTTGCACTTGAACAGTACGATTTCTGGCAATAGGGTGCGACTTGTCATGCGATTTGACCTGTCAAAGTCAAGTCGCTCCAATGTGAGCGAAGGCTTATTGTCACAATTTTGGGACATGTTTGGACTCTTTATGCATATTATATATTGGTTATGGTTTTGCTTTTCTTTGGTATAGTGCAGCATGATTTTATATCAATGTTATTTCACTATGATAAATATCTCAGAGTGCTAGCAGCTTTTTCACCTGATTTGAAATCTCTCCATGAGCACAGTTACTTTGTTGGAAAAAAGTCCTCCTCTTCTGTGTCTGCCCCCATAGCAAGTTGTTTGTGCAGATGTGCAGGTTTGCTCCTGAAGCAAACTGTGTGCATCCATAGACACACACAGCATGGCTCAGCCCCGTCCCACTCTCTCCTCTCATGATTTGACTGACAAGAGCATGGGCCAATGGCTCCCACTGCTTTCAGTGAACTTTGTGATAGAAGGACAAGGGGAGAGAACTGAAGCCGGGCACAGTGCTGGAAAAATCCAGGATTCGGGTAAGTATTTAAGAAGGGGGGGGGGGGGCTGTGAGGTGCTGCCATAATGCAGAAAGTGCATTAAGGTGAAAAACGTTTGCCTCTACGACTTTAGCCTCCTACACACGGATGGTTTTCTCGTCAAGAAACAACAAGAAAACTGCCGGGAGAGCTTTCTTGCCAAGAAAACCGTCCGTGTGTACGAGGCTTTCAGGTTTCTCGTCAAGAAAACTGGCCAGAATCTCGACAAAAAAAATAGAGAACCTGCTCTCTATTTTCTCGTCGAGATTCTCATCGGCCTGTTTCCCGATGAGAAACCCGAGAGTGTGTACGCTTACCTGTCGCCGTGGAAACCCGTGCATGCTCGAAATGACTTTGACGCATGCGCGGTAGCTTCCTAGGCATAGCTAGGGTGTAGCAAGATGGCGGCGGCGGCATCGAATGTGACGAGCGCACGCTCGTCGTAGTCGATGACGTCACCGCGTTTGTTCCATTCAAAAGAACGGCAGTTCTTTTGAATCGAGCGTGTGTACACTCGGCCGGGACAAGATTCTTGTCAAGAATCTCGTCAGGAAAAACGACATGTTTTTTCCTGACGAGATTCTCGGCCGTGTGTACGAGGCTTTTAACTCCCTATTTGAGCTGACAACACACTGGGGGAAGATTTACTAAAACTGGGGAGTGCAAAATCTGGTGCAGCTGTGCATGGTAGCCAATCAGCTTCTAACTTCAGCTTGATCAATTAAACTTTGAAAATAAAACCTGGAAGCCGATTTGGTTTCTATGCAGATCTGCACCAAATACTGCATGTCCCCATTAGTAAATAACTGTCTTTTGCTGTACTCAAATCCTAATCAACATCGTCAGCCCTGCCTTCAGCACTACAGAACTCTACCTATCCCCCTGCTCCTCTCTGTGCCACTCCACATGTTCAGATTGATATTTTTTTCAGCAAAAACCATGCTGAAATCTTGCCTCCGATGAGCCTACTCTAAGACCCCTTACACACTGGGGCGGGCAGGTGCAGTGGTGGTATAGCGGCACGATTTTCAGCACTGCTAAACCATTGTATTTACCGCGATATTCGGGCGCTAGCGATGCGGTTTTAACCCCCGCTAGCGGCCGAAAAAGGGTTAATACCGCCTGCAAACCGTGGCCACAGCCGCGGTTTGCGGGCGGTATTACCGCGGTGTCCCATTGATTTCAATGGGAAGGAGCGGTAAAGGAGCGGTATAAACACCGCTCCTTTCACCGCTCCAAAGATGCGGCTTGCAGGAGATTATTTTTCCTCCCGCCAGCGCATCGCCTCAGTGTGAAAGCCCTCTGGCTTTCACATTGAGAATACTGGGGCAGGACCTGAAATACGCCTCAGTGTGAAAGGGGCCTTATATTGAGTGTAGGGAAAGGGCTCTAGGGATATGTAGATCTGGGGGCGTGCCTACCCAACAACAAATGACCTATCACAACTGTCCCTGACAGAATTTTACAAGCCTTGAGATGTCACAGCGAGTAAAAAAAGCTGTATGTTGCTATACTAACATGTTAAAAAAAAAAAGTAATGTAATGTTCTAAACTGGGAGAGGTTTTCATTTAGATTTGGGGGTTGTCTGGACATACTCTCTAACAACAAGATGTTGCTAAAGGTTATGTCCTGAATGTGCACATAGAGGCATAGAAAATTAAATTTTTATTGTCCTTGTTCTGGTATGTATCCTAATATTTGGAAAAAAATCGATACCATTCAGGAAGAAGGATGCCACCTATAATCGTCCTCATCTTTAAACTGAGCAGAGGATGGGGAGTCATTTAACATGGTAACGTGTACACAAGAGCGAATTTCTGTCAGCTGCACTTTGCCTAACACGATTCCTGTGTTGTGCCTGGCAGTAAGTGGACGAATCCAACTCAGCATCCACTAAACAATTCTGTTAACATTTGCCCCCGAGCGTCTCTCTCTTTGTCCAGTCCCCGTCTTCCAACAGATGTCATCCAAGTCTAATCAAGCATAAAATGGTCGTAAATATTTCTTTCTGGTAGATTTCACATTCGTATGTCATGCAGGGACATGATATTTTCTCTGCTACCTCTGGGGAGTACCTAATGCAGAAAACAGTTACTCTGAGTAAGACGCTTGTCTTGCAGCAAAAAGCAGGCGGCCTTCATTCTTCATAGACTTCAAAAAGACACAAGGCTGTCTGTATTATGCTGTTTTCTTTGTGCTGATGGCCGCCCCCCCCCCCCCACCACCACCTTTCCAGACATATCGGAGATTTACTTCTCAGATACAGTCCATGTTTACGGGAAAATACACACAAAAAATCCTTATCATCCGAACAATAAATGGAAACTATACTATGTGCAGCTTACAAAGGACTGCAATTGCTTGCCAAAATGTATTTAATTATTGCAATCCACCTGGAACAGCCCTACCTCTGGGCCGCTGTAGAACTAGAATAAAAAACATGGCCATCACATGGCAGCTGTATGTATCTCCATGATTCAACAAATTAATCTTTATTTGTTATGTCAAACCAAAACTGTGTTTGGAGATCACACTATCCTTTTCAAATGTAAATAAAATCCCATTTCAAATGGCTCCATTGCTTTTGTCACCAGAAATGTTTAGTATTGTCATAGACTAAAATCCAAATGCACTTTTATAGGTTGTGGCTGTCTGTAATATATATAAAACTAACAGTGGACTATATAATTGATCAGTCATGATCAGAAACAAAGACAAAGCCAATAAGTCCCTGGTGTCATTGAGACCCCTGCAGACACTAATCTGTGTTTCTGTCACATACCTGGTCGGAGGCTAAAGTAACGAGAGAGGGTGCTCCGGTGTTATTCCAATACGTTTGCATGCATCCTTATGCAGGCGAGTGCGGCCATGTTGAATATTGGCAGGTGTGCCAGGTCTTTGCTTGGTGACATGCACATTTCTCTTCTGGTTAGCACCCTGAGAGTTTCCCTATTGCCCTGCAATAGTAGTGATCTCTAGCAGTCCCCTGTAATGTGTCACTCAGTGAGCCAATCACACATGCAGTAAATTACATTTCTGGGGGGGGCCTTCTGTACACTGTTTACAGGACGCCTCTATGTTGCCATATTGTATTGCATTTTACAGAAAATTACAGTGCTGCAGATTAAATATGTAGCGCCCTACTCCTGTTGGGTAGACGATATGTGTTAAATTTCGTTGACTGAGCTGTAGTTCAGCTCAAAAAGAATTATGTAAATTGTTGGCTGTTTCAGTCTGGCTGGGCTGCGCGTTTTCCACCTGACGGTGGGTGTCACTGTCATCACGGGTCAGAGATGGAGATGCAGCAGGCTGGGTATTCCTTTCCCAGAAGTGGCTCAGGGGGCGTGGTCAACCTGCTGTGCATTCTGGGAGGGGGTACTTAAGAGGCAGAGACCGCTCTTTTGGGGGTTCGTTGCCGGATCCTGACCTGAGGGCCCTCCTGGCCTCAGGGATGTACGAGCCATTTTCGGCCTCGGGGCCTGCTGGCCCGAGGTTCTGCAACTGAGAAGTAGGCACAGGAGTTGCTGGGGCCTACTAGTCCAGGGATGGTCCTACGCGGTCTTGCCTGCGGGAAGAAGCGGAACAATTGGGGACTCAATTGAAGGACGCATCCTGGCCAGTTTGCCTCGCGGTGCTGCCAGACGGCTGAAAGACGTGGTTACACGATCTTGTGGCAGAAGGTTGTGGGACGACTGTACGGCACTCATCAAGTCTGTGGCAGAGACTTTTGAGCGAGCTTTGCACCGGTTGCTAGGCCAGTGAGAGTAGGCCTATCCGGTGGTTGCTGAATCCAGCGTGGAACTGTTTTGTCCTCTGGATCTGAAATTGTGCTCGTGATCCGCAAAGTAAAGTGCCTGAAACTCCTCTATCCCTCTGTTGGAACTGGTAAAATAAAGCCTCTTGAAGAAAACGTATCCAGGTGTTGGTGTGAACTTTTATACAGGCTCTTCAAGAAGGATCCCTGACGCGAGTGCGGTGAACAGAAAAGGTAACGGTAGGCCCAAAACTTTAAACCAGCAGCTCCTACAGGGGTAGTGCTACAAATAGAAAAGGTAATTTTTAATAACATACAATTGTATATGCTATATTATTCGCTATATTATTCTTTTTTAATTTTTTTCCCCTACAAAAGCGGAGTTACCCTTTAGGAAACAGCTTAGGTTAAGGTTTAGCAATCCAGTACATTTGGGAAAACACTTTAGTTTTCATTTGTTTTTCACATTGAAATACCAAGAAAGAAACCAGCAGCAACATCCCATAATTTGGTTCCTCCCATCTCATCCTGAAGGCATGACAGGTGAGCATGTGTGTGCTTTGAGCAGAGCTTCATCATGGAGGAACGATGCATGTTTCATTATGGAGGAATAATAACGAACGACTGGGAAAAGCCAAACTGTCCCCAAATTATTAATATTATTATTACACAGGATTTATAAAGCGTCAACAGTTTACGCAACGCTATACTTCATTAGGGCAGACAATACAATTACAATACAATTCAATACAGGAGAAATAAGAGGGCCCTGCTCGTTAGAGCTTAAAATGATCTGATACATATGAATAAAAATAAATACAAACAGCAGAAACATAAAAAAAAAGTAAGAACAAAAATTGCTGTCCCTTAAAATTATGTTGGCTTGGTTTTCCACACTACAGACTGTATCAGACACATGAAATGTTTAGTGTGAAAGTAAAGCAAGAAAGGAAAAAAAAAAAAGAAAAAACCTCAGGCCATAATTAGCTTTTTTCCCCCTCTCTTCTGAATGTCCCTGAAAGCAATGTATTTTGCAAAATGCATGACAATTTTTTTTATATAATTTTAAAATGGTGTAAATAAGTTTGAGCTGCAGATTAAAAACAGGGATAAAAAAGGAAGACAAAAAAAAAAAAGAGAATTAAAAAAAGAAAAAAAAAAAAAAACCTCTCATACAATTGAGTGTGATTTTTATGCCTTTCTGCAAGCGACATTATCACATTTAGTTAAAACAATAAGATGGATTCGGGGTATGAATTTATTCTTAACACTAATTTAACATCTGTACGTGAACGACTTGATCGTGGAATGAAGCCAGTTAGAACATACAGCTTCATAACCAACGGAGTGTGAAAAAAAGAGGGTGCAGGGGAAACAAAGGTTAAGAGGCAATTAATTTTGAGTACTTAGTACAAAAAAATAAAAAAAATAGCTATTTCTATGCATTCACATCTATATTTACACAGTTTTGGGGGAAGTAAAATTAGGTCATTAATCACTGTAGAGATCAATGATAAATAGGCATATGCATTAATTTGAGGAGCTTTTTCTTCTTAGCACGGTTTAATAATGTGTACAATATTACACAGTGAAATGAGGGTCTAGAGAATTATCAAAACAGGTTTTGGAATAAATAATTTACAGAGAATGTCACATTTTATGGTAAATTAAGCATTACCACTGAAATGTGGTCATATATGGGCCAAACTACATGAAGGTACATCCAGGGGCTTTTCAAGGAATAAAGGATTCTTTCTACCTGTAAGGGCAGAATGTAACCTATGTATATGATTCTCAAGCTGGTTTTCGTAAAAACTGAAGGCATGGACCTGATGGATCAGCAGCCATATTTACAGATAGGTCCATCTTCCTGACAAATTTTAAACACATGTAAAAATCTGTATTTTTTGCTGGAAAATTAGAAAATAAATCAGTGTGTGTTGCAATTTTTTATATCACATTGTATTTGTGCGGCGGTTTTTCAAACGTATTTTTTTGGAAAAAAATACATTTTTTTTTTGAGTATTAATGCAAAACACGCAATACATAACCCAATTTTTTATAAAATATAATGTTATGTTGAGTAAATTGATACCAAACATGTCACGCTTTAAAATTGTGCAACGACGACAAACAACGTAAATTTTACTATCCATAGGCGATGTTTTAAAAGCCTTTACAGGTTACCACGTTAGATTTACACAGTAAAGTTCTGCTGCTAGAATTACTGCCCATGATCTGACGATCGCAGCGATATACCTCACATGTGTGGAACAGTCATGTTTGTGTGCATGCGGGACCGACACGAACGTTCGCCTTTGTATGCTAGTACGGGGGGGGGGGGGATACTTTAAATTTATTTTTATTTTTAATTATTAATATATATTTTTTACACTGCTGCTTTACATTTTATTTATTTTTGTATCACTTTTATTGATGTCACAAGGAATGGAAACATCCTTTGTGGCATCTGTACCATAGGCAGTGACAGGTATTCTTTATGGAGGGATCTAGGGTCTATAAGACCCCAAATCCCTCCTCTGCCCTTGAAAGCATTCAAAACACCAAGATCAGTGATCACCAAGATCAATACTTTCAATTTAAAAAAAAAAATGCGCTGTTGACATCCGGGTAAACTGGAAGTCATGTCATCACTTCCGGGTTACTATCACGAACAGCTGATCGAATCTGAATCCGTCGTTACTTGGATGTCCAGCCAGCCGGATGGTCACTTGGGTCTCTCGGTGGGACAGCTGCAGGCATCATCCCAGTATAACGACTGAAAGTCCAGTGACATACAGGTACATAACTGGTGGTTAAGTGGATATACGGTATATATATATATATATATATATGTTTAGCGGACCCCCAAAACTGGGGTCACTATGCCTAAATTTAGGGGCTAGCCTGAGCAAATAGTTAGGCTCAGGCTGTTGGAATTCTCTAAATAGGCCTTTGCTCTGTTGTGATGTTGCCTGGCAGTACAGTTCCCTGTGACCTGTAGGTGGTGCTGTTGCCCAGGTCTCGGGTCGAATCACAGGTGGCATTACGGCGCTATTGGGTGTCCTCTCTCGGAAGCCGTGCAGTGGGCGTGGTCTACCCGCTGTGCATGCTGGGAGAGGATACATAAGGGGCAGACGCCATTATTCGGGGAGCAGGAAAGCGGGGGACAGACTTCCAAACCCCCCCGGGCCCCGGGCGATCTTCCGGCTGGTTCCTGAGACAGAGGAAGGCGGAAGTGATAACATCAAGTAAGGCTGCGTTTGTAGCAATGGTCACTCTGCATTTCCTATGGGCAATGGTCACTCTGCATTTCCTATGGGCAATGGTCACTCTGCATTTCCTATGGGCAATGGTCACTCTGCATTTCCTATGGGCAATGGTCACTCTGCATTTCCTATGGGCAATGGTCACTCTGCATTTCCTATGGGCAATGGTCACTCTGCATTTCATGGGCACTGGAAAATATTTGAGTACACCATTTGGTTCAGAATTTTTTTTCTGGTTTTTCCCCTAAAACCTAGGTGCGTCTTATGGTCAGGTGCGTCTTATGGTCCGAAAAATACGGTACTTTAATGTACAAAGCAAAAAGAAAGAAAAATGTGTATTATCTCTGTGCAATACATGTCTCTTTAGAAACACTGCATGATCAGAAAAAAATCCTGTTGACCTGCTAGAAATCCAGTTTGTTTCTAATTTCTGGTAGTAAGATGACAACACTTCCCTAAAAGCCTAATGCCGCGTACACACGATCATTATTCACGGCGGCTAAAAAACCGCCGTGAATGATGTCATTTAAAACGGGGGAACAGCTTGTTCCCCACACACGGTCGTTTTTCACGTCATTTTTTCTCTTGACGAGAAAAACGACCGTCTGTGGGCTCCGCGGCAGTGTTTTCCTATGGGAAACACTGCCGCGGAAAACATGTCGAAAAAAACGACGAGAAAAATTAGAACATGTTCTAATTTTTCTCGTCGTTTTTAATGCCGTTTTTCTCGTCGAAATAAACGACAGAAAGCCCACAGACTATCGTTTTTCTCATCAAATGGGAAAAATGTCGTTTTTTTCGACGAGAAAAACGGCCGTGTGTACGCGGCATAAGTAGCGTTGTCTGCCCTTTTTCGCTGGTTTACAAAACACTTCAACTGCTCTGACTTTCAAGAGCCAGCCCACACACTGTGAGGTTGATTTACTAAAGGCCAATAGAGTGTGCACTTTGCAAAGTGCAATTGCTGTCTGCAAGTGCAGTTGCTCCAAAGCTTAGTAAATGAGGCAAAGCTTCACTTTACAAAGAATACCCAATCAAATGCAAGGAAAATAAAAAAACAGCATTTTTTTCTTGCACATGATTGGATGATGGAGGTCAGCAGGGCTTCTACTCATTTACTAAGCTCATTTTTGTGTGTATGGCTTCTCGACAGGAAAACTGCCGGGAATCTCGACGAGAAAAATAGAGAACCTGCTCTCTATTTTTCTCGTCGGGATTCTCGGCAGAGTGTTTCCTGCCGAGAAAACCATTCGTGAGTATGCTTACCTGTCCCAGGTAAGCCCGTGCATGCTCGATGAGGCTTCGACGCATGCGCGGTAGCATACAAGGATAGTGTAGGGTGTAGCAAGATGGCGGCAACGGCATCGAATGTGACGAGCGCCGGCTTTTCGTAGTCGATGACATCACCGCGTTCTTGCCATTCAAAAGAACGGCGGTTCTTTTGAATGGCCATCTGTACACAGGGCTTGGCAAGACAAGCTTGCCATTAATCCCGTCAGGAAAATCGACGGTTTTTAAATAGACGGGATTTCTGCCCGTGTGTATAGGGTTTAAGTCTGTCTGAAAACTGAAATCTTTTTGCACATCATTTTGTAAAGCGCTGCACAAACTGTTGGCGCTATATAAATCCTGTATAAGAAAGATGATTTTCAATCGCATATGCTTGCAGTTCAACTAACTAGTTGTATTCTTTGCATGTATCACGTCTCTATGCCTATTCTATCCTATTTGACAACAAGGGGGCAGCATGGTGGCCAAGTGGGTACCATTCTTGTCTTGCTCATGGGACACTTGCACTTGGAACTGCATGCTCTCCCTCAATCCAAAACAAAACGCTAGTAGATTTAATTGGCTTCTGTCCAAATTGTCTCCAGTCAGCATAGAAGGGACATTATTTTTGGAGCTCCTTTGGGTACTAAGAATAATGTGAATGGAACTATGGACTGTGTAATATGTCAGCGTTGTATAAATACAGAAACAAAATAACTATGCACTTTCCAATATGACAAATACATTTGACATGTGGATTTCCCCAATGCCCCTCTAACCAAAGAATTGTATTGCATGAGGTCAAACAACAGACCAGTGATGGTAAAATAACAGTATATATTGGCAAATTTTACAACTGAAATTTCCACCCCACCAGATTCATATATTTATTATTTCAGGTACTTAAATAGTGCCATCTATGTAGCACTTTTCATATTCTTTTATACATTCACATCAGTCCCTCCCCTCAAGGAGCTTACAATCTAAGGTCCCTTAGGCCCCTTTCACACGTCAAGCCCGCTCGGATCCACCTGTCCGTTTTTCAGGTGGATCCGAGCGGGCCACCCATTGACAACTATGGGCAGGCAGATGTCAGTGGAGATGTGTCCGATGACACCTGTCCGCCATCCGATCCGCTAAAATCAGACGTATGGCGATATGTTTGCCACCTGGTGGATCGGATTGGATGAGATCTGATGAAAACGGACATGCTGTTTGTTTTCGTCTGATCTCTCCATAGGAATCAGCGGCGCTCGACAGGCCCCTCCGCGCTCAGTGAGCAGACACAGACCTGTCATCCGCCGGCATAGCGGAGATCAACGGAGAGATCTCCTGCTGAGCTGGCGGACTCCGCTGAAACAGATCCGCCTCGTGTGGACGGGGCCTAACTCAAATTCATACATACACATACTAGGACCAATTTGGACGGGGGCCAATTAACCTATCAGCATGTCTTTGGAGTGTGGGAGGAAAACAGAGTACATATGACAAAAAACTCGAGTGATGTAATTAGTACATTTAAATACTGAGTATTCTAAAAAAGAGATACTGTACATTGGACCCAGTGTTAATTTTGGCAGCAAATTTCTATTTAGTTTTAGTCTTATGCCGCATACACACAATCGTAAATTCCGACAAGAAAACCGTGGATTTTTTTCCGACCGAATGTTGGCTCAAACTTGTGTTGCATACATGTTTTTTTGCGCGTCAGAATTGCATACAGACGATCGGAATTTCCGACAAGAACTTTTTCCGTCGGAAAAATAGAGAACCGACTTTTAATCTTTTGTTGGAGGAAATTCCGACAGAAAAAGTCTGATGGAGCCTACACACGGTCGGAATTTCCGACCAAAAGCTCACATCGGACTTTTCTTATCTGATCGTGTGTACGCGGCATAAGTCTTAGGACTAAAATGGCATTTTAGTTTTAGTCCCATTTTAGTCTTCTGAAATTGTTCTAGTTTTAGTCATATTTAGTCGACTAAATCTCCAGTAGATTTTAGTCGACTAAAATGTCCTACGTTTTAGTCGACTAAAATCTCCAGTACATTTTAGTTGACTAAAACTCATTTTAGTCATCTAAAATCTAATGGGTGTAATTAAATTGTAATCCATTAGTTAACATTTCTCTACAATTTCCAAACTCATTAAATACTGCCAGAGTGAAAAACCTAATATGTTATTATTTATGGTATTGAGGTATGAGCATGCACTACAGACCAGTGTTAATTTTGAAGTCAAATTTTAATTTAGTTTTAGTCTTATGCCGCGTACACACGATCGTTTTTCACGTCGTTAAAAATGCAATTTTTTAACTTGGGCATTAAAAACGATCGTGTGTAGGGTCTAGAGCATTTTTAACGACGTGAAAAACGGCCTAAAAAATTTTAGAACCTGCTCTATTTTTTCACATCGTTTTTCATGTCGTTTTTTTTCCCGTCGTGAAAAACGGTAGTGTCTATGCTTTTACGAGGGGAAAAAAACGCGCATGCTCAGAATCAAGTATGAGACGGGAGCGCTCGTTCTGGTAAAACTAGCATTCGTAATGGAGATAGCACATTGGTCACGCTGTAACGGACTGAAAAGCACAAGGCTGAAAAGCGCGAATCGTCACTCAACAAACTTTACTAACATGAAGGGTGGCGCAATTCGAACGGAACTTCCCCTTTATAGTGCCGTCGTACGTGTTGTACGTCACTGCGCTTTGCTCGAGCGTTTTTTTTCATGAACGTGTGTATGACAGGCTTGAGAGGAAACAAGAAAAATCACGTCGAGAAAAACGTCGTTTTTGAAAATGTCATTAAAAACGATCGTGTGTACGCGGCATTAGTCTTTTGACTAAAATGGCATTTTAGTTTTAGTGCCATTTAGTGCCATTTTAATTTTAGTCGACTAAAATAGTATTTGTTTTAGTCGACTAAATTAACACAAATTGGACCATTATAAAACTTCCGCCAAACTTAGGAGAGAGTGGAAGTCACCAACAACTATAGCCTGATGGTTCAATGTTTTCTGTAAAGCTCTATGGAATAAGTTATATCAAATAAAATGGATAAAATAAAATCAGCCTTTACTGCACAACATAAAGCTGCATTTTACTTTGTTTATACCGAGCAGGGACAAGAGATTAATGCGATTTTATGATACAATGTGTAGACGCGCACTTTACAATATTCAATTACGCCAACCTTAACCCTGTTAGGGCTGGAGGGGGCTGTCTGGCACTGCCTTAACATACCCTCGGGCGGGGACTGGGTTAATCCTGGGAGACAAGTAGATAAACACAAGACATGAAGTCCCTAGGTCGCATTCAGAAGGCTCCCTCATGTTATTACCAGACAGAAAACTCTTTAAGTACCATTTTCAGATGTTAAATCATCGTTCTTGCAGCACATATCCTTCAGGCTCCCACGGGAACAATATCTAAAGACAGCGTGCTAACAAATTCAATCCAGTAAACAGGCACTTTTTTCTTTCCATCTCTCCCTCTCTTGTTGTCTGCTACCTTTGTGTTCCCAGTTCTGTCATCCGTTCTGTCGTTCGGCTTTGAAGTTAAAGACTGGATGAGTGTTGTCATCTATTATCCAGAGTGTACAAGTATGATTATAAATAAAAAATAAAAAGGGACTTCTCACTACACTGCTTTTGCATTAGACACTAAGGATCCCGGTTACCTCCATTACCCTACAGACGTTGCAGTCAACATCATATTGCAATTTTATTTGCCGTTCCAAGGTAGCGTGAAGAACACGACGGCGGTGTGTATGCTTACGACAAAAAGTTTTAAAAGAGAAAATAGATACTGAAGTTTTATTGATACTTTGGCCTTGCTTGTCTTTTGTCTTAACCACTTCAGCTCCGTAAGATTTACCCCCCTTCATGACCAGGCCATTTTTTGAGATAAGGCACTGCGTTACTTTAACTGACAATTGCACGGTCGTGCAACACTGCACTCAAATAAAATGTATGTACTTTTTTTTCTCCACAAATAGAGCTTTCTTTTGGTGGTATTTGATCACCTATGCATTTTTTTTTTGCACTATAAACAAAAAAAGACCGTCAGTTTTGAAAAAAAATATATATATTTTTTACTTTCTGCTATAAAACATATCCAACAAAAAAAATCTAATTTCTTCATCAATTTAGTATTTTGCTACATATTTTTGGTAAAAAAAATCCCAATAAGCATATATTGATTGGTTTGCGCAAAAGTTATAGCATCTTCAAACTATGGGATATTTTGATAGAATTCTTTTTTTTTTCTTACTAGTAATGGTGGCAGTCAGCGACTTCTAGTGGGACTGCAACATTGCAGCGGACAAGTCAGACACCAATTGGCAATTTTGACACTTTCTTGGGAACCAGTGACACCAATACAGTGATCAGTGCTAAAAAATATGCACTGTCACTGTACTAATGACACTGGCGGGGAAGGGGTTAACAACAGCGGCAATTAAAGGGTTAAATGTGTGCCTAAAATGTGCTTACTGTGTGGGAGGTGCTTGTACTATGGGAAGGCAAAGATCTGTGTTTCTACTTTGTTTGTTCCTGCCATGTTTCTGCCTTCCCTACTGACAGAACGGCAGTCTGCCTTGTTTACATAGGCAGACCGCCGTTCTGTTTTAACAACATTACATTACAATAAGGTTTGTTTACCAACTGTATCTGCTTTATATATTTTTTTTATTTGCTCTAATTTTTTCAAGTGGAGTTACCCTTTAAATAGAATCTTCTTTGGATTGGTCCCATAGCATAAGTACTACCAGTGCAAAATCACAGGCTGTCCTACAAATGGAAGATTAGCTATAGTGACATTTTATAGACTAAAGTTTAGGAGGAAAAAAAAAATCTTTATTGCCAAATGTAAGAGTCACATTTCGTCTCCTCTATTGATAATCTGTGTCATGTTTTTCTCTGCTTCTTTTTCTCCCACGGAGGAGTAACTTGGAAGCACCTGAGCGTAAAAACGTCTAATGTATCAAAACATTTCGTGTTCCAAGCTTTCAGTGGGAACTGTTTCACTTTGTAAAATGATTGGTAGATATCCAATAATACAAGACCACATGCCGAGCACTGAGCTCGGCCCTCTAAGCTTCACATAGTCACACTAGAACTCAGCATAATCCAGTTACTGTGTGGCTGCAGACTCACATTAACCTCCATAGGAGGCTCTGTTGTTGGTCACCCTTTTTTCTTTAAAGCACAATCTATTTTATATTTTACATCCCCGTAACGTAGGCAGTAACTTTTTTTTTTTTTAACCATCAATTACATTTTGCTCTTCATTTTCAAATAGTGAGTAAAATCTGTATGTTGCCAATTTGTGGTTAATGACGTACACTGAGCAAAATTGTAAACACAACACTTTTGTGTTTGCCCCTATTTATCATAAGCTGAACTCAAAGATCTACGACTTTTTCTATGTACACAAAAGACCTATTTCTCTCAAATATTGATTCACAAATCTGTCTAAGCCCTGGTTCACACTGGTGTGTTTTGACATGCGATTTTACATGTCAAATTGCATGTCAGATCGGCGGCATTTGCCGGCAATGGCACCGCCCTAATCGGTGCGACGCCGCATCTACAGCGCTGCACCGATTTCAAAAAGTAGTTTCTGTACTACTTTTTGCGATTTCAGCCCACGATTTACATTAACATCTGTGCAGAAACCTGCACAGATGTCTCTGTAATCGGGGGCCGAAATCGGGACTGACAAGCGGGAGTGAAATCGTGCGAGTTCAGCTGAGCTTGCATGGCTTCATTCCCGCAGCCCAGTGCGAACCTGGGCTAAATCTGTGTTAGTGAGCACTTCTCCTTTCCCGAGATAATCCCTCCACCTCACAGGTGTGGCATATCAAGATGTTGGGTTAGACAGCATGATTATTGCACAGTTGTGCCTTAGGCTGGCCACAATAAAAAGGGCACTCTAAAATGTGCAGTTTTACTGTATTGGGAGGGGTCGGGGGTCCGAAAACCAGTCATATCTGGTGTGACCACCATTTGCCTCACGCAGTGCAGCACATCTCCTTCGCATAGAGTTGATCAGTTTGTTGATTGTGGCCTGTGGAATGTTGGTCCATTCCTCTTCAATGGCTGTGTGCAGTTGCTGGATATTGGCAGAAACTGGAACACGCTGTCGTATACACCGACCCAGAGCATCCCAAACATGCTCAATGGGTGACATGTCCGGTAAGTATGCTGGCCATGCAAGAACTGGGATGTTTTCAGCTTCCGGGAATTGTGTACAGATCCTCAAAAAATGGGGCCCTGCATTATCTGCCCTGTACAGTTAAAAAAGGGATTAATCCGTGTTGAGAACCCCTCTCCAAAGTGCCAGACGCCATTGAATTTGCCTGCTCAAGTCAGTTACGACGACGAACTGCAGTCAGGTTGAGACCTCAATGAGGATGACGAGCATGAAGATGAGCTTCCCTGAAACGACTTCTGACAGTTTGTGCAGAAATTCTTAGGTTATGCAAACCGATTGTTGTAGCAGCTGTCTGGGTGGCTGGTCTCAGACGATCTTGGAGGTGAAGATGCTGGATGTGGAGGTCCTGGCTGGTGTGGTTACACGTGGTCTGCGGTTGTGAGGCCGGTTGGATGTACTGCCAATATCTCTGAAACGCCTTTGGAGACGACTTATAGTACAGAAATGAACATTCAATTCAAGGGCAACAGCTCTGGTGGACATTCCTGCAGTCAGCATGCCAATTGCACGCTCCCTCAAAGCTTGCGACATCTGTGGCATTGCGCTGTGTGATAAAACTGCACATTTTAGAGTGGCCTTTTATTATGGTCAGCCTAAGGCACACCTGTGCAATAATCATGCTGTCTAATCAGCATCTGGATATGTCGCACATGTGAGGTGGATGGATTATCTCGGCAAAGGAGAAGTGCTCACTAACACAGATTTAGACAGATTTGTGAACAATATTTGAGAGAAAAAGACCTTTTGTGAACATAGAAAAAGTCATAGAGCTTTGCGTTCAGCTCATGATAAATAGGGGCAAACGCAAAAAAGTGTTGCGTTTAATTTTGTTCAGTGTATATACAGTGTATATATACAGTGCCTTGCAAACGTATTAACCCCCCTTGGCTTTTTACCTATTTTGTTACATTACAGCCTTTTGTTCAATTTTTTTTAATCTGAATTATATGTGATGGATCAGAACACAATAGTCTAAGTTGGTGAAGTAAAATTAGAAAAATATATACATAAAACTATTTTTCAGAAATAAAAAAACGATAATTGGCATGTGCATATGTATTCACCCCCTTTGATATGAAGCCCATAAAAAGCTCTGGTGCAACCAATTACCTTCAGAAGTCACATAATTAGTGAAATGATGTCCACCTATGTGCAATATAAGTGTCACATGATCTGTCATTACATATACACACCTTTTTGAAAGGCCCCAGAGGCTGCAACACCTAAGCAAGAGGCACCACTAACCAAACACTGCCATGAAGACCAAGGAACTCTCCAAACAAGTAAGGGACAATGTTGTTGAGAAGTACACAAGTCAGGGTTAGGTTTTAAAAAAATATCCAAATCTTTGATGATCCCTAGGATCACCATCAAATCTATCATAACCAAATGGAAAGAACATGGCACAACAGCAAACCTGCCAAGAGATGGCCGTACACCAAAACTCACAGACCGGGCAAGGAGGGCATTAATCAGAGAGGCAGCACAGAGACCTAAGGTAACCCTGGAGGAGCTGCAGAGTTCTGTACATAGGGCGACAATAAGCCGTACGCTCCATAGAGTTGGGCTTTGTGGCAGAGTGGCCAGAAGAAAGCCATTACATTCAGCAAAAAACAAAATGGCACGTTTTGAGTTTGCGAAAAGGCATGTGGCAGACTCCCAAAATTTAACTTTTTGGCCATCAAAGGAAACGCTATGTCTGGCGCAGACCCAACACATCACATCACCCAAAGAACACCATCCCCTGGTAAACTGGTCAGAGTTGAGGGAAAGATGGAAAATCCAATACAGATCACCATCCAAATAACACCATTCCTAGAGTAAAACATGGAGAGGGTAATATCCTGTTATGGGGGTGTTTCTCTGCAGCAGGGACTGGATCACTTGTCAAGATAGAAGGAAAAATGGATGGGGCAGTGTAAATGTTATCTTGAAAATGTGGCAGTGACATCATCACAGTGCTGTACACAGCCTGTACAGAGAGCAGACCCAGAAGGCTCCACCTACCTTAGTCTGCCTGCAAAAAAACAACAAAAGAGGGCGGTCACAAGACCAGTCACCCTGCACAGCAGCTGTGACTGGTCTTTATTAGCAGAAATTTGACCGCAGAGGCAAAGTGCAAGAGTCGTTACTATACAGGTCTGTAAGAAATGTACAAATGATCCCAAAATTCAAGTAAGAATACACATCTCTTGTATATAGACAATATTTGTTTAGCCACAGGGTCAAATATGCATTTCCAAAACTCTGTCACAAAGCTTTTAAGTGTTACTAAACCCAGGACCACAGTACACAGAACATGAAAATGCAATTATTTTTGTAAATATAAACTGCTAAATAACTTTTCTTACCAGCAGTATATAGCATTCTTGTGACTTCTATCAGTATCCGCCCAAGCACTAGGTTATAGGAGGAGTTTTTATTCTCCTCCAACTGTCCTTTGAGGCTGCATGACCCCTGACCCTCTGTCTGGACTGGACAGTGCTGGTTGGCCCTGTGCTGATCACATGCACCCTCCCAGAAAAAAAAAAACTCTCTAGCAATACACACCAAACTGAGCATGTGCAGAGTGCCTCCTAGGACTCTGTGTTATTATCAGCAGATGGATTAAGGACAGTAAAAGGGATAATCAGAGAGGACAGCATCAAACTGCCTTTTTACACAATGTGGAGGATTAACCCCTTAGGTTCCATAGTGAGTATAAGAAGCATGCTTTACTGCATATACAGACTGATTTTATTGTTGTGGGTTTAGTAACACTTTAAGGGATGCACTTATATGAATATTTGCATCACCTCATTAAATACCAGTATGTGATGAGCTTTCTCCAGCCTGTAGATGTCAGTCTACATTTCCTGAACCATAGAGAAGCCTGCCTGGTTATTCTCTCTCACAGAGACGTGTATTTTCTCTGTTGTTTTTCTTGCAACTTGCACTTTATCAGCCATTGACTGCACAACAAAACACTGGCCACATCCGCCCAGAGAGATCCCAGATTATGATACTGTCTGAGCTATCCACTTCTCACACTGAGTCATAGCACAGCTCTCTCCCACAGCTTTGCTCTTTTATCCCCATTTCCATCATACAAGTATTAAGAAAATATTGCTCAAAATAATAACATCATTAAAAAAAAGAAAGGAAAAAAGGTTTGGTTCCCATCACAATGCACCATAAACAAAAGCAAATGAAAATGACTCAGCTGGCTACAGACCTATGCATTTAGATACTACTGAATGGTACCATCAAAAACAGCATACTTACAGTAGGTACACTTTGAAGCACACCACAATGCACACGATGGGGTGCACTGCATGAAAAAAAGTCCAGTTTTTCTTAAGTTGTTGTACATTAGCAGAACATTATAAATTAATGGGCTACCTCAGCACATTGCACATTAACATGCAAAGTGCCCCGCAATAACCACAACGGAGTGCTAAAGTGTAAAGGGGGCCTTACAGACAATTAATGTACACAAAATTTGGATAATTTGGAACTTGTCACCAGAAAGGAGGAGAGAGGAAATCTTTCAGTGGGGACACTTGACCCCATGATAACTTTCTAAGAATTTGGTGGATGTAGAAAAAAACAAAGGTGCCCATTGGTAGGTTGGCATAATGTGGAGATCATGCCATGTTGGGAAACACTGCGACCTAGGATGTAGTGCTTTTGGAGCACATATCTGTCTCTACGTAGGTGATGGAATGGCCACGCTTAATGTTTGGAGAGGCCCAGTCTTAGGTCTACCTGGGGGACATCAGGATGACTGAATGAACTGGGTGGATGTGAAAAAGGCCCAGAGGTCACAGAGGAACCCCTCTATAGAAAGGTTGGGGGGACCATACCATGTTTTGGAAAAGAGACTGCAACAGCAAATGTATTCTTGATAATAAAGTCTTTATAACACCTAGGATGTGATTGGGGCACTGGATCTGGTGACAACTGTCTAAGAGCTCGGGGGAAATGGAAAAAGCTCAGAGATTGCTCAGAGGCAACTGTTAATAAGTAGGTTGGCATAATAGGGGGACTATGTTGCGGAAAAGAGATCCCAATGACAGATCTATTCTTGATAATAAAGTATTTTTTAGAACACCTAAGACATGTTTGGGGACACTTGACTTGGTGACAACTGTGTCCTTTGTGTCGCTCTGTACTCTGTTCTTAAGTAATTTTGTAATAAAATATTGTCATTTTTGTATATTGGTGTATTCTGTGCATGGGGTAGCAATAAAGTCAAAGTCTATGAGCTCAGGGGATATGGAAAAAGCATGGAGGCCGCAGGGGCACCCATTGATAGGTAGGTTGGCATAATGAGGAGACCATACCGTGCTGGGGGAAAAAAAAACATTGAAAGTATTCTTCATAATAAAGTATTTATTATAACACCTACAATGCACTTTGTGACTACATGTCACTACCTCAGTATAATATATAACACACAGGGGTTGATTTACTAAAGGCAAATAGTTGCTCCAGAGCGTAGTGAATGAGTTATGGATGGACTATTGTTTTTAATCAACCTTATCTACTATGTAGGTAAACCTTCACTTCGCACGGAAATTTTTAAAAAAAATGCATTTTGCTTACACATGATTGAATGATGCAGGGCTTCTGCTCATTTACTAAGCTCCTGAGCAACTGCATTTGCAGAGTGCACAGTCTATTTGCCTTTAGTAAATCCACCCCACAGTCTTGCTGTGCTGGAGCTTGTGAGGCTGTCAATGGTGAGGAGTCAGTGTGTGTTACATCATTAGGCTACTTTCACACTGGGGCGGGGGGGGGGGGCGTTAGTGGTAAAGTGCCACTAGTTTTAGCGGCGCTTTTCGGCCGCTAGTGGGGCACTTTTAGCCCCTGCTAGCAGCCGGGGAAAGGGTTAAAAGCACCCGAAAAGCCCCGCTTTGCAGGCGCTTCGGCAGCGCTGCCCATTGATTTCAATGGCGGGGCGGTGCGGGAGCGGTGTATACTAAAATGCTGCTTGCAGGACTTTTTTTCCTGCCCTGCAAGCGCTCCGCCCCAGTGTGAAAGCACTTGGGCTTTCACACTGGGGAGGCATGAGAGGCGATTTTCAGGCACTTTATAGGCACTATTTTTAACCTATCGATGGGCACCCACGACCTCTGGGCTTTTTACACATTCACATAGTTCGTTCATCCCTCTTGATGCCCTCCAGGTGGACCTAAAACTTAGGAAGCAAGCATTTTATCTTCTGTGTGGAGACAGATATATTCACCACAAGAGACACATTCTAGGTTGTGGTCACCATCCTCACACATTCACAACAATCTCACTAGTGTAGGCTACATTCTTACAAACATGCCTTCCCTCTTCTGTTTTTTTTTTTTTTTTTGTGGGTATTTCTTTTGGGTGCCTTTGTTTGTTGGCAAGAACACCACTAATCAAGACACGACTGTCTAAGAGGAGATTCATGTCACTATGTATAGATAGATTTCCTCTTATTTCCTGTTTTAACTAGACAATAATAAAATAGAAATCACTGCAAAAAGACAGTTAGAAATATAAAAAAAATCCCTGCTTTATCCAAAAAGTTGTAGATTTACATATACTTTAGAATCGGCGTAAAATTCTTAGTTGGTTGCTGTGGGTTACCGTATTTTCAGAATTGCACTGAATGAAGTTTGCTTTCCATGGTTTCCTGGTAAAGAATAGCAAGGCCCTGAGGGTGGTGGTGGAGATACATGCATGTTTTTGAATGCAGAACAAACACAATATATGACTTCCCTCTTACTCTGACATTTGGTGACAGCTGTAGAAGGCACCTGGTGAAAGTTTACACTTAAAATCTTCACGCTCCGTGTACCCAAACACAACAGTAATTAGAGTGGAACTAAGCTGAAAAAATGAAATAATTCAAGCATCTATTCATACCTTTGCTGGTGATCTACGGGTGATTTGTTGTTTACCGGAAAGCCAGAATTGGCAGAATTATTGCTGCCATGATGTGTGCTCCAAGGTAAGCAATACCGCTGGGTGCAAACTACAAAAAGGCCAAAGGGGTTGCCTATGTCAACCATTAACGTCCTAGCGTTAAATGATATCTATACCAAGTACATCAATTTGATACATCCCTTACATGTGGGACTTTATATAAAACACCCAGCTGCAGAAAAAACAACAGTACATATATATAATATTGTATTTATTGATTCAAAGGACACTGTATATAACAAGGTAAAAAAACAGTAATAATGGTAGTATTAATAACCCATAAAAGTTGATATACAGTGGGTACGGAAAGTATTCAGACCCCCTTAAATTTTTCACTCTTTGTTATATTGCAGCCATTTGCTAAAATCATTTAAAGGGACACTAAAGCTTCCCTTTTTTTTGCAAAAAAATAACAAACATGTTATACTTACCTCCACTGTGCAGCTCGTTTTGCACACAGTGGCTCCGATCCTGGTCTTCTGGGGTCCCTCGGCGGCTGTCTTGGCTCCTCCCCGCAAGGACTCCACACCATAATGTGAGCGAGCTTGCATGGTGTGGAGTTATTGCCGGCGCGCTCCCGTGATACAGCGGCGGCCATAGCCGCCGACTGTATCACTCGGCCCTGCCCCCCGGCGCGCCGCGCCATTGGATGTGATTGACAGCAGCGCCAGCCAATGGCTGCGCTGCTTTCAATCTATCCAGTGTAGCCAATCGGCGGCAAGGCTGAGAACCGAAGAGGATGACGGGGACGAGCGTGGGACTTTCGAGGGGCCAGGTAAGTAAAACGGGGGCTCGGGGGGGGGCGGTATTGTCGAATGTTTTTTCACCTTAATGCATAGGATGCATTAAGGTGAAAAAACATGTACCTTTACTACTCCTTTAAGTTCATTTTTTTCCCTCATTAATGTACACACAGCACCCCATATTGACAGAAAAACACAGAATTGTTGACATTTTTGCAGATTTATTAAAAAAAGAAAAACTGAAATGTCCCAAGTATTCAGACCCTTTGCTCAGTATTTAGTATTTGCACCCTTTGATATAATACAGCCATGAGTCTTTTTGGGAAAGATACAAGTTTTTCACACCTGGATTTGGGGATCCTCTGCCATTCCTTCTTGCAGATCCTCTCCAGTTCTGTCAGGTTGGATGGTAAACGTTGGTGGACGGACATTTTTAGTTTTCTCCAGAGATGCTCAATTGGGTTTAAGTCAGAGCTCTGGCTGGGCCATTAAAGAACAGTCATGGAGTTGTTGTGAAGCCACTCCTTCGTTATTTTAGCTGTGTGCTTAGGGTCATTGTCTTGTTGGAAGGTAAACCTTCGGCCCAGTCTGAGGTCCTAAGCACTCTGGAGAAGGTTTTCGTCCAGGATATCCCTGTACTTGGCCGCATTCATCTTTCCCTCGATTGCAACCAGTCGTCCTGTCCCAGCAGCTGAAAAACACCCCCACAGCATAATGCTGCCACCACCATGCTTCACTGTTGGGACTGTATTGAACAGGTGATGAGCAGTGCCTGGTTTACTCCACACATACCGCTTAGAATTAGGGCCAAAAAGTTCTATCTTGGTCTCACGAGACCAGAGAATCTTATTTCTCACCATCTTGGTGTCCTTCAGGTGTTTTTTTTAGCAAACTTCATGCGGGCTTTCATGTGTCTTGCACTGAGGAGAGGCTTCCGTCAGGCCACTCTGCCATAAAGCCCCGACTGGTGGAGGGCTGCAGTGATGGTTGACTTTCTACAACTTTCTCCCATCTCCCGACTGCATCTCTGGAGCTCAGCCACAGTGATCTTTGGGTTCTTCTTTACCTCTCTCACCAAGGCTCTTGTCCCCCGATAGCTCAGTTTGGCCGGACGGCCAGCTCCAGGAAGGGTTCTGGTCTTCCCCAACATCTTCCATTTAAGGATTATGGAGGCCAATGTGCTCTTAGGAACCTTAAGTGCAGCAGAAATGTTTTTGTAACCTTGGCCAGATCTGTGCCTTGCCACAATTCTGTCTCTGAGCTCTTCAGGCAGTTCCTTTGACCTCATGATTCTCATTTGCTCTGACATGCACTGTGAGCTGTAAGGTCTTATATAGACAGGTGTGTGGCTTTCCTAATCAAGTCCAATCAGTATAATCAAACACAGCTGGACTCAAATGAAGGTGTAGAACCATCTCAGGCCTGGTTCACACTGGGGCGACAAACGCTCCGACATTGGGAGCTCATGTCGCATGACGTGTGAAAATCAATGTTTCCCTATGGGAGCCGTTCTAACTGGTCCGACACATGTCGGTCCGACTTTGAAGATGCTCCCTGTACTACTTTGGTCCGACTTCAGCCCATTGACTATCATTGAAGTCGGATCAAAGTCGGACCGCAGTCTTGCATGGTCCGACTTTGGCATGCGACTTGTGCTGTACTGCTCTTGAGGGGGAACTCCAGGCCAAATTTTAAATAAAAAACCGGCGTGGGTTCCCCCTCCGGGAGCATACCAGGCCCTTGGGTCCGGTCTGGATTTGAACGGGCACCCCTACGCCGAAAAAACGGTGTGGGGATCCCCCCAAAATCCAAACCAGACCCTTATCCGAGCACACAACCTGGCCGGCCGCAGGGGAAGAGGGGGGGACGAGAGAGCGGCCCCCCCTACTCCTGAACCGTACCAGGCCACATGCCCTCAACATGGGGGGTTTGGTGCTCTGGGGCAGGGGGGCGACCTGCGGCCCCCCCACCCCAGAGCACCCTGCACCCATGTTGATGAGGACAGGGCCTCTTCCCGACAACCCTGGCCGTTGGTTGTCGGGGTCTGCGGGTGGGGGGCTTATCGGAATCCGGGAGCCCCCTTCAATAAGGGGGTCCCCAGATACCAGCCCCCCCACCCTATGTGAATGAGTATGGGGTACATCGTACCCCTACCCATTTACCTGGTGGAAAAAAATTGCAATAAAAAAACACTACACAGGTTTTTAAAGTAATTTATTACACATCTCCGGGGGTCTTCTTCCGACTCCGGCGCTCTTCTTCCGACTTCCGGGGGTCTTTTTCGACTTCGGGGGTCTCCGGTGTCGTCTCTGCGCTCTCCGGTTCTTTCTTCCGCCGGGCCTCCGCTAACTTCTTTTTAGCTCTTTTGCTAACAGAGGCCCGGTCTTCCCGTTGTCTCGTCCGGCTCTCCGTTGTCCTTCTGCCGGCCCCTCCACTAACTTCTTCGTAGCTCTTTCGCTAGTGGAGGGGTCGGGCTTCCCGTCGCTGTCGCCGTCGGAGTCTTCTTCCCTCTTCTCCTCCTCGATGTTGACGCGTCGCTTCCTCTCGCTGTAATACTGGCTCTCCGCTCCGCTCCGCATTAATATAGGCTTCTCATGACGTCACAGTCACATGTTCCGGGGTATCATCGTAGTGATTATAACCTCCAAACTCTCCAATATCCATCGGATATAGAAGTACAATAATTGTTACATAATAGATCTTGAAACCACCAAAATAAAAAAAAAATATATTAAGGTATTCAATTATACATAAACAATTTAGACACGACATCTAGTTAGCTCGACACGTTTCATGGTTATTGTACCAGACTTCAGGAGCAAGCACGTGGTATACATGAATCCGATGTGCATTGGAGGTGCGGTACTGAGATCTGGGAGCCCATCGGGGGCATTATTTCCAGGAACTGTGAAGGCGTGACAACCAACCGCAACCCAACCCAAAGCATCGTCCAAGGTGGACAAGCATCCATGGAATGTGGTCAAAGGTGTGATCAGAACTAGCTTATAAAAGCTTCTCAAAATGAAATGTAGCAACCATGATCCACAGGAGTGCATGGTGTAGGGGAGAACCAATCTAGAATCTAAATTATTTATGGATATTCTATTTCTTAATATATTTTTATTTTATTTGGTGGTTTCAGGATCTTTTTTTTAACAATTATTGTACTTCTATATCTGATGGGTATTGATGAGTTTGGAGGATATAATCACTACGATTTGTAACTGTATAGTGATACCATTCAACACGTGTATGTGTGTGTGTATATATACCGTATTTATCGGCGTATAACACGCACTTTTTTCCCCTTAAAATCAGGGGAAAATCGTGGGTGCGTGTTATACGCTGATACCCACTGATCCCGGAGCGCAGCGATCGCCGCCGAGATACACATAGCCGAGTGTACTCGGCTATACTCGGCTTTTCTCGGCTCTGCTCACAGTCACGCCCAGTCCCGCCATTGGACCTGTGATATGTCCATCATAGGGCGGGACTCGGCGTGACTGTGAGCGAAGCCGAGAAAAGCCGAGTACACTCGGCTATGTGTATCTCGGCTCCGCCCAGTCCCTGCGTTCTCGGCGGCGTTCGCCCCGCTCCGCCCAGTCTCTGCGGCGATCTCGGCGGCGCCAATTTTGAAAACTGGGGCAAGACTGCACTGGACACTGGGCAAAGGCTGCACTTAGCAAAGGCTGCACTGGACACTGGGCAAAGCTGCACTGGACACTGGGCAAAGGCTGCACTGGACAAAGCTGCACTGGACACTGGGCAAAGGCTGCACTGGACAAAGCTGCACTGGACACTGGGCAAAGGCTGCACTGGGCAAAGGCTGCACTGGACACTGGGTAAAGCTGCACTGGACACTGGGCAAAGCTACACTGGGCAAAGGCTGCACTGGGCAAAGGCTGCACTGGACACTGGGTAAAGCTGCACTGGGCAAAGGCTGCACTGGACACTGGGCAAAGGCTGCACTGGACACTGCTGACAAGGCTGCAATGGACACTGGTAAGGCTGCATTTAAATGTAAGTTTTTTTTTTTCCTTAAACTTCCCTCCTAAAAGTTTTTTTCCCTAAAATTCCCTCCTAAACTTGGGGTGCGTGTTATACGCCGGTGCGTGTTATACGCCGATAAATACGGTATATATATATATATATATATATATATATATATATATATATATCGACTTTTATGGGTTATTAATACTACCATTATTACTGTTTTTTACCTTGTTATATACAGTGTCCTTTACATCAATAAATACAATATTCTATATATGTACTGTTGTTTTTTTCTTCAGCTGCGTGTTTCATATAAAGTCCCACCCCCCTTTTCCCCTCATACTCTATAGATAGGGATGGAGGCAGTTGATTGTACTAGGTCAATGCCTCATATAAAGTCCCAAAACTTTTTTCTTTTAATTCCTGTCTACATGAACACCAGTGATGGTTGCATGGTATTTCTCAGGACGGGTTTCCTCATGGTGACAACAATGGACCAATCCTGTGTACTGTGTTCTGAAGGAACCACTTTCCTCAGAAACTTATATTACAGGAGCACAATTGGGAGACAGGGAAAGAGCGTTGTCACCCTTTAACTAGAAGTGTCTGAACAAGGACCCTCATGGCAGGACCACCGGGCACTGTTTTAATGAAAGCTGCAAATTTAAAAATATTAAAATGGCCTTTTGGAATGACTTCAAAAATGTAAAGTTTATATGTGCTTGTATAACAGTTAGAATCTAACTAATAAAGCGGTTGACATTACAAAGTGGGGGCATACTAGAGCTTCTAATTCTACAGTGCATGAAGGCATCTTTTGTTGCTTGTTTTTTCCCTATATACGTCAGTATCTACAGCATGAGTGAATACCAATTTACTTTACCTGACTCAGGGCACAAAGCCTTCAAGTGAATCTTTGCTTTCCTCAAACAGGGAAAACCAACCTACTTGTTGTTCCTAACCCTATTACTCATATTGGGCAAATTGCTGTACTCAGAGCTTACAGCTAAAGACTCTCTCTTTGCTCCCCATATGACAATACTGGGGACTGGCCATTCAGGCACCCAATACTGCATTGTGGAGCAACAGTGAGACCGTCACATTCCCTATGCTCTCCCATACAAGAAACTACCAGGAAGGCTAAATAAGGTGACAGGACAGTAAAGGGAGGCTGTTGGCAACAAAACAGGTTCATGATAAAATAGAACTTACTATGGATATTTAAATTATTACATATTATTAGGAGATAGTAATTAAAGGATAAGTACAGCCTGAGCTCATTTGGCTGTACTTCTCCTGTGGATCACAGGAGTGCAGTTAGTTTTTCACTCCTGTGACCTTTTTTCAGGAGACAGCAGGCTGAAGCCCGCTGTTGGCTGACATCACAGAGCCGGTCCATGTCTGAGAGCCTGACACAGCCTCTCCTGCCCCCCTCTGCAGCCCAGCACTCCTATGAGTAGGGGGAGGGGGCAGAGCAGAGAGCCAGTGGCTGACAGCCACCAGCTCTTTGCTCAGGGAGCACTGAGAACCGAGCGATCAGCAGTGTTTGATCGCTCCGTTGTCAGTGTTTGAGACGGCAGGGGATAGATGCAGCATCGAAACGATGCTGCATCCAGCTAGGTAAATATGATTTAAAAAAAAATAAGCAAATCCCATACTGCTTTCTCTTTTAAGCTTTAAAACAAGACATCACTGACCTCTGTAGACAAAGGTGACAAAGGTACTGTGGAGAAATTAATCCTAAAAGTTTATAGCAGTATAGCAGAAAGCACTTTTCTCTCAGCAGCTCAGCTTATCGCCCACCCCACCCCAGGTTTGAATTGACAGCTTGCCAGCCTTCTATTATCTAATGTAAACAGAGAACAAATGCATAGGAAGAGGGGAGAGAACAAGTGTGAGTGCTGAGACCTGACCTAGACAACTTAGTGCTTCTTTTGTAAATTTTGAATATGAGTTGCTCCACAGTTTCCTGCAGCTACACAGGCCAGTGAGGGCTTGTTTTAAAGCTCATATACTGAATATGACATATTTACATATATACATAGTCCAATCTACAGATTTGCTTCCCCTGGCTACTCTGCTAGTTAAAGCCCCAACGATTCCTTCTGATAATACTCAGTGTTCAGAAACCCAGAAAATGTAAAACATGCCTCCGACTGTCCATTGGGAATGGGACGGCTATAATAAATGATTCAAATAGTCTGTAGGGTTAACATAGAAAATGAACAATTACCGTAGGTGCTGCCCATAGAAAAATCTGACTTCCCACGATATGGCCTCTATACAGTCACTTAACCTTGTACTATATAATTTCCTCGCATTACAGTTTGTACGCCTGCATTCTAAGACACTGTGTGTAAGACACATAGACACAATGCAATAATAACATAAGGGTTTCCTTTTTTTTTTTCTGTTCCTCCTGCTGAAGACTCTTTTGTTTAACAGTAAAATGACATTTTACGCACAATTTTCCTTGCAGTACGAAGATGTATACCATGCCCTTCAGTGAATATAAAATTGATATTATTATCTTTTCGTTTAGATCTCACTACTTAACCTTGAGATTAAAAGTTATTAGACATGAATGACTTAAGAAAAGACATCCCATCTTCTTCTGTTCAATAAAATACCCAAACCATCTGGAAAATATTATCCGAGTTTTTGTAATATTTTTACCAGTGAAAATAAATAGAATTGTAACTGAAAATAGGACTTCCCAGCATTTTTTTTGTTTGATGAAATGCCTGAATCACATGGAATCTAAAGAAAAAAAAGTATTCTAACAAATACATTTGTTAATGTGCCTGAAAGATTAAATATAATTTTTAATGTACTATTAATATTTTGGTTAATGTTCCAGATTACGTTAATATTATTTCTCTATGGAAAGAAATGCACTTTTAAAATGTATGTAAACCTTAACAATAAACACCCCTTTAAGTATGCAAAATCTTGAGGCACCGCAGTCCAAATTGTAAAAAACATAAATGTTAGATATCAATGGCAAACCTTAGCCTGGGGCAAGACACTCAACCAACTTGATGAAAGTCCGAGTCCCTCCTTCATGTCAGAGCTCCCCCCATCACATAAGAGTCCCCCCTATACATGTGAGCCCTCCATATCAGCATTGTCCTATAAATTAGAGGCCCCTATACTTTAGTCTATCCATCACATCAGAGTCTCCCAATCACAAAGTTCCCCCTGACCACACAGCCCCCCAAATAAATAGTACCTTCTTCAAATCAAAGCCCTAGCTTCTGATAACAGTAGTGCGGCAGAGGGTGGGAGGTGGAGCAGGCAACAGAGTCATGTGCTTCTATGGTGTAGGCAAGCCGGTCACCATCAAAACAGCAACTAATGAGGCACCCAATTTGCACCACACACACTATATATATATACACACACAGTGGAACCTCGGATTGCGAGTAACGTGGTTAACGAGCGTTTCACAATACAAACACTGTATTTTGAAAAATCCTAACTCGGTTTGCGAGTGTCGTCTCGCAAATCGAGCAGGATTCAGGCCAAAGCGGTGTGCAGTACCGCGTTTGGCCTGAGGTGGGGGGTGCCAGAGCGGAGCTGAATGGCACCGATCGGAAAGACTCGAAAATAATCAGTTACCGAGCCTTTTCCGAGGTTTGCCAAGCTGTCCTGGGGCCTTTCAGGCTGTTTCCGAGGCTCTCCTGCACCACCCCGCCTCTGGCCGCTTGCGTTATTGCATTCCATTGAAGTCAATGTGGAACTAATTATTTTCATTTCTATTGACTTCAATGGGGAAACTTGCTTTGATATGCAAGCACTTTGGATTACGAGCATTCTCCTGGAACGAATTATGCTCGTAATCCGAGGTTCCACTGTGTCTATATATATATTGTGACAGAACAAGGCTCTGTCCCTATGAAGTTGGAGGTAAAAGGGACACAGGATTTGCATATCTGCGGACTGCAAGACTACAGAGTGTAGAGTTTAAATGGAGAAAACTGCTCTGTCAGTTTTCTCCAGGTTTTGCTAGTTTAGTATGGGACTCTGTCGTTTGGAGATCCTTAAGAGACTTGGGTGGGACAGGATCTCCAACCCTGTGTCCGGGTCTTATGGACAGCCAGCAGGGTGTGTGCCCAGGTGCACACAGCCCATATAACGAGGGACTGGTCAGAACAGTGAGTGGAGGAAAGTGGAGTGTGTGCAGCTTGTTACTGCTGCTGTATCAAGACAGACCTGTGTGTGGAAAGCTGTCTGTCTGTGTGAGACTACATCCCTGGTGAGGGGGGACTTTGTGCCTGACGGACTGGGAGGCTGGTAGAGCTGAGGCGACTAGCAAGTCCAAGGGGGCTGAAGGAAGTCCTGAAGTCTGGGAGACAGTAAGCTAACCCAGGGGCTGGAGAATCCTGTTGAGACCAGGAGTGGGCTGGGAACTGCAAGGCAAAGTAAGCCTAGGAGCCAGGAGGCTTGGCATTTTCTTTTGTGTATGAGTTTACTGGAGAAAAACCCCTGTGTGGGAAATCCTATGTATGAACTTTTATTTTTGATCCTTTTAATAAAAATGGGCTGCCATGCCCTTAAACCTTAGTTCCTGTTGGCCGTGAACTCACTTAAAAACGCATTTACCGGGGGCGTGTCCTGACCATGGAGGAGTGAGGACGCGTGTCTCTGCAGCTCCGTCCCGCCGCCGCACTTGCCATAAGCTACGAGGGAGACACTCACCCCAGCTGACACCTAACATGTCCCAGCGGAACCGGGCGTCCTCACAGCCACCACGCTACGATCGGACCAGACAGGGGCAGCTGGAGTCTTTCTTCCCCGGGACCCGTGGGCAGAGCCGCGAGGCTTCAAAGATGGCGCCGGTCGCGAAGGCCCAGAAAGCACCCAAGGCCTCGCAGAGCTCCGACGCACGATCGCATCAGCCTTCAGGCTCCCCCATACCATCCCCAGGGTCGGTGAGTGACTCGCCCCCCTCCATCTCTCCTGGCTCTCCATCAACCCTGGCCAGAGACTCTGGAGCCCCAGACCCGCTGGCTGATGCAGACCTCAGGCGCCATATTTGGTCTCTCCCCACCAGAGATGACCTGGAGCGCTTCGCAGACAGGGTAGAGAAGGCCCTCAAGGAGGACATTGCTCAACTTAAAGCTGATACCTTGCACCTGGGGGGTAGAGCGGAGGCACTAGAGCAAAGATTGGAGGACACCATCCCAGTGATTTCCATGCTCCAGGATAAGTGCACTACGCAAGATCACCAGATTGAGGCCCTGCTCTGTCAGTTAGATGATATGGAGAACCGCAGTCGCAGGGCCAACATCAGAATAAGAGGAATGCCTGAAGCGACAACAACTAGAGACATTATCCCTAGCTTGGAGGGCATATTTAAGGAAATATTGGGACTGCCTGCTACTGACTCTGTGGAAATAGATCGTGCGCACAGGGCCCTTAAGCCCCCATCCCAAGACGTGAATAACCCACGGGACATCATATGTAAGCTACATAAATACACGCTTAAAGACCGCATTATGCAAAAAATGCGCGGCAAGCCCTACTTTGACTTTGATGGCGCACATTTAACCTTCTATCAAGATATTTCCAGGCGCACTCTCATGCAACGACGATCACTTCGCCCCCTCCTAGTAGCTATACACGAAGCGGGCTTGCAGTACCGCTGGGGCTTTCCCTTCTACCTCCAAGTCACCAAAGCTGGCAAGACGGTGACCCTCCGCACCAAAGATGACCTGCCAAACTTCCTGGCCTCTCTTGAATTAGACCCTGTGGACTTCCCAGACTGGCGGGGAACATCCAACCACCTAGACCCTAAGCCACAATCAACTCAACCGTGGCTGCCAGCTGGGCGCAAGAACCGCAGACGAGACCGCAGACGACATCCCTCCGATTCTTCACCAGGCCCGGCCTCGAGAGACTGATGGCAAAATTAGCCCATGCCGGTGCACGGGCCCCACCTTTGAAAGATTCCCCCTCGAAGGCTGTGCCTTGGACTCCCCTATGCTGCTGAAGATGGACCTTGTTTGCTCGCACTTATTTTGGCAACTAACTCAATCTCTCTTTTTGCCCAGCCGCCTGATTGAGCTGGTTGGGATCTCATAAGCTTAAGTGGCACCCCGACCACTCGCGACAGACTTAGTAGAGCCCGCACCCCATGGGGACCGAGTATGGGTGACCCCTTTCTTACTCCCCCTATACCGCACATAGTTAGATGCGGTGGACGGAGACAGTGACCCCTCACCTTCCCCCCTATGTTGGTTCACGTACCCCGAGTAGGCCGCCCTCTTTCTGGGTACAGATCCCCATTGGGATCACGGGTCCGTGGTCGGGGACTCCCCCCCTATAGGGGGCGGGGTCTCGAACACGACCCTCAGATGTTTTACATGTTAAAATGGCTTCGGCCAGTTTGTCTTGCTCAATATGTTTTTGATACTGCTCTCATATGTTTTTTCTTTTCTTTTTTGTTGTTTTGTCCTATCACTTTCTCCCTCCCTTTCCTTCCTCTCTCTTTTCCCTCTCTCAGGAGTGTTCCACTGCATTGCCACCCGCGCCGAGCACACCACCGACTTTGGCACCTCGACCATTCCCAGACCTCCCCATGGCTACTTTAAAGGTAAGCTCATATAATGTTAGAGGCCTCTGCTCCCCTCACAAACGCAGCAAATTATGGTGGGAACTAAAACGGCTCAAGGCACAGGTAGTTTTCCTTCAAGAGACCCACTTCACGCCCCAATCACTTCCTAAGCTGCCCACTCACCTCTTTAACCAGTGGTTTCTCAGTAACTCCCCTGTCTCCAAATCTAGAGGGACGGCCATAGCAATCCACAAGTCCTGCCCTTTCCAGCCCACGGGTAATAAAATCGACCCTTTGGGTAGGTATGTCTTCCTGAAGGGTAGTATAGCAGGACAAACCTACACGTTTGCAACCATCTATGCCCCTAACACCGCCCAACTTTCCTTCATTGACTCGACCTTGGAGCAACTGGCCGACTTCCGAGAAGGCCTCTTGATCCTCGGGGGAGACTTTAACGTCAGCCCAGACCCCCTGCTTGACACGTCTCACGCAAAACCCTCACACCCCTATGCGTTCCTCAAACATTTTCGCAAGACCCTCCAATCCCACCTCTTGGTGGATAGTTGGCGGGTATTGCATCCCTCAGATCGAGACTTCAGCTACTACTCCAAGGTACACAATGTTTACACGCGCATAGACCATATATATGTAGACCGTACCACCTTGGAGCTCTTGCAGTCTGCGTCCATTGGCAACATCACTATCTCTGACCATGCCCCAGTCACAATTGCCTTCACCATGCCATCAGGTACTTATAGAACCTGGACGTGGAGGCTGAATGAAAATTTGCTAGATGATGTAGTGGTGGTGGAGGAGGTAAATGACACCTTAACCCACTACTTTAAAGAAAACTCCACTGTTGATGTCAGCGAGGGTGTAGTATGGGAGGCTCATAAAGCTGTGGTCAGGGGAATATTGATCTCCCAGGGCTCCAGACTAAAGCGAGACCGCCAGGCAGACTTCCAGAGGGTGCACACAGCCCTTCAGAAAGCTGAACTCCAACACAAGGCAAATGGAGACCCCAAAGCACTACAGGCTCTCACTGAGCTACGGGAACTGTTCCTACGTCTTTTAGACCGCCAAACTCGTAAACAGCTTAGATTTATGTCACATAAATTTTACGAGCACGGAAATAAATGTGGTCGTATGCTCGCACGGGCACTCAGGAAAAAACATGCGCAGGCATACATACACAAACTACGCTCCTCTCCCGGGATTTGACGGTACAGTCCTCTAAAATCGCCGCAGGGTTCCGAGAATACTACGCCAAACTATACAATTTGGAATCCGAGCTCCCACCTGAAGCACGAGATACCAGACAAACGGCGGTCCAGGCCTACTTGGCGGCGGCTGGTACCCCCCCCTCACGGAAGGCCAACGCGCTGCTTTAGAGCTCTCGATCACCCCAACTGAACTGGGTGCGACGGTGGAGTCCTTGCCCAATGGGAAGAGCCCCGGCCCGGATGGGCTCACTAAAAGGTACTACAAGGCCTTCTTTTCTCACCTAGCGGCACCTATGTGCAAATATTTCAACTCCGTGGCGGGGGGTACTGCCATCCCCCCGGGGGCTCTACTAGCCCACATTACAGTGATCCCAAAGGAGGGCAAGGACCCCACTATCCCCCAAAGCTATCGCCCCATTTCACTTCTTAATGTGGACATAAAACTCCTGGCAAAAATTTTGGCCAATAGACTTAAACACCTTATGCCTGAGCTAGTCCATCCCGACCAAACAGGTTTCATTGTAGGCAGGGAGGCTAGGGACAACTCCCTTAGAGCAATCCAACTTATTCACTGGGCCCGTACCCGCCCGGATCCCCAGCCATACATAATACTATCAACTGACGCGGAAAAGGCTTTCGACCGGGTCGATTGGTCCTATTTGAAAGCGGTACTTGAGTCCATAGGACTGGGGCCGCGAATACTGACATCAATCATGGCTCTATACTCTACACCTTGCGCGCAGGTTAAAGTGAACGGGACCCTCTCATCCAGCTTCCCCATCAGGAACGGCACGAGGCAGGGGTGCCCCCTCTCACCCCTTTTATTCGCCCTAGCGCTGGAGCCTCTGCTTCGCGCCGTGCGGGCCAGTAAGGACATCAAGGGTCTAAAAGTGGGCAACACGGAACATAAGCTTTCGGCATACGCCGATGATGTCTTATTCCACCTCTCGGACCCCCTGATCTCTTTGCCTAACCTGATGAAGGAACTTAAGCAATTTGGCTCACTCTCAAACTTTAAAATAAACTATACAAAGTCTGAACTCCTGCCCATCCATCTGCCCCCCCTCTTAACTAAGAGCCTCCGGTCTGCCTTTCCCTTTACCTGGGCTGAATCATCTCTACGATATTTGGGAGTGCAACTCACGGACCGCTTCAACACCTTGTATATGGCCAACTATCCCCCGCTGCTTACTGCGGTCCAGAGAGACCTCTCACAATGGACGCAGACTGCCTTCACATGGTTGGGACGAGTAAACATCATAAAAATTAATATACTGCCACGTGTACTCTTCTACTTACAAATGCTACCGATACCCCTACCTAGGCTCTTCTTTGACCGATTGTCCAGCATGCTGTCCGCGTTCGTATGGAACGCACGGAAACCTAGAATAGCCCTAAGGGTGCTGAGGCGCCAAAAACGGGAGGGCGGCCTGGGGATCCCCGATGTCAGACGCTACTACAGGGCCATAGCCCTCCAGAGAATACTAAACTGGCGTTTCCATACCCACTCAAAACTATGGGTTTCCCTGGAGAAATGCTTGGCGGGCAGGAATTTATCCTATGCACCATGGCTACCCCGGGAATATAGGGGGCTATCGGTAACGACCTCCCCACTGACAGCCCAGGTGCTCTCAGTCTGGGACCGGACCAATTCGGTTTTGAAAATTGCCCCCCCTATGTCCCCGCTGGCCCCACTGGGTGGGTTCCTGTGGTTCCCCCCAGGTGAACAGATGGCCTTTTTTGGGCCCTGGGTGGATGATGGAAACGCCAGCTGCGGCAAGCTCATGAAAGATGGTAAGCTCCTGAGCTTTAGCGCCCTGCAGGCCAGACACCAGGGCTCCCGTATGAACTTTTGGAGGTATAGGCAGTTACACCACTTCTTTGAGAAACATGGCCACTCAATTAGGGACCCAACCTCCCTCACCCCGTTCGAGCACCTCTTCGTTAATGAGGAACCTATCCCCCGCATGGTGTCGGAACTATACCGACTTCTTGGCTCTGCTGCCCATCAACCAAACCTGCTTTTATTCGAAGCTGGGAAAGAGACTTAGGACAGGAATTCACTGACTCACAGTTGACTCACCTGTACGACCTTACTCACTCGTCCTCCATAGACTCAAAAGCTCAAGAAACAAACTATAAGATATTGTCCCGCTGGTATCGGGTACCAGCGGATATGGCACGCATATATCCTTCTGGATCGGAGCTTTGCTGGCGTGGCTGCGGGCACAGGGGTACGCTTATCCACATATGGTGGGAATGTCCCCTAATCAGGCCCTTTTGGGAAGACATCAAGGACCAAATAATGAGCATAACGGGGATTGATGTTCCCCTCTCTCCGACGCACTTCCTCTTGCATGTCCCTCCGATCCCACTCAGTCAATATAGGAAGAGCGTACTGCCCCACTTGTTAAATGCGGCTAGACGCCTGCTCCCAACTTTTTGGAAGCAGCCCAGAGTCCCTACCCGGGAGGAGTGGATCGGTGGGGTAAATGCAGTCCGAGAGGCTGAAGACTGGATAGCGACCTGTAGGGACTCCCGAGACCGGTTTGCCGGTATCTGGACACCCTGGACCGATTACGTCACAGATCCTGGATACGTGCCATCTAGCCTAGACATAGCTTTATTGGAACTGGCAGAACCTTCTCTTAAAAACCGCAGGCTGTCGAGAGCTTAGAAGACTGAGAGCTACCCTCTGACATAGTGAGACTAATGGAGTTTACCTGGTTTGATGGCTACGCTTGAGGGTGTGCTCGGTGCGGCCTGGAATGAGGCCTCCTACAGAAAGACAGGTACGCTCGGATCACTCCTTCCTTTCCTCCTTTCCTTTCCTTGTCCTTTTCCTTCCCCTCTTTCCCCCCCCCCTTTTTTTTTGTTTTTTTTTTGTTTGTTTTTTCTCTTCTTATATATGTTTTGCAATGGTATGCATTTATGCCAGTTAAAGAAATGTCTGTTATGCTGGCGGGTGTTGTAATTACCATGAGCCTCCGCGCTCGCGGGATGGGCCCCCCTTTACAGGGGGCACAGGGTGTCCCGCCAGAGCGTGCACCGTAGCATATCGGTGCCCCCCGCTGCGTGCGGGGAGCGGGGAGAGGTCAGATGGAGGCTATTGAGCCCCCCTCCCCCCGCCCCGGCCGCGGGTCGGGGGACCATGTCTTAATTATAGTCACATGGACAACACCCCTGGCTTGTTATCAGTGGTGGGACGGTAATATGTGAGGCCCCCACATTCCATGTGCCCTCCGCGCCTACCACAGTTGTGCACCCACTGTTCCTATGGTGGCACCCTTACTCTACTAACTAGTGTGGCCCATCGGCCGCCCCACATAAGGCATACAAGATACTGCTATTATTGATGTACTCTATTTCTTTGTTCAACTTGTTTATATGCTGGTTATGCACACCAGACGGGTCTGTGCTTTTCCTATTTAATTTTACTTATTATTTTTAATTTTTTTTTTTTTTTTTTAAGCAAACTGTTGGACTTGTCTGGTTGTATATTTTTCTTTTATAAAATAAAGATTATATAAAAAAAAAAAAAAAAAACGCATTTACCACTTAAGCTAAACACACCCATGCCACAATATATATATATATATATATATATATATATATATATATATATATAGACTGTGGACAGGGGGCTCTTGTCAGCTCTGAAGAAGAAGGCTTGTCCCTTGAAACATGTCAGCTGTGCCTCTGCGGATGGACATGTTTCTGGTTATGAGACTGGATTCTGATACATGCACTATGTAACGTACCTTTGTGAGTACACTGTTTAGATCTTATGGGCTCAATTATCACTTCTATGCTGACGACACTCAGATATGCAACCAGACTAAACCGGATTCTACTTTGGCTGCTTCTCTCCTAACTGTATTCGTGATATATAAATGTAGCGGGGTCTTCAAAGTTAGTGGGATACACCTGGGGGTAGAGAGACCCAGGTGTGTAATTATGTCAGGGTTCAGACCCCTTTTATTTTTGTTCGTGGAGGATTGGGTGGTGTAATATTCTCTTTGACCAGTGGGTGTCAGTATACCTACTGGCTCGAGGTAGATTCACTGCCAGAGGGCTACCCTTCTTGGTCCCTTCCTGGAGATGGTGCGGCCGGGGCAGGGAACCCGCCGTGGTGTCGATGGGGGGGGATATAAAAGGGGGAGACGCCCTCGTCACGAGGCGGTCCGGAGGGAGGAGGTCGTGTCTTCACGCACCCAGGCACCTTAGGCCTGGGTGCGGGCGGTTCAAGGTTCCGGCCTAGGCGCCCAAGGCCTGGCCGGAACGAAGATGGAGTCCATCCCGGGCACCTTCAGCCTGGGGTGAGGTACTATTAAGGAGGCCTGGAACCCGGTGACTCCGGCTGGGTCCCGCGAGGGTGGAGTTGCTCCAGGGCGCCCCTTGCGAGGGGACCCGCATCTGAGGTGAGGAGGCTGGGGAGGTCACCCGTCCGAAGACCCGGTGCAGTGTCAACCCGGTGACGGATGGGCCTTCGGTAACTCCCTCGGAGGACATCTTCCCCTGATATGGGCTACAGCGCAGCGGAGGAGCTTTCATCAAGATTCCTGCAACCCCTGGTCATAGCACAGGGAGTGTAGGGACTAGGAACTTGTACAGTGCCTCGACCTGCTTCCCCATCGTATCATGCCGTTGCATTTGACTGTATGTGGAGATACGCAATAAACCTGAGTTTGGACTTTGATGGGTGTATGGACTCTGTTGATGGGAACAAAGGGAGATTCCGGCACGGAAGGACTGACCCTCATAACCAGCGCACATTTGGCCCGAGAAGAAAAGATTAATACTGGCCTTCACCTCACCCACAGCCATGGGGAGGACATGGGCCGTGGCGCACCTCACTCTGTCGCTCGACATACCCCTAGCTAAAGAGGTCGGGGTGAGGTCACTACACGTGGGGGCTCGTGAGTCCGGGATGAAATGTGTGTTGACCCTGAGGTTTGGAACGGCTGTGTTTGAACTTTGCTGCCCGGAGGAGGTCCGAGCAGGTCGGCCATGTGATTGGCCAAAGTGCATCCCTGTGCTCGAAGTCGTGGAAATTTCCCTAAAAAACCGGGAGAGGCCCATGCAGAAAGAGCGGGAAAAGGGAGAGGTCCAGCCGTGTGAAGTACTACATGTGGGGACTGTTAATGCACTGCGCCACGAGGCACCCCATGACTGCGCAATTCGTGGGCGGAGGCTGGCGGAAGCCCGCGAAAACGTGCAAGTCGTGGGAGGAGTCTGGCCACGTGTGGAGATACACGTGGAGACTCCGGCGCGTGGTCAGCGCGTGATGGAACAGCAAGTGGTCGGGATGGCCTCAAGCTCCCCGTGGATACCGGTACCTTACCCCACGAAGATGACTGCATTTGCTGCACCCATTACAGACACGGGGATAAGGCTCAGGCCCCGAGGACAGTTGGCTCTATATTCATGCAGAGACACGGAGGCCCTCGGTGTGATCTGTCCCGGATGCTCGGGACTGGTGGTCCAACTAAAGCCATTCGGGCGATGCGAAGCATGCAAGGAGTTTCTTTTTGAGGTTGAACCACACACGGAAAGGCCCCGGGCCCTACGCCTCAACTGCATCACAGGAACCGCCACTCCGGAGGGAGAGATCAAAGCCTTTGCGGAGTTTCCCGTGCACGCTGACCAGGGCGAAGTGACTGCCCAACCAGAGACTGAGAGAGAAAAATCCGAGGACACTGCTTCGGTCACTACAGACTCCCTGCTGCCACCCCCGAAGAGGAAGATAGGCCTGGTGCAGGCATCCTATGGTCGTGGTCGAGCTTCACCCCGCCGCTTGCCTGGCCTGGATGGCGCCGGTAGAGAAGAAAGTCCCGGACATCCCAGTTTTTCAGAAGGTCCAGGTGAGCCAGGGGCTGGGACTGTAGTGTTGGTTGGAGGTGTCGGGGGTCCACAGTCGGTGGAGCCCGCAAGGGAGGGTAGCCTTCCGTCTACTAGAGACTACCTTCCCGCTGAGATGTATGACACCTCCGACTTAGAGTCATTGTCAGACTGTGGGGATGACGGAGAGATAGACAAACTGTTTCACCGGAAGGGTTGGGACAGACGCCCACTACCTGTGCTGAGTAAACCGCAGGATTCCCCCATGTCCATAGAAGACAGTACGCTCCGGGCGAAGGCCCCGGAGTTCTCGAGGAAATCTAGTCCTCCGACCAACTTCCCGCATTCAACTACATCACCCGCTCTGATGTTGGGGATGCAGCGTGCTTCGTTGCGGGCACCCAAAGACAAAGAAACCCGAGATGGTGAAGGTACCTCGGCACCCGGAGGCCATCGTACAGCCAGGAGAAGGTGAGCGAGATGTGATGCCACCTCTAGCCAGGTTGCAGAGACTTTTCTCCCAGAGAGTCGCCCGTGAATATGGGTGGGAGTACCCCTATTTGCCTCGGGACTTATTGTATGAAGTCGAGGTCCTGCGACCAAGGTGGTATGATGAGTTTGTATGGGAAAAACTTAAAGTACCCCATGCCAGGCGATACCTGTCATGTTCGCCGCCTGTGTCTAAAAAGTTCAAGGACTGCAGAGCTGATTGGAGACTTGGGCGCCATATTCATGCCGATAAGGTGCTCATCTGCCGGAAAGAAGGAGAGGATGTCGAGTATTCGGTGGAAGTGTTTGACGGGCACCTGAAGCCCCTGTTTCTGCCGGATCCAAGGTTCTATTTATAGGAGAAGTGAGCTCCTATCTTGTTGCTGTTGAAACTTTCTGGAAGAGACATTCCCAGACGCCTAGAACTGTGCCCTACTTTTGTTTTGATTTGGGCTTTTCTTTTACTCACTGGAGATTTGTGAGCTGTTGTTTTTTTTCTCCCTTTTCTTCATGTGCCAAAGGCAGAGACTTTTGGGGTAGAGTTAGAGTAGGAGAGCAGGAAGAATGAAGATCTCACCAAGTGTCATTACCGCGGCGCTGTCACCAGGTGGCAGTGTTGTGCAACGAATGTTTGAAAATGTTACACATGCATTACGTACTTATTGGAGTGAGTGGATCTCTCGGCTGACGGATCCACTCATGCCAAGTTAACACAGAGTGTTAGGATGTTTTTTTTTTGTTGTTTGTTTCCCTTCTGCAGGAGATTCGTCGGTCAAGACTACTGAGTATGGGGTGGTTCTTAGACAGTGACGGGAGGGATTATATATGTGTACATGACAGATGTTTTATACAAAAGTTTTAATGTTCTAGGTTTCCCTGTCTGTTGAGCAGGTCTTGGCACATACAGTATCCAAAATTTGAGGGATAGCCTCTGGGGCCCACTTCATGTCACCACTCCTTGGGAGACATGGGTGTGCACCTGACGCTGGGGACCAGCGTCAAATCACCAGGGGGAGTGTGTAGCGGGGTCTTCAAAGTTAGTGGGATACACCTGGGGGTAGAGAGACCCAGGTGTGTAATTATGTCAGGGTTCAGACCCCTTTTATTTTTGTTCGTGGAGGATTGGGTGGTGTAATATTCTCTTTGACCAGTGGGTGTCAGTATACCTACTGGCTCGAGGTAGATTCACTGCCAGAGGGCTACCCTTCTTGGTCCCTTCCTGGAGATGGTGCGGCCGGGGCGGGGAACCCGCCGTGGTGTCGATGGGGGGGGGATATAAAAGGGGGAGACGCCCTCGTCACGAGGCGGTCCGGAGGGAGGAGGTCGTGTCTTCACGCACCCAGGCACCTTAGGCCTGGGTGCGGGCGGTTCAAGGTTCCGGCCTAGGCGCCCAAGGCCTGGCCGGAACGAAGATGGAGTCCATCCCGGGCACCTTCAGCCTGGGGTGAGGTACTATTAAGGAGGCCTGGGACCCGGTGACTCCGGCTGGGTCCCGCGAGGGTGGAGTTGCTCCAGGGCGCCCCTTGCGAGGGGACCCGCATCTGAGGTGAGGAGGCTGGGGAGGTCACCCGTCCGAAGACCCGGTGCAGTGTCAACCCGGTGACGGATGGGCCTTCGGTAACTCCCTCGGAGGACATCTTCCCCTGATATGGGCTACAGCGCAGCGGAGGAGCTTTCATCAAGATTCCTGCAACCCCTGGTCATAGCACAGGGAGTGTAGGGACTAGGAACCTGTACAGTGCCTCGACCTGCTTCCCCATCGTATCATGCCGTTGCATTTGACTGTATGTGGAGATACGCAATAAACCTGAGTTTGGACTTTGATGGGTGTATGGACTCTGTTGATGGGAACAAAGGGAGATTCCGGCACGGAAGGACTGACCCTCATAACCAGCGCACATTTGGCCCGAGAAGAAAAGATTAATACTGGCCTTCACCTCACCCACAGCCATGGGGAGGACATGGGCCGTGGCGCACCTCACTCTGTCGCTCGACATACCCCTAGCTAAAGAGGTCGGGGTGAGGTCGCTACATAAACTTGGATGTCCCAAAATGTCCTTCAACTAAACTGTGACAAGACTAAATCCATGCTTATTGGCACCCCCCATCAATTACGTAAGGCCAGTCCTAAAAGCTTATCTATAGACGGCACAATACTTGAGCTTCAGTCTAAATTTTAAAATCTAGGAGTGATATTTGATGCTAGCTTAACCTTTGATCCGCATGTACATAGGCATGCGTAAGGGGTGTGACTGGGCACACCCTAATCACCCTTTGCAGCGCAGAGTCCCCCTGCTGATATTTCACCAAAACCCCACAATGAGGCTCCTAAAACATTGTAAAAAATACAAAAATAAATTAATAAAAATAAAACACTACTGACACGTCCACTGCCCTACTAACACCGTCTATGTTTTAATACATTTTAAAATGTTTTTTTTACATTCATTTATAAGAGTGTGTATATATTACGCATACATATATGTAGCAAGGTGTTACCATTGCATACATCTTAACAGCCTACAATTTGTGCATAGATAAGAAATTTGGCTCCCTCTGGTGTCCGTTTTATGCTAGACTACTAAAGTTGTTTGGTTCAGTTATTCATGGATAAAGCATTATGGGTATTGTGGTATCAGAAACAGAGACTCTATTGGCGTGGATATAATTGAGACTACATTACCCACAAGACCACTGTACTACCAACAGTGCAATGCGCACAGCCTGATGGGCGAGCTTATTTAAGACAGGGGCGGTCTCAGCCCACTCTCTCGGGATGCCATCTTCCAGCCGGCAGGAGGCCTGCGTTGAGGCCTGCTGTAAGTGCGCCTAGGCCTGAGAAGCCTGGGCCTAAAGTTAGAGAGAGCGGATCGCCTAGCCGGAGAGGGATCCATGCGGACAGTTTGCTGATCAAGCCGAGTCACCTATACACTGGTACCCAGGGAGCGGCTGTGCGGAGGACCAGGGACCTCGTGCTACCGAGAGACGGACCCACTGAGAGAAGGTCCCAGACTGGGGAAGACCAGCGAAGCAAGGCCTCATTTGGTGAGCGGGCACTTTCCCATCAGCATAGTTAACTGACTCGCAGGAGTGTGATTTTCTTAAACCTTACGTGTACTTGCTGGCGTCTGCAGCGCCGCAAGTAGGGACACATCGCCTCTATAGAGCGATACAACGACTTGGGGAAATTACCATTCACTGTACCGCTACACGGTGCGCCTCGATTGGCTGTCTTTTCCTTTTCACCCTGCCTATTGGAATACAAATGAATAAGTGCACCAACGGAGCTAGCTGAAGATTAACTGACTCTTAAAGGAACAGTCATCAGTTTTTATTACCCTCACACCTTGTTACTATAGGACACGCACCAGTTGAACTGTCCACTAGGGGAGCCATACAGTTGTGAATTTATGTGATTGATATAGCTGTTTGTATCACTTTGTGATTTCTACTGTTTTTATGTGAGACTTGGTGGAGAGGTGCCCCAGTGCTAATGTCATTGCACTGAGAGATTCCTCCACCATACTCTCACTAAGGTCTGGCCTTCGGGTCACGACATTTGGATCTGATAACAGGGATATTCCGAACCAGTGGTACTCCATTAACTTATACGGGGACCTGTATGTATTTGATGTTGATTGCATAACCATTGTTCTATTCTTTTGCTGAGTGAACATCTTACCACTGGTTAAGCTACATCTTTTGTGGGACTCTGTCTATTGCAGCTGTGTGGCAGGTGAACAGCACAGAGGTAACAATATTTAACTACATTTATTGCTGTGTGGTATCATTGTGGTCCCCTATATCCATTTTGGGGGCCCACAATCATATTATTGTCCAGTTGTGCCAAGGGGAAATCAAGCCAAATTCTAGGGGTTGACAGGAAGAGTGCAGGCCCAAATCTAAACCAGCATCTCCTACGGGGGTAGTGCTACATATACATAATGCAATAGGCTGGGCACACCTATGCGCATGTACAAAATGTTGTCAGAACATCTTTTTTCCACATGAGAAACATTGCTCAACTGCGTCCTATGCTATCATAGACTGTACCTGAAAAGATGATCCATACATTTGTGTTCTCCTGACTTCACTACTGCAATGCTCTACTCGCTGGTGTATCTAAATCCACTATTAGTTAACTTCAATATTTACAAAATTCGCCAGCCAGAATCCTGAAGTACGTCTGGTACAAGTGACCATATTACCCCTATCCTGGAGTCCTTGCACTGGCTACCCCTCAGGCGTCGAAAAGACTTTAAGATCCTCTTGCTCACCTAGAAGGCTCTTCATGGCTTAGCACCCCATTATCTGGCTAAACTTTTATCAACGTACTCCCCCCGCTTGTAATCTCCACTTCTCAAATTCTGGTGTTCTGTGTGTCCGTCCCTTCTACTCACCTAAAGTTGATGGGAGACTTGGCCTTCTCCTGCTATGCTCCCAAACTCTGGAATTCACTTCCAAAGAACATCAGAGAGTCACCTTCTCTAAACTCATTCAAATCAAATCTAAAAACTTTTTTTTTTTTTAGACAAGCTTTCACATAATTGTCCCTTATTCTTTTGTTTTATCCTGTGTATTTTTTTTGTTTTCTTTGCAAAGCACTTTGAGAAGCTATATAACATTTATTATTATTATTGCAGTGGCATTGGTTTAATTTATTCATTAAAAAGTTTTTATGGTATTGCGAGAGGCCGATGCACCGTCTTCTTTTGCTTTGTTATACTTTTAACAGTGTTTTGTTATATCTGTTCGATAAGTGCAAAATAAACCTGTTGGCCCTGGAAGAAATACAGCACTGTCCCCTGCTTGGTACCCTCTGCAGTCTTATCTACAACTATGTTTTCAGGAAGGGTGTTAGGACTACAGAACACCCTTCCCCTATGTTATGTAGATGAGGAGAGGGGGAAAGAGCTCTACGGTTCTGCCCAGGGGTGACAACGCTACTCCTCCACAGATACATTACTGAGCTGTCATCCTGGGACAGGAAGTGTGTTACTGGCTGGATTACCAGGTAAAAAATAAAGGTAACAAAAACTGAATAAAGTATAGCAATCCATCCACCACATCTTAGGACTTATTTCTTTGTTCTTAGATTTATATAAACTTTTATTTAGTAAATAAATTAAAATTGGTAAAGCAAGATGAATCTCCCATCATCTAGAAAACTTTGAGGCATTATACAATGCAGAGAAACTTTATGTTTAACTCACGTAAACAAAAATAGTGTTTAATTCACTAAGGTATTGATCTTTCCCAGAAAAGCTTTAAAAGATTATTAGTGTCAGCTAAAACACGGTGTTCTCAGGAGCATAAACCTACCCTCATGTAAACAACTATTTAAATAGCAGCAGAGGGATGTTTAATAATTACTCATTTTTTTCTGAAAGACAAAGAACAGGGCATACAATTTCTCTGTTGAGGCCAACAAACAAACTCGGACCTACCCAGTAATGTCAATATGGAACAAAAGCTTTATCTAAGTAGCTTGTGTTCTCGGTGCATGAGATAAGGACACATGACCAATGAAACTGTTTAAAAAAAAAAAAAAAGTTTATAACCTCTTACCATATGTTTTTCTAAGTTCTTGTTGGTAATGAGGGTGTGGTGCAGACAACAATTCCGAATTTTTTTTTTTTTTTACCAACTGAATTATTTCTTTTTTTGCTAAAACACACCCTTCTAAGGTCTGAAAAGTAACTAGAATAAACTTTGTGAAATACACTTTGTGCTGTACTGCAGTAACACACACACAATAATGCACATTATATTTAGCATGTTGCAGTGGCATTCATTTTTAATTAACATTTTAAATAACATTGCAATGTGCTATTGCATGTATTATGCAGTAATGCACATGCATTGCAGGACACCACGTCGCATGGTAACAGACTGTGCTGCATGTCCACTGTGCTATGTGGAAATAATGTGTATGCAGGGACTGATGTGAATGTACAATATATATATGAGAAGTGTTGTGTAAATTGACAGCATTATAGAAGTACCTGCATTAAATGAATAAATAAATGCCCAGCACCCCATTCATCAAAATTAATGAGCTGCTTTAATGAAAAGCATGTTAATGTGTAACACACTTTTTTAAGTAAAATGTGGCTGCATACACATAAGGAAAGCAGGAAAATCTTTATTAATGTCACTTCCCACTAACATGTATGTAGGCAAGTAAAGGTTGACCTCCCTACACAGGTGTCACTGTTGCAACCACCAGCAGAGAGACTGGAGGACAGGAGGAATGTGCCCTCTTCTCAGGCCTCTATACGTGTCGTTGGGTGAGCGGCTGTCCGATTGGACGCTGGTGCCCCAGATGACCCCTGTGGCCATCTTTAGTGAGGGCAGCACTTATAAAAAAAACATTGGCTCACTGGATTTGGCACACATTCCGTGTATGGGTAGGTTAGGGACAGGAACCCGCTGGACAGGGAGAATGTGCTTAGCAGTAGGAGAGGTTCCAGAGGAGAAGAGACAGTATAGAGACTGATTGCTTGTGCTGCTGTATGGAACCCGTCTGCTACTAGTCTTCGCTGCTCACTGTCTGTCAGCCTCCTCCTGTGCCAGGTGCTGTCTGTCTCTGTGCATCACTTCCTGCAAGTGCCATATATTCATCTGGTGCTGTCAGTGCCAAATAGCCAGAAAGACTGTGTGCATGCCGTTCTTTTTCCAAGGGTGCCTACCACCTAGTCTCCCTGCGGCCTACATGTATGTGTCTATTGCCTCCATTTACTAGTCCGTAATGTGAAAACAGTGCAGGTAAGTCAATGGGGCACCTTGCCATATACAAACATGCAGATTTGTGCAGTGGGCCTCATTGAGGTATAAAAGATTATTTAATTGCAGCCTACAAAATAAAAGAAAAGTTTTTGGATTCAGTCAAATCAAAAGTGTTAGGTTAACTTCACACCATTGATCCATGTTTTTACCACCGCCCACTTACATTGTGATGTGGTGGCAGACGTGAGTCTGTTCACATAGCTGTGGCTGAAATCTTAACTCAGAACAAGTTAAGTAGCCACTTGCCAAACTCTTGGCACATGGTTACGGCATTGTAATCTCCTTTGGAAATGAAAAAAAAAGGCATTCAGAAGGCAATACTATCACCTTCTGACCACTGTAGATCATTTTACAGAGGAGCAGTAGAGCTTGCAGCCTGTGTGAAAGAGGCCTAACATTGCGTTATATTTTTTTAACTGACTTCTAAAAGAAAAAACTGCATTTGTTATTTTTGAATGCTTTTATGAATAAAGAATGATTGGAAAAAAAATATGGTGTGGGAGGTGAGGCAGCCATCTTGGGCACACTTACTTGAGCCAATTAAATTACCAGCATGTCTTTGGAGTGTGAGAAGAAACTAGAGTACCCAGTGAAAACCCACACACTTAGGCCCCTTTCACATGAGTGGACCGATCTGGGCAGACCCGATCAGACCCTCCATTGGTGGTGGTGTAAACGGACATGTGTCCGTTTACACTCGCCAACTTCAAATCCGATCCGCTAAAAACATATGGATGGGAATCTGTTCCCCATCTGTCTAGCGGATCGAATGGCACTCAGGTGTAAATGGACAGGGGGTCTGAATGCATACGACCATACATAGATGAGATGAGAGCGGGCTGTGCTGTGCATAAGTAGAGTGGACACGGAGCAGCCACCCAGGCAGATGCTCAGTGCGGATCCTGGTGGAGTCTGCCCCACGTGGAAGGCCCCTTACAGGTAGAACACGTAAGCTCCATGCAGATAGCATCCTGGTTGGAATTCAAACTGAGCACCTCAGTGCTACAAGGCAGATGTGCCAGCCACAAAGTCAGTGTGCCCCTATGGGTTGGGTGTGTCATAGTGCACAGCACAAAGTCATGTGACCAAAGACTGCAGTTCCTCCCTGAAGCACAGAAGAAAGGCCGCTGACTGAAACTGATTTCAACACATTATTACTTGAAGGAATTTCTGACAGTCACAATGTTGCCTGAGTGACTTTAATCATTGACTGGAACTGCTTTCTAAACAGATTTATGAATCTAAAAATGCTGTAAGCCTTGTTTACAGAATAACAAAGCTGCTTGTAGAATATACACTATCTGCCTTTGGCTTTCAGCTTCTCTCCTTGTTTAAAAAAAAAAAAAAAAAGTCACCTTGTAACTCTTTCTTATCAAATTATCTAGGAGAGCCCTGAAAGTGGACTAGGCTCCATCAGCCATATAGCTTTACATTATACAAACATTCCAATTCTGCCGGCTCAGCGCTGCTTGTCAATAAACTTGAGCCATTGCAAAATAGCCATGTATTTTTTTTTTCCCCTTTCCAGGGGAACATTGATAGGAGGCTGCCAGACCTGCAAAATAAACTCTCTGAAATCACTGAGCAAATCTGTCAACAAACTGCAATTAAAGCACATACTTGGTAAAAGTTCAACCCGTGTATGCTGCTTTGTAGCCGAAGGGTCAGTACAGCATCCGAAAAATATATCTCATTACATGGTCTTAAGATGGAGATGACTGACAGAGTAAACTCTTTATAAACTATCACAATCGGGCCTATGCAGTAATATGTAAATTAGTTCTAAAGCGAACCTGCCCTTTGCTTATGCAGGGTGTGGGTGGACATTTTCTGGCCTGCCCAACCCCTGCTTTGACTCACCTTCCCACCACTCCCTTGCTGCCCCCCTGTGTCAGCCAGAAGAGGCTCCAAGTCAGTCTGGTTGGAGCTTGTACAGGGCTAAAGACATTCCACATTTGACAGTGCTGGTGATTGGCCTTCAAGCATCCAAAACTGCTTTGTAAGAGGAAGAGGTGAAAGTCACATGCTCCCATGGGCGTCCGCTCCATAGGGCAAGGGGGGTCAATTGCCCCCCCTGGAAGTCAGAGTGAAGATACTTGCCCCCTGTGTTGCAATGGCCGCCGTGGCCGCCTCTGCGGCAGCCGTGGACTTTTTTTTCTAAGTCTGCAGACTGCTGCTGGCCTGGCGGCTGGGGCTGCTCTCAGTCTTTTCCGACTATCCGTCCCTCCCTTCTCACCCCCGGCCTGAGCATCGGATTGGCTCTGCCGCTCGGGTCTCTGCTTAACTTTACTGTGACCCTGACCCGGCTGTTCCGTGATTGGCTGCTGCCTCAGCCTGCCTCTGCCTGTGTAAACGATGTGCCTATGCCGATCCGGCGCGGCTCCTCCCACAGGTGCGTGGCGTGCAGTGGCCGAGACGAGAGACTGAATACGCTGCCAGTGCCTGCCCTATGGCTGAAGAACTACAGGTAACAGCAGTGCCTGTGCCACAATATGTAATACATCTGTATTGTGGGCGGCCATATTGTGATCTTGATGAAAACAACCTATACATACAGTATAGGCTGTTTTCATCAAGATCAAAATATGGCCACAACAGATATATTGCAATATAGAAAGATGTACATTCTCTAGCCTATATTTATATGGACATGGAGTGAAGCGGAATTATCCTCAAGAGCTATTTCACACTGCCAGCTGTCCACGTTATCAGTAAAGCGCCGCTAGTTTTAGCGGCGCTTTACCATAGTTTTAGTGGCGCTATTTGGCCGCTGGAGGGGGGGTTAAAAAAAAATAGAAATTGCTAATCAGACAATGGCAGCTTGATCCTTCTATTAAGCTTTTGCATCAGGTTTCTCAAACCTTTCCATGCCTGCGCTTTATGCCATAATGACTAAGCCCCTCCCCTTCATGACATTGTCAAAAAGGGACCGAGCATGGATGACCTTAAATAGATGCCCCCCCCTGAAAAAAGTTCAGCGGACGCCCATGCATGCTCCCACATCCAGAAGTACCAAATATTTGACTTCACCTGGGTAGTTAAAAATAGTGTTGGGATAGCAAAAGGATGGCAAGTACAAGCAAAGGATGGGCAAGCAATTTAATAAGCCTAGGTGCTAGTGGGTTTAGTTCTGAATAAGGGGGTGCATCCCCTGAAATGCGTCGTGTTGCCAGAGCAGCATTATGATGTGTTTAGTCACGCTATTCCCACACTGGTTTGGGATTTAGTGTCATACATTTATTTTTGTGAGTATCCATTTGGCTGTATGTTTTATTTAAAAAAAAACAAGCCTTCAGTAATACACTAGGCGCGTGTGCCCTCCTGTGTGCTCGTTTACAGAAACCTGTTGCTTTGTTCTGCAAAGTCAAAGGACTGGTTCACTTACATCCTGGGCATTCGTCTATTCTGGGTGCATACTAGTCTAAAAGTTTGTACTGCTAGGTTTACCCTCCAGCCCCATCCAGCTGCAGCAACTATAGCAACGATCAACCTCTCATTGAGTCTGACAGGCTGCCAGCAGCAGGGCTGAATGGGGTACCTGTGCCCTCCACCCACAGATAAGCGCCATTGTGCATAATGCCTTAAAAGTAGAACTGCAGCCTCCTGTTACATGACATGTGCAAGGTCCTTCTCTAACATATACCAATGTCAGGTCTCAGAAACCCTGATCTGCAGGCCTTCCAGGAATTAATTCAGGGTCATTCAGAGGGTGAGTAGGTAGAGGGCGAATACCAGGGTGAAAATCAGAGACACTCAGCAGTAGATAGTCTGCACCCGCTGAATCAGTTGTGTGAGGGGGTTAACTCGGTAGCGGGTGTGTGTGACCCCCGGGATGGGCTCCCCACACAAAAACAGGCCCAGCAAACGGAGGTTGTGGTTTTCAAAATCAAAAAGGTGCGGTTTATTTTCTATTTACAGTGACAAAACACAGCAAAGCAAAAGAAACATAAATAAAATAAATCCTGGTCAACTTGACCTCTGACTAAACATACAGGTTTCCTAACTAACAACTGGGATCAGCCTAGTGCTGTCCTAGTCCCTAAGTCCCTGGTTTTAAATGTCCAAACAAATAGCCACACAGGCTTTGTCTCACCGCACAGGGGTTCACTCTCCCTAGACAGTCCACACAGGTCTGGGTCCAGGCATGAGCCAACACCTAATGAATCTGGGAGTTCTTATAGAGGCCTAAATGAGCTGACAAGCTTCAGCTGGTCTCATCAACTCCCTGTCTGCACGACGCCCCACACTCTCCCTAGAGGTATGAGTCATCCATGAGCCCACTAGCCTCAGCTGGGCTTATACAACTCTCCACCTAGTTGTATAAGTCGGCGTAAAGCCTGAATCTGGGCGAAATATATCTACCCCCCTGGATGCAACCAGGTGACTTTACCTTCCTGCTGTCACATACCCCCCCTCTTGTTTTAACCTCGGGGTTGGAACACCAGCAATCAGGCATTCATGTACTCGAGACAAAGCATCCACATTCCCCATTTGAACGCCAGGGCGATGCTTTACTGTGAAGTTGAATTCCTGTAGGGCCAGGAACCACCTATTTACTCTTCTATTTGTTTCCTTGTTTTGAGCCATCCACTTTAACGGAGCGTGATCCGTAACCATGTCAAAGTGCCTACCTAGCAGGTAGTACCGAAGGGAATCTAGAGCCCACTTCACCGCTAAACACTCCTTTTCAACGGTGGCGTAATTTACCTCATGGGACTTCAACTTCCTGCTGAGGTAAATGACTGGGTGCTCTTCCCCGTTCCAGACCTGGGACAATACTGCTCCTAACCCCACATCTGACGCATCACTTTGTACGACAAAGTCTTTAGAGAAGTCGGGTGAGTACAACACTGGCTGGCTACATAAGGCTTGTTTCAAGAATTGGAATGCTGCCTCAGCCTCGGGGGTCCATTTAATCATGACCGACCCTTTCCCTTTCGTCAGGTTGGTTAGGGGCACAGCCTTAGAAGCAAAGTGGGGAATGAAGCGCCGATAATAACCCGCGATTCCCAGAAAGGCCCGTACCTGCTTCTTGCTGTTGGGACGTGGCCAACTCTGGATGGCCTCAACTTTGTTGAGTTGGGGTTTTATCACTCCCCTGCCAATGGTGTACCCAAGATATTTGGCCTCCTCCTGCCCAATGGTACACTTCTTGGGGTTAGCCGTAAACCCCGCTTCCCGGATAGAGTCTAGGACTGCTTGCACTTTTGGCAGATGTGAGGCCCAATCTGTGCTATGGACAATTACGTCATCCAGGTAAGCCGCAGCATACTTCCGATGGGGCCTCAGTATCTGGTCCATTTTCCGCTGGAATGTGGCCGGCGCATTCTGTAACCCGAACGGCATTCTCTTATATTGGAACGCCCCGTCTAGGGTTACAAATGCGGTTTTCTCTTTGGCCGACTTGGCCAGGGGAATTTGCCAATACCCTTTTGTGAGGTCAAGAGTCGTCATGTATCGGGCTGTTCCCAGCCGGTCGATCAACTCATCTATACGTGGCATGGGGTAGGTGTCAAATTTTGTAACTTTGTTCAACTGACGAAAATCGTTACAAAATCGCCAGCTCCCATCCGGTTTAGGCACCAACACAATGGGACTAGACCAATCACTTTGGGACTCCTCTATCACCCCTAAGTTCAGCATTTTCTGTACTTCCTCCCGTATTGCCTCCCGTCGGGCCTCTGGGATCCGATAGGGTTTTAACTTTACCCTTTCACCGGGCGGGGTAATAATATCATGCTCTACCCCAGATGTTTGTCCCGGCAGCTCAGAGAACACCTCCTTGTTGCGAAGCACAAACTCCTTAACCTCCTGTTGTTGTGGTTGTGACAAGGTGGCTGCTATTCCAACCTCCGGAATCACGCAACCAGTTTGAGCTGGTGACCAAGTTTCTGCGACTAGGGACTCTCTATCCCTCCAGGCTTTCAACAGATTAACGTGATATATCTGTTCGGGCTTTCGCCTTCCTGGTTGTCTGACCTTGTAATTCACTTCGCTCACTTTTTCCATTATCTCGTAGGGGCCTTGCCATTTGGCAAGGAATTTACTTTCAACCGTAGGGACAAGTACCAATATCCTATCCCCCGGGGAAAAGGTACGGGTCTTGGCTCCACGGTTGTACACTCTCTGCTGTGCCAACTGCGCTTGGGCCAAATGTTCCTTCACGATGGGCATTACCTGTGCAATTCGATCTTGCATCAGGGCGACATGCTCAATCACACTCCTGTGGGGAGAATTCTCACTTTCCCAAGTCTCCTTGGCAATATCCAACAGCCCTCTTGGGTGTCTCCCATACAGTAACTCAAAGGGGGAGAATCCCGTAGAGGATTGGGGCACCTCCCTAATAGCAAACATCAAATAAGGAAGTAGACAGTCCCAATCCTTTCCATCTCTATCCACCACTTTCTTCAACATTTGTTTTAGGGTTTTGTTGAATCTTTCAACCAGCCCATCGGTTTGGGGGTGATACACAGATGTACGCAATTGCGTCACTTTGAACAATTTACACAGCTCTTTCATAACCCGGGACATAAAGGGTGTACCTTGGTCCGTAAGCAGTTCTTTACAAATACCCACCCGGCTAAAAACAAGAGATAGCTCTTTGGCTATGGTTTTGGCCGAGGTATTTCTGAGAGGGATCGCTTCTGGATAACGGGTGGCATAGTCCATTATAACCAATATGTACTGGTGCCCCCTAGTGGACTTGATTATAGGACCTACCAAATCCATTGCGATTCTCTCAAACGGGACCTCAATGATGGGTAGAGGGACCAGCGGGCTACGGAAATGTGGCATCGGGGCCGACCTCTGACACACAGGGCAGGAGGAACAATAATTTTCTATGTCCTTCATCACCCCAGGCCAATAGAATCTCTGTAATACCCTCTCTCGGGTTTTCTCTGTCCCCAGATGACCTCCAAGAATGTGCCCATGGGCCAACTCCAACACCAACTTCCTGTAAGGTTTGGGCACCACAAGCTGCTCAACGGTTTCTTCTGCCCTTTTTGCCACCCGATACAGTAGGTCCTTCTCTACGCTGAAGTATGGGTAAGTGCAGGTATTATCTGGGTTCACTAACTCGCCATCTATTTCCACTACGTTTTCCCGTGCCTTTATTAGGGCGGGGTCTTTTAACTGTTCTGTGGCAAAATTTTCCCTGTGAACCTCCAGATCAGAAAACTCCACAGACGGTAGGTTTTCGTCTGAGGAGGTGGGCTCCTCTCCAGTTTCTTGAGTCTCCCCTGCCAATACTGACAAGGGAAATTCTGGAGAGTCCTCACCACTCTCAGAGGAGTTCTGGCTATCACATTCCTGGTACATAGGGGCACCAGTGGGGGGCTCAGGATCATCCCACAGTTCCCAGAACTTCGGAAAATCTCTTCCCACAATGGCATCATGCGGTAATTGAGATACTAACCCCACTGGATGAGAGAGGGTACCTTTGGGGGTCTCGAAACACACTGTAGTCACTGGATACTCTCGGGTGTCCCCATGCACACAAATAACAGCTACCTTGCTATTCCCAGAGACCTCTGTTTTAACTAATTCAGCCTTTATCAGGGTCACAAGGCTACCTGAATCCAGCAATACCACAACATTTCTACCATTAATACACATTTTGCATAAATGTTTCTCAGTTCCCCGAATGGCAGTGCATGCGACTGTCGCACACAGCGACTGACGTCTGTCCGTCAGAAAGTCACATTGCATGGGTTCCTCCACAACCGGGCAATTTGCTGCAATATGTCCCGCTTGCCGGCAGCGGTAGCAAACAATCCTTTTGGCTGCCTCTTGAGCCCCTGACTTCCCAGGCTGTTCTCGCCAAACTTTGGGCAGAGCTCCCACCCTCTCACTCTCTCCACCCTCACCCCTTGGAATCCTCTTATCCGCCCCTGGGGATGGTCTGGTCTTAGGGTGGAAAGTCCGAGAGTCTCTGGAAGAGGCCGTCAGGTTCTCTGTAGCCAAGTATTTCTCTACACGATCCACAAGACCACCGGCCGTCTCTGGGTCTCCATGGCTTACCCACTTTTGGATGGCAGTAGGAAGAGCTCTCAAAAACCGATCCATTACAACACGTTCCACAATCTCTGGTGCGGACAAAGTCTCTGGCTGTAGCCACTTCCTGCTCAGGTGAATGAGATCATACATTTGAGACCTGGGGGGTTTTCCAAGCTGGAAAGTCCAGTTATGCACACGCTGAGCCCGGACAGCCAGGGTGACACCCAGCCTTGCCAATATTTCAGCTTTTAGCATCACATAGTCTTTTGCTTGGTCAGGCTCTAGGTCATAGTAAGCCTTCTGCGATTCACCAGTTAACAGAGGAGCCACCAGTCCAGCCCACTGCTCCTCAGGCCACTTTTCTCTTTCAGCAGTCCTTTCAAATGTGGTCAAAAATACCTCTGGATCATCCTCTCCAGTCATTTTTGTCAATAAACGACTCACCCCAAAGGACGCGGTATTAGTGGGACGGCTTTCCTCACTGGTCTGCGGACGTTGCTGCACTACTGCTTCCATTTGTTGTAGTCTCTGCTCTTGCTTCTGTAACAGGTCTATGAAGCGGGCCTCAGATTGCTGCTGGGCTTGTTGCTGAGCTTCCAGACTCTGTTGGTGAGCTTGCTGCTGGGCTGCAAGGCTCTGTTGATGAGCTTGCTGCTGGGCTGCAAGGCTCCTTTGCAAACCTGCATTTGTCTGCTGTTGATTGGCATTTGCTAGAGCCAGCTGTTTCAGTATCTCCTCCATGCTGGCTTAAAAAAAACTGCCTGCATTCTCCACCAACTGTGAGGGGGTTAACTCGGTAGCGGGTGTGTGTGACCCCCGGGATGGGCTCCCCACACAAAAACAGGCCCAGCAAACGGAGGTTGTGGTTTTCAAAATCAAAAAGGTGCGGTTTATTTTCTATTTACAGTGACAAAACACAGCAAAGCAAAAGAAACATAAATAAAATAAATCCTGGTCAACTTGACCTCTGACTAAACATACAGGTTTCCTAACTAACAACTGGGATCAGCCTAGTGCTGTCCTAGTCCCTAAGTCCCTGGTTTTAAATGTCCAAACAAATAGCCACACAGGCTTTGTCTCACCGCACAGGGGTTCACTCTCCCTAGACAGTCCACACAGGTCTGGGTCCAGGCATGAGCCAACACCTAATGAATCTGGGAGTTCTTATAGAGGCCTAAATGAGCTGACAAGCTTCAGCTGGTCTCATCAACTCCCTGTCTGCACGATGCCCCACACTCTCCCTAGAGGTATGAGTCATCCATGAGCCCACTAGCCTCAGCTGGGCTTATACAACTCTCCACCTAGTTGTATAAGTCGGCGTAAAGCCTGAATCTGGGCGAAATATATCTACCCCCCTGGATGCAACCAGGTGACTTTACCTTCCTGCTGTCACAGTTGTAACACAAGGTTTTCTGTATCACTGGCTTGGAACTTTTGGAAGCACCGACGGCAGACGTACAAAGGGCAGTATTGCAACCACCAGATTTTTGTAAAGATACTGACGACATTATAGTAATGTGCAACTGAGTAATCATATCATTATTACCGCAACTGGCAGGGGAGATGGCTGAACTGATTACTCATTAAAAAAAAAAACCTGTTGCTCAAGTATATAAAAGTATTACAAAACAAAGCATGAAACAATAATACAAATTAGTGAAAAAATACTTTACATCTTTTACTGCACTGGAGAATTTTTCACACAGTCAAATAAAAAAATTGCAAACGCCATATGTACTGCTTTGGGTTGACATTTCAGGCTTGATGCAAATTATAGGTTGGTGGGATGACTAGGAGCTCACATTTAAAGGGTCTCTTATTTGCTCCCATTTGGGCTGTTAAACATACCATTGGAAGTGTTTTGTTATATCTGTGAAAAGTTCAAAAAACTACCTGTTGAACCTGCCAGAAATCTTCTGAGCTGATAACTTCCTGTGTTGCACTCTTATTAGCATTAGCATGTGATTGTTGAAACAAACCTACAACTGACATTTTTAGATTTTTAGATATTCTGGGCAATCTAATGCAAGCCTGGAGTTGGGATTTGGAGCTCCACACTTCCCCCTTCTCCCCTCTAATGGCCCCTCAGTGTGTATTTATTGCTTTTTTTTTTAAATATACTTCCTTTTTCCAAAGACTTTAACCTGATCACTTGGCACTGCTGGGTTTGCTTTCTCTTCTCTGGACTGGGTAGTCCTTACTGATGTGGAGAGCATAGCTGATATCATGACATCCACACTGCTCTCTGTACCAGTACACTGGGCATAAAGGGTGTTGTAGTGATGCCTCCTCAGAAGCAGGCCCATGGGGAGCAGCATTCACCGTAGAGACCTCAGACTTCCATTTTTAGTGAAGCTGGACATCATTCAACCCGAAAGATGGAGGAAATCATGTGGCCATGAAGAGGTAATTTGGAGGCCAGCTTTGGAGAGAAGTATAACCAAAGCTTTTTGGCTATGCTTCTCTTATGGATCACAGTATTGCAGTTCGTTCTGCACTCCTGTGATCCATTTATGGCTGACGTCACAGATCTGGCTCAGGCTCTGAAAAGATCCTGACCATATAGTCGGTATCCACCCAGATGCCTGGAACTGCAACTTGCTCAGCCTCCTAATGGTCCACACTAGATGGGCAGAGAGACGGTGACTGAAGACCGAGAGCTGAGCAATCGGTGCTGTTTGATCGCTCAGTTCTTGGTCTGCAGAAGACGGGAGACAAAAGCAGCATACCGATACTGCATCTATCTAGGTGAGTATAGTTTTTTTTCATGAATCCCATGCTTGTCTTTTAAGATGAGTATTGCAGCTCCGATTCTCTTCTTCAGTTGTGAGCTGCCATCTGACCTTTTTTTTTTTAAGGTGCTGGGGGACTAAATCATGAAAAAAACAAATAAATAAATAAATAATTCCACAGGGTTGGGGTTTAAAGAGACCATGTCACCAACCTAAAATTGCAGGCAAAAAGCAAAGAAAAATCAAGTTATCTTAAATGCTTTGTGTTTTCCCTTTCCATAAACAATTTCTATTCAACGTGCCTTGGAACTATCTATAAAATGTGACTACTCCAGTGACAATTACCTAGCACATCAACCTCCATCTTGCTACGTCATAGCCCTCTCCCTTTTGGAAGTGTCTAATTACTATCTGTCCTGGCCTAGCCCCTCCTCCCCTCCCTACATAACGTTTTATGTAGCGGTCAGGAGACAGAAGAGGAATATTATAGAGTGCCACTGGAGTGACAACTCTGAGTCTGCTGGGGCTGCTGAAATCACCTTCAAGATGGCGGGGACCAGCAGCGGTCACAGGGCTTTTGATTGTCTGCACAAAGGAGGCTTTTACAGGTAAATGACATGCATAAAATACACTCAAGCTGAAGTTTAGGTATGACAATTCTTACATAGTTACATGTGTCCCGCTTGGACCAATATAAGTATGTATGTGCCATACCTGTTGGGTTCCATTAGAACAGCAGTCTCCAATTGTGGCTCTTTGACTGCCTTTATCCGGCCTTCAGGGCACTTTTACTCCCACTGACACCAACAAGAGGGCACCACTCCTTCCACTGACACCAACTGTGGGGAACCATTCCTCTCATGGACACCAACAAAGATGGAGCACTATTCCTCCCACTAATACCAATGATGGGGCACCATTCCTTCTACTGACTACAGGCATGATGTAATTTTTTTTTTTACTCCCACTGACGCTGGGGCATTTTCTACTTCACTGGCCAATCCAGCCCCCGTAAAGTCTGAAAGACAGAAAAACCGACCCTTTGTTTAGAAAGTTTGGAGACCCCTGCTCAAAGACGCTGGAAATTACTGCATCAGGCACTTTTACCCCAGTGATCTCCACTTGCTTCCGGGTCCCGTGCCGAGTGGCTGCCCTGAACACAAAAGGTTGCCCACTCGGCATGGGCACCATTCAGGGAACACTTTGCACTTCCTCAGTGAATGCAAAGTGTTCTCTGACTTAACTAGGTAGAGAGGCGGGGCAGCAGTGGCGCCCCGTCCATAGGGGGCGCCCGGGCGCCGCCCCCCCCTCCTGTGGTCACCAAAAAATAAAAAACGGGCCCTTTAAGAGTTTTTTTACATTGCATTGCATTGCATGAACCTATGTATTGCTACCGCCCACTATTCAGATGACCGGCCCCTTGAGCGCCGGCCATCTGAGTCACAGCGTCTGATTGGCCTTTAGAAGTGCCTATCAGAGCCAGCAGGCTCTGATAGGCTTCCCGACTACAGCCTGAGGGCTGTAATCGGCTTCTAAATACCTAATGAGAGGACGCACAGGGGTGCGTTCCCTGGCCAATCAGGTTCACCGGGTCTGGTTACCGGTAACCTGATTGGCTGAAGTGACATCGAGGGCGGGAGAAGATATCGAGGACGGAAGAAGGATGGCGCTGACTCGAGGAAGGTAAGTGCAGGGCTGGGGGGGAGAAACTGGCTGTATTATGAGGACAAACTGGCTGAATTATGGGGGAGAAACTGGCTGAATTATGGGGGAGAAACTGGCTGCATTATGGGGGAGAAACTGGCTGCATTATGGGGGAGAAACTGGCTGCATATGGGGGAGAAACTGGCTGCATATGGGGGAGAAACTGGCTGTATATTGGGGTAGAAACTGGCTGTATATTGGGGTAGAAACTGGCTGTATATTGGGGTAGAAACTGGCTGTATATTGGGGTAGAAACTGGCTGCATTATGGGGAAGAAACTGGCTGCATTATGGGGAAGAAACTGGCTGTATTATTGGGGGAGAAACTGGCTGTATTATTGGGGGAGAAACTGGCTGTATATTGGGGGAGAAACTGGCTGCATTATGGGGGAGAAACTGGCTGTATATTGGGGGAGAAACTGGCTGCATTATGGGGGAGAAACTGGCTGTATTATTGGGGGAGAAACTGGCTGTATATTGGGGGAGAAACTGGCTGCATTATGGGGGAGAAACTGGCTGTATATTGGGGGAGAAACTGGCTGCATTATGGGGGAGAAACTGGCTGCATTATGGGGGAGAAACTGGCTGCATTATGGGGGAGAAACTGGCTGCATTATGGGGGAGAAACTGGCTGCATTATGGGGGAGAAACTGGTTGCATTATGGGGGAGAAACTGGCTGCATTATGGGGGAGAAACTGGCTGCATATGGGGGAGAAACTGGCTGCATTATGGGGGAGAAACTGGCTGCATATAGGGGAGAAACTGGCTGCATTATGGGGGAGAAACTGGATGCATTATGGGGGAGAAACTGGCTGCATATGGGGGAGAAACTGGCTGCATTATGGGGGAGAAACTGGCTGCATTATGGGGGAGAAACTGGCTGTACATGGGGGAGAAACTGGCTGCACATGGGGGAGAAACTGGCTGCATTATGGGGGAGAAACTGGCTGCATTATGGGGGAGAAACTGGCTGCATATGGGGGAGAAACTGGCTGCATTATGGGGGAGAAACTGGCTGCATTATGGGGGAGAAACTGGTTGTATATTGGGGGAGAAACTGGCTGCATATAGGGGAGAAACTGGCTGTATATTGGGGGAGAAACTGGCTGCATATAGGGGAGAAACTGACTGTATATTGGGGGAGAAACTGGCTGCATTATGGGGGAAAAACTGGCTGCATTATGGGGGAGAAACTGGCTGCATATAGGGGAGAAACTGGCTGCATATAGGGGAGAAACTGGCTGCATATAGGGGAGAAACTGGCTGCATATAGGGGAGAAACTGGCTGCATATGGGGGAGAAACTGGCTGCATTATGGGGGAGAAACTGGCTGCATTATGGGCGAGAAACTGGCTGCATTATGGGCGAGAAACTGGCTGCATTATGGGCGAGAAACTGGCTGCATTATGGGGGAGAAACTGGCTGCATTATGGGGGAGAAACTGGCTGCATTATGGGGGAGAAACTGGCTGCATATAGGGGAGAAACTGGCTGCATATGGGGGAGAAACTGGCTGCATTATGGGGGAGAAACTGGCTGCATTATGGGGGAGAAACTGGCTGTATATTGGGGGAGAAACTGGCTGCATTATGGGGGAGAAACTGGCTGTATATTGGGGGAGAAACTGGCTGTATATTGGGGGAGAAACTGGCTGTATATTGGGGGAGAAACTGGCTGTATATTGGGGGAGAAACTGGCTGCATTATGGGGGAGAAACTGGCTGTATATTGGGGGAGAAACTGGCTGCATATAGGGGAGAAACTGGCTGCATTATGGGGGAGAAACTGGCTGCATTATGGGGGAGAAACTGGCTGCATTATGGGGGAGAAACTGGCTGCATTATGGGGGAGAAACTGGCTGCATTATGGGGGGAAACTGGCTGCATTATGGGGACAAACTAGTGGCGTTTGGGCACAGTGGCTGCGTTTAATGGGCACAGTGGCGGCAATTGATGATTTTTTTTTTTTTCAGTTTGTTTGCGCCCCCCCAAAAATTTGAGCACCAGCCGCCACTGCGGGGCAGTGATGTCAAAATCTCCACCTGGTTTAATCAGAGAACATTTTGCATTCACTGAGAAAATGTAAAAAGTTTTCCCTAAGTGGCTCCCGGAGTGGACGACCTACTGTGTTCACAATGCAGCAGTGCAGGTACTGGACCTGTAAGCTATTGGAGATTACTGCAGTAGAAGTGCCTACTACACTGATCTCCAGGTTCCACAGGGATCCCACAAGTATGGCACATACATACTTACATTGATCCAAGACCAATGCAACTATATAACAATTGCCATACCTAAATTTCAGCTTTAAATGCGCCTATTTTTTAAGAAGATTGTTGGTCTATTTAAATCTGTGCCAACTAGTTATTTGAAATCACCAGCTTCTAATTCAGAACCCTGCAGAGATGTACTCATACAAACCGACCAATAATTCCATGTGGGCCATCGGACCCACATGAGTGACACAAACCATAAATAAGCAGAGAAAGTGCATGTGCATATAAGTGTGTGTATGTTTGCTATAAGCTACGGTCAGACAAAAGACAAAACAGCAATCTGAGTTCTGAGGAAGCAGAGAGGCGCGGCAGACGGATCTGCTCAGCTTCCTAGATCGTATGTCCTTTCTTTGCGGCCTGGTCCCCGTGCCTGTCATCAATCAGCTTCACACTTGTACTCTCTTACATCACTATCCTGCCAACTGTCTGACTCATTAGTGAAACACTAGTAAACTCCTGCATGGAAAACAGTCAATAGCAGACAGCTCTCAGGCAGACAATGTTGTCCCTGCTCCACTTATATGATAGTTATCTTGAGAGATATGTGGCTGAAGCCTTTTAAGCATTTTTAATGCTTACAGGACCCACCCCCCCCCCCCCCCCACCTTGCCGCTACTAAAAAAAATTATCTGTAAGTGGCGCCTCTCTCTTTCAAAGGGGTTAAGTTGTTTATTTCAGAACACAGTGTAAGGTTCTGAAGAGTTTGGAAGGAGAGATAAGGAGAATTTACTTAGGGTGTTTGTATCAGTAAATCTGGAGCGGAATTTGTCTGTGAATTCCTCTCAATGGCGACAAATAGTCATCCTGCCTCAGTGAGAAACAGTGAGCAAATGGCTCTTCAAAATAGATACAAATGACACACTAATGCAGATTTGTATTCATTAATAAATGTATATTTTTTTAAATGCAAGCAGGGTAAATACCTGAATTTGGCTTGGTATCAGTCTCTTGGAATCCGCTGTACAGCAGAGCTCAAACTGGCAGGAAGAAGAGGCACAAAGAGCCAGTCAGTTGTGATGCAGTCATCATGTGCTAACAAATAACATGCTAATAGGAGGAGAGCAAAGTGACAGAGAGATGAGTTTATTAGTCTACTGCTTCTCTTTTCACTGTCCAATCAAGGCCTGTTAGTGTTACTTAAAGTGGATGTAAACCCCCCAAAACATTTTTTTTGAATGAAGACTCATATCTGTTACAGCAGAGGATGTCATTTCATCTGTGCCCAGTCTTGCCACGAAGAGTTAACCCAGCGCTGAGCAATCCTCTTATCTTTCTTCAGTAAGATAAAAAGAGACAGAGAAATAGGTGTCTGTTTCTTTCCCCTTGCTGTGAGTGACAGGTCATTTTCTTAACTCATGCAGGAGCATGAGAGAGGCATTCTGTGTACTTCACATCCCCCCCTCCTTTCTTCTCCGATTCTCCCAAGATTGGCTTCTCCACACCTCAGCATGATTGGGCATGCTGAAGTCAGGTGGTGACTTTCCTGGGTTTTGACTGGATGTTAGTGATCATGGGCCATCATCCACGAGACCAGCAGAAGTTCAGTGTAAGAAATATCATGCCTGGCCAAGGGGAGTGTAGAGGTGGGCAGGAAGTCTACGGACATCACGACTCCAACTGCCGAGCTCCAGACAACAGACCCACCCACAGAATCCGGAGTATTGCAGGGCTCCAAACAGCTAAAAGGGGGGATATTTGGCAGGAAAGGATACATGCAGGAGGCATGCATATTCTTATAGATCAGCACTATGAAAGTAATTTAGAAATGATGAGAGTGGGTTTACATCCACTTTAACTGAAAATTGGGTCTTCTGCTGTGCTGTTTAGCATAGTTGTGTAAATCTCACATCTGAATGCACAGAAATCAAATCCAAGCAAGAAACTTATATGGCTTAGCCTTTTACTAAGCCCCAACCCCAATATTTGTTGCACAGAATCGGTCCTCCTTCCCAGGCTTAGAGTGGATAAGACAAAGAATTCCTGGCACTCAGTCATCTCCCCTGAGATTCTTTATTATAAACGCCACTTGTATACACACGTTCTATATGGCTATGACTAAAGCTGTATAGGCAGAAACGCGTCAGTAGTTGTCCTGTGTGTACAAGTGGAATTTATCAAAAATAATTTAGTCGGAGATACTTTGGTTGTTAAAAAAGCTTCCATGTTTATCTTATCTGTAAATAGGCGGTTGCTTGGAGTTCAGCTTTAAAGTGAAACTAAAGGCAAGCTTTTTATTTTTTATTTTGGGTAGAGTAAAGAGAGTTTTTTTTTATCTGTGTCCCATTGGGGAGATTTTCCTTTATTTTCTCTCCCATAGCCACAACAGGAAGTGAGAAGAAATCCCTCCAAAGTAAAGGAATCTCTGGTTATCACCAGATCCCCATTGAATGATTACCCCTCTATTCCTGTCCTGAAAACAACCCAAAATTTTAGATTTTATTTCAATTTCATTCTTGGTAATAAAAGTAAAATGAACAAATGGAGCGAATGAATCTCCCTAACTGGAGCACAGACAACAATAAAAACCTGACAGGTGGTCTCATGTCACCAGCTGTAGTAGTTCTTTTTTTTGCCTTGTATCCAGTGAAGTGTTTCTTATAAAGATATTTGTGGGGGGGGGGGGGGGGACCTGACAGATGTTCTAATCCCTCTCCACTCTATCCAAAACAAAAAAAAAAAGTTTTGCTTTTAGTTATATTATAGTAACTAGTTATAGTTACATAATTAATGAACGCAGCAGATTGTAGAGCTAGGTGATTAGCACTGGGTGGTAAACAACTGTGCTTTCCTATTCAGATTCTTTAGGCAAGCGGATAACTTTTGCTTTCTTGAATGATGGCAGAACCTGAGTGGGTGAGGGCTACTGCATGCGCGGCACATATAATAGTCTGGTACAAAGGTATGCAGAGAGCTGTAATGAGGGCTCAGATTATTTTCATTAACAATCAGTATTAAAAATTTGCAGAGGAGGACTGGAGTATATTCTTGGCCAGCGGCACCTTGACATTTTTGGCATGCATACATGGGACATGAGAGCTAGAAGCAAACAAAACCCACTAAATAAAAAAACGTAACCAAGCACCTTCAAGAAAAATGTATTGAATTTAAGATGCCTTGATGATGCAGCACTTGCTAGTTATAAATAAAGTTATTTTGACATGGATAGGGTATGATTTACGGTTACCATCTGTCTGGGATCCACCCAGACAGTCCAGCTCTCACACACTGCCAGAGCCAGCATAGTTCTGCAGGGATGGGAGAGGAGAGAGGGCTCAATTTGCTCCTCCTCCTCCTGCCCCTATCCCTCTGTGTCTGCCCACAAACACTCCAATCCCCGGTGTGCTGTGCCTCAGAAAAGGGATGTGTGGAAGGGGACATTTTAAATCCAGTAGCCAGCAGAGAGCTGGATGAAAGGTACTGATGACTGAGCCTCCATTCTGGTGTGAGTGAGCTCACCATCCACTGTTTGTGAGTGAAGTCCCCCCTCTTCTCTCTCCTGCCTCCGAGTGAGTGAGTATACTAAGGTAAGGGGGACTCAGATGTAAGGGCTGCTTTGCAGACTCTGATGTAAGGGGGAGCTTTAAGAACCCTGATTTAAGGGGGAGGGGTGGTGGGAACTCTGATGTAAGTGGGGGCTTTGGTGAGCAGAAACCCCCTGACATTAGCGTTCCCACTTAAGAAACGTTGGCCCTGTCTGCGTTCAGAGCCAATCACTCGCAGGTGATCACTGCATGAACAATTACAGGCAAGCGCCCATGGTTAGTTACTGGTGCCAGCAGCCTCCCATTGCTTTTAGTGGGGCTACCACCTGCAGCTAATCGCTGGAAACCCCCACTAGGAATCTCTCATGTAATCGGTGCTGGGCCCATTTGCAACTGTGAATGTGGCCTTACTTACAAAATCATCCACTCCCAGACAGCCGGTACTCTTCTCCACTCCCCCATGCTCTGGTGGTGGACTGTCCCTCCTTGGCTTTATCATATACAGTGCTTGGCTAAAGACCCGGCACTGGTCTTGATGACTTCAGAGCACCTTAGACAGCCGGGGCACAGGAGCAAAGAGGCTATTACAGCATGAAGGAAGCTGCAGGAGTGGATTATCAGGTAAAACTGTGTGGATGGACAAATCTGAGGCTGTCAAAATGCCCAAACAGTGCCTGCTTTTGGGAACAGGCACTGTTGGCTAAAAAACTGACTTCTGTCAAGCCAGGTGGTGCCAACAGGGCCCGCTTCAGCAGAATTTATCTGAAATGTTATGTTTGTATGACCAGCTGTAGACTCTGCAATATAACAGAACTGGTAAGACACCCCCCCCCCCTTTTCTCTGCAGTTATAGTCTTTGCAGACAATTGTGATGATGGGTGTGGCTTTCAGCTCTGCCAGCACAGAGCACAGCAGTGTGAGGGCTAGAAATAAAAATGTTCTTTGTAAAAAAAGTATTTTAAAGTGATTATAAACCTTGGATATGAAATATGAACAAAGCATATCCCTCTGTAGCAGGGGTAGGCAACCTTTCTGAGGTTGAGATCTACGCGGACAACATGGAGGAAAGCAAAGATCCCAGGGGATGAGGGTTGAGGGGGTACTAGGGAGGACGCTTAAAAAGGAAAAACGAAAATATAAAGCTCCCAATAAAAAGACATAGTGTTCTGTACCCTTCACCCCTGAAAGCAGTGTCCTCTGCCTCCCCACCCCCCAAATAAGTGTCTACTGTCCATTTCTCATTACACAGCCTCCCTCCTCACTATAGTGTCCTCTGTCCCCCCCTCCAACAGTGTCTCCTCTGTCCCATTCACATTCCCCCACATACACACAGCGCTGTGTAGGCAGCACTTCCTACCTGCCAGCGTGTGTACAGCAGAGAGGAGATCAGGAGATGACACAGTGCTGGGTGGAAGGCGGGAGCAGGAGCTGCCAGAGTTAACATTTCATAACAAGCTGGTGATTGGTTGCTAGGACCGCCTCCCACTCTCCAGCGAATGAGCGAGGCTGAGGCTGGTTGGAGGCAGAGCCGCGGTCACAATCCACCTGCCAGCTCCCTGCGATTGACCAGTCAGTCGCGATCGTTGGCTTGTGGACCACCGCTCTATAGTGTGTACTTGTTTCAATTAAGAGCACAAAGTGTCATTTCTGTCTTCTGCTTTGTTCCTCTGCTATCAGCATGAATCACTTCTCACAAGTTTTCCTGACACCAAGAGACAAAAGGTGACAGGGGAGGGAGCTGTGTGAAGAGGGTGTGTTCCTTCCCTCCAATCAGCTCTCAGAGCTCTCCTCATGGAGCTCTGCAGTGTGTCATTTCAGCTCTCCGCCCCCTTTTTTCTGACAGCTCAGACAAGCTTTATCAATTCTGCACTTTAAACAGATGTAGAGGAGAGAAGACAACTACAACTTATGTAGGAGAACTTTTTTCATCTCTATGTATTACGGGGGACCAGTCAGGTCACTGGGTATATGAAAGGGTTTACAACCACTTTAAGGCATGAAACAAATCAGAATGTGGGGGGACTACAGGACAAAAAAATAGGATTTTTATAACAGCTTACCTGTAAAATCCTTTTCTTGGAGTACATCACGGGACACAGAGCGACATAGTCATTACTAATGGGTTATATAGATACCGTCAGGTGCTGGCACTGGCAACTTCCAAAACCGGAAGTACCCTCCCCTATATAAGCCCCTCCCATCCGGGAGCACCTCAGTTTTGTAGCAAAGCAATAAGTGTCCCTAAAGAGGGGTGGGAGCTCTGTGTCCCGTGATGTACTCCAAGAAAAGGATTTTACAGGTAAGCTGTTATAAAAATCCTATTTTCTTTCTCGTACATCACGGGACACAGAGCGACATAGTCATTACTAATGGGATGTCCTAAAGCAATGCCAAATGAGGGGGGGGGATACACCATATATAAGCTGAGCGCTATCAGACATGAGGATCTTTTGCGGCCTGCAACACACTGCGCCCAAAGGCGACATCCTCCTGACTTCTAACGTCCACCTGGTAGGACCTAGTAAACGTGTGTACCGAAGACCATGTTGCGGCCTTACAGATTTGAGCCAGGGAGGCCTGGTGATGCACTGCCCATGAAGTTCCAACTGCTCTCGTGGAGTGCGCTCTAACTTTGAACGGAGGCGGTCTCCTTCTCAAGCCATAAGCTTGCATAATGACCTGTCGAATCCACTTGGCTAAAGTAGATTTTGACGCTGCCTGACCCTTTCTGGGGCCTTCCGGCAGAATAAACAAAGTATCCGTTCTGCGAATCTGAGCAGTGGCTTTTAGATAAGCTTTAACTGCTCTTACTACATCCAAAGAATGCAATAACTTTTCCTCTACCGAAGTAGGTTTGGGGAAAAAAGAAGGAAGAACCACATCTTGGTTCAAATGAAACCTCGATACCACCTTAGGAAGAAAGGCTGGATGAGGACGTAACACTACTCTGTCCTTATGGATAACCAGATATGGCTCCTTACAGGACATAGCTGCTAATTCCGATACTCTTTTAGCCGAACAAATGGCTACTAGAAAAATCAATTTCCTGGTGAGAAGCACCAAGGAAATATGCTGTAATGGTTCAAATGGTTGTTTCTGTAGAACCGACAGAACCAAGTTTAGATCCCATGGACATATGGGAATATTAACCGGAGGACTAATACGCATCACTCCTTGTATAAAGGCTTTGACTAGTGAATGCGAAGCCAAGGGCCTTTGAAAAAATATTGACAAGGCCGAAATCTGACCCTTGATAGTACTCAAGGCAAGCTTCCTATCTACAGCCCACTGTAGGAAGTCCAGAATCCTACCTATTACGTACTTATGTGGATGCCATTTCTTGGCCTCACACCACGCGATGTACGCCTTCCAGATTCTATAGTAGATCTGCCTGGATACCGGCTTCCTGGCATTGATCATGGTAGATACCACCGCATTAGAGAGCCCTCTCTTTTTTAGAATGTGGGCTTCAATAGCCAGGCCGTCAAACCTAGGGCTGGTAAGGAAGGGTGGTATATCGGTCCTTGCGAAAGCCGGACGACGTGGGAGAGTCCAAGGACTCCCCACTGAAATTTTACAATCTCCGCGTACCACGCTCTTCGGGGCCACGCTGGAGCCACCGGAATCACTGGTTTCTTTTCTACCCTGATTCTGCGGAGTAATCGAGGTAACCATTGTGGCGGTGTGAATGCATATATCAGCTTGAACTGATCCCAAGGGAACACTAGGGCATCCGAGCCGCAAGCTAGGGGATCCCTTGTCCGAGAGACAAACCTGTCCCCCTTTGCGTTGAATCTGGATGCTAGAAGATCTACATCCGATGTTCCCCACCGCTGACATATTGTCCAGAAAACCTCGGGGTGAAGGGACCCTTCCTCTGGGCCTAATTGCTGGCGACTTAGAAAGTCCGCCTTCCAATTCTCCACTCCTGGAATGAATACCGCAGATATGGCTGGGACATATTTTTCTGCCCATTTCAGGATGTAATTTACTTCCCTCTGGGCTGCACGACTCCTGGTGCCCCCCTGATGATTGATATATGCCACTGCTGTGGCATTGTCTGATTGCATTCTGACAGGGGACCCTTGGAGTTTGGATGTCCATGCTACTAGGGCATACCGGGCTGCTCGTATCTCTAAGAGATTGATGGGCAGGGCCTTTTCTGCATCCGACCATCTGCCCTGGAGAGACTATTGCTCCAGTACTGCTCCCCAGCCTATAAGGCTGGCATCTGTAGTGACCACCTTCCAAGAAATCGGACTGAAGGATTTCCTTTTTTCCAGATTCTGGGGAACCAACCACCAACGGAGGCTCTTGCGAACGGAAGGGGACAAGGACATTGTAAGTCTAGGGCCTGAACTTTTTTGTTCCAGGCTGACAGTATGGCCCCTTGCAAATTCCTTGAATGGAATTGACCGTAGGGTACTGCTTCGAATGATGCCACCATTTTTCCCAGCAGCCTCATATACAGGCGTATGGACGGCTGTCTTTTTTGTACCCACTAAGTGGATCAAATCTTTCAAAGACAACACCTTTCCTCGAGGCAAGAATATTTTTCTCTGGCCTGAATCCAACCTTAGCCCCAAGTATTCCAGACTTTTGACTGGTTTTTAGGGCTGACTTGTCTCGGTTGATAATCCAACCGTGAGATTCCAGATACTTGATCGTCTTGTGAACGACCACGTCTAGTTTTTTCACTGAGTGGTCTATCAGCAACAAGTCATCCAGATATGCCATTATCATTACACCTTGTGTTCTTAGATTGGCCAATAAAGGGCCAGAATTTTTGTAAACACTCGTGGTGCTGTGGCCAAACCGAAGGGTAAGGCTCTGAACTGAAAATGGCGCCCTTCTACTGCAAAGCGTAGAAATTTTTGGTGGACTGGAAAGATGGGAATGTGCAAATAAGCATCTTTGATGTCGATCGTGGCTAACCAATCCTCCCCTTGTAGGGCAGTGGCCACCGATCGGATCGACTCCATCGGAAAGTCCTGATATACAGGAATTTGTATAGCCCTTTTAGAATTAATATGGGCCTCCCGTCCGCGTTTGCTTCGGGACTGTAAAGAGGTTTGAGTAAAACCCGAACCCTCATTCTTCCAGGGGAACCTCCATAATTACTCCTTGGAGCAATAGTTGTTCTAGTGCCAACAGGAGGGACTCTCTCTTCCGGGGATCCCTTGGCACGTTTGACCTCAAAAATGGGAAGGAGGAGAGTCTTTTAACTCCAAACTGTATCCCAAACCTACTGCGGAGAGCACCTATCTGTCTTGATCGTGTCCCGCCAGGTCTCTTGCGAACAACTGGAGTCCTCCCCCCACCCGACTGAGTGGGGGCTTCATGAATTTAACTTTGGGGGAGGTTTTGTACCTCCCCTGACCCAGGGTTTCTCATTACCCTGCTACTGTCCCTGTTTTTTACCCCCGGGATTTGACCGAGGAGGCCGTCGGAACTGTTACACAGCCGATGCCCCAGGGACTGGAGAAGCAGGCCTCTTAAAGAGGGACCTCTAACTCTGCTTTTAACCGGCAAGAGCGTATTTTTACCGCTGGAAATTTTCTGGATATATTTGTCCAGGTTTTCCCTGAATAAGCGTTCACCATGAAATGGGACGCTAACCAGCCATTCTTTACAGGGAGCTTCAGCAGACCAGTTTTTGAGCCATAGGAGCCTACGCATATGTACTATAGACAGCGTAAGGCGGGAGGCCTGATGGACTGAATCCTCTATGGCGTCAACCGCAAAGCCTAAGGCTCTAGGTAGATCAGCTAGGGCAAAGCCTGCTGATCTGTCAAGTCCCTCAAGACCTGTTTCAACTGATCCTTCACTGCTTAGCAGACCCCAATAGCTGCTACTGCTGGTTGTATCACCAAGCAGATTTTCATAAGGACTCCAATCTTTTATCTATTGGGTTCTTGAACATTTGGACATTATCCACTGGACATGTCAGTGATTTATACATACAAGAGATGGCTGCGTCCATTGTAGGGACCTTCCATTTTTTTTTTTTTTTTTTGATGAACTTATCCTCCATGGGATAGACCACCGGAAATCTCTTGGGGGAATAAATATTTTCTCAGGACGTTCCCAATCCTGGTAAATGAGCCCTTTCAGTAAAGGGTGAAGTGGAAAAGAACAAACAGTCTGGGGGCTTCTAGCGACCCCAACGAGGATACAGTAGTGGTTGATGGTTCCGCAAGGTGCATTTTTAAATGCTGATCGGACCATGTTAGTCAGAGACTGAACCCATAATCTTTCAGCTTGAGATGCTGAGAAAAGGTTCCCCCACTGTTGATTCCTCTATAACAGAATCAACCTTATCCTGATCCCCTTCAGGCAGGTCGATCCCTGTATGGGACTGTTGCTCTGCTAACAGGCACTCTGAAGGAGGAGACGGAGATCGGGCGTGCTTTCCCTGACAGGGATGCAGCGATAAATGTTGACAATCTCTCTCTAATCCTCCCAGAGCTGAGGAAAAAACCTCCTCTGTTACATACACAGGAGCAGGTGACTGAGGACAGCCACAGTACCAAGTACCCCTGCGGGGTCTCTACGGTCACTTACCTCTGAACTTCAGGGGAGACTGGTGCAGCAGGAGTATGCCCAAGATCCTCCGAGCCCGATGAGACCCCCTTCGCTTCCTGGAAGATTCAGTTCCGGAGCTTCTGGACGGCATATTCCTAAGCCTAAAGCTGAGGTATTCCAGCCGTAATACACCACTTTTACTGAGAATAGTCTAGCACAATTGCTGCTATATCACAGTTGGTGTCTACTAATGTGCCTTTCTAGGGGATGCCTGTATCAACCGCTTGCTGTATGCCTTTAAATGTTGCCAGCTCTGTCTCTGTACTTCATAGCCAGCTCACTACAATATTGTGGTTTTTTTAAACTGCTGGGACGCCCGCACATGCGCAGAAGCGCTGCGGCGCGCACAGAGCGTCATCCCCCAGGCTCCGCCCCCTTTCCCGGCTCACCTCTATATATAGAGGCGCGTGCACGCGCACGCGCGCGGGCACGTGCGCCTTCGGCGCTAATTTTAAATATGGTAACAAGGGACAGGAGCCAGGGCCCCTCTTTGCCGCAGGCCGGGGGATGGACGAGCACTGCAACATGGCAGAGGAAGCAGTTTCCTATAAGAGAATTCACCATCTGCCTGGACTTTGCTCTGCTGAGAAGAAGCTAGTCCACATGACAGGAAAACATTCCACAGCGGCCTCTAGTGGACAAACACAGGTACCGCAGTCTAATATATTAAATATATATAAAAAAAGAAAAAATTTTTTTTTTTTTTCTTGACCCCCATTAAAAATTATTACTTTTTTTAGTAGTTACAGGCATGCACAGAATTTTGCGGGAATACCATTAGGTAACAGACAGAAAGACAAATTAGGCTTGGGGGTCCCCCAATAGAACCAAGTTCCTGGGGGCCCCCACTTACCTGTTCCCCGCCGCAGGACTTTGTTTGGTCCACAAAAGCCCAAACTTCACCTATCACGGCAGGCATTGTAATCAAACCTTCAGGGACCGGGTTCCCAAGGATTCCACTCCCCTGGACCTGTATAGCACCCTGCACAGAAAACATCTTGGTCGTGGGTATGACCAGAGCTCTGGATCCCAGGGTCCAGCTCTCCTAAGAGAAGCATTACAGGCAAAACCTTGCTCTTCTCTGCAAGGCCCGGGTACCGACCGTTTAGCTATGAAGCTTTTTTGGTCGGATCCGGAATAGCTTACTGAGGCCCAAAAGAACCTGTACGCAAGCTCAGTGAAAAACACATGTTTCTTCTTGGCCAACACCTTAGACACTGGCAAAAAACTGAGGTGCTCCCGGATGGGAGGGGCTTATATAGGGGAGGGTACTTCCGGTTTTGGAAGTTGCCAGTGCCAGCACCTGACGGTATCTATATAACCCATTAGTAATGACTATGTCGCTCTGTGTCCCGTGATGTACGAGAAAGAAAGGTGAGACTTCAATTGAGCTTTAATGACATTATTAGGCCCATTATTTTAATTTCATAGACATTAGGCCTATTATTTTCTGCTACCGTAAAAAAGAAGTTGGTGTTGCCATACCAAATTCCATTCAACTTTCACTTATTATTAGTCTGGGCTCCCAGCGGGTGGAAAAAAAACCAGAAGGGCAAGAAAATAAAAACAGCAAACTCTGCACTTTAAATCCACACCCCGTCACCTAATTTAGTAATTTGTATGAAAATCTCAATGTACGTCCCCAAGGAATCGTCAATATGTTATAATTAATTAGAAATTCATGCGCTATCAAAACACAAAACTGAATTTCAACACCACCTTTCAAACAAATGCGGACTTCCAAATTTATCAGACAAATGCCGGAAAAATTGAAATGAGTACTTCACCTTAAAAAGATTGTTGAGCAAATGGAGAGGCAAACAATATTTGTTATTTTGATAGACTGGGAAAACAAGCTCATCTCAGATGCAAGCATGTCAAGTGTTTAGATGAACTGCAAACAGCTTATGTGTGGGCGGCGAGAATAATAATTAAAAAGAAAAATATATCATTTTTATCTCAATAAATCATGTCTTTAAAGTTTCAAGATTTCAACTTTTGCAGCCAATCCCAACAAACGGCTTTCAAAATGTTTTTTTTTTTTTCTCAGTGTGTTCACACAAAGTAAGCAATAACCTGCAGCAACCAAGAAAAGATGAATGGCGGCTTTGTGTATTTACAATGCTGAAGACACATTTTTAGTTGGTTGGGAAGGGTTGACGCATTGGACAGCTGCAGGAAACTAGGCGGTCTTTAAGGTGAATGTAAATGCTAATAGCGAACGTCTCTTTTTTCACACCAGCTTGTATGGCAAAACGCATCTTACTGTGCAGGCTAGTGTCAGAGTCGGCTCCTGCCTGCTTCAAAGCAAAGCATCGCTGTGATTTTTTTTTTTTCTTAAAGTGGAGTTCTACCCAAAAGTGAAAGCTTCACTTTTCTGCCTCCCCCCGCCCCCCCCCCTTCCGTTGCCACATTTGGCACCTTTCCGGGGGGGGGGCAGGGATATCTGTTTTTGACAGGTACCTGTCCCCACTCCCGAGAGATCTTGCTGCAGCGAGATCACTTGGAAGTTCGGCCCCCCCTCCTCCTTCCCAAACCCCAGGGCTTTCAGAAAAGCACAGCACGCTTCGCGCATGCGCAGTAGGGAGCCAGCAGGGAAGCCAGTTTCCCTTAGCACGAATGACGGCGGCAGCACCACCCGAGAGCCGATGGGGCGCCGACATCACTGGATTCCAGGACAGGTAAGTTGTCCTAATATTAAAAGTCTACAGTGTGTAGCTGCTGACTTTAAATTTTTTGCTGGGGGGGGGAACTCCGCTTTAACTAGAACTGGAGAGTCTAAAATCTGGTGCATGGTAACTAATAAGCTTCCAACTTTAGCTTGTTCAATTAAGCTTTGGCAAAAAAAAAAATGGAAGCTGATTGGTTTCTATGCAAAGCTGCACCAGATTTTGCACTCTCCAGTTTTAGTAAATCGATCCCACAGTAACACTTCATTCATGTCACTGAACATTGGCGTGATGCGTTGCAATGCTGTGCAGTGACATGTGGTGCAACCCAGTGCACTGCAGAATAATGCCACCAGGCTGTATTTTTCCATACTGCAACGTATCACACATCACACCAGATTTTCAGTGTGAACAGGGGACAGCAAACAATTGTTTTATGTGCCATAGCAATGACATTCATAATGTGAACGAGCCCTTTAAGCCTAAACTTAGGAAAATAATGTTTTTAAAACAATAGCACAAGGGACGTTACTTTCATCTAAACTAATCCCTTGTGCTGGTGACAGCTGTAATAGTGGAAATCCTCTGCCCCCCCCCCACCTTGCATACTTCACAGTCGTAATCTTCTTGTGCTGTGGGGGTTAATATTGGCACTGGACCTGTCATAAGCGCTTCTCCAGAGTGCCAACTATGCTTGTCCTTTCCCCTCAACTCCTCCATTCATAGAAGCTGAACTATAGCTTCTATGAAAGAAAAGTAATCTATGAATGGAGGCACAGACCTTTCATTTATCTGTCTGTCCTGCATTCATAGACTAAAGTGAAGCTATAGTACAGCCTTTATGATTAGAGAAGTGTGGGGGGGGGGGCATGGAGGACTGGTCATCCAAAGGCTGTTTCGTACTGCAATGCTGCGGTTTGGCCACAGCACAGGTGCACCTGCAGTTTTCGTGCTGTTAACCTGTGGTTTCCCATAGACTTTCGATTAGATCACGTGTTTTTGGTGTGTTTTTTGAAAGTGCACCAAAACCACGAGATCTAATAGAAAGTCTATGGGAAACCAGAATTTAACTGCACGAAACGTGGTTATACCGGCTAAACTGTAGCACATCAGTGTGAAACGGGCCTTATACACTTCCTGGCCTAGGGTGATAAGGCTGCTTCTCCATAGATACAGTCAGGGCTGTGGTCACCCACAAGGCCAATTGACGTGGATGCCTCAGGCGGCACTCACGGATGCACCGCAAAGGACAGCATTGAAGCTGGGTTGTCCTCAGTATTTCAAAAATATATGTGTACCCGCATAACAGTAAAAATTTAAATAGAAATGAAAAATACCCCAGTGTTAAACCAAATCTCTCAGATGACAATCATGCAATTTGGGTAGCTACTGCCCCAATGGCACATGATCCTCACACGCCATACAACAGATATATAAAAAATAAAAGGCTGTGCTCACCTTATTACGATGTGTGAAATATCTTATATCCACTCAGTATATACAAGTCCCTGCCCCTATGCGTTTTGTCACATCAGGGACATCATCAGGAGGCATGCCTCCTGATGACGTTCCAAATGTGCCGAAATGCGTAGGGGCTTCTGGCTATGCCATTTCCGGCGTTTGGAATGCATGCCGACTCCTATGAAGATATGAGCGGCGTTGTCTATCATTAAGCTTTGGCACATCATTCCGGGTGCCAGGTCATGCACAATATATTGTGAGTGTGAACTTTTTAAATTTTATTTGAGATTTTATAAAACAGTATTACCCTATGAGTGGTCTTGGCTTCCTCTTCCTGTATGGGCAATGTATAATGGAGAGTTATCGGGTCTGTGGATGGCATAATACACAGAGGGACTGTGTGAAAGTGCATATTGACCTTTCTTTTGTATATAACTAGGGGTCAATGACATCTGGTGAGTTTGGCCCCAGCAGGGTAACCGGGTGATCACGCGGCATGAAGGAGTTGGGAGTGAATTCTACATGGCACATTAGTCACTTGTTTAAAAATAACTACAGCACTTATGTCTGCACTTTAAATCGGCGCTCTTTGCACTTTTATTTGGACTGTAATAGCAGTTATTGATTTTGAATTACAACATGGTAATGTTTAATAATTGTATGAATTTTGCACCAAGTGGATAGAAGATATTTCACACATAGTAACAGGGTGAGCACGCAGCTTTTTATTTTTTATATATATGTCCTCAGTGTAACTCAGTTTTTAGGCTCAACATTACTGAACTTCCTGCCCAGGCCACTGCACTTGTCACAAAGGCCTCTTTAGTAACTCTGCCCATAAAACCGTGTCATCCATCCATAGAGATCTATGAATGAATATACTACAAGTCCCATCATCCACCAGGGTAGAGTGACTTCTCAAGAAGATCAAGTGTGGTCCCATGATACTTACTCCAACCCCATAACCGAAGGTTTGAATCGCTATACAGACCTGCAGACGAGTCTGTGAATTGCATCTGCTATCCACTGATCGCAGTACAAGGCTTTGCAGGCTCAAATGTAAAAAAATCATAAATATACTTTTTTTTTTTTTTTTTTAGCAATGTGGGTGTACTTTTTTATTTTTTTGTAAAAAGGTGGAATATGCCTTTAACTATGGTGCATCAAAATGCTTTCTTGTCCACCACTTTGTCCATTCAGGGCAAAGTGACAGTGCCTTTTCAAAGGGTACTTCTAGGTATGGGAGAGCATGTGACCTCCCATGTGACTGCATCCGATCACCTAGGTTCACCTCTATGTGGTCGTTCTAGCCCGAGTGTCAGGCTGTGCTTACCAAGAAGCACTAAATGTCCCATTCTAAGGCCTGTGTAGACAAGGCCTAAGTGCTTTGTCTCTATGCCATGATGCTAGCCCCTGACAAAACCACAAAATGGCTGCCATTGCAAGTTACTGGTGCACTTTAATTGGAAGAGACAATAAAAAGCTTTATTTGTTTTGTTTCTTCATGCATGGCTGGCATATCCCCTGTGTACTAATTCTACTGTCCTACATTAATCAAAGCAGCAGCCCCTGTTGTCTTAGCACCACAGATTGAGAATGTGCCCCTGGCGAAGAACGAGGGAAAAGTCAACAGGAATTAAGTTTCAGTGTAACTGTTTACTCAACTGTGGCCTGCAGTTATTGAAATTTTATCCATGGGTTTGTGTGACGGCTGCACTAATGACTTCAACATGACTGTGATTCTCTCACTTCAAGTAGGAACCTGCAAGATGGAAATGATGGAATTAGCCCATTGGACGCTACAACGTTGACAGGCGCGCACAGGCACCGCAATGGGCTACTAATAATAATCACACATTGACTTGTAGGAAAGACAGTGAGAAATGCATATGTTTCAAGAAAGAACAAATTTATTTAAAGGAATATAGGAAAAAGGCTATGTAGCAGTTTAGTAATTCTACAGGGTAAAATGTGTAAAGCCCAACTGAATTTTCAGTTTAAATCAGCTAATGAGTTTCAGGTGCATCAAAACAAAAAGTGTCCAAATTCCTATAACTCGTTTTGTTTAGAAAGCAGCCACAACCTGGGTAGACAAGTATGGAAGTAGTGGTCTCTCTGCCACACCCTCAGTGGGGAGTGGAGGTGCTGTCATTCTAACAGCTAAATTATAGGTTAGAGGGTTTATATCAAGGCGAGGGTGGGACTTGATTCACACCCAGGGCCGCCATCAGGAATTTTGAATTTTGGGGCCCCTTACACAGCTTCAGGCATGGGCCCCATGGAGCAGAGGAGAAACGGGGGGGGGGGTGCTGCCATCCCGCAAATTGAGAAGCGGGGGGGGTGCTGCCGCGGCAAATTGTTGAGGTCGGGGGGGCTTTGGGTGCCGACGTACAAAGAAAGAACAACAAAAAAAAAGGGATCTCCGGGCCTCTGGGTCCCTTACAGAAAAAAAAAATATATATATTTTTATAAAAAAGGTGGTTGGTTGCCATCCGGGGCCCTGGGGACCTCTGGGCCCCTTACAAAAAAAAAAAAAAAAAAATTATTTTATTTTTTCTTATAAAAAATACATAAAAAAGGGGGTTACTATCCAGGGCCTCGGGGACCTCTGGGCCCCTTACAATTTTTTTTTTTTTATAAAAAAATAAATAAATAAAAAAAGATTTTTATAAAAATAAAAAAAAAGGGGGGGTTGCCATCCGGGGCCCTGGGGACCTCCGGGCCTCTGGGTACCTTACAAAAAATAAATAAAATAAAAATATATATATATATATATATATATATATATATATCTTTTTTATAAAAAAATACATAAAGGAGGGTTACACAAAAAAAAGGGGGGGTTGCCATCCGGGCCCCTTACAGGTGTACTGCCTGTACCCCCCTGATGGCGGCCCTGTTCACACCTATTCAGGTTGCAGTTTACATATTCCAGGTGCATTTTGCGTTTTTCAATACATGTTTTTGATCCAAGTCTATGGGACCAAAACCCCCAAAAAGTACCTGGTCCTTTCCATAAAATGCACAGAACTACATCCATAAGAGAGGTCTGAGAGCTGATTGAAGGGAAGGGACATACCCCCTTCACACAGAAACAGAGTTTAGGCTGTCAATCAGCTGGAGGTCCTTCCCCAGTCGCAATTTTTGTCTTGATGTCAGGAAAGCTTGTCAGAAGCAACTGATGCTGATAGCAGAGGAACAAAGCAACAAACAAAAGTGACACTTTGTGCTCGTAATTGAGACAAGTACACAGTATAAAAAGACAGTCTTTGTTCATATTTCATGTCAGAGGTTTACAACCACTTTAAAGTGGTGGACGGTGGAGAGTGCCCCTTTAAATGTTGGAGGTCAATAGTTCGTGCTCCGGTAAAGGTTGGCAATCAGTGGTGAGTACTGTTGGTGAACAGTGGTGCTTTTCCCCTATAACATTGGTAGTCAGCATGCCCACTTTATGGTCAACAGGCCTCACTGTGGCCCCCTTTGGGGTTGGTGTGCCCCCCTTTCATTGGTGGTCACAGGAAATAGTGTTACTTACAAAAGTTTGGTGATCGGCAGCAGAGGCTGAGAGGGTTGTGTTTTCATATATTTGTTTGCATTTGTGATTACTGCGATTAGCCATCACAGTGATCACAGTGAAGGCACAGAGCCACTCTGATTGGCTTTGTGCATTTTTCCTGTCCAATGATGGCTCGATCACAGGCATTCTAAAAGGTGAACTGGCCACCCGTGTGTTTTCTGCAGTACCGTTTATAAACGGCGTTTCATAAAATTGAGTCCACCAACCCACCATTATGCAGTTTTAAGACGCTAAAGAACTCCAAGTAAATACTCACGTAATTCTGTGTATACATTTCAGCCATATTATATTCAGCTGCTTGCCTGAGGACGCCTTTAATATCATTCCAGTACTATTGCTATCATCTGCAGTCCAGCTCCTTGCAATGTGAGTTTGTCTTGAAAATTGTGTCACTTTGTCAACAAAGACTAATGCACAACACCAAGTTATTAGTATGATTACATAAATACAAACAGGAGACAGAGGTAGACGCCTGCCAATAAGCAGAGTGTACCAGCTCGCTGTGACCTTGGAAAAAAGACTATTATTTTCTATACAAGGATACGACGAAGACGAAGACGAAGCAATGAAAGCGACATTCTTTTTCTGTCCATCCAGCAAAGATGAGCATACAATTCATACATCTATGATTATAATTATTATAGACTAACTTTTTTGTAAATAAGATCTTTATTGGAAGAAAGAAAAAAAAAGGGGGGGTCAGTCTCATCAAAACCAATATATGAGCTTTCACCTACCTGCTAAGGGTGGCCTAATATTTCTGGGCGGCCCCTCCATTAAAGGGGTTGTAAAGGAAAACGTTTTTTCACCTTAATGCATCCCATGCATTAAGGTGAAAAAACATCCGACAATACCGGCCCCCCCGAGCCCCCGTTTTAGTTACCTGAGCCCTGGAAAGTCCCGCGCTCCGTCCCGACATCCTGCTCGCCGTTCAGCCTGGCTGTTGATTGGCTACAGTGGCTGGATTGAAAGCAGCGCAGCCATTGGCTGGCGCTGTTGTCAATCACATCCAAAGATTGCGGCGCGCCGGGGGGCGGGGCCGAGTAATACAGTGAGCAGCAATAGCTGTATCACTGGAGCGCACCCGCAATTACTCACCACCATGCAAGCTCGCTCGCATATAGGTGGTGAGTTATTGCGGGGAGGAGCCGAGACAGCCGCCGAGGGACCCCAGAAGACGTGCCACCGGGGCCGCTCTGTGCAAAACGAGCTGCACAGTGGAGGCAAGTATAACATGTTTGTTATTTCAAAAAAAAATTAAAAAAAATCTTTACAAACCCTTTAAGGGCGCACGAGCGCTGCCCCCCCCCCAGTTCATGTGTCTGGCCCCCATGCAGGACGTCTGATGCATGAATTCCAATGGGGGGGTGTTTTTTTTTAAGCATGTGATTAGAGCCAGAGGCTCTAATAGGCTTCAAAATAGGCTAGGGGCGCAGAGCACTGCAAACCGAGCCGACCTAGTTGTGTGACAATAGCGACTATAGTCTGAGACCCGTTTTCCGATTGGCCGAAAGGTGAAGCATTCCGATTGGCCGCCGAGGAGGAGGGAGGAGACGAAAGCCGCTGAGCAGGTGAACGGGAAGCCGCATGTGATGCCCGCCACCCGTGATGCCCTCGGAGGGGATCAGGGGAAGAGGAGGCCGTCTGTGATGCCTGCGGTGGAGGGCAGGGGAAGAGCTCCAACCTGACCTTTGGGTTGGCTGTCGGTGCACGGTTTGTCAAAAACAAAAATTACCACCAGCTGCCACTGCCTTTGGGCCTTGAGATCTCTGCACTCGTGTTCCCAGCTCCACCCGCCTGCTACTCCCATTAACAGGGGTCTTATTCAGACTATTAGATTTAGAATTTTATAGCAGGTGTCCATGAGATAAAAAAAAAAAGATGGTGGTTAATTAAGCCTATCAAAGCTCACTCACAACCAAAATATTAGTTTTAGGTAGACTGACTCTAAGGGCTCGTTCACACATGTGGTTAATATACCTGATTCTCTAAAAAGCAATCTGTGGTGGATCATTTTCAGAGGGCATTTGACAGGTGGCGGGGAGGCACTGGCTGTTTTAACCTTGAAGGTTCTGCTGCACCGCACTGCAAACGCATGCATTGCACATGGTTGCAGGGTTGTTGTGGCATGGCCCCTCTCACTTGAATGGGTCAAATTTGGCAACAGTACTGCCTGGTGAATGCAAAATGCCATTTAACTTTTCCTGTGACCGTGAAACAAAGCATTGCTGATGCAGCATAGGTAAAACCCTAAATGGCTGCATTGCTTTGTTTAAATGGGCCGGTAAAACAGCTGCTCAACCACCTTTTACCAACATCCAACACATGCAAATGAATGAGCCTTGAAGCACTACTCTGAGAATTATAAAGAGACTACTCTTGAAGTGTCCCCGCCACCCCCCAACCCCCACATACACCCACTACATTGGATTAAATGCTCTTTGGGTAAAGTTGTAATACTTACCTTACTACTCGCTCTGACATACTCCCTCCCATCTGGGTAATCGGCCTCACTGTAGGCCATGGTTGCATGATGACATCATCTAACACAATGTACACAAGGGACTGGCTACAAGCTGGAGCATAGAAGAATGCCAGACAAGTATTAAGGTAAGTATTACACCTTATTCTTCATCCCCTAGAGTTAAAGTGGTTTCAAACCCTTACATACTGTTTACCTTGTGAAGGGGACAATCCTCAGGTGATACACAGAGATGAAACAAATCCTCCTATAAAAGTTGTACCTGTTTATCTGCAGCCATCTCTTCTCTACAGCCATTCAAATTTCTGAATATATAAGCTTGTCTGAGGGTTCAGAGAAAAGGGGGCGGAGAGATGAAGTTACAATCTGCAGAGCTCAGTGAGGAGAGCTCTAAGAACTGATTGGAGTGAAGAGACACACCCCCCTTTACACAGGAACAGAGCTGAGGTTGTCAATCAGCTGGAGCTTCCTCCTCTGTAACCTTTTTTTCTCTTGCTGTCAGGAAAAAGTGTCAGAAGTGATTCATTCTGATAGCAGAGGACGGAAGAAGTAGACAAAAATGACACTTATGGGATGATTTACTAAAGGCAAATAGACTGTGCACTTTGCAATGTGCAGTTGCACTCTGCAAGTGGAGTTGCTCCAGAGCTTAGTAAATGAGGCAAAGGTTCGCTTTGCAAAGAGTACCGAATGACATGCAAGGAAAAAAAAAATAGCATTTTTGCTTGCACATGCCGCCATCTTGCTACACCCTACACTACCCTTGTAAGCTACCGCGCATGCATCAAAGTCTCATCAAGCATGCGCGGGCTTACCTGGGACAGGTAAGCATACACACTCACGGTTTTCTTGGCAGGAAACACTCTGCCGAGAATCCCGACGAGAAAATAGAGAGCAGGTTTCTCTATCTCCTCGGGATTCCCGGCAGTTTTCTCGCCGAGAAACACCACACACGGCCGGTTTTCTCTGCAAAAATCTCTCCCAGCAGCTTTCTTGCCAAGAAAACCGGCCGACTGTACGAGGCTTTAGTGTTTTTAATTGAGACAAGTAGACACTATAGAGGGATATGCTTTGTTCATATTTCATGTCTGAGGTTTACAACCACTTTATCGAACATTTAATCCTTACAGTGCAGGTAAGCCCCCTGCAAAATAACTTATTCTAGTCATTTCCGGAGTTGGGCTTTAAACGCTTGAAATAAATTGTGGCTGTTGCACATATACAAGAGAAGCTGCCATTTTTGAAGCTGAAGCCAAATTACTGACAATTCATCTCAGCCCACAGTGTCAACACTAGTTTCTAATAAACTGAACATTAGTTAAGCAACATATGGATGACGGGCATAAACTAATGAGGAACACCAGCCAAAACATTTCATGTTCTATTATTTTTAGGTAAAATGGAGAAAAGTTTATAAAAAGGGTTTATTATTTGTCTGTGTCACCCCTGGGAAGATTTTTCTCACTTCCTGTCATCAGAACAGGAGGTCAAGATAAACCTCCCCAATAAAGAGACAGCCCAAAAATCCAACAAATGATGTAACTCAGTCTTTACTCTATTCAAAACAAAAAGTTTTGGCAGGACTTTCACTAGATGTTGGAGCCAACAGCGGCACTAGCCTGCACCATAAAACAATTGTTTACCGTGCAGGCTAGGGTGAACCTATCCTAAAATCTGTGCATTTCGTTCTGCATATAACTAACCTTTTTTAATTTTTTATTTGTCTGGAGTTCACCCTTAAACACGCCTGCAATCATTTCGCACAATGCCAGATGCTGACAGAAAACAATATTTACTCAGTAGCCGGCGCGGCCTTCTCCCTTCGCTTCGCCACTTGTCAGCTAAGCTACTTTTTGGTACTAAACAGCACACATTGGCTCTCTGGAGCAGCCTGGCTAACTTTGATCTCGCCTTTCACAGTGATGAATGCTTGACCCGGAAAGCCAGAACACATAATAAAGTTTAAATTTCACATTCCGATGCGATTGCATGGACGGTTCTGCTTTCTCCAGTGTCTCGGACTGGAGGTGGGCAGGGAGACAGTACCTGGTGTTGCTGAAGATGTGCGAGGTCTGCGGCACCTATTTCCAGAGAAGGCGTCTCGCCGTTAGAGCGCGTCTCGCGTAACGTGCACTCCAATAAGTGGTTACCGGCGCTTCCGCCGTTCTGCGTGGCTGAGTCGTTACTTTTTGTCTCCGTCCCAGATTCTTGCATCATGACTCAAAGCCCTTTAAAAAACGGAAAAAAAAGGGGGGGGGGGATAAAACAGCTGTTAAAACAGTTAGTGCATTCTGAAGATACGTGCCCTGTTTAAAATCAAACCTAAACTGTAAACATTTGTCATTTCCCTTCATACAATTTATCTTTCCTGAACGCTTCTTGCTAAACTGTTACTGTTTATTTTGTTTAGCAGCTGTAAATGCAGCAAATTTTGGAGTTCTAAATGTAGCAGATCCTCGCCTAGCACTTAGCCACTTTCTCTTTTTTGTTATTTATTTCGGGATATGTATATTTTTTACTAGAAGTTTCCAGCCAAAACATATTTTCTTTAGTTTGAGAATAAAATGGAAAGGATTAAAGCGTATCTATACCCCAAAAACAAAATTTTATTTATTGCAGCTTAAAAAGGGAACTTCACTTTCCTCCCCACTCCATCCCCCTCCTTTACCTTTATTTGCTGCTCACATGCCCAGTGATCCATCAGTGTTCTGTAGTGCATTGGGTCCTGAACCAACATCTCTTTCTGTGATGTCATCAGGAGGCCGGCCATCTTTTCTGGGTTCTTCCCCTGGCCTCCTGATGACACACATGCATAGATTGGGATTTATGTCCTCAATTGTCCTCAATCCCTTTCCCTGTCTCAACCTTCTAACTGCTACTTTTGCTGGTCAGCCTTGTCTGTTAAAGTGATAGTAAACCCTTTACAACCACTTTTGCCTACAGGTAAGCCTATAGCATGTTCTCCCTGTGCCTGCGTGAGTTTCCTCTGGGTACTCCGGTTTCCTCCCACTCTGCAAAGACATGCTGGTAGGTTAATTGGATCCTGTCTAAATTGTCCCCAGTATGTATGAATGTGAGTTAGGGACCTTAGACCAGTGGTCATCTACCCTGTCCTCAGGGCCCACTAACAGGACAGGTTTGTAAGATAACTGATATACATCACAGGTGATATCATTTGCTGCTCAGTGATTGCAGTATTCTAGTCTGCATCTCCCCAAGATAATACATAAAATCTGGCCTGTTGGTGGGCCCTGAGGACTGGGTTGATGACCTCTGCCTTAGATTGTAAGCTCCTTTAAGGACAGGGACTGATGTGAATGTATATGTAAAGCGCTGTGTAAATTGACGGCGCTATATAAGTACCTGAAATAAAATAAATAAATAATAAGGCTAACCCTGTAGGTACCGTAAACTTGCACAGTTTAGGAGATATTCACTGTATATGCATGTGCCGACATCATCGGCACATGCACACTGAAGAAACGGCGTGTACGTGACATTTCCTCAGCTGCTGTGCCGTTACCGGCACGGGAGTGACGTCCTAGTGGCTCTGACCAATCACAGCGCTGGAGCCCGCAAACCTGGAAGTAACATTTCGGAGACATCTCGCCCATCACAGTGGTGTACGGGGACTGCTGCAACAGCATTGTTCTAAGATAAGTATTTCATAAAGAGCTAGTATGCAATGCATACTAGCTCATTATGCCTTTGTCTTGCAGATGTTTTTTGTTTTTTTTTGCAGAGTTTACAACCACTTTAAAGAAGTGGAACTTTAGTCAGAAAATTAATTCCTGGTAGATCACTTAATGCTTACCCCTTTTGCAGGTATAGCTATGTATGTATGTATGTATATGTGCTTATACTGTTTGAAATCCAATAATACAGTGTCTCACCCTGTCACCCTGCTCTGCACATGCTCAGTTGCTCTCTGTTTTAGGCATTGTGCCAAAAATCTGAGCCACTAGAGGCCAATCTGCTTACCACCTAAAGATTTACTGCTGCTCAGGGGCTCTGAGCTTCAGCAAAATGGCAGCCTCCAGAAAGAAAAAACAGGAACAATGCAGGAGGCAATTTACAGCACACACAAAATTTTTGGTAGCATATTTGTTATTGTGCAATGTTTGTTCCTTCCTAAAGAACCCATTTTTTTATCAAGTTGTTATGGGTGAAGTTCTGCTTTGAAGGAAAATGGGAAAAAAAAAAAAAAAAAAAAAAGACTTATTACTGGCAAGATCACCAAGTGAGAATACATGAAAAATAAGTCTAAAAAGAGAAAACAAATGCAGTCACCACATCTAAGAATGGGTAAGCTGTAATATATATATTTTGTTTTGGGGTATAGATACGCTGTAATCTCTGTTGGATTTTGTTTGCTGTCTGTAAACCCATTAGAAAGATTTTATCATTAGCAATAAGGATCTGCAGACCACTATTACCAGCACTCTATTTCAATGCAACAATGAGGGATTTTAAGTGTCCCTAACCCCCCCCCCCCCCATACAGTGTATATTTGTAAATATATAGAGCAAGCATTCCATATCCAAAGAATGCTTTTGTAATGATATTGTATTCAATATAATGTATAAGGAAGTATTATAGTACAATAGGTACAAGTATTCAAGTATGTCATATCACATCAACACAATACAGTTACAGGCCATCTATGGCCAGCAATAGGCTGGAGTTTTACTTAAAATTATAATCTACTATGTATAATAATCGAAGACTCGTTTTTAGCTTGAGGTTTTTTTTTGTTTTTAAGATGTTGGCTGTATCTTATTTTCATGATTATATTTCTAATATGCATTTAGAGATCATATATGTATGACAGTACAGTAAGCACTCTTGCTGTATAAGTTTTCATTGACAGTCTAATGGCCGAGCTCTGCTCAGTGAACAGACTTACCCAGAATTCTGCACTACTAAACAGAAAGCACTGTATGTAAAGCACCATGCACACATAAATAAAATGGGTCTATTTTAAACAAAAAGGAACACATCAGGAAAGCATTAGAGTACGCAGTTATTAAAGTATAACTAAAGGCAAAACTTTGTTTTAGCTTTAGATAGAGTGGAGAGGGATTAGAACACCTGTCAGTTTTTATTGCTGACTGCGTCCCCAGGGCCGCTGATAAGCCAGTACAACTGGCCCTGTTGTACCAGGCCCGGCCAGCAGGGGGGGCCGGGAAATCTAGGATGAAAGAATGCAGAAAAATAATAATAATATTAAAAAAAAAATGTCACCAACATTTGCCATAACGGCATTGGCAGCATGGGTGACACTGTCTCTGCAGGCAACACATGCGCTATGGCATTGAGGGCACTATCTGCAGCACATAATGGCATTGGCATGTCCCACTGTCAAGTCGCTCATCGCCACCATTACCTGCACTTTGTTTCAAGGCGGGATCTGGGGAGGGGCCAGGGGTGGGGCTGAAGGGGGCCCCATAAGGTAGGCTGTACAGGGCCCCCGTGATTTCTATCAGCGGCCCTGTGCGTCCCCATTAGGGAGATTCAAGCCTCGTACACACGATCGACTTTCTCGGCAAGAACCAGCAAGAAACTTGCTGGCAGAGATTTCTTGCCGAGAAATTTGTTCGTGTGTATGGTTTCTCGTCAAGAAAACCGACTAGAATCTCGACGAGAAAATAGAGAACCTGCTCTCTATTTTCTCGTTGAGATTCTCGTCAGCCTGTTTCTCGACGAGAAAATTGTGAGTGTGTACACTTACCTGTCCTCCGGGAAGCCCGCGCATGCTCGAAATGACTTCGACGCATGCGCGGTAGCTTCCTAGGCATAGGATAGGGTGTACCAAGATGGCGGCGACGGCATCGAATGTGACGAGCGCATGCTCGTCGTATTCGATTACGTCACCACGTTCGCTCTATTCAAAGAACCGCGGGTTCTTTGAAATGAGCGTGTGTACACTCGGCCGGGACAAGTTTCTTGTCCAAGGATCTCGTCGAAAAAAACGACGTGTTTTTTACGACGAGATTCTCGGCCGTGTGTACGAGGCTTCAGCCTCTCTATTGGTTCTCTTTACCATCATCATTAAAAGGGAACGTAAAAGAAAATCCCAAATTTTGGGTTGTCCCCAGAAAAGTAATAGAGGGGAAATCTTCCAATGGGGACACTAGTTCTGGTAACATTGGGGTCCCCAAGGGATTCCTTTAATTTGCAGGGGTTTCCTCTCACTTCCTGTTTTGGCTATGGGACAGGAAGTGAAACGAAATCTCCCCAATGGGACAAAGATGGCAAAAATAAACCTTACAGGGGTTATAACTCTCCCTTACTCCATACAAAATGAAAAAAGTGTGCCTATAGCTCTTATTTAAAATTAACCAAAACTTTTATAAAAAAGGGATCCTGGAGTCACATGACCCATGCCATGGCAGCCATAGACTGGGTTCAGCAGAGTCTTTAGTCAAAGCAATTATTCTTATTATTACTATGGAGGATTTATATAGAGCCAACAACTTTGTATGTTGTTAGTAGTTTGAATTGAATTTGTTTGGTAAGTGGAAGCTAATGGAGGGATTGGCAAAGAGGAGCGATTAGGATTCTGATGCCAGGCTGCTGCAAGCCATGTGACCAAATGTAAGGTGTAGGTCATGTGGTGGTTTGGTTTCTGGTCACATGATCTTGTTTTAATAGTAAGGCCCCTTTCACACGGAGCGGATCCGCTCAGTGGACTCCGCCAGCTCAGCGGGAGATCGCTCCATTGATCCCCACTGGGCAGGCAGATGACGGGTCACTGTGTAGGGACGGACCTGTCAGAGCCCCGCTGTCCTCTATGGGATATCGGACGAAAAAGTATCCGCCTGTCCATTTTCATCCGATCCCATCCGCTGGACAGATGGTGAACGTATCACCATACGTCTGTTTTGAGCGAATCTTATCGGATCGGATGGCAGGTGGGTGTCAGCAGACACATCTCTGCTGAAATCCCCCTGTCCATACAAGTCAGTAGATGGCCCGCTCGGATCCGCCTGAAAAACGGACAGGTGGATCCAAGTGGGCCTATCGTGTGAAAGGGACCAATACTTCAACCCCTCCACCCCCCACCACCCAATTCTTCTCGAATTATCTAAAGCAGAGCTCAGTTAGGTCTGCTTTGATAACAGGTTCCTGTCAACTCATAAACCATGTGATTGTGCCGACTTCTCCACACAGTTCATGCAGGAGCAGAGTAAGGAAAGCTCCTATCGCATAAAAAGTTGTCCTTTACATGCATGAGAGGTTTCACTATATCTAGGAATGACATATGGAGACTCCCAGCTTATACAATGAAAACCTACACACCTAAGTATGGCTGTAACAATGCCATGGGAATATACAAGACACCATATCTGATTCCTCATGTATTGAATTGCATTGTAACTGTACTGTCTGCTCTCATGCTGTGCAAACTATTGGCACTATATAAATCCTGTATAATAATAATAATAGAAATTCTATTTTTGCTGTGCTATCTTATTACTGAAGTTATATAGATCTCAAGTTGTCAACATACGCCGCAGTTTCAAAGGCTGCCAAAGTACCATCAGATCTGCCAGAGTATTTACTGTTCCACACCTAAGATTCCGACATCTGCAGTGTAAACAGTCAGTGACGTCTGACGGGACAAGTGATTTCAATGAGAAGTGGTTATAGCTGTCTGGTAGTAATGCATATTTGAAATAAAGGTCTTTGGTGGATGCCATGGTATGGAATGCACTGCAGAAGCGCATGTCCAGGATAAACGACAAATGATCCCATAGAAGTCACTCAGCTCTACAGCAGACAGCAATACAGGAGTAATGATTGGGCTCTCCAAGCTGAATGGAATCACTCCAACTAGATCACAGGCACCTCTTCCTGGAGGTATTCTGTTCTACAATGGCTGGATATTATGGTGCCTACTGCATATGCTGCCTCCATTGTATCTTTCCCAACCACCATTTATATAGGGAAGAATGAAATTGAGTGTTTCATCCTCTATCATTAAAAAAAATGTCTCTATTTCTTCAAATGCATTGACGTTGTGGGGGGGGGGGGGGTGTAATTAAAGTGGATGTAGACCCTGTTCATGAAAACTGACCTGGGGACATATATATGTAGTGTTTACTTATCTCTCCCCAAAGCCCCGAGTCCTGTGTCTTTCTGCTGCTCCGTTCCTCTGTTATCAGCATGATAACTTCTGACAAGTTCTCCCACAGGAGATAAAAGCAGCTGGAAATTTGCATTGGGAGGGGACTTAGAGATAGATAAGCAGAGAGCTTGTCTATTCACAGCACAGTTCTGCAAGTTTCTTTGTTCCTCTGCCAATGTGGAGAGGGGGGGGGGGGTTGCCTTTCCTCCAATCACACTGTCACACAGTTTATGCCAAGACTCCCCTCCCACTGCTGAAACAAAAAGAAAGATTTCTAACACAATGTGCACTTTCTAAAGAATGTGGAAAGCTGAAGACAGCAGATATACATGGAAAACTTATATAGGAGGATTTGTTTAATCTCTGTGTATCATCTGAGGCTGTTCACTTCACTGGGTATATGTGAGAGTTTACATCCACTTTAAGGTGGCCTTTGGTGCTTTCTAAAATATATTTCCACTTATAAATTGGAATAACCTCTATTTTATATATGTTAGGTGTTTCCATTTTAAAAATTGCAACTTACTTTTTTTAATGTTCTTTTCTAGAAACTCCAGTACTGAAAATATCCTACCTAGTTCTTCTCATTTATGAGGGAGCTGGGGAGCTGTGTTTGCCATAGATAACTCGGTTTGTACTGTGCTGGCAGTTTGTATTATCAGTTGTAAACTAGATTTGAACACTGTCTGTCCTAAAGGGTTGAGGATTTGGAAGCTGGCCTTCCTTGTTATTAAGGATGGGCTCAGGCGTGTTCGCAGCTCCACGTGCCCGTGCCCGCGCCCGCCAGGAAGCTTACACTGCACAGAGCTAATCACAGGCAGTGAGACATTTCCCAATCTTTGCAGCCGTGGATCAGGAAATGTCTCACTGCCTGTGATTAGCGCTTCCTGGTGGGATAGGGCACGTGGAGCTGCGAACACACCTAAACCCATCGTTACTCATTATATGTTAATGAGAGTAAACTGAAAGTATAACTAAAGGCATAACTTTTTTTTTGTGTGTGTTTTGGACAGAGTGGGAAAGGATTAGAACCCCGTCAGTTTTTATTGCTATATGTGCCCCCGTTAAGGAAGTTGATCCTCTCTATTAGTCCTGTTTACCATTATCATTGAAAGTAAAAGTTAAAGAAAATTCAAAATTTTGGGTTGTCCCCAGAAAAGTAATAGATGGGGGGGGGGGGGGGATCTTCCAATGGGTACACTAGCTCTGGTGACCTGGAGGTCCCCAAAGAATTCCCTTTATTTGCAGGTATTTCTTCTCACTTAGCTATGGGACAGGAATTGAAGGGAAATCTCCACAATGGGACACAGATGACAAAACAAAACCTGACAGAGGTTATAACCCTCCCGTGCTCTATCCAAAATAAAAAAAAAGTTTTGCCTATAGTTCTACTTATGTTGCCCATACATTAGTCATTTTTTCCATTCAACCAGTGTGTTTTAAAAAAAAAAAAAAAAACTGACCTGACTCCTTATCCACACATTCGAAGTGGATGAGAGAATCCTAACCACTGTACAACTGTATCCCCGCCGTGAGAGAGATGCCCGCTGTCAGAATACACAGATCATCAGTGCTGCAGTCTGTAGCCTGCAGTGCTGATCGAGCGGCTAAAATCCCGACAGAGTGGTTGAACAGAAGTCAATTAGTAGATTGACTTCTGTTAAACCACAGTGACCATACATGGTTCGAAATTCGGGCCGGTCCCTGCTGAACCAGTCGAATTTCGCTCTATGTATGGCCAGCTTTAGTCCTAAGGCTTCCACTTGGGGCAGACTCAGACTGAACTTTTCAGAGATATTTGCCGTCAACCATGACACCTTCTCCTAAACATCTAAAAAAGGTAAAAAAATAGATATGCTTGTTACTGCAAAACAAAGAGCTGAATGAGCCCCAATAGAAATAACTGCACTACTCTAAATAAATTAGTAAGAAAGAAAAAGAAAGAAAGAAAAAAAAGTTTTCAGCAAATTTTGCCAAAACATTCTAATAATTAAAACTTTGCCAAATTTTTGGTTAAGTTGAAATGGAATATATTTCTCCCACAATCGCTCTGCTCATCTCTAGTGCGATGACTGCCTCTTAGGTTGACTTGTAACGTGGCCTTGAAGATACAACTTGTCGCTGTCCCCGTCTTCCACCATCCTTATTACATGTATTCAAGATTCTAATTATGCACAGCACTTCAAGAAGCCATGTTCCAGAACACAAAGTACAATGCAAAGCACATATTCTGCTCAATGCAGCACAAATGTTGTGCCTTTGTTCCAGTCTATTCAATATGATGCAGAGCCTATAGTAACAACAGTGCCTATTCTCTAATAGACATGGGCCATGGTCAACTTCATTATTCGTACATATAATTATTATTATTCTTAATACGCCTACTTTGCTGTGGTGTTGTCAAAGGTCTAAAGGAGGCCAAAAGGGGAGAGGAAGAGCACAATACACACAATCAGCCCTGACTACTCTTTCTCCATTTTACTAAAGAATAAGTGGCGACATACTTCAGGGTCCAAAGCAATGTCGTATACAAGTGATTCAAGGCTGTGTTCTATTACCATGGGCGTCCACTCCACAGGGCAAGGGGGGTCATTTGCCCCCCCTGGAATTAGAAGTCAGAGTGAAGACACTTGCCCCCTTGTGTTGCAATGGCCGCCTCCGCGGCAGCCGTGGACTTTTTATTTCTAAGTTTGCTGCTGGCCTGGGGGATGGGGCTGCTCTGTCTTTTCCAACCACATCTGTCCCTCCCTCCTCACCCCTGCCCCGAGCATCGGATTGGCTCTGCCGCTCGGGCCTCTGCTTAACATCACCGTCTGTGACCCGGCTGTTCCGTGATTGGCTGCTGCCTCAGCCTGCCTCTGCCTGTGTAAATGTATGCGCCAGCTCCTCCCACAGGTGTGTGGCGTGCAGTGGCCGAGACGAGAGAATACACTGCCAGTGCCTGCCCTGGGCCTATCGCTGAAGAACTACAGGTAACTACAGTGCCTGTGCCACGACACCACTGTGTAAATCTTTTTGTTTTTTCAATACATCTGTTGTGGGCAGCCATATTTTGATCTTGATGAAAACAACCTATACAGTATAGGCTGTTTTCCTAAAGATCAAAATATGGGCACAACAGATGTATTGCAATATAGAAAGATGTACATTCTCTAGGCTATATTTATATGGACATGGTGGAGTGAAGCTGAATTATCCTCAAGCGATTTCACACTGCCAGCTGGCCGCGTTATCGGTAAAGCCCGCTAGTTTTAGCTGCACTTTACCATTGTTTTAGTGGCGCTATTCGGCTGCTAGTGGGGCACTTTTAACCCCAGCTAGCGGTCGAAGACGGGGTTAAATGCAACTGTGTATCGCCGCTGCCGAAGCACTTTGCAGGCGCTTCGGCAGCGGTGCCCATTTATTTCAATGGGCAGGGGCGGTGGAGGAGTGGTGTATACAGCGCTGCTACACTGCCCCAAAGATGCATGGATGACCTTAAAATGATGCCCCCCCCTGAAAAAAGTTCAGCGGACGCCCATGTCTATTACCACCTTGAAACCATACCTGACACAGTTGATCTATATACCCAAATCAGTGTGAAAAACAAATGGGTGCAACTGTTTAACCGGTTCCCGACCATCTCCTGTACATATACGTCGGCAGAATGGCACGCGAGCTCCGTGACCGTGCCCGCGGACTTGATGTCCGCCGGTGTCCCGCGATCGGGTCACAGCGCTGCAGAACGGGGAGAGGCAAGTGTAAACAAGCATCTCCCCATTCTGCCTAGTGACAGTCAATGATCGTCTGTTGCCTCTCATCGGGAACAGCGATCAGTGACGTGTCACTCGTAACCACGCCCCCTAACAGTAAGAATCACTCCCTAGGACACACTTAACCCCTTCAGCGCCACCTAGTGGCTAACCCCTTCACTGCCAGTGTCATTTTCACAGTAATCAGTGCATTTTTATAGCACTGATCGCCGTAAAAATGACAATGGTCCCAAAAATTTGTCAAAAGTGTCCGATGTGTCCACCATTAGGTCGCAGTCACCATAAAAATCGCTGATCGCCGCCATTACTAGTAAAAAAAATAATAATAATAAAAATGCCATAAAACTATCCCCTATTTTGTAAACGCTATAACTTTTGCGCAAACCAATCAATATACACTTATTGCGATTTTTTTTTACCAAAAATATGTAGAAGAATAAGTATTGGCCTAAACTGTGGAACATTTTATTTTTTTTAGAGATTTTTGGGGAATATTTATTATAGCAAAAAGTAAAAAATATTGAATTTTTTTCAAAATTGTCGCTCTACTTTTGTTTATAGCGCAAAAAATAAAAAACGCAGAGGTGATCAAATACCACCAAAAGAAAGCTCCATTTGTGAGAAAAAAGGACGTCCATTTTGTTTGGGAGCCACGTCGCACGACCGCGCAATTGTCAGTTAAAGCGACGCAGTGCCAAATCGCAAAAAATGCTCTGGTCTTTGGCCAGCCAAATGGTCCGGGGCTGAAGTGACACTTTCTTCATCTTCTTCTGCACCCTACCATCAGGAGATCAGGGTTGGTAAAATGAAAGGAGCAGGGATCCCAGTAGAGACATTCTAGTCTATCTACTGTACTGTGTATGTGAGAATAAATTTTACCCACTTTAGCTCTCATACCTGTACACCCTTTATAGACCAAAGCTATTTCTACATTCCCACTATCAGCATATTTTATTTGGCGATAACTTTGTCATTACTTAAGAGAACATAATAAATATAGATGTATATAGATAAATATATATATATACATCTATATATATATATATATATATATAGATGTATATATATATATTTATCTAAGCCAATATGCAAAAAAAAAAACATTTTTTTTCGATGGAATCTATTGACAAGAAAAATGAAGCATTCTTTTTTTTTTCCTGTTTTGAGTTATTTTTAAGTACCTTTACTAGAAATAAAAATAATTAATTTAATTCCATACATTGTCCAACTTAAAAAAAAAAAAAAATGGTGTTTCTTGTACACACCATTGCAAATGTAAAAAAGCATTTTTTCCTTGATTCCCCCCCCCCCCAAAAAAAAATAATTAACAAAATAAGAAATGAACCACAAAAAAAGATAAATAAAAACTAATGATAAATAAAAAATAACCAAAAAAACAAAAAAAACAAACAGCAGAAAAATAACAGCAAGAAGAAAATGGGGAGGAAGAAGTAAATTACGGCATCTTAAGGGTGACCAAAAGGTTAATTAGGATTTCATTTTATAAAGAAATAAATGAATAAGTAACTGGTGAGTTTTTTTTTAAGTGACAACATATGCAGATCACATTTTATCTACATATGAATTAATAGTTCTAGTTCCAATTCTAATATACATATAGAATATGTATATTTGTATCACTTTTACTTGCTTTGTGGTTTCTCGTGGCTAGCTCATGACAAAAGTAAAGCGTAGCAAAAGAAATAACCCTTCTGGGGTCACCCATCTGCCTTGTTCAATAGACGTTGACTTAAGCCTCGTACACACGATCGGATTTTCTGACGGGAATTGTGTGACGACAGGCTGTTGGCGGAAAATCTGACCATTTGTATGCTCCATCGGACAATTAGTTGGATTTTCCACAGACAAATGTTGGATGGCAGGCTTTAAAAATTTTTGCGGACAATGGTCTGTTGTCGGATTTTCCGTGCGTGTGTACACAAGTCCGTCGGACAAAAGTCCAAAGTACAAACACGCATGCTCGGAAGCAATGCTCACCAAACACAAAAAGAGCAGAAGGTGCCCAAAGGGTGGTGCTAAAGAGCTGAAAAACTACATAGTACGTAACTACGTTCGTGTTCGTTGGCCAACAATTGTGTGCCGTTTGTATGCAAGACAAGTTTTTGGTCAACGCCCTTCAGACAAAAGTCTGAGGCTTTGTCTGCAGAAAATCTGATTGTGTGTATGAGGCTTTGTAGTGCCTGATATCATGATGTGACTGGCGATTGGTGGGTCAGCAAAGACTCTGGATCTGCCAAGCCTAGGCCTGCATCACATGACTGACCACATTTTTGAAAAGCACACCTACTGCTCAAGATCACAGCAAAGACTGTTAGAGCTTGTAGTCTGAACAGCCGAAAATGTCACAAGACAGTGAAACAGGCAGGCTGCTTGATCCCTTCTTTTCCTTGGTATTATCTGAAACCCCAAGTGGCCAGAGGAAACCACAGGAGACCTGCTTGTACAGTGAGAATGGTTCTATATTTATGTTGTTTTCGCACATCTTAGAGTACAATGTTTGAGGTTGGGAGTGTTTTTTTTTAACATACAGCTTTTTGATTTACATGTTTGATTCTATTTCTATATGTATAGTTATTACTTTTGCTTATTTCATTGCTACATTATGACTTTTATGCATGTTTATTTTTACTACTTTATTTTTTATTAATTTTTTAAGACTGCAACACTACATTATGAACACGTAACATACAATATGCCTGATAAAGTGCAACTATATGAAATTCTTTGCCTTCACCCTAAATAAATAAGGATGCAGGAAGATAACATTGTTATTATTCAAAAATTCTGACAGACTCTGCGACAATAATGAAGATCAGCGGTGCTCTTTACTCATTTTGCCGCTTTATATTTATAATTATGAAAGTGAATCTGGTATTCCAGTTTTATATGGTTACATTATAAGAAGGATGCTGGACCAGAAGTGCTGTGGTAACAGGTGCACAATCAGGGGATTGGGGATCCTCAGATAACCAGAATCACATAGTGAGTCAGAGTGATGTCACCAGCAGCTCCAGGATCTCATTGTGAGGTGGAGTGATGTCACTGGCCCCAGGACCCCATGGTGAGGAGGAGGAGTGATGTCACTGGCACCAAGACCCTATGGTGAGGCAGGCTGAGGCCCCAGGACCCCATGGTGAGGCGGAATGATGTCACCAGCCCCAAGACCACATGGTCAGGAGGAGTAATGTCATTGGCCCCAGGACCCCATAGTAAAGCAGAGTGATATCACCAGCCCTAGGACCCCATGGTGATGCAGAGTGATGTCACCGACTCCAAGACCACAGGGTGATGAGGAGTGATGTCAACGGCCCCAGGACCCTATAGTAAGGCAGAGTTATGTCGCTGGCCCCAAGGCCCCATGGTGAGGTAGAGTAAAGTCACTGGTCTTAAGGCCCTAATGGTGAGGTGGTGTGATGTCACTGGCCCCAAGGCCCCATGATGAGGTGGAGTGATGTCATCGGTCCCAAGGCCCCATGATGAGGTGGAGTGATGTCACTGGTCCCCAGGCCCCATGGTGAGGTAGAGTGATGTCACTGGCACCGAAGTCCCATAATAAGGTGGAGTGATGTCACTGGCCCCAAAGCCCCATGATGAGGTGGAGTGAGGTCACTGGTCTCAAGGCCCCATGGTGAGGCAGAGTCCTCTAGGCAAGGCAATTGGAAAGCCATGATCTAAGGCAGTGATGGCGAACCTTGCCACCCCGGATGTTTTGGAACTACATTTCCCATAATGCTCAACCATACTGCAAAGTGCATGATCATCATGGGAAATGTAGTTTCAAAACATCTGGGGTGCCAAGGTTCGCCATCACTGGTCTAAGGTATCTTTTTTTTTTTTCCTATGTTTCTTTTAGGGTGCACCAAGGCATTTTTGCATTGGGAGGTTATGTAAATAGCAGTATCTAGGGTACATAAATCTTTAGAATGAATCTCCTGTATTTGTTTCTTTTTGGTCTTTTCAATATAACCTTGAAAGCATTTTGTTCCATCTATTCCAAAAAAGAAATATCTGTTAATCCTTCCAGAAATCTTGTAAATGGATAAATTCCTGTGCTACACTTATCAGTTACATGGTTTCCAGTTATTTCTGCAGACTACAAAATATCTTCCCTCTATGTTATAGAGAAGGGGGGGGGTATTTGTGTAGTCCTGTCCTAGGGCAACAACCATGGCTCCCTCCATAGATACAGAGTGTTGTTACCCAAAGACAGGGTGTATATTACTAGCAGGGCCGGCGCTTCCACTAGGCAAACTAGGCAGCCGCCTAGGGCGCACTGCCACCTAGGGCGCCCGGCCGCTGGTGATCCTACTCCCTCTCAGCAACTAACTCTTACTCAACAGGCAGCCGCTCCGCTCTAGAGTCCCTCCGTAGTGTCAGAGGCGCTGGCGCAGCAGAGGAATGGAAGAAGGTAAAAAAACATTCCCTGCGCACCGCTGGTCATCACAGTGCCACTGGCAGTGAGTGTGACCTGTCTGTGTACTGCCGCGCACGGTCACATCGTTACCGCCCACCACCAGTCTGCCTCCGAGGTACCGCTCCACTACAGCCAGACAGCTTTGCCTCTGAGCCTCTGCCTTTCTGCCCAGTGCTGCCTGTGCCCATACGCCGCATGTCCCCCCTATCATGGAGGCCGCGCTCTCTCCCTCCTGCTCAGTGTGCACTGCACGCATACCGCCGCCCCACCCCCCTGGAGGCTTAGTCCGCTCGCCCACCTGACCTGTCCTCCTGAACAATGATGGCAGGCGTCGGTAAAGTCACTGGTGGCGCTCCGGGCTTGGTGACAGCAGGTGGAGCCTCAGCCTGCCTGGACTAACTGAGGCAGGCAGCATTTGACTGTCAGCGGCAGTTTCAAGTCATCGATACAGGAGAGAGAGCTGCAGAGGTGAGTCACAGTCAGACCATCAACTGGTAAAAAAAAAAATTCACTGACATGTATACAGATGTAGTGTATAATGATCTGCCAATCACTGATTTGTGTGTACCAAGAGGCCCCCCCCCCTCCCTAGTGAGACTGCATATTATGGGCGCTGGTGAGGCTGCACATTATGGGCGCTGGTGAGACTGCACATTATGGGCGCAGGTGAGGCTGCACATTATGGGCACCGGTAAGGCTGCACATTATGGGCGCCGGTGAGGCTGCACATTATGGGCGCCGGTGAGGCTGCACATTATGGGCGCCGGTGAGGCTGCACATTATGGGCGCCGGTGAGGCTGCACATTATGGGCGCCGGTGAGGCTGCACATTATGGGCGCCGGTGAGGCTGCACATTATGGGCGCCGGTGAGGCTGCACATTATGGGCGCCGGTGAGGCTGCACATTATGGGCGCCGGTGAGACTGCACATTATGGGCGCTGGTGAGACTGCACATTATGGGCGCTGGTGAGACTGCACATTATGAGCAGGGAGAAAGGTAGTGAAGCCAAGGGGAGCGGAAAAATTAGGTTTCGCCTAGGGTGTCAAAAATCCTTGCACCAGCCCTGATTACTAGCAGGTACACTATGTGAAAATATACAGCCTAAAAAACAAAAACAAAGCTGCAATACGTTATATGTTTGTTTTTCGATACACATTTAAGATGTAGTTTAGAGAAAAGGGCCTGGGATTATTTTAGTACGGGTGCCCATCATTTCATATTACCCCTGAGCTTACTGTTTATTTAGCCAGTCTCTCCCCTAATTAAAGCCTTTATTTGCAATATTCAGATTGTTATTTTTCTTTATTATTTGCTGGTACATGACAAGTCTGAATGAACCCAGATGTGCCCCGTAATTTCATGCCATTCAATATTTTCCATCTGTACCTTTAAACATGTTCACGTCAACCAAAACTAATGAGAAACCTTATTAACTTGGGAACAACAGTAGGTATTTGACCACACTATTTTTCAGTGGCAAATCAATTTCACACACATGAAGCTACGCTAATGTCATTCTGTTAGTCTGATAAGTGGAAATTATATTCCATACCCAGAGCTGTATCAAAACATATAACCTACACCATGTTCCATAATTATTTCTGAATAATTTAACACCAGACTAAGCGGTATCAAAGCATACGAAGGGAGCCTCGCAGTGGATCAAATCTGCTTTTCACCGGAATCATGTCAACAGACACAGAGGAGTGTAATCATGGATGAGAAAACATCCTGAAACATGCCTACAAGCAAAGAATTCTCAATCCTCTCTTTGCAGGAATACTCAAAGCACACACTGTATGGGGTGCGGGTCTCAGTGATCAGGAATTGCAACTGCCTTTTATAAAAACTATTAGAGCATAAAGAGCATATAGAGTATAAAGAGCATCATGCATGCTAAACCCAAAGTCCATTAAAATAATCCTAGCTTTAGATATAAAGCAGAAGTAAACCAAAAGTGTAATAAATTAATAAATAAACACATTAGCAGATAGATATTTAGAGTAGAAGAAATTCAGTATATCTCTTCTACCATGAATCAAGATTTAACATTTGTACACTAACTGTCATGAATGGCCAGCTCAGTACACAATCCCAGCACCTACCCGATGCTAGCATTAAGTCTTAGGTGCTGGGTTGAAAGAATTTTGGTGCACATGCGACTTGCATCCATCTTAGCCCAGCCAATCAAGGCAGCTGAAGACTCCAGATCCCAGAAGAAGACAGAGAAGAAATGGAAACACCAGTGATAGAGCGACTACAAAACAAAAATTGCCGCTCCAAATAGACTCACCCCAACAACAAATACCTCTCCAGGAACCAAGGGTGCTGGCAATGCACAAGGCAATGAGGAAAAAATGCTAGCTAGCTATGAGTAAGCACTCCTAAGTGTGAAACGCGTTAGTTGTCCCTGTTACCCCGTTGCTGTGACATGTAGTGCCTGTTTTATTTAATTTTATTTTTCCAATAAAAGCCACGTTGGATTGGAGTGCGGCTATCCAGACTTCTTCATTTTTTCCTCATTACCAGTGATAGAGCGGGGAGAGAACGCTGATGTCACTTTTCAGAGGCGTTTGAGAGGCAGTGAGAAGGCATTATGATACTTCCTCACTAACTGTTCTAACACAATAAATGCTACCCACCGTGCCACATCCATGTGCAATGCATGGGGGTGCGACGCATCTCCATTCGGTTGAATAGGTTATGTTTGGTCGGGATACTGCCCGCCAACATGTCAGAGGGAACATTTCTGTGACAGCCGCATGTGAAAACCTCAGTCCTCTATCTTTGCAGCTTAAGGGCGAGGGGGGTGTAAAAATGTTCCTTAACCACATGGTTTTAGCACCCCCCAACAAGCTCTAAATCTAGAAAATCTGAATGTTGGACTGGCAGCTTCCACACACTGTAAAGCCGGCCATGTATGCGTTCAGCAGAGGCTGGACAAATTTCGGTTCAATTTTTCTACATGCGTTTACTGCCGGCGGCTATAGCCGCTAGTAGTAATCATTGTGTTCCGCTGATCGGAAAAGCTCCCAAAGCCCCTCCATTCATAGAACACAATAGCACTGCAAGGAGGTATTCCTCCAACAACACTGAATACAAGTAATTTCCTTTCCTTGCACCCGTGGTGGAAGCAAAAAAAAAAAAAAAAAAGTCATCTATGGACTGCTTTAGGCTTCCACGTTCACAAGTAATTAGATATTGAACCGCCACACAATAATATTCAAATCCAAATAAAAGCTTATTCTAATGCGGTTTTCCTCTTAGCAAAAAAAAAAAAAGAAGACCAGGTGGCTTGAGCTGCTTGGTTCCTAGTGGACTTCCTTGCTGGGATTAATTGCACTGTACACATATTCACCTCGGAACTTGGGATTGGGCATTTTTTATGCCCCTGAACAGTGTCCTAAAATAAGGATCGAAATCCCAGAATGTGCATGTATACAGAGTATATCACAAAAGTGAGTACACCCCTCACATTTTTGTAAATGTTTTATTATATCTTTTTATGTGACAACACTGAAGAAATGCCACTTTGTTACAATGTAAAGTAGTGAGTGTACAGCTTGTATAACAGTGTAAATTTTCTGTCCCCTCAAAATAACTCAATACACAGCTATTAATGTCTAAACCGCTGGCATCAAAAGTGAGTACACCCCCTAAGTGAAAATGTCCAAATTGGGCCCAATTAGCCATTTTTCTTCCACAGTGTCATGTGATTCGTTAGTGTTACAAGGTCTCAGGTGTGAATGGGGAGCAGGTGTGTTAAATTTGGGGTTATCGCTTTCATGCTCTCATACCAGTCACTGAAAGTTCAACATGGCACCTCATGGCTAAGAACTCTCTGAGGATCTGAAAAAAAAGAAATGTTGCTCTACATAAAGATGGCCTAGTCTATAAGAAGATTGCCAAGACCCTGAAACTGAGCTGCAGCACGGTGGCCAAGACCATACAGCGGTTTAACAGGAAAGGTTCCACTCAGAACAGGCCTCGCCATGGTCGACCAAAGAAGTTGAGTGCACGTGCTCAGCGTCATATCCAGAGGTTGTCTTTGGGAAATAGATGTATGAGTGCTGCCAGCATTTCTGCAGAGGTTGAAGGGGTGGGGGGTCAGCCTGTCAGTGCTCAGACCATACGCCACACACTGCATCAAATTGGTTTGCATGGCTGTCTTTCCAGAAGGAAGCCTCTTCTAAAGATGATGCACAAGAAAGCCCACAAACAGTTTGCTGAAGACAAGCAGACTAAGGACATGGGTTACTTATTCGGTTCAGATGGTATCAAGCGTGTGTGGCGGCAAACAGGTGAGGAGTGCAAAGACAAGTGTGTCTTGCCTACAGTCAAACAAGGTGGTGGGAGTGTCATATTCTGGGGCTGCATGAGTGCTGCCGGCACTGGGGAGCTACAGTTCCTTGAGGGAACCATGAATACCAACATGTACTGTGACATACTGTAGGAGAGCATGATCCCCTCCCTTCAGGGACCGGGCCGCAGGGCAGTATTCCAACATAACAACCCCAAACACACTTCCAAGATGACCACTGCCTTGCTAAAGAAGCTGAGGGTAAAGGTGATGGACTGGCCAAACATGTCTCCAGACCTAAACCCAATTGAGCATCTGTGGGGCATCCTTAAAGGTGGAGGAGCGCAAGGTCTCTAACATCCACCAGCTCTGTGATGTCGTCATGGAGGAGGGGAAGAGAACTCCAGTGGCAATCTGTGAAGCTCTGGTGAACTCCATGCCCAAGAGGGTTAAGGCAGTGCTGGAAAATAATGGTGGCCACACAAAATATTGACATTTTGGGCCCAATTTGGAGATTTTCACTTAGGGGTGTACTCACTTTTGTTGCCAGCGGTTAAGACATTTTTGGCTGTGTGTTGAGTTATTTTGAGGGGACACAAATTTACACTGTTATACAAGCTGTACACTCACTACTTTACATTGTAGCAAAGTGTCATTTCTTCAGTGCTGTCACATGAAAAGATATAATAAAATATTTACAAAAATGTGAGGGGTGTACTCACTTTTTGGGAGATACTGTATATATATATATATATATATATATATATTGTGAGGGGGTTAGCTCAGCAGCGGGTGTGTGTGACCCCCGAGATGGGCTCCCCACACAAAAACAGGCCCAGCAAACGGTGGTTGTGGTTTTCAAAATCAAAAAGGTGCGGTTTATTTTCTATTTACAGTGACAAAACACAGCAAAGCAAAAGAAACATAAACAAAATAAATCCTGGTCAACTTGACCTCTGACTAAACATACAGGTTTCCTAACTAACAACTGGGATCAGCCTAGTGCTGTCCTAGTCCCTAAGTCCCTGGTTTTAAATGTCCAAGCAAATAGCCACACAGGCTTTGTCTCACCGCACAGGGGTTCACTCTCCCTAGACAGTCCACACAGGTCTGGTTCCAGGCATGAGCTAACATCTAATGAAGCTGGGAGTTCTTATAGAGGCCTAAATGAGCTGACAAGCTTCAGCTGGTCTCATCAACTCCCTGTCTGTACGACGCCCCACACTCTCCCTAGAGGTATGAGTCATCCATGAGCCCACTAGCCTTATACAACTCTCCACCTAGTTGTATAAGTCGGCGTAAAGCCTGAATCTGGGCGAAATATATCTACCCCCCTGGATGCAACCAGGTGACTTTACCTTCCTGCTGTCACATACCCCCCCCCTCTTGTTTTAACCTCGGGGTTGGAACACCAGCAATCAGGCATTCATGTACTCGAGACAAAGCATCCACATTCCCCATTTGAACGCCAGGGCGATGCTTTACTGTGAAGTTGAATTCCTGGAGGGCCAGGAACCACCTATTCACTCTTCTATTTGTTTCTTTGTTTTGAGCCATCCACTTTAACGGAGCGTGATCCGTAACCATGTCAAAGTGCCTACCTAGCAGGTAGTACCGAAGGGAATCTAGAGCCCACTTCACCGCTAAACACTCCTTTTCAACGGTGGCGTAATTTACCTCATGGGACTTCAACTTCCTGCTGAGGTAAATGACTGGGTGCTCTTCACCGTTCCAGACCTGGGACAATACTGCTCCTAACCCCACATCTGACGCATCACTTTGTACGACAAAGTCTTTAGAGAAGTCGGGTGAGTACAACACTGGCTGGCTACATAAGGCTTGTTTCAAGAATTGGAATGCTGCCTCAGCCTCGGGGGTCCATTTAATCATGACCGACCCTTTCCCCTTCGTCAGGTTGGTTAGGGGCACAGCCTTAGAAGCAAAGTGGGGAATGAATCGCCGATAATACCCAGCGATTCCCAGAAAGGCTCGTACCTGCTTCTTGCTGTTGGGACGTGGCCAACTCTGGATGGCCTCGACTTTGTTGAGTTGGGGTTTTATTACTCCCCTCCCAATGGTGTACCCAAGATATTTGGCCTCCTCCTGCCCAATGGTACACTTCTTGGGGTTAGCCGTAAACCCCGCTTCCCGAACAGAGTCCAGGACTGCTTGCACTTTTGGCAGATGTGAGGCCCAATCTGTGCTATGGACAATTATGTCATCCAGGTAAGCCGCAGCATACTTCCGATGGGGCCTCAGCATCTGGTCCATTTTCCGCTGGAATGTGGCCGGCGCATTCTGTAACCCGAACGGCATTCTTTTATATTGGAACGCCCCGTCTGGGGTTACAAATGCGGTTTTCTCTTTGGCCGACTTGGCCAGGGGGATTTGCCAATACCCTTTTGTGAGGTCAAGAGTCGTCATGTATCGGGCTGTTCCCAGCCGGTCGATCAACTCATCTATACGTGGCATGGGGTAGGTGTCAAATTTTGTAACTTTGTTCAACTGTCGAAAATCGTTACAAAATCGCCAGCTCCCATCCGGTTTAGGCACCAACACAATGGGACTAGACCAATCACTTTGGGACTCCTCTATCACCCCTAAGTTCAGCATTTTCTGTACTTCCTCCCGTATTGCCTCCCGTCGGGCCTCTGGGATCCGATAGGGTTTTAACTTCACCCTTTCACCGGGCGGGGTAATGATGTCATGCTCTACCCCAGATGTTTGTCCCGGCAGCTCAGAGAATACCTCCTTGTTGCGAAGCACAAACTCCTTAACCTCCTGTTGTTGGGGTTGTGACAAGGTGGCTGCTATTCCAACCTCCGGAATCACGCAACCAGTTTGAGCTGGTGACCAAGTGTCTGCGACTAGGGACTCTCTATCCCTCCAGGCTTTCAACAGATTAACGTGATAGATCTGTTCGGGCTTTCGCCTTCCTGGTTGTCTGACCTTGTAATTCACTTCGCTCACTTTTTCCATTATCTCGTAGGGGCCTTGCCATTTGGCAAGGAATTTACTTTCAACCGTAGGGACAAGTACCAGTATCCTATCCCCCGGGGAAAAGGTACGGGTCTTGGCTCCACGGTTGTACACTCTCTGCTGCGCTTGGGCCAAATGTTCCTTCACGATGGGCATTACCTGTGCAATTCGGTCTTGCATCAGGGCGACATGCTCAATCACACTCCTGTGGGGAGAACTCTCACTTTCCCAAGTTTCCTTGGCAATATCCAACAGCCCTCTTGGGTGTCTCCCATACAGTAACTCAAAGGGGGAGAATCCCGTAGAGGATTGGGGCACCTCCCTAATAGCAAACATCAGATAAGGAAGTAGACAGTCCCAATCCTTTCCATCTCTATCCACCACTTTCTTCAACATTTGTTTTAGGGTTTTGTTGAACCTTTCAACCAGCCCATCGGTTTGGGGGTGATACACAGATGTACGTAATTGCGTCACTTTGAACAATTTACACAGCTCCTTCATAACCCGGGACATAAAGGGTGTACCTTGGTCCGTAAGCAGTTCTTTACAAATACCCACCCGGCTAAACACAAGAGATAGCTCTTTGGCTATGGTTTTGGCCGAGGTATTTCGGAGAGGGATCGCTTCTGGATAACGGGTGGCATAGTCCATTATAACTAATATGTACTGGTGCCCCCTAGCGGACTTGATTATAGGACCTACCAAATCCATGGCGATCCTCTCAAACGGGACCTCAATGATGGGTAGAGGGACCAGCGGGCTACGGAAATGTGGCATTGGGGCCGACCTCTGACACACAGGGCAGGAGGAACAATAATTTTCTATGTCCTTCATCACCCCCGGCCAATAGAATCTCTGTAATACCCTCTCTCGGGTTTTCTCTGTCCCCAGATGACCTCCAAGAATGTGCCCATGGGCCAACTCCAACACCAACTTCCTGTAAGGTTTGGGCACCACAAGCTGCTCAACGGTTTCTTCTGCCCTTTTTGCCACCCGATACAGTAGGTCCTTCTCTACGCTGAAGTATGGGTAAGTGCAGGTATTATCTGGGTTCACTAACTCGCCATCTATTTTCACTACGTTTTCCCGTGCCTTTATTAGGGCGGGGTCTTTCAACTGTTCTGTGGCAAAGTTTTCCCTGTGAACCTCAAGATCAGAAAACTCCACAGACGGTAGGTTTTCGTCTGAGGAGGTGGGCTCCTCTCCAGTTTCTTGAGTCTCCCCTGCCAATACTGATAAGGGAAATTCTGGAGAGTCCTCACCACTCTCAGGGGAGTTCTGGCTATCACATTCCTGGTACATAGGGGCACCAGTGGGGGGCTCAGGATCATCCCACAGTTCCCAGAACTTCGGAAAATCCCTTCCCACAATGGCGTCATGCGGTAACTGAGATACTAAGCCCACTGGATGAGAGAGGGTACCTTTGGGGGTCTCGAAACACACTGTAGTCACTGGATACTCTCGGGTGTCCCCATGCACACAAATAACAGCTACCTTGCTATTCCCAGAGACCTCTGTTTTAACTAACTCAGCCTTTATCAGGGTCACAAGGCTACCTGAATCCAGCAATACCACAACATTTCTACCATTAACACACATTTTGCATAAATGTTTCTCAGTTCCTCGAATGGCAGTGCATGCGACTGTCGCACACAGCGACTGACGTCTGCCCGTCAGAAAGTCACACTGCATGGGTTCCTCCACAACCGGGCAATTGGCTGCAATATGTCCCGCTTGCCGGCAGCGGTAGCAAACGATCCTTCTTGCGGCCTCTTGAGCCGCTGATTTCCCAGGCTGTTCTCGCCAAACTTGGGGTAGAGCTCCCACCCTCTCACTCTCTCCACCCTCACCCCTTGGAATCCTCTTATCCGCCCCTGGGGATGGTCTGGTCTTAGGGTGGAAAGTCCGAGTGTCTCTGGAAGAGGCCGTCAGGTTCTCTGTAGCCAAGTATTTCTCCACACGATCCACAAGACCATCGGCCGTCTCTGGGTCTCCATGGCTTACCCACTTTTGGATGGCAGTAGGAAGAGCTCTCAAAAACCGATCCATTACAACACGTTCCACAATCTTTGGTGCGGACAAAGTCTCTGGCTGTAGCCACTTTCTGCTCAGGTGAATGAGATCATACATTTGAGACCTGGGGGGTTTTCCAAGCTGGAAAGTCCAGTTATGCACACGCTGAGCCCGGACAGCCTGGGTGACACCCAGCCTTGCCAATATTTCAGCTTTTAGCATCACATAGTCTTTTGCTTGGTTAGGCTCTAGGTCATAGTAAGCCTTCTGCGATTCACCAGTTAACAGAGGAGCCACCAGTCCAGCCCACTGCTCCTCAGGCCACTTTTCTCTTTCAGCGGTCCTTTCAAATGTGGTCAAAAATACCTCTGGATCATCCTCTCCAGTCATTTTTGTCAATAAACGACTCACCCCAAAGGACGCGGTATTAGTGGGACGGCTTTCCTCACTGGTCTGCGGACGTTGCTGCATTGCTGCTTCCATCTGTTGTTGTAGTCTCTGCTCTTGCTTCTGTAACAGGTCTATGAAGCGGGCCTCAGATTGCTGCTGGGCTTGTTGCTGAGCCTCCAGACTCTGTTGCAAAGTTGCGTTTGTCTGCTGCTGGGCTGCAAGGCTCTGTTGATGAGCTTGCTGCTGGGCTGCAAGGCTCTGTTGAGGAGCTTGCTTCTGGGCTGCGAAGTTCTGTTGTTGAGCTGCAAGGCTCTTTTGCAAACCTGCATTTGTCTGCTGTTGATTGGCATTTGCTAGAGCCAGCTGCTTCAGTATCTCCTCCATGCTGGCTTAAAAAAAAAACTGCCTGCATTCTCCACCAACTGTGAGGGGGTTAGCTCGGCAGCGGGTGTGTGTGACCCCCGAGATGGGCTCCCCACACAAAAACAGGCCCAGCAAACGGTGGTTGTGGTTTTCAAAATCAAAAAGGTGCGGTTTATTTTCTATTTACAGTGACAAAACACAGCAAAGCAAAAGAAACATAAACAAAATAAATCCTGGTCAACTTGACCTCTGACTAAACATACAGGTTTCCTAACTAACAACTGGGATCAGCCTAGTGCTGTCCTAGTCCCTAAGTCCCTGGTTTTAAATGTCCAAGCAAATAGCCACACAGGCTTTGTCTCACCGCACAGGGGTTCACTCTCCCTAGACAGTCCACACAGGTCTGGTCCCAGGCATGAGCTAACATCTAATGAAGCTGGGAGTTCTTATAGAGGCCTAAATGAGCTGACAAGCTTCAGCTGGTCTCATCAACTCCCTGTCTGTACGACGCCCCACACTCTCCCTAGAGGTATGAGTCATCCATGAGCCCACTAGCCTTATACAACTCTCCACCTAGTTGTATAAGTCGGCGTAAAGCCTGAATCTGGGCGAAATATATCTACCCCCCTGGATGCAACCAGGTGACTTTACCTTCCTGCTGTCACAATATATATATATATATATATATATATATATATATATATATATATATATTATGCTATGCTATTTGCCTCTAAAAGTGGCATTTTTTGTGTGTTCATGTGCATGAGCCCTTATTTGTCGTATGCTGACATCACTCTTTAGTGCATTGCCACCATAGCTCCAGGACACATAACCTGGAAACAGATCACTATGGTATCCAATTTTTACGGCTCAGGAGTAAGTGTCTGAAATCTTAACTGTCCCTTGCCTGTCTGGGTAAGCCAGCGGTTGATAAAGCCTGGGCACAAATCCAAAATGAAATATATCAAAAAATAAAATATCAGTTTTGAGTAGACAAATCCTTTAATTGATTCTGATACATATGGTCACCATAAATACTTAAGACTTCCATGTGACTGCTCAGTGGTGTGTAAACACAACCACAGTATAATCAGCAAGCTGCATACATCCAGGCAAGGAGAGACAGAAACAAAACCAATTATATGCCAATAAAACAGCAGCTACAGAAAAATAAAGCGCATGAAAAAAAATTACAGTTTAATGCATAGGAAATAGATGAAGAGATAGCGAGCACAAAAGAAAAATAAACACAGTTGGAGATGTGGAATAAAAAGGTACAATGGGAGTTGTGCTGCCCTGTTTCCCTGTACAGCATTTTCATAATTATAACAGAAAGGCGTACATTGCAGTTCAAGAGGTAATCAAGAGCCTAAGCCTCGGGGCTGTTTTAATGTATGCAAAGCTGGTGACCCGCAGAAAATGAGAGGTAGGCCTGAATGGATGCTGAACTTCACATTCATCCTATAGACCCCGGGTCCTGATGAGGGACTACTAAAATTAACACGCAATTAATTTCTGAATTGACAAACAAATGAAACTCATAAATCTACTTTCTCATTAATTTTCCTTTTGGTATAATTTAAAGCAGCAGCGGCACAACGGGGAAAAGCGAGCATTATCCATCATAAATATCAGAAAGATAGCATTACGGTGCCATAAATTATGCATATTACCTGTTGTTAAGGGTTGATTAATGCACTATCCCTTTGTTTTACAGTATGGAGCGTCTAGACGGGGGACCCTAAATGTGAAATGTCATTGAGTGGGGTGGAATTAACACGTTTCGAGAGGGGGGTTGAGATTTTCTCAGGCTAATGACATTATCAGTTTGTCTGGTTTTTGGGCCCTGGGCTATGGAGCTCAAAAGTTCAGCAATATTTATTTGCAGGACAATATGGGGTTCAGAAATATTTATTTGATGGACAATATGAGGTTCAGAAATATTTATTTGCAGGACAATATGGGCCTCTGTATGATCTATTGTTCTATTAAAAAGAAAATTATTTTCTACACATGCATTTGACGCATGTTGTTTTTGTTACAACAAAACCACTATTAAATATAGCTGTACCGTTACAGCTCCTGGCTGCCATGCTGGTGCAGAACATGTGCCCGTGTTGAAACTGAACTCTAGACAGACGTAAAAACACTGTAATTTAACCCAGATATATGTTCTGGAAAAAAAGCATTCCAGTATATTTGTTACATGAAGCCAATGCAGCTCACATGTAGACAAGTTATGGGCATAACATGGGTGGAAACCCTTTTGTGAAAATGAATTGCACTAATGTAGGGGACCAAAGTGTTACTGGTCCAAATTTAGTGTTGTGGTTAGCCAAGTAGTCAGCTTGAACTCTAATTGTCATTGTTTCTGCATTTGTTGGGTTTCCCTTAAATTCAGGATATTGTTTGCTTCTGCTTGTTGCAGAGGAGTGTTCCTAGCAAACAAAGCAGGGAGAAATAATATTACTGAGTTATGAAAATGTATGTCTCTTTGGCTGATTATTAGGAGGTTTAATGCCAGCAGTGCATGCTGGAGAAGGATATCAATAGTTGGGGTCTCCAAAGCATGTTGCCTGGAAAGGACCTGTACTGGTAGGGTTAGGAGCTTGGGGTCTGGAAGATTGGAGCACCTAGGGAAGAGGCTTTTTTTTTTTAATAGTGTCCTAGAGACCTTGGCACAAAGCTGCTTTTGGTGGACATGGAAGGAGGTCCTATCTGCTTGTTACAGAAAGTACTTGTGCTAGCCGGAGCTGTTCAACCATCAGTGTTGACAGACTGCTGGTACTGGCTTAAAGGCTCATTGTTTGTAATGGCTGGAGATGCATTTATCTTGTTTTTCGTGAGTTTCCTGTGCCATAACCAACTCTTAATTATTTTGTGCCTAACAAACTCTCTTAAAATTTTCTAAAGTGATTGGCACCCGATTCCCTTAAGCCTGCAAAGAATCAAGGATTCCTCCCTGAGGTTTAAAATTGTAACCCACCAATCCACCTGGGGGTCCTCCTTATTAGCCCAGGGATGGAGGGGGGGGGGACAACACTAAAAAGACACAGATCCATATGCAACTATTGACAATTTTATGAGAACTTGCACAGCACACCACTGCCTTATCGATCTTTCCTGCAGGCAAGGGGTATCAAAAGTTTTGCAGTATTTCTCTGTACAAGCTTAACAGCAGAGGGAGATTGCACAACAATCCTGAATCAGGACAATACAAACCATTTCTAAGCCCTGTTCTTAGATACGCCATGCATGCACCTCTTATAATTAGATCAGACCAGGCACCATGTTTGGAATGTCATAACCTTTACTAGAAACTTTTCAAGCACATGTGTGTACAGAGCAGACTTTCACATACTGCTCACATAGATTACTCTCTAGTTAATTCTGACTTCCGGCTGCCCATCATCATACCATATAGAATAGTGTAAAGTACATAGATAAAAGTGATTAATCTGACTTCGATACCTCCACTGGGTTCTCATCAAGGTGGAGCCCAATAGCGTGAACAATTTTACATGTTGCAGCAATCCTCCATCTAAGAATCCTGCAAGGTTGCTTCCCCTTGAATGTATGGCCCATCACAAGGGGGCAGAGCTATGAATACGCAGGAGCTGACAACATTAACTCCTTCCTAACTCCCGGGAAGCCTTCCAGCAAAATACACAATGAACGGATTTAATTAGTAAAAGGACATACAGTGATAACAACAAATGAGGTAAAATATAGTCAAGTAGTCACCCCAAGTAGGCACCTGTCTACATGCGTCCCTATTATAGACCATGATCCATGAAAAAGATGGAGGCCCAGAGAAGCTGAACACAATGAAATCTGGTATGAAGCTTCACTGACACAAAGAAACACTGAGGCCTCGTACACACGACGAGTTTCTCGGCAAGAACCAGCAAGAAACTTGCTGGCAGAGATGTCTTGCCGAGAAACTCGTTCGTGTGTATGGTTTCTCGTCAAGAAAACCGACAAGTAATCTCGACGAGAAAATAGAGAACCTGCTCTCTATTTTCTCGTCGAGATTCTCGTCGGCATGTTTCTCGACGAGAAAAGTGAGTGTGTGTGTGTACACTTACCTGTCCTCCCGGAAGCCCGCGCATGTTCGAAATGAATTAGACGCATGCGCGGTAGCTTCCTAGGCATAGGTAGGGTATACCGTCGTAGTCGATGACGTCACCGCGTATGCTCCATTCAAAGAACCGCGGGTTCTTTGAATCGAGCGTGTGTACACTCGGCCGGGACAAGTTTCTTGTCCAAGAATCTCGTCGAAAAAAACAACATGTTTTTTTCTACGAGAATCTCGGCCGTGTGTACGAGGCTTGACTGTGATGTTGATACATAACAAAGAATGTGGTGAAAGTGGTTTTGTTGGAAAACCTAAAGAAATGGTTGGCTTTAAATTAGGGCTGTGGAAATTAACTATTAATTCCTCGCTTAATCGATACATTTTTTCGATCGATCAAAATTTTTTTGATCAGTCAAAATTCTTTTGATCGGTACTCACCTCTCCGCCGGCTTCCGGGTCTTCAGGGAGTTCCGTCAGAGATCCGGTGACGTCACGGACACCGGCGGGGCTTGCCGTGTCCATCTGAAGGGCTCCTTTGCTGTGCCTTCATATCTGCATGCTGGCGGGACGTTACTATCTGCCACACGCAAGGGCTGTTACCCTTCCCTCTATCAACTTGGGATTCTACAGCCATCCACTGGGAGTTGTGATAGTTCCCTTCACGGGACATCTACATGCCGATGGACTGATGTTAACCCCTCCTCATCTGGATTCAGCAGTGGTATCGTTGTACACATTTTTAAACCAGTATCATACTTGGCTACATGTTTTTATGACTGATTTTGCTACCGTTTGGTATTACTCGCACCATTTTTACAGTTTATGTAGCTACATTGATTTTATCTCCAGTGCAATATTTATTTTGTTACCTACTTGAAGACTATAAAGGTTTTAATGCTATTCCCATCGAGCGCTGCCTTTGTGTGTTTTTTGTATCCTGCCATCCATTTTTCCAGTGGTTGGTAGCTGCACTGGGAATCGGCCTGCAAGGAGATCAGCTAAAAGTAGTTGGATCTGTATGTGCGTTATAATTAATCGAAATTAGTCGATTAATCGATTTTAAAAAAAAACTATTAATCGAACACGAAAATTTTAATCAGTAACAGCCCTACTTTAAATGTATTTTGAAAGACAGCAAGTAAAAGTACCTGATTCTGTCTTTACTAGCTTCAGTGAATCCCCTATTCACAGCAGGACTATAAGCAGGGCCGCCATCAGGGGGGTACAGGCAGTACACCTGTAAGGGGCCTGGATGGCAACCCCCCCTTTTTTTTGTAAGGGGCCCAGAGGTACCCGGATGGTAACCCCCCTTTCTTATGTGTTTTTTATAAAAATATATATATATATATATATATATATATATATATATATATATATATTTATTATTTACTTTTTGTAAGGGGCCCAGAGGTCCCCAGGGCCCCGGATGGCAACCCCCCCTTTTTTTGTTCTATTTTTGCTCGTGGCACCCCCCACTTCTCATTTCGCGGCTGCCCCCCCTCCCGGTTCTCCTCTGCTCCAGAAGGGCCCATGCCTGAAGCTGTGTAAGGGGCCCCAAAATCCCTGATGGCGGCCCTGACTAGAAGGAGGAGGAACAGTACAGTGACAGACGCCACTGTATTGTATAATGCTGTCGGTCTAACAATGGAAACTTGTCAACAGGAATAGAGAGCCTTGGGATGACCTAAATTATGTTGTGATACCTTTCATTGTTCAATCATCACCTGGGGGTGGGCCATTGACTAATCTGTATTTCTCAGAGGTGGCAGAGAAAAATGAAGCCAGAAGCCTAGTTATGCTGCTATTTGTTAGCTAGCAGCAACTGACAGTGGCTGGTGGAATGGAGTTATAGGAAAAGTATAAAGTACCGCATATTGCTTTTAAAATGATGGCATACTGACCTTTTTTGTTAATCAGTTTGCAAAGTTCGGGGTTTATACCCTGTTTGCTGATGGTGGCCTGGAAATTTATACTTACACCACTGAGCTCTGGATTTTATAAATATAACTAGTCATGGTCATGAAACCTAGACATATTTCCAGTAGCACAGCATTTCCTAGCACAAGTCTCCAAATCATGGAATGTCCATGGATGGCCATGTTTAGCCCAGCTGGCTTGACATGGTTGGGAGTTGTTCTGGCCCAACTCCCTGTTCTTTAGTATCTGCCGGCTATTCTCACAATAATTCAAAATAATGCCGGGATTTGTAGCTCCAAGCTTACAGCTCTCTTCTTTCTGTGCCGACCAAAGAACGTGCCGCATGTCTGCGAATCTTCAAGAATACTCAGCGTAACATCAGATGAGTCCGCTTGGCACACATCTTGGCTGGATGGAGTAAAAGTTGAATTTACTTGGCCAGATGCCACTAAAGCACTACTGCTATCAATTCGCTTCAGTCATGAGCTTCTTTCTTCTGTAATATGAATGGCATGACAATGCCAGAGACTGCACAGCTTTCAGCGCTCTTATAAACATGTTTTATGCATACTATTTGAATGCGAGGAGTGAGGATAATTATGAACTTTGAAAAAGTGACTTCAAACAACAAACAAATTCAACCAGTAATCTGTTAGTACTATCATGGAATCATTGCTACTGTGCTAAATAAAAAGGAGAAACCTTACCAAAGCGGACTGACTATACATGCGTAATTACTCTCATGCCACCCACAAGACCCTGGCAATAACAGGTATCACCCTCTGCAACTTGACTTTTCATTTTCAATATTTTTATTCAGGGACGCACCGGACCTCCTGATGTGAGCCGCTCCATACAGCAGTATAAACCCAGCCTAAAGGTCCCGAGCCCCTCACTGTGGTGGGTACATTTCCAAGCAGCTCAAAAAGTCAGCATGTGACTGAATCTAGCAGTACCACACAAAATGCGTGTCACAATAAACCATGTCCTTTAGGAACACCCACACTTCTCCATACCTACCAACATGGAGCACATTGCGTGGTACACTTTCTGCAGACCATTGAAATCTGTCCCTACCATAAAAAAGGACTACTTGGTTGTGTGTTGTCCCCCAGGCCAAAGGTTACCAGTTCTCCGCTGTGGTGAGAAAATAGCCAAGTAGGTCAGCATGTGACTGAAGCTATCAGTAACCATACAAACTAAAACTTGGCTTTTAGGCTAGGTTCACACTTAGGCTTGGTTCATATATGTCCAGGCACGGTTTCATTGCGATTCTTCAAAGGAGTTCGGTTCAGTTTCATTCACCAGTTCAACTGCGATTCAGGGGCAAATTTGTTAAGTGTATGACACTTGGAATCGCACCTGAACCAGACCTAAAATCATACAGGGCTCTTCTGAAAAAGGCATTGCGGCCGGTCCACAGATATGTAAACTGGTTTCAAATTAAGCCGGTTTGGTTTGCGTCATGCGAATCAGATGTGGTTCAAAGTGCATCTAATTTTCATATATATGTGAACCAAGCCTTATGCGGTGTGAGAAACACAGCGATCCATGCGGGTATCCCGCACCACATGCAAATCGCACTGCCCTTGCGATCTGCTGTGGGTATCATTACAGAGTTAACAAAACCCCAAACACAGGTGGCAAACACGTGCGTTTCCCTGCACCGGATTGCATGGTAAAAAAACGGACACGTGATCCGGTTGTGGTGGGCTCAAATCACTACACTGAATAACTAAGCGATTAACAAGTGGTTCAGAGTATGAACCGAGCTTTACCATGAAAATGGGATATTTTGGGCTTTATGACAATGTTGAGTTTTCTCCCAAGGTTACCAACATAGAAGAAGACCCAGGTCAAAGAAATCCTTTTGTATTGCCTATTGCACATTAACCCCCTTTTTATTCCCCCTTTTATTTTATAATCTGTATTACTAAAGTGCCATCTGGAATGTGGTTGCTACAGGTAACAAATATTCTCCTTTTCTCAGATTTTATACACATACTCCTTTTACCTCTCACTTTCTAAGTTACAACTCAGAGAAATGAGCACTAATATTCAGCCAGAGCCAGGCTCAAATAAAAGTATGGCATCCCACCCTTCCTCCAATTGTCTCATCTGCCCTTATTCCTACAATTCAATTGTGTCACACCATATAAGTGTCTGCTGGCTGTAAATTCTCAATACTAAAGGAAAATAAACCCTTAATCAGCATAATGTGGGGCAGAGAGAACAGTGAAATGATGGGACGGGCAGGATCTAGGCAGAAAGGTCAAGGAACATCAGGATGGGGATGGACCTGTGTGACGCTTGTATCATAATGGACAGAGCTGCTGCAAAGAGAAACGAACATTGAACAGAATAATATACAACTCTCTTCAAGCTGTTCCAATGACCACAGCTTACTTTACTTTCTTTTCTCTATACAGAAATCCTTTGCTTCTATCCATGACCCTAATCTATAAAGCCCTTAAAAAAAAACCAAGACTTGCATTTTCTAAGCCTAAATAATTTATATCTCTGTCACTACTACAATCCTGACTCCTGACATGTCCCTGAACTCTGTATGCTGGCTGGTCACCTTTCTCACACTTTTCAAGTGTTTTTTCAGACATCTGCTCTGTAAAAAAACATCCATAGAGAATGAAAGCTGCAGTATTTCAACAGACGGTGGAGCCACTTTCTCTGTGACTCTGATCTGAAGTTGTATCTCATGTGCTGAGGATGATTGGCTTGTAAAAGGTCGGTCCACCAACTAGTGCTTCTTCAGTTATAGGTGGAAACTGGTAGGCCAAGTCAGCCATTGGTTTGTTATATGTCCAAGGAAAGGTGGAATAGAGGCGCTGGACACATCATTAGAGACATACCGTAAGTTTAACCTTGTGAATTGGATTTGGCAGCTCTATACAAAGAAGGGGCCCCCCAACCAGAGAGGTCCACAAGCAGAGTCGAGGAGAACACCAACAAACATCTTTTGAGTCCAACAACAAGTGGCAATAGGAAATGAAAAGGAAGCCAATGTGTTTCCAGGGCAAAAAAAATACCCGTTGACACCACTTGACCTCCGGAAGATTTACCCCCTTCATGACTAGGGCCATTTTTTGCGATACAGCACTGTGTTACTTTAACTGGATGTTCACATATATGTATGTTCTTTTTTCCCCACAAATAGAGATTTCTTTTGGTGGTATTTGATCACCTCTGTGGTTTTTTTTTTTTTGCGCTATAAACAAAAAAAGACTGACAATTTTGAAAATAAATAAATAAATATTTTTTTACTTTCTGCTATAAAACATATTCATTAAAAAATGTAAATGATCTAATTTCTTCATCTATTTAGGCCAATATGTATTCTGCTACATATTTTTGGTAAATAAAATCCCAATAAGCGTATATTGATTGATTTGCGCAAAAAGTATCTACAAACTAAGGGATATTTTTTTTTTTTTTTACTAGTACTAGTAATGGCGGCGATCAGCGACTTATAGCAGAACTGTGATATTGCGGTGGACAAATTGGACACCTGACACTTTTGACACTTTTTGGGGACCAGTGACACTAATACAGTGATCAGTGCTAAAAATATGCACGGTCACTGTACTGACACTGGCTGGGAAGGGGTTAACATCAGGGGCAATCAAAGGGTTAACTGTGTGCCTAGCTGGTGTTTCCTTACTGTGGGGGAGGTGCTAGTACTAGGGGAAGGCATGGATTGGTGCCCCCTGCTTTGCAGAGACACAGGATCCATGCCTTCTGTACTGACAGAACAGCGATCTGCTTTGTTTACATAGGCAGATCCCCGTTCTCCCTATGTACCGAAGGATCAGCGGGTGACAGCAGACATCGAGTCCGCGGTACCCGCCGATCAGATCCCACTGTGTATAATCACAGCGGGAGCAGGCCACGGGTGGCATGAGTGCATGCCCCAGACCAGGAAGTGCGGGATCACATATTAGGTACGTGATGCTGTGCAGCAGAGCCGCCTTGCCTCCGTATATGTAAGTTATGTGGTCGGCAAGCAGTTAACAATGCATCAAAGTGTCTAATGGACTCAAAAGACAAACAAAGGTCTGGGTGTATAAACTGATCTGTGAGTGATCTTGCGTACCTTATACTAAGTTCGCACTTGAACTCTAAAAAGTGATCCACGTTCAGGAGGCAATCCTGCTGCTTTGTAAATGGCATTTTTTATTTTTTTTTGCAAATTACAATTTTTAATTGGACCAATGGACAACGGCTTCATTGACTTGAATTGGCAAGTCTGGCAGATGGTGCTGCCTGTCAACATGACATGCCACGTTAAATTTGCAGCATCACAAAGCAAAACTTCACAGACGCAGCTCCGTCTTGCTTACATATGCATGCGCGACCTATGTATGCGTTTGGCCTTGCGCACGAGCACAGCAGGATGGGGAGCTTTAAAATTATAATTTTTTACATTTATTTTATTACATTTTTTGTACTTGTACACTGTCCCTTTAATTTTTTTTTTATCACTTTCATTGCTGCCACTAGGAATATTAACATCCCTTGTGATAGCAATAAGCAGTTACAGGTCCTCTTTACCGAGACATCCAGGGTCCATTAGACCCCCAGATCTCTCATCTGCCCTGAAAGAATCAAATTAAACCAAGATTGGTTTGAGCAGATGCTCTTTCCAAGCCAAAAAAGGCTCCTTTACAAAATTCTCATTGCTTCTGGTTTCTGATACCACAGAGATGATCGGGGACGTTCCGGTCCACGATCAGCTCTATGGTATGCTTCAGTTCCGGGCTCCCTGTTGGAACAGGAAAGCCTGGAGAGGCACCAGAGTGCAGTACCAGCAAACTTTTTTTTTCTTCCTTTTGTGATAAAGGCTTTACATAAACAAAAGCTGATCATTGTAAGCACCCCTGTCAGTAGTAAATGGTTTGTCTCACCAGAACATCTTGTTCTGTTAAAAAATAACAGACTTTGTCCATTTTCATCAGATCTCGTCCAATCCGATCCACCAGACGGATGACTGACTGTATCGCCATACGACTGATTTTAGCAGATCGGATGGCAGGTGGCCGTCAGCGGACACATCTCCGCTGACATCCGCCTGCCCACAGGAGTCAATGGATGGCCCACTCGGATCCGCCTGAAAACCGGACAGGCGGATGGATCCGAGCGGGCTTGTCGTGTGATAGGGGCCTTACTGGCCAGGTCACCAGGTGAAAATAAATGAAAAAAAGCCTAAAAAAAAAAAACGAATGCAGCCATCACATCTAAGAATTGGTACGCTGCAAAATAATAAATGTTTGCTTTTAGGTTTAATACTTCTTTAAAGGTACTAGTTAGATGGAAGTCTGCCATCAGTATTGGATATCACCTTTAAGTATGTAATAAAATGGAGAACAATAATAGACACGGTTTCTGATAAATGAGCACCCTTATAATTGCTTAAAGAAGATCTTAACCTTAAGTGAATGACATTTAGGGGTTGATTTACTAAAACTGGAGAGTGCAAAATCTAGTGCAGGTTTGCATGGTAGCCAATCGGCTTCTAACTTCAGCTTGTTCAATTAAGCTTTGACAAAATAACCTGGAAGCTGATTGGTTTATATGCAGAGCTGCAGCAGATTTTGCACTCTTCAGTTTTAGTAAATCTTCCTCTTAGTTTGCTAAAGCACTGAGTATTTTATACAGTTGCCTTTTTTAAATACAGCTTTTACCATTTTCATGAGTTGTTGTGTCAGTCTGCTAATCTCTGAGGGCCTCTTTGTAATCACTTCCCCCTTTCATACCCTGATATTTCTCAGGGCAGGCTTCCTGATGGTGACAAACAGAGGACTATTCCTGTGTAATGCGTTTTCCATTTGGCCACTTAAAGTCTCAGTTTGAAGCCTGTGTGACAACACATAAGCACATTTGGCAGATAGGAACAGAGGGTTGTTACCCCATAACAGTAAGTGTCTGAACAAGGACCTTTATGGGAGGATCACCAGGTACTATGGGAGGATCACAGAGGCTTGTTACCACATAACAGGAAGTGTCTGAACAAGGACTCTAATGGAAGGATCACCAGGTACTATGGGAGGATCACAGAGGGTTGTTACCACATAACAGGAAGTGCCTGAACAAGGACCTTTATGGGAGGATCACCAGGTACTATGGGAGGATCACAGAGGGTTGTTACCACATAACAGGAAGTGCCTGAACAAGGACCTTTATGGGAGGATCACCAGGTACTATGGGAGGATCACAGAGGGTTGTTACCACATAACAGGAAGTGCCTGAACAAGGACCTTTATGGGAGGATCACCAGGTACTATGGGAGGATTACAGAGCGTTGTTACCACATAACAGGAAGTGTCTGAACAAAGGACTCTAATGGAAGGATCACTAGGTACCATGGGAGGATCACAGAGGGTTGTTACCACATAACAGGAAGTGCCTGAACAAGGACCTTTATGGGAGGATCACTAGGTACCATGGGAGGATCACAGAGGGTTGTTACCCCATAACAGGAAGTGTCCGAACAAGGACCTTTATGGGAGGATCACTAGGTACCATGGGAGGATCACAGAGGGTTGTTACCCCATAACAGGAAGTGCCCGAACAAGGACCTTCATGGGAGGATCACCGGGTATAATTTTAATAAACACCCCAGTGTTTAAAAAAAATATTTAAAAAAAAGTACTTGAGAACGATTTTTAAAATGCAATTAACATGTTGAGTTGTATATAAGATTGTAGTGGTTGGGTTTACATCTAATTTAAAGATAAAAAACAAATAGAAAATGACATTAAAAATAAATGATTCTCTTACAATATAATCAGCAGAACATGTAAGAGTCCAATCCGGCACAAACCAAACAATGGAAAAGCTGATAAGAAACAAACAATAATTCAGACGCTGTAATCTGTTTTTCCCCATGTGTGTTTACAAAACAATAGAAGAACACACGGTAGACTTGTGTGACAGGTGCTGACAGTCCGGGGATTGCATCAGAACTGTAAACAATAAACATACTCCATAATTACACATACAAAAAAATAAAAACACTGAACACGCACGTACCACTTTATGACCAATAATCACAACATGCTTTATACGTGTGATACGCCGTTCCTTCTCCTTCCCCAAATAATTTAATAATTTGCGTTCCACACAACAGGGCATATTCTTAATCTACTATGTATGTATGTATGTATGTATGTGTGTCTGTCTATCTATCTATCTGTAGATAAGAACAAAATGCAGCGCTCATATATATGTTCACAGAATATTATCAAAAACACATTGACATGTTTACATAAGTGAATACCATTGTGAGATAGTAGATCATTAAATTATATCGGAAAATCGTGAAGGATAAGTGAACAGTAAAAATTATTTGAAACAATTAAATGTAGAAGTATCAGTTCACCACTGTGCATAGACCAAAGTTCTAAATGAAAAGATGAAGATGAACGAACATCATTGGTTTTCACTGAGACAAAAGGCCTCAAAGGGAGTGAAAACCAGGTGAACTTGCAGGGAAAGCCGCCAGCAACTGTATCAAGGCTTACTGGAGATAGTGGACTTAAAGAGGTATATACCACTTAAGCCAGGCGAGCTTATGGTGATGTTCACTGTTGAATCAAAGATAATGTCGTTCACACGTCCAGATCACAGCAACGCGGGTACACAACAGATAGAAGATGGATATTCCAATACAATCACATGGCTAAGGGAGGAAGGTCTCTATATCAGTGTTTCTCAACTCCAGTCCTCAAGGTGCCCCAACAGGTCATCTTTTCAGGCTCTCCATTGTTTTGCACAGGTTATTTGATCAGTTTAACTGCTTTAGTAATTCCCACAGCTGTTTCATCTGAGGGAAATCCTGAAAACATGACCTGTTGAGGGGCCTTGAGGACTGGAGTTGAGAAACACTGCTCTATACTGATACGTGGTTACCAAAAATTCAAGAAAAGGCCCACATAGCGTAATACCATAAGGAAATTTTAATAAAGGAAAAAGTAAAAAAAAGTACACTCACATTTTCGTAGTACATAAAAGCTTGAATGAGAACAAAGAATAGCGTAGTGGTGCAGGCAGGTCTCACCCGACACGTTTCGTCTGATAAGACTTCATCTGGGGTGTATCTATCTATCCATGTATGTATGTATGTATGTATGTATGTATCTATCTATGTATGTATCTATCTATTTATGTATCTATCTATCCATCCATCCTTTCTTTTTTTTTTTCTTCCTTCCTTTCTGCTTTTCTTTCTTCTACCTACCAATTTCCATGTTTCCTTATACCTATATATCCATCCTTCCTTCCTTCCTTCTTGCCTTTCTCTACCTACATATATCAATCTCTTTATCATACAAAACAGGAAGGGAGGATTCTCCTACAGCAACACAAACAAAAATGAATGCTTTTTGTTTTAATAATTTTGAAATCCATCCATATCAATTTTGTAGATTTCCCTGATCTTCCCCAGTTTTTCCTGAGAACAGAGAAGCATGTTACCCACTTCTCTTCCTTATATTTGACAGGCTGCAGCACTGATGCTTGGGGATTGGCTCATACTTTTAGGTGGTGGTGTTGCTGGTCCTTAGTTCTGTTAAAGCACTTACTAGAGCCTAAAGCGGAGCTCCACCCAAAAGCTCTACTTATCTGCCTCCACCCCCCCCCCTCCGCTGCCATATATGGCACCTTTTGGGGGGGGGAGCGGGTACACGGTTTTAACAAGAACCCGCTCCTACTTCTGGCTGAGTTTGCCACGGTGAAATCAGCCAATTGTTTGGCCCCCTCCTCCTTCCCCCACAGCCAGCCCAATGATAGAGCGCACTTCGCCCATGCGCAGTATGGAACCGGCTGTAAAGCCGCATGGCTTTTTTTAAAAAAAATTCTGAAGGTGCCCAGAGCTCCTCTTTAAGCCCCGTACACATGATCAGAATATTGTACAAAAAATACCGCTTTCAAAATGATCGTACGATAATTTGATCGTTGGTACACAGCTTTCGTCCCAAATTTTTCGAATGGACAAACATGAAAATTTTTCTTGTACAATACCAGATCGTATGATTTCATTTAATCAGTACAGTTTTCATCCGACAATATATTACATGACTCCTGAATGTTTATTCGGTCATACAAGTCTTTCTTTCCAATCTACCAGCGGCTGAATGGAGCAAAGGGGAGTAATTATGAGTATGCATTGCTAGGAACAGGGCTTTAAAGTGAACCTGTCACTTTACTCTGTAGGGTAAAAAGGCAGGTCTTATTTAAAATAACGGTAGAATAAAATCTAAAAGCATAATAGTTAAAAAGGGATATTCTAGCAGCCTACCCACTCAGCTTTCTAAAAAAACTGGCAGCACGTAAAACCATTACCTGTCCTGGACAGCACACCATCAGCATGGTTTTGGCATTTTCTCCCTGTGCTTGGGTGGGTTTTTTCCCAGACCCAAAGTAGGCAATTGACTGCTTTCCAAATTGGCACTAGTATTTAATAAATAGGATCTTTAAACCTAGTACACACAGGCCTCAGCTGGTTTAATAGAAACCCGCCTACATTCGGCCCATGTGTACTACAGTCAGTCCGTTCGGCCAGCTTCTGTCGAATGGGCATGACCGAAAAAGGTCGGCCGATCAGCACTCTCAGCCAATGACAAAGCGCTGACCACAAAGTTCTGGCAAGGGAGCCGTCCCCCTGTCAGAACACAATAGAACAGCAGGGGAGATCGCTGTACTAATGTTGGATAGTTAGTACAGTGGTTCCTCCTGAGCTGTCACGTTTTTTTTCGCTCAGCTCTGCTGGGTTAAATGAGAAAAAAACTACCAGTGTGTACTAGGCTTTAGATTGTAAGCTCATTGGAGGGTAGGGACTATGTAAAGAGTTGTGCAAATGGTTGGCGCTTTATAAATACCTGTAATAAACATTTTCTAACTTGCCCAATACCATCTCTATCCATTATATAAAACTGTCTGAGGCTTCCCACGGAAAATAGACTGCTGCTCGATTTGGTCAAATATGGTTGAATTGGGAGAGATTGTCATTGGCACCTTATGGCTGACTTTAAACTTTGCATAAGAAACATAAAATTCCAGTGCATAATGGAAGATCAAAGAAGAGGTATGGGAAAAATGAAAAAAAAAAAAAAAACACTTTTAGACATAAAACACAGTCTTTAGGATATCTTTCAAGCCCCTCCATTCAAGTTTGGAGATAAGAAAAATAAACTCAAGAAATGTATTTTAACCACATTCCAAGGACAACCCCCTCCTCCCCACGTCTTCTTTATCAGCAAAGAAGAAAAAAAAAATCCATGCCTTAAAAGAAAAAAAGTTTTTTCCAGACCTTTCTCCGGATAAAGTGCGTCTCACGCCCGCAACAAAGCAATATTTGTTTAATAAGTGATTGCTGCCATGGGTACAGTAAACAAGAGGTCCAGGATTGGTGTTTATGAACAAACATACCATCTTGCAAGATCAATTTAACATTAACCAGGTGGAATAATAAGTAGACTGGTAGGTGACACTCAGGGCAGGACTAGAGTAAACAAAAGCAGGGAGGAGAAAGGGGCCACTCTAGGGAAAAGCAAGGTCGGCGAGGCAAATGTATCACTAAATAAACAGAGGGAGAAGAACTTAAGACAAACAAATAGTCATTCTTGTGACATTCAGAGAGGCAGGAAAAAAAAAGAGGTCGTAAATTACATGCATCAGCTGCTGACCACCATGAAATCAAACTGGTTTACAGATGAGAACGTCTTGTTTACACAATGCCATGTTTGCTTATAAACACTAATGCGCAGTTACCAGCTTGGAATTACTCAGTGTCCTATTAAACCTCTCACAAATCCTGTTAACTCTTCATAAACAACTTGCTAGAAATTGTGAGTAAATGCAAATGTTTATTTTTCCCCTTTATTTTTTTTTTTTTTTTTAGATACTTTATACTTACTTCTGTAGCTAAGCTAATAAAAAAAATACCCCTCCCCGACTCTCCGATGACTGTAACATTCAGAAGGGGGGCTTCTTTTAAAAAGAGTTGAAAAAACCCATTGAGTACCCCAAAAGCTTATACTGAAATTGTTTTTGTAAATAAAAAATAAAAAATGTATCATGGACAGCACTCGGTGTTATAAACCCATTAAACCCATTAAAGAAGAAATGTGGCACTAAGCAAATGCTTTCAACTATTGGGGGTCTCTGCAATTTTTTGGGTAAGTCAGATTCCAGTTACTTAAGAAATTTGAATTTGTAATGTAAGCTGTGCAGGGTGCCCCCTTACCCCGTGTTTGTCCAACAACATGGCTAACAAGGAGACACCTACTTGACAACTAGCACTGGGCTAGGCTCCAAGCACTAGCTCAGGACAAAGGGAGGCAAGAAGAATGCAGAGGAATGGGAAGCCGACACACCCCTCCTTCCCTCTGCATTTGTCTTACCACTTGCTTGTCTCAAACAAGTGTTTGGAGCCAAGACAAGTGCTGGTTACCTCTCCCATGGCCATCTGACAATATGGCTAGCAAGGAGATGGTTGCTTAACTCACTGTTTCTCAACTCCAGTCCTCAAGGCGCCCCAACGGGTCATGTTTTCAGGCTTTCCATTATTTTGCACAGGTGATTTGATCAGTTTCACTGCCTTCGTAATTACCAAAGCTGTTTCATCTGAGGGAAATCCTGAAAACATGACCTGTTGGGGCGCCTTGAGGGCTGGAGTTGAGAAACACTGGCTTAACTGGCAGTTATTTGGCCCCAAGCACTTATTCAAGACAAGCAATGGCAAAAGAAATGCAAAGAGACGATAGGCTGACAAATCCCTCTGTCCTCCGGAATAACTTTTGCCGATACATGTCTAAGGCAAGTGCTTGAAGCCAAAACAAGTGGCGGTTATCAAACAGTCATGTCCTTGCTAGCTACATTGCCGGACAGCCATGGGGGAGAAGAGGGGTTTCTATGTCTGACCTGTAGCTAGGCTTACAAAGCACATATGAATATGCAGATCATTCATTCAAACTCAGCATATTTAATCCTTACAAGCCTCTAATTTTCTGCAATCTGAAACACCAGGTATTTGTATTTTTGTTTGTTAAATTATCTTTTTTTATGTTTTGCACTCCACCCTGCACTCTTGCTCCATTCTTGCCGCAGTGAGAATGACATCTCTTCTGCTTCTGAAGCCTCCTAAGATGTCGGTGTCAGATATTTTAGGGGGTATCAGCTTCAAAACAGCAGCTGGAAAAGAGGGTGAACCTGTTGGGGTGTCATCAGGGGGCTGGGCTACTTAAACAAGGAAGAAACAGCTGGCTCCTAATGACATCAGAAAGGAAGATGGCGGAACAGGACTCCTCATACAACAAAGAATCACAGCAGGGCAACAATGGATTCGTTGGGCGTGCAAGTATGTTTTTTGAGGACAAGCCATTAGACAAGTTAATAGAGGAAAGGGAAAAAAAACCTACTGGGGAGTCTAGTTCCTCTTCAATAAGCTAGTCAGAGGAGTCACAGAGTGGCTGTCAGAGAAACTTGGAGAATTTTGTACTGTACATAACCCATAGTAAGCTTTCGAAAAAGGTGAATGTTTTTGGGAAACCCATCCTAGACAAGGGTTGAGAGACCAAAATTACCTTTTAAAAGATGCTGTCACATGAGCATTCAGAGCAGAGCATAAATGCCTCCTTATAGACCCCCACAGCAAGCTATACTCACCAGTTCATGCTCCTAAGCCACCTCCTTGCTGCAAGAGTCCATTCTGAGTATGCTCTAGAGTCAGAAGGTGTCAGTGTCCACCAAGTCCTCTACCCATTCGACAATATTTGTGCTTGGTGATTGAACGCTCAGGTTCAAGCACTTTCACAAGTGGGTCCGAGCAGAGAAATGGCAAGAGAGCGTGGATGTCTACTGTGATAATGGAACCATTTAAAATCCTTGTTCCAGCAGTCTGTTTTTGATCTGTAATTACAAGAGTCAAAAATGGACTGCAATGTATCTCTATGGGTGGCCAGATGCAAGCAGGTGTGCATCTGTCTATATCTGCCCACACCTGGGTGGGTCAGTTTGGGTTTGTCAGACCAAGTTGAATGAACTCTGTCTGACAAACCACAGGTTGCAGGAAATAAAATTGTTAGATTTCCCCATCTACACAGTCAGTGTTGATGGGGGAATCCCTCCCGTGGGGCTATTGTGTTCTACCGGCAGGGGGGTGCTGCAGGGAGCCGTCCCTGGCGAGAAATCACAGTGATTATTGCTAGCGGCTATAGTAGCTGGCAATAATCACATGTAAAGAACGGACATGTTGGTTGTATCATGGATCAACTTGGGTACAATCAGCCTGCCGGTCCCTAATAAACTGGCTGAAATTTGAACCATCTATGGCTGACTTAAAGTGGTTGTAAACCCACTTTATAAACAAACACCTACAGGTAAGCCTAGATTAAGGCTTACCTGTAGGTGCATGAAATATCTCCTTAACCTACACGGTTAAGGAGATATTTGCATTTAAATGCGGCGACGCTGACGTCACGCGCATGCGCATGGGGTTAACCCCATTCACAAATTCGGCTAGGTCGCAACATTCGACGACGTAGCCGAATTCGACGGCTCACGCGCGCATGCGCAGAGTCACGTCTTCGCCGCTCCGGCCAATCACAGCGCCGGAGCGGAGCTGTAATTGGCTGCAGCGGCGATACCCGGAAGTAACATTCCGGCTATCGCCGCAGCGATGGATGCGGCTAGAGGAGGGACACGGACGACTTCGGGGGCCCCGATCGATGGTAAGTGGTACATAATGAGCTAGTATGCTAGTCATACTAGCTCATTATAGCTTTGTCTTGCAGGTTAGTAAAAAAAAATAAAAATCGAAACACAGGGTTTACAACCACTTTAAGAGTTCTGTCTTTACTTGCTGCATGCTTGTTTCACATCAATGACTGGGGAAGTATTAAAGTTAGAAAATCAGCATGATTCCTAAGCAGCTAGCACTTTCAGTAATGATCTGAGTTGAACTTAGCATAGAAATATGCAGCTATACAGGGAGCATACTCTTCCAAAATACACTAAATGATAATAATAACATTAATAGTATTTTTTTTTTAAAGGACACTGGCTTTGTTTCCTGCCTGCAGCCACACCCTGACACTTGGTTGGCTGCCATCACTGCTGGAATCCATAGTCTGATATATTTAGCACGGGTTTACCATCAACAGCAAACATGCATTCACATCGAAGGGGCAAAACACAAATATTTTCCATAATGCTTTGCCTGAAGAAATACAATTTCAAATGGAATGTTTGTTCCTGGGGTGGACAGGTGTTCATCCAGCAATAATGTCATATATTCCAGCTCATCATCAACACATTTATTATGAAACATATATGTTAGTAAGAATACTACAGCCTTCTAATCTTGCTGGTTACAAGGGTCAACTGCAGGCCGTATGAGCAATGCAGCTGCCAATATAGAAACACCAAACCTAAAGCTGAACTCCAGACAGATATACAAGACACAATTAATGCAAATCTGGGTTCAATAATACATCTGGAAATCTATTAAAAAAAACGAAAAAAAACCCAAACAAGCAGTGCAAGTACCAAAATTCGACCCGATATCAGTCTCTTGTTGTCCCTGTATAGTAGAGCTCAGACTGGGAGAAGGAGAAGCAGTACAAGGAGCCAATCAGTTGTGTATCAGTACTCATGTCCGAGTAAGAAACATGCTAATAGGAAGAGAGAGCAGAGAGACAGAAAGATGAGCTTGTCAGTCTGCTTCTTCTCCCGTCACTGTGGGTAAGGAAATTATAAGTGAGCCAGGGGTGGGCTTTAAAGAGATTCTGGCACTTTGACCTGGATTGGCAAACTGAATGGGTGAAATTGACATCACTTCCTTTAAACAAGCTTTATTCATTCAGACAGTCGCTATCTCTATGATTATGCACAGGAGGATGAAATGCATTAATGAGGGTGCTTTCTAGGCTGGGAGTTGCATCACATATTATTCAAGACATCATCAGTGTTTGGCCTTCCTGTGTCTTGGTAAGGGGTTTACCAGAGCGTGGACACGTTCCTGTGGCCAACACCCAGCAAACTGACAGAATCTCTTTAAAACATAAAGAGGACTTAAAGTGATTCTAAAGGCAGAAAGTTTTTTATCTTAATGAATCGAGATAAAAACTTCTGTGTGCAGCAGCCCCCCTAATACTTACCTGAGTCCCATCTCCATCCAGCAATGTGCACGAGTCCCTAAGCCACCCGGGACTCTCCCTTCTAATTGGCTGGGACACAGAAGCGACGCCATTGGCTTCCGCTGCTGTCAATTAAAGTCAGTTAGCCAATGAGGAGAGAGGGGGTGGGGCTGAACCGTGGCTCCGTGTCTGAATGCTGCTTACTGTGGGGGGCGCTCAACAGGAGGGAGGGGCCAGGAGCGCCGGTGAGTGGCCCGAGAAGAGGAGGATCTGGGCTGCTCTGTACAAAACCACTACACAGAGCAGGCAATTATGACATGATTTTTTTTTTTTTTTTTTTAAGAAATAAAAAAACCTTAGTACTTCTTTAAAGTAGACCTTTCTTGGCAAACAGAAAGTCATTTTTTTGCCAGCCTGCTGACTCCTTCCCACCACCCACCCATTGTACCCCAAAAAGAATGGTAACATTTCCTAAAAGCTATTTCCAAGTCCCCCCCAATCCCGAAACAACACTTTCACTCCAGCCTGCTGAGCTCCAAATCTTGCAAGAGTGTACTCCAGCCCATTGTAAGAAGGGTTGGAGGACTTTTTCTTCATCTTTAGACCAGGGGTCCAAGATGGCTATGAATACGGCCCAACAAAAAACATAAAATTTTTGTTTTTTTCTTAAAAATGCATTTACACTTAGCGAACAATTGAGGCCAAAGAAAAAAATGACAGTGTCGCCTTAGAAGTTTTATATTCCGAAATAAAAATCTCCCACTCTTCACAATCACGCCTTATTCATGTCATCAGTTTTCCGCAGCACCTATATTTGTGAGCAACTATTTTCAAGGATGAAGAACACAAAGAGCAACATTAGAACCAAAATATCTGATGAGCACCTTGAGAATTCATTGAGAATTATTACTACATCCATCCAACCAGACATTGTTGCTTTTATTTATCCAAAACATTGTCAAAATATCACAATAGTTTTATGTTGCCCTTTTTTACTTATATAATAAAAAATCTTAGAAAAAAAAAATTAACTTTTATTACTCAGATAGGTACATCATCTATATCAGTGATCCTTCACTTGTGATTTTTCTGACTTTTTCTGCTCATCAGATATCCCTTATTGTTAGTGTATTTTATGTGCAGCCCAAGACAATTCCTCCACTTCCAATGTGGCCCAGAAAGGTCAAAAGATTGGACACCCCTGCTTTAGACAAAGGCGAGGGGTTGCCACCTTATTCCTTTAAAACCAAAAACATTAATTACACAGGTTCCAGGGTCAATTTAATGCAGATGAGGAACCAAGTGAATTTAATTACCACCCTAATCAGCCACAGAACCTGTGTAATTAATGTGTTTGGTTTTAAAGGGATGAGGTGGCAACCCTAGTTAGAACCTCAGCATCGACGTTCACCACCCCACCCACCCCACACACATCTTTCAGTGACAGAAATGTAACTGAAATGTATTCTGTTCTGAACAGTATTCCATTAAAGTGAGAGAAAGTTATTAATTGTACTTTTAGGGCTAGTTTGAAACTGCACTATATGATCCCTCTCAGTTCAGGTTTACACCGAGCTGTGAGCTAATCCAACAGCTTTTCTCATTCATATTTGTTTTCAGATCATACATTTCTGCTTTGTTTGCAATACAAAACTACGAACAGTAAACACACATAAATAAAACACGTTGCCTCTTGTCAAAAAGTTCCTCATAAGGACCTCGCCCTTTTCTTCCACGTAAACGAACAGAAATGTATTGTTCATGTGAACGTTTTAGTTGTACATTGACCAAGAAGCGTTTATAGGTGTTTTCAAACTAAAATTCTTATCACCCCTGGCAACTGATGCGATTCCCAATTTAACATTTCCACTTTAGGTTAAACAATAATAAAACATAAGATTGGTTGTTCTGGACAACAAAGCCAGTTCTTGTGTCAAACACTTGGAGAAATGAGGTTGACTTAGAAATCTGGAAGTTCTCCAGATACTACAGTCTTCAACCAAGATGGCTGCAAGGCAGACATAATGGAAATACTGTAGGTTAAAGAGGAACTCATATTTCAGTCAAAGTAATTCTTTCTCTAGATCTGGGGTCTCCAAACTTTTCAAACAATTTAAAGGCCAAGTTTACAGTCCTTCAGACTTTAGGGGGGCCGGATTGTGGCAAATGAGGGCAGAAAATGTCCCGGCCCAGCATCAGTGAGAAAAAACATTGCCTCAGGGTTGGTGGTCAGTAGGAGGAGGAGTAGTGTCCCATCATTGGTATAAGTGGAAGAAATAGTGCCTCATTGTTGGTGTCAGTGAGAAGAATATTGCCCAATCATTAGTGTCAGTGGCAATAATTATGCCCTACTGTTGGTGTCAGTGAGAGGAATAGTCCTTTTTATATCATTGGGAGGAATAGTGCCCCAAGGGCCGGATAAAGGCTAGCAATGGGCCGCATCCAGCCCTCGAGACATAGTTTGGAGACCACTGCTCTAGATGCTAGCATATTAAACACAGACTTCAGACCAGCTGATCCCCGTTCAGATATACATCCTTTTCAGATAAGCTTAAAAGGATGCATCTCTTTATATCCTTTTCATCTTTATAACGTGCCATTACCCTTTTACGCAGGTCTTTTGACAGTTCCTTTCTGCTCCCCATGGCTCAGTATCTAGCCTGTTCAGTGTATCCACATGCGTGCTAACAAACTCATTGATTATTTATACACAGACACCAATTGCAATTTAAAAAGCCACAGATGTGGGAAAAAAACTTTTAATTGCCATTTTAACCTGTGTGTGTCACCTTGTGTGGATCTTAGGACTAGTGAAAACCAGGGCGGGGACAAGGGGTAGGCACTGTGGTATCATGTGAGGTGGGGATGCACCATGGGATTTTTTTTTGGGGGGGTGCTAGTAGGGATGATGTTCTAGAAGGGGAAATTTGGGGAGGGGGGAGATTTGTGCTAGGAGGGAGTTCAGGGAGAATTTGTGCTGGGGGAGAGGATTTGGAGTGGTAGGGCGAGATGACGTGTACTTAGAGAGGAAATTTGATGAATTTGAAGGGTAGAGGATTTGTGCTAGGAGGGGTGATTTGTTTGGAGGGGGCATTTGTGCTGGGGGGGGATTTCAGCAGGGGGCATGGGTTTGTACTGGGAGGCGAGGGCAGATTAGTGCTCAATTTTTTGTTTGCTGACACATAATGCTCATACATCTTGGGGTGTGTGGGCAGTTTAGCATGTTTGCTCTGGAATCTAGATGACCTTGTCCTGGCACTGCTGAACACCACCCCCTCCTCATCTCAATAACATAGGGGGAGGTGTTCTGTAGTCCAAATAGAGAACTGGGGACAATGCTGATAATAGTGCAGAAGAGGCAGGGCATATAGGAAGTTTTCTGCTCACAAGATATGAAAAAAAAGGAGAAAATATAAGAGGTTTGCTTTTGAGATTTACATACACTTCTATCCTGAAGAAATCCATGTCTGCTGCAACCATGCCTGCACACTCAGATAAACCTCATGTAAAGTTAAACTGACAAACAACCTTCAGCATCAGGAAATGGTGACTGGCAGCTTTGATTGTAAAAGGTTCTCAGACAAATGTGTGTTTGTAAAGCTAAATTTAGATAAGGTAACTGGTGATAGGTGGAATAGGGAGCACGTGTTGTCATAGGACAGGTATAGCAGGTCAGGGAAGCCCTGGCAAGTGTGGAACTGCTAGACTCAGCGTGTAGTTTAGGGTTGTAAAAGGTTGTTTACCTCACACCCAAAGACTTTACAGTCATTATATATCATCTGCTGTCATCAATTCTTATTATCCAGCCAACCACAATGATGGCGACTAGTTAGGAGGTAAGGGTACAAACAATTATGGAACATGCCAAAATCTGACTGTCAATGACAGTTGTGGTCATAGTGAAAAGACAAGGATTCCTTACCGTCAACTACAGACAATGATTAGGTAATAGGTAAAATGGAATAAACAGGCATTAGAGCTGCCACAAAATGTAACTTCCACAGATGGAACCAAAAACATAAACGCCAATTCACATAAGTGTGTTGTAGTATTTACTGCATAATAAGGCAAGGCAGTATATATAATAGGCAGTATACAGGTCCTTCTAAAAAAATTAGCATATTGTGATAAAGTTCATTATTTTCTGTAATGTACTGATAAACATTAGACTTTCATATATTTTAGATTCATTACACACAACTGAAGTAGTTCAAGGCTTTTCTTGTTTTAATATTGATGATTTTGGCATACAGCTCATGAAAACCCAAAAATCCTATCTCAAAAAATTAGCATATTTCATCCGACCAATAAAAGAAAAGTGTTTTTAATACAAAAAAAGTCAACCTTTAAATAATTATGTTCAGTTATGCACTCAATACTTGGTCGGGAATCCTTTTGCAGAAATGACTGCTTCAATGTGGCGTGGCATGGAGGCAACCAGCCTGTGGCACTGCTGAGGTGTTATGGAGGCCCAGGATGCTTCGATAGCGGCCTTAAGCTCATCCAGAGTGTTGGGTCTTGCGTCTCTCAACTTTCTCTTCCCAATATCCCACAGATTCTCTATGGGGTTCAGGTCAGGAGAGTTGGCAGGCCAATTGAGCACAGTAATACCATGGTCAGTAAACCATTTACCAGTGGTTTTGGCACTGTGAGCAGGTGCCAGGTCGTGCTGAAAAATGAAATCTTCATCTCCATAAAGCTTTTCAGCAGATGGAAGCATGAAGTGCTCCAAAATCTCCTGATAGCTAGCTGCATTGACCCTGCCCTTGATAAAACACAGTGGACCAACACCATTAGCTGACATGGCACCCCAGACCATCACTGACTGTGGGTACTTGACACTGGACTTCAGGCATTTTGGCATTTCCCTCTCCCCAGTCTTCCTCCAGACTCTGGCACCTTGATTTCCGAATGTACTTTGGACCACTGAGCAACAGTCCAGTGCTGCTTCTCTGTAGCCCAGGTCAAGCGCTTCTGCCGCTGTTTCTGGTTCAAAAGTGGCTTGACCTGGGGAATGCAGCACCTGTAGCCCATTTCCTGCACACGCCTGTTCACGGTGGCTCTGGATGTTTCTACTCCAGACTCAGTCCACTGCTTCCGCAGGTCCTCCAAGGTCTGGAATCGGTCCTTCTCCACAATCTTCTTCAGGGTCCGGTCACCTCTTCTCGTTGTGCAGCGTTTTCTGCCACACTTTTTCCTTCCCACAGACTTCCCACTGAGATGCCTTGATACAGAACTCTGGGAACAGCCTATTCGTTCAGAAATTTCTTTCTGTGTCTTACCCTCTTGCTTGAGGGTGTCAATGATGGCCTTCTGGACAGCAGTCAGGTCGGCAGTCTTACCCATGATTGCGGTTTTGAGTAATGAACCAGGCTGGGAGTTTTTAAAAGCCTCAGGAATCTTTTGCAGGTGTTTAAAGTTAATTAGTTGATTCAGATTATTAGGTTAATAGCTCGTTTAGAGAACCTTTTCATGATATGCTAATTTTTTGAGATAGGAATTTTGGGTTGTCATGAGCTGTATGCCAAAATCATCAATATTAAAACAAGAAAAGGCTTGAACTACTTCAGTTGTGTGTAATGAATCTAAAATATATGAAAGTCTAATGTTTATCAGTACATTACAGAAAATAATGAACTTTATCACAATATGCTAATTTTTTGAGAAGGACCTGTATATGTCTTGCATTGTGGTGGCACTCTAACGCCTATATACAGTAGTTCTTAATTTACGAGGTGCAATTGATTGGGGAAAAATGGTGCAGATGCATCTTTTTAATGAGTAGCATGCATATATATATATATATATATATATATATATATATATATATATATATATATATATTTTACGAGTAGGTGCAGATGCATTTTTAGATGTGTTATAGTGCATTAACAGCCCATTCAAAGGCTGCCCAAATGCATTGATCCTACCAATTGACTTCCACTTGTATTAGGTCGTGATCTCTCATCAGCTGGCGGTGGTAAGGGATCAAATAATCTTTTGTCAATTGTCAGCTGTACTTGGTCACATGACCTTATCAACTATCACTTGTAGTCTTATGAACTGCAATTTAGGCATCAGACAGATCGTGTAATCAAATATAATCTGTCAACTTGCAGTTGTTAGTATAATGCCTGACTGCATTAAGATTTATGTAAATTCTGTTGGGTTTCAGGGTCCAGTCACACTGCAATGTGTGTGCTGAGCGCACATAAACGCACATTTGTTGACATGCGTTCACAGGATGTGTTGCGTTTTAACATGTGCCGCGATATTTTTTATTTTAAACTTCACTAAGCTTTTATTGAAAATGAAACATAAACTTACTGTTTTTTTTGCACTTATGCTTGTTGCAATACATTTACATGTGTTTACATAGAACCTGTTCTACCTTTTTTTTTTTAGAGTCAGGCAGCGTGCATCAGTGAAACACACCTGTGTGAACTGCTCCTAATAAAATACATTTCTTTTAGAATGTACATGCTCTGGCATACATTGGACAATGCACGCCAATGCATCTGATGTCAATGGCTCCTTAGCACAAGCCCCCTGTCCTAAGAAAAACAAAATTATGATCAGTGGATCACTTTATTCAGTGCACGTATTTAAAAAAAAAACTAATAATTCCGGTTAAAAATGTGAATCAAATACGCTTTAGCAAAAAATATTTAAACAGGAAAATTGTATTATTTTTGGAACATGAGGCATACTTGAGATTTCAGAACAGCTCTTGCTATCGGATGTTTTTTTGGTCCAACAATATTTCCAGGAGAGAGTTCCTGAAAGTGCTCAGATTTTGGAAACAAAGTGTCATCTGAGAAACATGCATGTCTAATTCTCACCAAGAAATGTCCCAGGAAAACAAACACATACTTGACTGAGTGCTCCAAATCTCCATTATATCAAATAAATCAGAGAAATCCATCCAAGGAGTGTGTATTTAGTCAAAAGTAGGATCAAAGTTTGTTGAAAAGGTGATTTAATAATTTCATACATATCAGGTGACACAAAAAAGCCAATATTTTTGGATTGCACTTCTATAACTTGGAAGATCTGTTCTCTTGTTGTATTAGTAAAGGTGGAGTCTAGTGCTCTGGACCTCAGTTGTACTTGCCCATTGATCCTCATAAATAATGCAAAAATATCAATAAAAAACGAAACGCGAAGGGCGAAGGCCGCTGTGATGTCGTCACCTAGACGGAAGTCTGCGAGAAGCCATTTTGTTTACCGGTCGGTGAGTGTTTACAAGAGCTACTGTGACTCCTAAAAGTAAAATGTGGAGCTTTTTGCTTTTATCCTCGGTATGAAATATATGGATGGATGTATATGGGTGGATGTGCAATTAAGGAGTTTTCTTTAACACACCATTTGTAATGATTGGAGTACACCTAATCTTCTGGTGACTTCACTTGAGAAGATTCCTATGATGCCATTTAAATGATGCCCATTTTAACTTTTCTTTAACTAGAGGGTCATGGCTATCTGGTAAGTCTGCATGGTGTTACCTGGTGGAGGATCTTTCAGTTTTCTTCAAGATATCTACATTCTTAGCTGCTTATGTAGTGGATGTGATCACCTTTCTTCACTTTTTTTCAGGCATTTATGTTTTAAATCTCACATTGGGACTTTTACATGCGTCCTTGCCTATTTTATAAACATCAAATTTTTGTAGATTTATTTTTGTTCCAATTGAATCACTTAATTATATTAATATAATAGTGTTGAAATTCGTGCAGCATGTTCTTTTTGCAATTTCTCAATAGATACTGTGGTCCAGCTTGGTCCTATGTAAGTATGATTGTGCCATACCTGTGGAAAGCTAGCAGGATCTGTTAGCTCAAGGGACCCGGAAGCTAGTGGAGATCACTGTAATAGTGGTGCCTACTACAGTGATTTGCAGCTTCCACGAGGATGCCTCAGGTATGGTACATACATACTTACATAGGTGCGAATTGAACCAATGTAACTATATAAAACTTGCCATATGTGGAATTCAGCTTTAAGTAAAAGATGATTATCATATTACCTACAGACAACAATCTACGTGGCAACTAGAAGCCAAAGTTTCGACAAACTATCCAAAACTTGCTTTATCTCGGTAACTTACAGTTGCATTCACCATCTAACATCTAGGCTCCACTGCTTTTTTTCATGCATGGACTTGTGTTTGTTTTACTTCTATGTATTTATTTAATTTTAATGTCAAGAACTGTGGCTGTGAGTAAAGCGACTGAAGTTTTTGCAGAGCTTTTCCTCGTCTGAGTCAGGAGTGAGAGAGTAAAAGGGGTGTTGCATTATTCTTTTCTTTCCCGTGGAGGCTTGCCAGGATTTTGCTCCTTATCTATACAGAATTCTATCAGCTCTACTATATAGAAGTATTCTTAAACTGACTGCTGACGGCTTCACAGACTCTCCCTACAAGTGACGGAGATGCATGAAGGCAAAGTGATATCTAAAAGTGCCCGTTTTCTTAGAAAATAAAAATGAGTTTCCAATTTATCCGTCTAGGAGAGTACTACCTACTGAGAGGAGAAAAATCTTCCTAAACTTTGCAATGAAATACATAGTTTTCAATGACAGATCTCCAATAGCGGATGTCATTACAGTTTAATTGGAGCTCTGCTACGTGGCACCCCATACTTTATATTAAAAAAAGCATGGCTCCCCAAATCTTTTGACATAAAGGAAGCCTGTCAGGGTGGGGATATGGGAGCCGTTATAAAATGATTGTTTTAAAAAGGTGCAGCTCCATGGTTGTCCCTTCCCTCTAGCTCAGAAAGGGGGCTTTCAATAGAGAACATGTATACATTTTAATAAAGTTTGACCTTAAAGCAGGCTATAGAACTGAAGGATTTACAAATTGGTTAACAAGCAGTGAATTAATTAAAAAATTTACTTTGCAGAAGCAGCACTTAATCTGGAACTATGCTGCATTTGAGCACCACAAAGCAAAAACGTTATTCAAGTCATTTTTAATATTCAAAGCAAACTTTGCAATCCATCCATGTCTCCTTGTTTTATTTTGCTAAGAAATCACTTTGAAAAACACCCCCCTAGCACTTCTAGCTGTGGCCATCTTGAGTAAGGGCAGATGATTCATGTAGCATTGACTTCCTGGAAAATCCATCTGCCCTTAGTCCAGGCATGCAAACAGGAGTGTGTGCTTAGCTATGAAAGCCCCTCCTCTCCTCCAAAAGACTGCTGGGATGTATGACATCATTTGCCTAGGCAGGTAACCAGGAAGTAACTGAAGAAACGTGGGAAAAAAAGTTTAAAACAAGTGATATGTTCCTATTTATTTACTAATGCTAGCAAGCACAAGGATTAAAAACAGTCAATGTTGATTGTGAGAGTGGAGTTCCACTTTAAGTTGCTCAAGTTATTCTTGCTCTCCTCACCATGTCCCCCCTCCGAGCAGTGACTCAGCAGCACGGTTCACCCCACCAAAAAAAAAAAAAAAAAAGAGAAGAAGGGAGGGAGGGAGGGAAAAAGGAAAAGAGCGGAAGAAAATGAAGTACTGTAAAAGAGAAAAGGAGAGAATCTTGTCTATTCAGAAGGCCCCCCCCCCCACTGACCCCACATATCCAACCACCAATAATCATCCGATACCTGTAAATAAGAAAGCCATGGCTTTCATATCTTGTCAAAAAGTGCTTGTATATCTTGTAAGACGCTCACAATGTTTTCATTTCATTAAGCATAATCCTGGTCAACTTGCTTTTCAGCAGAGCCAAGTCGACTACTGGCCTTTTCCAAGCTGTTGCAATGGCTATCTTGGCCACTATAAACATAAAGAGAATTTGGGTCCGTCTCAGGATGTCATCAGTGCAATCTGAGCATCCCTGGTTATTTTGACCAGTGTAACTGAATATATCAAAGAGTGGACACATCACCCGAAAAGTCTAACCTTAGGAATAAAATATGAAGGGGCCTCATCACGTGCCCACAACCCCGAAAACATGAGGATGAAGAATCTGGAAAATTTTTTGAGTGGCGTCGTGGTACTAAATACCATTCTAGATTAAACCTTAAAGCCCGCTTCAACCAGTGCTACATTCATAATACCCTTACGAATATGGGCATTCCAGGTTTGCCAATCTGCATCATCAGGGTCCATATTAAGATCTTTTTTCCTACGTTAATTGATAGGACAGTTTGGAGGACAGAGCAACAAATAGACTACAGCATCAAAATGCACCCTTGTTGCAATGTGGCCTGCAAACATCTGTTCTCAAACACCATTTGCATTGCAAGGTCAGCACTCAATTTTTGAAGCGAGCATAAGTAATGTAGAATTTATGTAGATAGAAACTTTCAGAGGGTGGCATCTTTAATTTCTGCACAAAGTATGAGGAAGGGAGTATGCCCTTGTGATAAAAAAAATTGGCCTATCTGATATAATCCCTTGTCCATCCACCATTGAAATAGGTGAGATCATAGGCCTGGTTGAAACAAGAGGTTGTTGAAGAGGAGGGCAACCGGGATGTGTGGGAAGCAAAGGGGCCACCTCCTACAGGAAGAATCTCATAAGCCTATGGAATGAGGAAGGGTTGGGCTCAAAAGAGCTTTGCGATGTTTGGAAGGAAGCCAAAGCACCAATTCTGTAGGTAAAGGGCCTCTAAAGACACCCAGTCCAGCCTATAATAGGAAGAGTGTAATTGACACAATTGGGTCACTTGCTCCTCCACATAATATTTGTGGAAAACCGGAACTCACAGACCTCCCAATTCCTTGTGCATTTTTTTTTTTAATCCCCTCAGACCAATTTCACACTGTGTCCTTAAAAACCAAACATGCCAGCAAATCCAGCATTGCATAGCGAAACTTGCTGCTTTGCCGCCACACGTTTGGTCCCGCACTGCCATCTTTGATACTAATGTCATCAGGGGGTTGGGTGTCTGTTCTAGGTTCTTGCATTCAGCCTCCTGGCAATGCTACACTGTGCATGCACAGTGTAACCATGATAGCCCAAAGCATGCACTGCATACTCAACATTGTTCCAAAGCCAACTGGCATGCATGATGTACGCATCCCATGAGGCTTCTTTCTCCTAGGTGAGAAAAGCCAGAAGAGCAGCCCATTTCCTGCAGAAGTGGTATTTTTTGGGGGCTTAGGGGTTGGGGGCCTTTAGGTTAGCTCTTGCACACTAGATAGGTGTGCCTGGCCAGGCTAGAGTCAGAGAATAGAAGCAATCATCAGTACAGTTCTTAACCTCCCTGGCGGTAATCCCGAGCGTGACTCAGGGTTGTTTTTTTTAGCTAGGATCGGTAACCCCGAGTCACGCTCGGGGTAACATTGCAGAGCCCGCAGCGGAGGTTTCTTACCTTCTCCTGGCGATCCAGCGATGATGTCCTCTGCTGTGATCGCCAGCGAGACCTCCGGCGAGTGTCGGCGCTTCCTGGTTCCGTTCCCTGCGAGCCGCAGCATCGCATGGGAGCGGAACTGGGCGGCAAATTTAAAAAGTTCAAAAGTTCACACAACACAAACACAGAAATAAAAGCAGTTATATTGTATCTGATTACACTGTATTACACTGTATCATCTCTGATCACCATACCTGTACAGTGCCCCCTTGCCTGTCATCTGTGCCCATAAAAATATGGCATCAAAAAAGCGCTTTACCAAAACGGCGCTTTTGGAGCAGATGAGTGACAGCGGCAGCGACACGGAGTTGCTCGCAGAAGAGAGCGATAGCGAGTCGTGGGGAGATTTGTTGTCTGACACGGACACCGACACGGATCTGGCAAGTGACAACGGCGATGATCCTGCACCTGACCTCAGCGACCTCAGCGATGTGCGCACTTGGTGCCCTATAGACTCCGATACGGACCAGGTAGCGCCCCCAAGATTTCCCTTCACTGGATCACCTGGGATGAAGGTAGATGTGGAGTGTGACAACCCTCTGGCATACCTGCAATTATTTTTCACTGAAGAGGTAATTGAAAAAATTGTCACAGAGACAAATCGTTACCACGATCAGCAATCCGCTACGCTGCATGCCATATTTTCCCGAAGCAGAAAGTGGGAACCGGTGACGAAAGAGGACATCTGGCACTTTCTGGGACTTATCATTCTTCAGGGGGTGGTGGGGAAACCGCTCCAGAAATGGTACTGGACCACCAATAAGCTACTGGCCACTCCGTTTTTTAGCACCGTGATGTCTGAATATCGTTTTTCCCTCATCATGAAATATTTCCACTTCACGAACAATGAGGAGTTTGATGAGGCCACGCATCCTGTACCCAAGCTAAAGAAAATCTGGGAGGTATGCCAAATGATCGTGGCCAATTTCCAGCGGACCTACGTGCCAGACAGGGACGTCAGCGTGGATGAAAGTATGATGGCCTACAAGGGATGCCTAAGCTGGATACAGTATATTGCATCCAAAAGAGCGCGGTTTGGCATCAAATTCTTTATGCTCTGCGAGTCATCTACCGGATACATATGGAATTCGGTCATTTACACCGGTAAAGGCACGAAGTTCAACCCCAGGTACAGCGGCTACGGGATGGCCACATCATCTGTCCTTACACTGCTGGAGCCATTGCTGAACCAGGGATATTGTGTGACCACGTACAACTTCTATACATCTCCGGAACTTTTTGAGGTTTTGCTACAAAATAAAACTGATGGGTATGGTACCGTTAGGCCTAACCGACGTGGCATGCCATCTATGTTTGGCAAGAAAAAAACTAAAAACAGGAGAAATGGTTGCCTAGCAGAAGGGTAAGATGATGGCAATGCGATGGCGAGACAAGAAGGACGTGTGTCTCATGAGTAATGTGCACAATACAGCAACTGCCATGGTCCACACAAGAGGTGGGAAAGATCTGTTGAAGCCGCAAATTGTGATGGACTACAATAACACAATGGGAGGTGTCGACAGAGCCGATCAGGCAAGGACATTTTACCCGGCTATGTGCAAACAGCAGAAAAAATATTATAAAAAGATTTTCAGGCATCTTTTGGAACAATGCCTTTGGAATGCGTATATCCTATACAAAGCAAAGAGTGGCATGCCTCTTGTTCATTCCGACTTTATCTGGAAGGTGGCTGAGCAGATTTTTGTCAACCACCAGATGCCATCAGTAGCTGTGAACAGACCCGGATGACGTGCTGTTGGCGTTGTCAACCCAGAACGCCTGACTGGACGTCATTTTTTGGACTATATACCGCCAACCGCAAAAAAGCAAGCACCTACCAGGATGTGCGTGGTCTGCTGTTCCAAGAGAGATGGCAATGAAAAAAAAGTCAGAAAAGAAACAAGATACCATTGTCCAGATTGCGACGTTGGACTTCGTCTAGTTCCATGCTTTAAAATGTATCACACTCAGGATGTTTATTGAATTTTCTTTGTTTGACAAATGTCATTATTTTCTTCTGCATTATTGAATAAAATTATATTACTTATTAGATTATAATTCATGATTTTGTGTTTCAAATTTATCACATCTGGGATGTCTACTAGAGTCTTGTTTGGTCAGGTTTAAGTAAGTAATTACTAAGAATTGCAGGCCTACAGTACATAACGCCAAATTTCCATGCAAAATAATTGTACCGCTTTTGGTACATAATTCCAGACAGAATCATACAGCCAGGGAGGTTAAGTGTGCTGAAATTAAATCTTTATAATATATTTAAAATTGTTCCACCCACAATGTAGATGCAAGATTAAGTCTGGGCATCATACCCCAAGTCATGACAGAGCAGTGTGCAAGCACCACTGAGGACAGATCACGTCGCAAACTACCAGCAATAATTTGGGTCACAGATGAAGTCAAAACTATAGCTTATTTTTTAGTATAAAATTATGTTATTGTTACTACACCTGGTGTGTTAAAAAATTAATAAGTAAATACATTTAAAAAACCCTTGTATCATAGGTCACTCCTCAAGGCTGCCATAGGTACATGGCCCAAGCTACCAAAAGGATCAACCATTACAAAAACTGCAAGCGATTGGCCAATTTAGAGGAGAGGGAGTTGGCTAGGTCATTGTAATCCTCAGTTGTTTGCCAGAACATAACATCACAGTTTGTCTACAGAGAAGCGAGTTAAAAAGTAGAAGCAGATCGTTCAGATGCTTTATTGGCCAAATAGATGGATGCTTTTATTAGGCCAGCCCTTATTTTGTAATGGAGTGACTTTGTGACCCAGTGCTTGTCTCATTCGCAGCTATTAATCATGCGCCTAAGAGCTCATTTTCCTTTAAAATGCTAAGATACTGCTGTAACGGCGCCAAGATAATGGAAAAAGCTTCACAGATTGTATAATTTCATACCAGGCCGTGTCTTCGCAGGAACAATGGGCCAGGATGCTGAGGTATTAAAAACCTGGAAATTTGGTTGTATTGAAAAGTAAAATGTAAACGTTCCTCTAGGATCTGTGGCTCACCGCAACGGTTTGCTTTAATCGTTGCCTTCAGGAGTTTAATAAACTAAATACATAGAGCTTACGAAGATTAACACTACAATAAAGTTTAGCAACAGACAGAGAAGGGAGTCTTAATGTGATCACGTGGGGAGGATCTGTTTAGACAAAGTTAGACTGGAGTACAGTCCATTAATCACCTCACTTTCTTCTCTTAACTCCCTAACTGCCACGTATATACATGGGTAGAGGAGTCCGTAACCTGATCCTTTAAAGCTGAACTTAAGGCAATCTGCTACATACACAGCTGAAATTCATATTTATATAGATATATTTAAACTGACTTCCATCCCAAAGGATTTGCTATTCTGTTCAGTCAGTATTTTGATTCAGAGACCCCTGCCAGACAGCACAACCAGCTGCTGCACTCAAAGGGTATGTGCACCTTTTCACAAAAAAAATAAAAGGTGAACTAACTCCAAACATACTATTCACCCGTGTGGACCCTGTGAAGCCCCATGCCATCAGTCTACTGGCCCACATATTGTATACTACAATACACAGCCTCAGAGTAAGTATCCATCGAAATGCTTGCAATGGCATGCGCTCATTGGTCAGCGCAGCCAAGTGATTGTGCTGACCAATGGAAAACGCATGTGAGGCTTCTTCTTCAGGTAACCTGCCCCAGAAGAAAAAAAAGCGCTTCTCATTGGTCAGCATGGTCACAATTACCAATGAATGCTTGCTGTTGTGAGCACTATGATAGATACTCAGTGGGTAAGTGGTTAGCACTTTCGCCTAACACTGGGGTCGTTGGTTCAAATCCCAACCACAGCAACTCAAGTTTACATGTTCTCCTTGTGCCTGCGTGGGTTTTCTCCCACGCTCCAAAATGCATGCTGGTGGTGATGTGAATGTAAAGTGATACACACATTGTTGGTGCGGAATAAGTATCTGTCATAAATATTATTAATGTATTTTATTAAATGCATGGGGTGCTGTGGTTGGGATTCGAACCAACTGCCCCAGTGTTAGGCGAAAGAGCTAACCACTTAGCCACTGATTATGTATCAACAGTACCTGAATTTGAGCTTATATCAGCTTCTTGCAGCCCCTTTACAGCAGTGCTTAGTCTAGAGGAGGGAAAAGCATCAGAAAAAAAAATTGGTTGTGCTTTGATGCAAGGAGCATGCGGATAGAAGAAAGCAGAGGAGGCAGATGCATGAATTTATCAGTGTGCTACTTCTTCCTTCATTGTCCGGTGTCAGGCTGTGGGAGGGACAAGACCCAAAAATGTTACTGAACTACAGCAGAGAAAAATCATGTCCCCATCTCTACCAGATAGGGTTGTGCTGTGTTTCAGAACTGTGCAAAACTCAGAAATGGATGGACAGAAATACAAATCTTTTGTCAAAGAAAACCTCTTGCTTATTTGCATTTTATCTGTGTATTCTGCCTTTTCCCTGAAGCTTAGCTTTAAGCGTATACAAGTGTTAGCCATTACGTGCCCCTCCGAACAGAGATTAATTTGGAGATAGCCCAGACACTTGATCTTAGCAAAATGAGAGCCAAGAAGTCTTAATTAAAAGAGCAACGTGGACACCCTATAAATTTCACCACCTCCACCTGTGACATTTCAGATGGGGTGTTTGATGTACAGGACCCGAAAGGGCACAGGGCAGCGAAAAGCCACGCCAAGCCCACCCATGCTGTTCACAAGCCCCCTTCTTCAAGGGTTACATTTATTTGTTGCAGCTGTCCTAAGGCCCAAGCTGTTAAATATTAATGGCAGTGCCTTTTGGTTGGGGGTCACGCTTGACCCTACAAACTTTTCCTATCTCTGCTTTCTAGCACAAAGGAAAGCCCCTCCCCGCCTTCTCAAGTTGAACCCTAGAGATGTACAAGTCACACTTTGTCAAAACCTTTTTTGTTTTTTAGAGGGTGCAAATTAAACAACAGAATTGTAGAACAATAATTGCTTTCTTGTAAAATGTGTTGAAAGTTAACAATTTTCTCTTTTTACAGCAGCACAGGTACTGCATCTGTGAAAGCATATTAAACACAAAAAATGTACTTTATTAAGTGATTATGCTTGATGCAAAAAACATGCAAAAAACATGATGAAAAGAAAAAAACAATATTTTAGGAATGGCATCTGTTACTCACAAAATAGAAAACAGTGTAAAGTAGACTAAACCCAATCACTAAAACCTCTTATAAGATTTATTATGATAATGTCGTTTCAAAAGATGCTTTCAATCTATTTCAATCTGCAGCCTAAAATAATATCTGGTGATCGTGGCTGGTTTAGGCACTCCTTGCTGTAGGGTGACTACTGTACCCCTGTTGAGCTTCTGCACTATCACCCTTTCACATGCCGTATATAAGTCTTTCTCAGTCAGGGTTCCTCCTGGGGTTGCTAGAGGTCCCTTGAGAAATGAGCAATTAACAACTGATCTCCCACCTACACTGACCACCAATGCAAGGGGATCATTTTCCAATAACCACTAGGGGTGAGCTCAGGTGTGTTCAGACATGAGTCCTAACTTGCCCAAGCTATCCCGCCATGAAGCTGTCAAAGCCAATAGCCATTCATAGGCGGCTGAGGCACTTCCTGCCCCGCATGTATGCAAGAGGCGTGTATACACGTGGCGCGGGGAATGCCTCTGTCACCTGAGCTCATCCCTGCTAACCACCGATGTAAAGGGTCACATCTACACTGGAGCCACTAGGGGACGCCACAATTTTAGGGCTCCTTTCTCATTGGAGCAGCAGGGTTTACTGCTCACCAAAAAGCAATCCACCAAGGGTTGCTTTTCAGAGCACAATGAATAGAGGTTTGCAGATAATAAGGAGGCAGCATCTTAATGGCTTTTTTTTTTTTTTTTTTTGGTGGGGTGGGAGACTTGTGCTTTTATTGCTGAATGGTGATTTTGCATCGCAGGACCGCACCACAACTGCAAGCCAAGCATTTGGCTCTGGTTTTGCGGCACATTCTAATTTACTTACAAGGGAGAGTCTGATAGCAGTGCCACCTATCAGTCAACATACCAGGGCAATGAGTACTCACCCGAGCAGCAGCATGTCTGCTTGTAGGTGGGTGGTCAGTGAGCCATAAAAGTGCAAATTAACTGGCTGTCTTTATGTGAAAAAAGTCTTAGGCTGGCAATACATGGTCGAATTTTCGAAAGAATTTTCTTTTGAAAATCAGAAAATTTGTGCGTTTTGTGATCCGATGGTGCCACCATTGATTTCGAAATTTGACCAACCAAACCTTCAATTTCACCTCATGATGCTACAGAAAAGAATTTTCGTAGCTGGGAATCTTAATTTCTTTCCGGGAATTTTCTTTTCTTGCACATGCGCATTTCTTTTTCGATTACATTTCTCGCTCCCATCATTGATTAGAAAATAGTTTGTTTTTCAAAAAATTTCCAACATGTCCAATTACTGAAATTCAATGGCCACACGAAAATCGGCTGTTGCTGCAGCCCAATAATGTTGCGAAATATAAATGAAAATTCTTAGATATGGCCTGTATAACTCTCTGTTTCTTATCTGTTGTTATCATTCGATTTTAGGAATATTACTTAAAAGTACAGAACCGTGGGGGGGGGGGGAGGAACGGTGTTAAAAACGATCTGCCCTAGGTGTTTTATGCGCTAGGTCTGCCATGTTATTCATTATTTTATTTAAACCTTTAATATGTTGCAGATTACCAGTTCTTTTCTTTATTTTCCTTTTCTTTTTTTTATTCTTTTAACCTTTAGACCCCATTCACACTGGGGCAACATGACTTCCAGCGCGACTTTGGGAGGCAACTTGGACACGACTTGAGTATGAATCACAGCGCGACATGAGGCAACTTACAAGGCAACTTCAAGTTGCCTCCAGGACAGGAGGCTTTCCAGTGGCCAATCAAACAAGAATCAGCTCTGTGGGAGGGAGGGGTTTGCCTGAGAAATGTATGTTCTCTTCCTGTATCGTTGCTTCAGTTAAGACAGTGATCCGACTTCTGAGGCGACTTCCATTGAAATCAATGGGTACAAGTTGCCTATAAGTCGCCTAGAAGTCGGATTGAAGTAGTACAGGAACCTTTTCTGAAGTCGGAGCGACTGCAGTAGTGTTCATTAAGACGGCTCCATTCACTTACATTGATTTTCTCATGCAGAGCGACTTGAGGCGACTTGAAGTCGGATCCAAAGTTGTCCCTGTGTGAATGGGCTCTTATGCAACATATTGTACACACTAATATACAATAAGCTGTAGGTATAATCATTTTTAGCACCTGAAAATTATTTATGGTAAAGAGGTTGAGAAACACTACTACTACTGAATACGGACACATATTGCTCTGACATGGTCCAGCTTAGTCATTATCGGGAAGCCATCCAGAGAAACTATAAATTAGACTCAACCTATACATATATTACAGGATAAATGGCACTGGAGGCCATCAACACCTTGCACGGTGCAAAGATGCCATTCTAGGGATGGGCAGGTACTTATTTAAACATTGTAAGGCAGTCAATATCTGCCTGATGCAACCCTGAATTTGTTTACGCAAATGGATGTCCTTTGAAATCTCAAAATATACACAATAAAAAAAGCAGTAGTTCTAACAATGAGTAAAATCAAAAACAGCAGCATTCGGACCCCAGGGGGTTATTTTTCCTAGATATAGTAAATTCATAACAACTGTTTAGCACTTAAAGCTGCACTGTGGAAGAATCAAATATTGTCTAAGTATAAGAGGCATGTGTATTCTTACTTGAATATTGGTGTGCTTTGTGTATACGTTTTGTGCCTGGAGTTCAGATTTAGGCAAATAATAAAGAATATACTTGCCAACCGCCTAACTAAATATACGCCATAATTTTGAGGTTAAATACTGGGGTTAGGCTGCAGCTTGATGCCATTACCCCAGTATTGATTTTTTTTTCCTCAGGCGGTCTGCTTTACCATAAAAGTGATCCCAGTGGTGGATTTGCTGCAAGATCCCTTTTAGAAGCGTCGGGAAAGATGCTCCCCTTCTCCTGCCCCTTCCCGAGCCAACGTTACGGATCAGTAGCTCCGGGAATCATCCAGCGTCAGCAGGGTTTTCCATAGAGTTAAGCAATGGCTAAATGGCCCCCGCTCATCTCTACTACCTTGGAGGACTGGAGCAACTTTGATGTCACGTCCGGTTCTCAGGCCATGTAAACATGATTTTTTTTTTCGTAAAGCGAAAGATAAAAAAAAATAAAAATTTCCATAAAGACCTGTCATGTTGTATTGTTATGGCAAGGGATGAAATAGCAATAAACGTGAACAATTTTTTTTAAAGGGACAGTGTAAAAATCAAAAAAATAAAAAAAAAAAAATATTATTTATTTTATTGTAAGCGCCTCGGTCCCCGTGTGCTAGAGTGCAGTAGTGAACATATACGTATATGTAAACTGTGTTTGCACTACACATGCGAGGTATCGCCGCGAACGTCTGAGCTAAAGCAATATTCCAGCACTAGACCTCCTCTAACTCTAAACTGGTAAACTGTAGAAATTTTTAAAACATCGCCTATGGAGATTAACCACTTGCTTACTGGGCACATAAACCCCCTTCCTGCCCAGGCGAAATTTCAGCTTTCGGCACTGCGTCGCTTTGAATGACAATTGCGCGGTCGTGTGATGTGGCTCCCAAACAAAATTGACGTCCTTTTTTTCCCACAAATAGAGCTTTCTTTTGGTGGTATTTGATCACCTCTGCGGTTTTTATTTTTTGCGCTATAAACAAAAAAAGAGCGACGATTTTGAAAAAAAAACACAATATTTATTACTTTTTTGCTATAATAAATATCCCAATTTTTTTTTAAAAAAGTTTTTTTTTCTCAGTTTAGTCCGATACGTATTCTTCTACATATTTTTGGTCAAAAAAAATCGCAATAAGCGTTTATTGATTGGTTTGCGCAAAAGTTATAGCGTCTACAAAATAGGGGATAGTTTTATAGCATTTTTATTAATATTTTTTTTTTACTAGTAATGGCGGCGATCAGCGATTTTTATCGCGACTGCGACATTATGGCGGACACATCGGACACTTTTGACACCATTTTGGGACCATTCACATTTATACAGCGAACAGTGCTATAAAAATGCACTGATTACTGTATAAATGTGACTGGCAGGGAAGGGGTTAACACTAGGGGGCGAGGAAGGGGTTAACTATGTTCCCTATTTGTGATTCTTACTGTGGGGGGAGGGGACTGACTGGGGGAGGAGACCGATCTGTGTCCCTATGTACAAGGGACACAGCATCGGTCTCCTCTCTCCCTGACAGGACATGGATCTCTGTGTTTACACACAGAGATCCACGTCCTGCTTCTGTAACTGCCGATCGAATGTACCTGGCGGACATCGCGGCCGCCAGGCACGCTCCTCGGCATCACGTGATGCGCGCCGAACAGCTGTTCCCCGCCGCGCGCCCTCGGCGGCGCGCGGCGGGATGTAAACAGAGAAGGACGTCCTGGGGACGTCCTCTCGGCACTTGAGAGCCGCGCGTCAGCCGTCTTTCGGCTATAGCGCGGGTCTCAAGTGGTTAAGTACCGTAGTTTGGTGCCATTCCACGAGTGCAATTTTAAAGCATGACTTGATCTATTTACTGGGCCTAACATAATTTTTCATATTATACAAAAAAAATTAGGGTATAAATATTACATGTTTTTTTTATTATTAACCACTTTTTGAGATTCGGCACTGCGTCGCTTTAACTGACAATTGTGCGGTCGTGCGACGTGGCTCCCAAACAAAATTGCCATCCTTTTTTTCTCACAAATAGAGCTTTCTTTTGGTGGTATTTGATCACCTCTGCGGTTTTTATTTTTTGCGCTATAAACAAAAATAGAGCGACAATTTTGAAAAAAATGCAATAATTTTTACTTTTTGCTCTAATAAATATCCCCAAAAAATATATCAAAAAAACGTTTTTTTCCTCAGTTTAGGCCGATACATATTCTTCTACATATTTTTGGTAAAAAAAAAAACGCAATAAGCGTTGATTGATTGGTTTGCGCAAAAGATATAGCATCTACAAAATAGGGGATAGCTGTATGGCATTTTTATTAATATTTTTTTTTTTACTAGTAATGGCGGTGATCAGCGATTTTTATTGTGACTGCGACATTATGGCGGACACATCGGACACTTTTGGCAAATTTTTGGGACCATTGTAATTTTTACAGCAATCAGTGCTAAAAAAACGCACTGATTACTGTGAAAATGACACTGGCAGTGAAGGGGTTAACCACTAGGTGGCGCTGTAGGGGTTAAGTGTTCCCTATTGAGTGTTTCTTACTGTAGGGGGGGTGGGCTGTGTGTCACATGACATTGATCTTCGCTCCGAGTACACAGAGCGGAGATCCGTGTCATTGTCACTAGGCAGAGCGAGGAGATGTTTGTTTACACAAGCATCTCCCTGCTCTATACCTCCGTGAGACGATCGAGTCGGCGGGACCCGCAGTCTGACCCACGGGGAAGGCGGCAGGGTCGCGAGTGCGCCGGTGCGCGCGCGACCACACGGCAGGCATTTAAAAGGGCAACGTACAGGTACGTGATTATGCCTGCCCATGCCATTCTGCCGACGTAAATCTACATGGGCGGTGCTTAAGTGGTTAAAGTGTTTTTTTTATCAAACACTGAAACACCAATTCTGGGTGGACTTACCCTATAATAATAGGTGATCAGCACTAATCTAAATGACAGCCTATGTGAGTGGAAAAACAAATAATATTACTGTTTATGTTCAGCATCACACCAGAGTATGCATCATAATCTACAAGGGCAAACAATGGTATGAGAAAGGCAATGTATTAAATACAGAAATCCCCAAATAACAAATAATTAATTTATCACCTTGATGGTTCTCATTTACATAAAATGACAGCGTATTCTGATTACTAACATGTTACAGGGATGGTGTGTATAGCAGCCTATAGATAATGATGCATTGAGCAGAACCGTGGTTTAACAGAAAAAGGAAACAAGACGATACTCTATATGCCAAGGATTCCCACACACAAGAAGGCACCAGCAATTTCAGAAACTATTATTAGATGCTTTACAATGTCTTACATGTTTCCCAAGATATCCTGGTAAACCTTTTTAATAGTGGATAGACTCTGATGCCGCGTACACACGACCGTTTTTCATGACGAGAAAAATCCCATTTTTTTATTTGGTCATTAAAAACAATCGTGTGTGGGCTCCAGAGCGTTTTTCGCGACGTGAAAAATGGCCATTAAAAATTTGGAACATGCTCTATTTTTTCTCGTCGTTTTTCACATCATCGTTTTTCTCGTCGTGAAAAACGGCCGTGTGTAGGCTTTAACGACGTGAAAAAAATGCGCATGCTCAGAAGCAAGTTATGAGACGGGAGCGCTCGTTCTGGTAAAACTAGCGTTCGTAATGGAGATAGCACATTCGTCACGGACTGAAAAGCACGAGGCTGAAAAGCGCAAATCGTCTCTCACCAAACTTTACTAACACAAGGATCAGCAAAAGCAGCCCCAAGAGTGGTGCCATCCAAATAGAACTTTCCCTTTATAGTGTTGTCGTACGTGTTGTACGTCACCGCGCTTTGCTCGAGCATTTTTTTCACGATAGTGTGTAGGCAAGGCAGGCTTTAGAAGAATCGCGTCGAGAAAAACATTGTTTTTTTCAATGACATTAAAAACGTTTGTGTGTACGCGGCATTACACTCACTAGAATATATTGATCTTCAATTTCAAATTTATTTTGCCACTTATTATCAAAAATACTTTTTCTGACCAATGTGCCTTCTATAGTCTTAAAAGGTGTTCAGCAAGTCAGGGCTTTTAGGACGATTTGAGAAACAAAGAGAAACTATAATGGTTTAAGGTCAATTGTATTTCAAGTTTCTTTTATGTTCTTATGATTGTAAACTGAGATTTTATTCTTTGTTGTATTTATACAAATGCAATTTTTTTTATTTTATTTTTATAAAGAACAATGAATATATGAAAAAGGATTTTCAGAGCATGGTGGGTTAGCAGAAGAGACAGCACAAAAGAAGTTGTCTGCTTTAAGGCTTGCTTAGTCTGATTACAATCTTCAACAAAGCCATCTGATATGGGAGGAGTCACTCATCTGACCTGTTCTCAGTTTCATGGAAGAATCAGGCCCGAATTTTTGTCTGAATTCGGACTTGAAACTGAGCCAAAAGGCGCAAAGGACATCTGTGCAATTTTCTTTGCAGCTGCCCTGGAGATGTGTGAACCGGCTCCATTGAGAGCCGGGCACAATCTCCTGTCATGCAAATTGGATGCAGGGAATCCCACATCCAATTTGCACTAGTGTCAACCCAGCCTTACTTGCGTATGTAAAGTTCAGCTTGAGTTAGTATAAATAATAGGCCTTTTAACAATAAAGGAGCAAAGAATGCAAAGGAAAAAACTTGAAAAAGCCTACAGTTCCACCCACTGGCTGGATACAAGACAACACAATATTAACCATTTGATCTCTGGAAGATTTACCCCCCTAACTGACCAGACCATTTTTTGCAACATGGCATTGCATTATTTTAACTGACAATTGTGCGGTCGTGCGACGCTGTACGCAAATAAAATGTATGTCCTTTTTGTCCCCACAAACAGAGCTTTCTTTTGGTGGTATTTAAAGTGGAGCTCCACCCTAAATTTACACTTCTGCTAATCGGAACCCTCCCCCCCTCCGGTGTCACAATTGACACCTTTCAGGGGGGAGGGGGGTGAAGATACCTGTCTAAGACAGGTATTTTCCCCCACATCCGGGAGTCCTCTCTCCGGGAATCTGCGGGAGTGACGTCACTTCCCCCAGACTTCCCGTAGTGTTCTGGGAGACACTCGGCTCCCAGAACACAGGAGAACGAATCAGAACGGCGCAGCGCAACTCGCGCATGCGCCGTAGGGAACCGGGCATGAAGCCGCAGGGCTTCACTTCCTGGTTCCCTCAGCAAGGATGGCGGAGGGAGCAGCAGAGTGACGAGCGATCGCTCGTCCTCTGCTGCGGACATCGCTGGACTCCAGGACAGGTAAGTGTCCAAATATTAAAAGCCAGCAGCTGCTGTAGCTGTAGCTGCTGGCTTTTAATTTTTTTTTTTCCGGCGGAGCTCCGCTTTAATCACCTCTGTGTTTTTTCTTTTTTTGCACTATAAACAAAAAAAGACAGACAATTTAGAAAAAATAATAAACAAAATGTTTTACTTACTTTTTGCTATAGAACACATACAATAAAAAAAAATGTCCTCGTCAATTTAGGCCAATATGTATTCTGCTACATATTGTTGGTAAAAAAAAATCCCAATAAGTGTATATTGATGATTGGTTTGCGCAAAAGTTAGTGTCTACAAACTACGGGATATATTTTATTTTTTTACTAGTAATGGCGGCGATCAGCGACTGCGATATTGCATTGGACAATTTGGACACTGACACTTTTTGGGGACCAGTGACAATATTACAGTGATCAGTGCTAAAAAATATGCACTGTCACTGTAATAATGACACTGGCTGGGAAGGGGTTAACATGAGGGGTGATCAAAAGGTTAACTGTGTGCCTAGCCAGTGATTTTGTGTACTGTGGGAGGTGCTTTTACTAGGGGAAGGCATGGATCCATGTCCCTGCTTTGCAGTAACACAGGATTCATGCCTTACCTACTGTCAGAAAGGCGATCTTCCTTGTTTACATAGGCAGATCGCCATTCTGCCTGTGTACTGAACAATCGGCCGGTGCCGGCGGACAACGAGTCAGCGGTACCCACCGCTGGGCTCCCACTGTAAAAAAAATATAACAGCGGGTGCTATAAAATTAGCCAGCAATTTGAAAACACAACATAAAAAAAAAAAAAAAAGAAAATAGCACGGGTCAATTATACATTGTGGAATGTAAAAAGCTTTTCTCTCAAAGTGTTAGTCAACTCGGAATTATTACAGACCATGGATTCTGCTGCCACTTATCTAACGGTCTATTCAGGCCTCACTAAGTCATGTGAAAGGAAGTCCGATGATAACATTTTCTGCGTCTTCTAGACATTTGATTAAGCAGTTATAAATCTTTAAGTCTGACTTGTCACAAGCAGAGTAAGATTACAGCAAAAGCTGTCAAGATTAAGTAAACTCGTCTTGTTCTGTAGCAGGTCTTACTCGGTCTTGTACCAGGGATTAAAGATGTTTCCGATAAAAAAATTGGTTTACCATCAGGCTCAATACACAATACAGAAATAAAAATAGAAAAAAATAAGATATATATAAAAATGAAAACTTAACTTTCGACCCTGGGTTCATGAACAAATACTTCATCAGAAGAATGGAAAGTGGAACATCTAATGGCTTTGAGACAACAAAATATCCAGAAAATGGATTTTGCTTTTTCTTCTTATAGATGGCATAAAAATGTTTAGAAATTTTGAACTATGGTGACTTTACTTAACGAACAATTACACGAAACTTTTGGGCTGCATTCACACTTAATCTTGAACATTTTACAAACTTTTTTTTTAGCATTTATATAGGCATTGGGTGTTTTTGCAGGTATCTGAGGTTTAAGGGATTGTGAACCTCAGACATGCAATATGAAAAAAGCATATCCCTCTATAGTGTGTACTTGTTTCAATTAATAGCACTAAGCGTAATTTATGTCTGCTGTCTCATTCCTCTGCTATCAGCATTAATGTTTTCCTGACACCAAGAGAAAAAATGTGACAGAGGATGGAGCTCCAGCAGATTGACAGACTCCGCTCTGTTCCTGTGTGCTGTGTGAAGGGGGGAGGGGTGTCTCTTCCTTCCAATCAGCTCTCAAAGCTCTCCTCACTGAGGTCTGCAGGGTTTACCTCCAGCTCTCAACCCCCTTTTTTCTGACAGCTAAGATAAGTTGCATAAATTCAGGACTTTGAACTTATGTAGAGAGAAGAAGACAACAGATAAACAGGTACAACTTATGTAGGAGGATTGGTTTAATTTCTGTGTGTCACACAAGGCCAGTCACTTCACTGGGTATATACAAGGAAGCAAGTTTTTTTTTTTTAAATTATTTTTAGCAAATGGAAAGCTAGTTCCCAGGGAAAAAAATATGCAGTACATGCGCACTTTTCAGGCGCTCCCATGGAAGTTTATTGGGGCAAAAAAAAAGCTTTGAATCTTAAAAAAAGCGATACTATGCTCATTTTTGAACAGGCACGATTAAAGCCGTAGTAAACTTTGCTTTGTCACTTTTACCTACAAGTAGGGTTTATAATAAAGCTCAACCTGTAGTTAAATGAATATCTCCTAAACATGCACCGTTTAGAAGATATTCACATGTTCGGCATACTCGAGTGTGGCGTCCATCGAGAGTGCTGCGATCGTGACTTCTATGCGCAGGAGTGATGTCATCGACCATTCAAATGGCTGGAGCCTGTGAACCTGGAAGGAAGACCAGGTGAAGATGGAAGCCCTGACAGCGGTGACAGTGCGCAGCTGGAGGGCTTTGTTTTAAGTTTTATTTAAGTGGATGCATACTAGCACTTATGACATTACCTTGAAGGAGAATCATGAGATTTTGGGTGTTGAACATTTTTGAATTTAAAGCTACAAAACGTTTCGGGTGTGAATAGGGCCATAGGAGGTAAAACACTTTCTGCTGTGGTCATTTTAGTTTGCACAGCCATACATTTAAAGGGTAAGTCCAACCAAATCTGGTTTAAACCACTAACTAGTCACCATTTGAATTTCTCGGTTCTTACTCCAAACCCATAGAAGTCTAAAGCCCTGTACACACGATCGGATTTCCTATGGTTTTTAAACCGATGGATTTTTCCATCGGAAAACCGATGAAGCTGACTTCCATCAGTCTTGCCTACACACCATCAGTCAAAAAACCGTCAGTTCCAAACGCAGTGACGTAAAACACTCCGATGAGCCGAGAAAAATTAAGTTTAATGCTTCTGAGCATGCGTCGACTTGATTCTGAGCATGCGTGGGTTTTTTAACCGATGGACTTGCCCATAGACGATCGGAATTTGCGATCGGCTTTTTATCCATCGGAAAAATTTAAAACATGTTCTATTTTTTGACACTGATGGAAAAAAGACCGATGGGGCCCATACACGATCGGTTTGTCTGATGAAAAAAAACCATCGGACTGTTTTCATCAGTAAAACCTATCGTGTGTACACGGCTTTACTCCTCCTGCACTCTGCAGCATTTTCCATCATACCAAAACAGAATTTTATGTTGCAATCCAATGTCATTCCTTGTAACAGCCTTAGGCCCCTTTCACCCGATAAGCCCGCTCGGATCCGCCTGTCAGTTTTTCAGGCGAATCCGAGCGGGCCACCCATTGACTCCTATAAGCAGGCGGATGTCAGTGGAGATGTGTCCGTTGACACCCGTCTGCCATCTGATCCGCTCAAAACGGACGTATGGCCATACGTCTGCCATTCGTTTGGTGGATCAGGTCGGACAGGAACTGATAAAAGTGGACATGCTGTCCATTTTCGTCCGATCACCCCATAGAAATCAGCGGGACTCTGGCAGGTCCATCCCTTTTCAGTGAGCAGAGACGGACCTGTCATGCGCCGGCTCAGCAGAGATTAACAGAGCGATCTCCCGCTGAGCTAGCGGAGTCCACTGAGCGGATCTGCCCCATGTGAAAGGGACCTTAGAAGATGGGTGGAGTTGGATACTCAAGTCATGAAATCTTGCTTTTGAGGTCACTGGCTGAAATAGATCCTGAAAAGACTGATCCAATGTTTCTGTATCCACATAAAATGAATTGGCAGGTGCAATATTTTTTATTTTGTAGGAATTTTTGAGCATCTGACATGTAGACTCGATACCTCAAGGGCTTTACTGGCTTTCCTTACAACATGTTCATTATCAAAAAGTTGGAGATACACTTTAAAGACAAACTTAAAGTGGAGCTCCACCCTAAATAGCAACTTTTGCTATTTGTAACCCTCCCCCCCTCCGGTGTCACAATTGACACCTTTCAGGGGGGAGGGGGGTGAAGATACCTGTCTAAGACAGGTATTTTCACCCACATCCGGGAGTCCTGTCTCCGGGAATCTGCGGGAGTTACGTCACTTCCCGCAGACTTCCCTTGGTGTCCTGGGAGACACTCGGCTCCCAGAACACAGGAGCACCAATCAGAACGGCGCAGCGCGACTCGCGCATGCGCCGTAGGGAACCGGGCATGAAGCCGCAGGGCTTCACTTCCTGGTTCCCTCAGCGAGGATGGCGGAGGGAGCAGCAGAGCGATGAGCGGTCGCTCGTCCTCTGCTGCGGACGTCGCTGGACTCCAGGACAGGTAAGTGTCCAAATATTAAAAGCCAGCAGCTGCTGTAGCTGTAGCTGCTGGCTTTTAATTTTTTTTTTCCGGTGGAGCAACCCCTTTAAGTCCACATTTCATTGTCTGACACAGATGAGTCAAAATTGCTGTCTGGCTCTGCTGCATGGCATTTCTCATGGTGAGTTTCTTAATGGTGACAACAGTGGAACATCCTTGTGCAATGGGCGTCAATACAGCCACTTGTAGTCTCTACTGTAAGGCAACATCACCTTAGCTCACAGCTAAAATACAAATGCATGTTGCTTTCTAAAAATCTGTAATTCTGCTTAGCCAGTATTGTGATCTAGATACCACAGCCAAACATTTTAGGTAGTGACCTCACTTTATTACCCTGCAGTTAAAGCAGTAAAGCCTGGTCCAAGACTTGCCCTGGTCTGTGCTACTGAAATACATTGAAAGTATATGGATAGAGCAGAGCAGCTATTCTCAAATGTGGCTGATTAACCTCCCATTTGATGATGGCTGTCTAGTTCCGGGTCCAATGTAATTTGGCAGAGCCCGCTTCATGACACCAACGTTCTTTTTCACTGTCCGTAAAAGTGCCATTTTGACCTCTACTGTAAATTGGGCATTCTTACCACTGGCCACCCATATAGGGAGCCTTTTTCCCCAATGTCCACCAATGAATTGGATTCCCCAATTAATTGGATTCCCCAAGACCTGAACATTATTTCAGGGGTTCCTTTGGGGCAAAAATATTGAAAAGGGCTGGAGTACAGAAAGATTAAAAAAACGCTGCCTTTTATTTATTTTTTGACACTTAGGTTGATTTCACTTCACTTGCTGTCTTGTAGACTCACTAGTATGCAAGATTAAATCTTTCCAGTGTGGTATTATACTGGTGTCATGGCTGGGAACAACTGTCCCCATCGGAAGATTTACCCTTTATCCTTGTTCTGGTTGCAACTTAAAATTTTGGATTTACCCTCACTTTCCTTCCTAGTGGCACCAATGACCAGGACAAATTAAGAGCGTGAAAATTCCCTAATGGGGACACAGACGGCAATAAAACCAGAAAGTAGTCCTATCCCCTCACCATTCTATCCAAATCTAAAATAAAGTGTTTGTTTGAAAGTGTTAAGTGTATTTATATCCATTTTGTTATTGTTCTGAATAAAATATGGGTATGGTAAACACCCCATCGGTTTGTTTTTTGCTGTCTGTGTACCACTGGGGAGAATAACCATCACTTTTAGGTCCCAGAGACAAAACAGGAAGTGACAGGAAATCTCCTTAAGTAAGGTCAATTCTCCTCTGTTGTCTTGGGGACAGGTGTCCCCCATTGGAAGTTTTCCCCTTACCTCTTGTTTTAGGGACAATTCTAAATGTTGGAGTTCACCTCACTTTTTCTCTTGATTACGATGGTCACCAGTGCAAACAGAGTAGGGAATTCTCTCCACACAGAAACACAGACAGCAATAAAGACCTCAAAGAAAGGTGGAGGTGAGGCGACAGCCCGTTAAAAGGAATACTTGGTTGAGCCTGATGATTTAAATCGACAGCTATCCACAAAGCTGGAGACCCCGAAGACAAATGGGTCACCTAGGTTGAGAAATCAAAATAAGTGAACCAAAAATAGCACCAAAAAATTCTGAGGGTCCAAAATGTCCTTTATTCTTGTCACAAATAATAACGCAAAAAGCAGTTAATGCATTTTGGGGGTCCACAGACTCCCCTATTCAATAGGGCTAGAATACAAATGCAAAATATATAAATATTTCCATAAGAGGTGTAGAAAAATATTAAACAATCTAAAAACATCGATTTTATTGAAGTGGAACATTCCTCATAAAAATGACTAATCAGGCATTTATTTTTTCAACACCTGTTTTGGATTCTTCCATTAGTATTGTAGCCCTGAGAAAGGAGGAATTGAGACCCCCAAAACGCAGTGACTGTCTTTTGCTTTCCTGTTCTATTATTGTGACAAGAATAAAGGACTTTTTGGACTTGAGACAATGGTTTGGGGCTCCTTTTGGTTCACATATAAGCAACTGAAACTTAACAGAGTGCCACCCTATCCAAAAAATAAAAAAAGGTTTTGCCTAGAAAGTCTCTGTATTTGTAGATTGTAATGAATATATACCTGGATTAACTGTGGGTATTTTATGTCTGCTTACAGTTCTTCTTTAAGTTATACAGGTAGCCCATGAAGAATGATTTTAGCACTTGATTAGGGTTAACTTAGACATTACCAAAAAAATAAAAAAACTAAGCCCTCAAGGTTAACCTTAACATCCAACTATCGTCCATCTTGATCATTCAGAATGTGGCCTCATTTTCAGATCTGACACTACGAAATGGCACTTAATACACAGCACAGTGTTTTGTCTGTTGGCAATGATGTCTGGGATGATTGGGTTAAGCGACGCCGCAAGTCGTAAATCAGGTTCCTCTTTTTCAGACCCCCTTTTTTTTTTTTTTTTCACACTCAGGTGTACTCTAAATGTGCATTAAACCGCGGCTCCATTAAGCAGTTACCATGAAGGTAAAGGCCACGAGGCTAAATACTACAGGACCTTGTATGGATCTCATAGGTTTAATGGAATCGAGATTTTAACAACTCTTTTTCGTTAAATACAGTCCGTGTCAGGAGGATGCGTCCCGCTCATAAAGAAGCGCAATGACAATGTACAGTGCCACTAATACAAGGACATAGTTCATACTGACATTTCCAGCAATTCCCAGCTGATTAGGGTCATTATGTTGGAGGGCTGATTTATGCTGTCATTTCCTCTCACCGATCCTGCATCAATGAATCTTAATGAATTGGTAAATAAGGCTGAAGATTACACTCTATGACACCGACACATTCCTCATTCTCAACACTGGAGATTTATGTAGCCAATTAGTGACTAACAGAGAAAATTGGCTGGCAGAAAAATAATATTCTTTATGGAACAAAATGGAAAAAAGCTTTTCTTCTTGAAGGGCATCGCCACAGCAGACATCCATAAAGTCGCATGATATGTGGATATACAAAAAAATAAAAGAGGCAAGGCTTGCGTGCCGTGCCAGAGCCAGGACTTTCCTGTAAAATAGATTTTTTTTTTCCATTTAGCTATTTTCTACGGTGGGCTTTTAAAAGATTGCAGGTTCAAGTTCACCTTATTTTGTATCTTTCTGGCCATGTATTCAATTGCACTTACACTTCAAATTATTTAAAATACATTCAAGGTTTATCAAAACAAAAAGGTGTGCAAAACCTTGCAGTTTATTTTCTTTGTAAATCAGCCACGGCTTGAGTAGAAAAGCCTGTCCCCTGCCAGCATGCTGTAGAGAAGGACCCTTGCTCTCTGAAAGTAGCAGACTTGGTCTGGCATGTACCCTACTGACTCAGGGCTGGAGTTCTCTATTCAGAAAGGCTCATGCTTCCTGCTGATTAGAGAGCTCTAGTTCTGACTCAGCAGGAAGTGTGTTGGACTTCTGCAGAGAGACTACTGCTTTCACACAGAGAGCAAGGGTCCTTCTCTCTAGCATTTTGGAACTTGTTTTAAGTTTTTGGGTTGAACGGTACAAAATATATCTATTTGCATAAATTTGGTAAGGGTTAGTATGTCTATTGGGGATCTTTGGCAATCTGGCCCCATTATGGAGATTTCACCTCACCTCCTGTCCTAGTGACTGATGACAGACCGAACAGGAGATTAGAGAAATCCTTCCCAACAGGAATACAGAGAGAGAGAGAATATTTTATAAATTTTTTGAATAGTTGAAAAGGTTTGGTTCTGTCTTGTTGTCTGTGTCTCTATTTTGGGATACCCCTCTCTTTTATCCTGTCCTAAAAAGAAGGTGTCAGGCAAGACAAAAAGTGAATGGAAATCAACTCCACACCAAATGAAGATATAGCAATCGGAATCTGTTAGACTCTCTAACCTTTCCCCATGCCGTCCAACACAAAAACAGTACGTTTTTGACTTGACCTCTACTTGTGTGTCTAGTAGACATGTGCATTCGTTTTCGTCCGAATGCATTTTCGTCCGAATTTCAGGTATTTTCGTTATCGTTTTAACAAACGAAAACGAAAGCACAGAATCCGAAAACCGAAAGATCCGACATAAACAAATGCTTTATTTTCGTTTTCGTTGTGACAACAGTTCGATATAGATAGGAGATTCGACGTGACGCTGACAATAACAATCTGTGTCTATCGAACCTGTGGTCGAATGTGCCTAACCTTAACTCTATTAGTCCAAGATTATTCTACATAGAGAGAAAAGATTCGACATAGAGAGAAAAGATTCGACATTATAGAGAGAAATGATTCAACATTATAGAGAGAAAAGATTCGACATTATAGAGAGAAAAGATTCGACATTATAGAGAGAAAAGATTCGACATTATAGAGAGAAAAGATCACTGCTGGAATTGGGTGGGGGAAGTAAAATAAAAATGATGATGATGATGAATGTTATTGGCTGATTGTAACCAAAGAGGAGGAGCAGTAAAATAGCTAGAACGACGAAGATTCGACAAAGCATCGAAAAACATACAAACATTGAATCTGTCATTGAAGGCTTATGGTGTTTGTCGAAAGTTAGAAGATTCGACGGAGCAGCTAAACTGTACGATGCTGCAATCGTACATTTCAGGTCAAATGCATCCGCCCATAGGCTATAGAAGAATTCTAATGTTGGTTGACTAGTAATAGAAATTAATAAATATAATTATTACTAGTCATACAACATTAGAATTCTACTATAGCTTGTAGGCGGGACATTCGACCGGAAATGTATGATTGCGGCGTCGTACAGTTTCGCTGCTCCGTTGAATCTTCTTTGAACATTCGACAGACACCATAAGCCTTCAATGACAGATTTGACCTTAATTAATTCAGATTTTCGGACGAATGCAATTTTTAAATAAAAAGGAATTTCGGGAGTAACTAAATAAATGTATTTTTATGACGAAAACGAAATTCCGAAACAAAATATTTCAGTGGGCACATGTCTAGTGTCTAGCAGTCAATGTTCCCCTTCACTAGCGCTCAAGGAACCAGAGTGGGACGATCAGAATTTTGGATGCGCCTTTACTAAAATACATGCTAAGGATTTCAGACAGAACTGTTGGGCCTTGTTTGCGCAAATCAGCTAGAACGCTGTATGAAAGGCCTGGTACAACTCTACAGAATACGAAGGCGCAGTAGAAAACATCCCCACTACTAATCAAACAAAGAAACCCAGCGTCAACCTGCAACAGCTGCAAAGAATCTGCAGCTGAAAAGTAAAGACCAGCAGCTGCAGTATTACAAAGAAGAGTTCTCAAGGTGCAGCACTTAAGACTAATGATGCTGATTAAGATGCTAATTTTCCCCAGGGCTGGAGAAAAAGAAACACAAGATGCCAGGGCAAACGCTCCAATCAAATATTTTAGTGGGTGGCTCTGTGATAGAAATGTATTGATATCATGCAATGCTATATACTATCCACGTTATAGCAGCTTTCTTGATCTTTTGACCTCAGGGGACACTTAAAAATAAATTTCAGTTCTCGGGTCTGTGGCAAGAATGCCCCTTACATTGGCAGTCAGTGGAAAGAATGTCTGTCTTACAATGGTGGTCAGAGACACCAGGGTGGCATAGACTCCAGAACTGTTAACATGGAGGTCAATCAGCCACAATCCAAGGAACCTCTCTCAACCTCTGGAGGAACCTTTGGGTGTTTGGCACACTGGTTGTGAATAGCTGTATAGAGCCTAGTGTGAAAATCAAAGGGGGAAGATGGTGTGTGTGTGTGTGTTACCTCGGACAATTACCCCAAGTCAAGCGGTAACTACTCCAATGCAGATTACCAAACCCAAGCAAACATCTAGCTGGTTGTATGAACCAAAGCTCTGTTTCGCTTTGTACTACTTTATGTTCAAGTACACCTTCGATGGCTTGAACCCATGAAGCAAATGAGAACCCATTTACAGATGGCCAAAGGCGTGGCAACTTTCAATTCCATTTTTTTGTTGACATTGCAAAGCAATCAAAGACATAAAATTACGATTTTAAACAACCACATGGAGAAATCCGGATCGAACCAAGCAGGAAAAACCAATCACTTTCGAAAATGCTGTCATAGATTTCTTTCATTTTTTATTCAGCTGTATTAAAGATGTCAGTATATTACCCAGTTTCGACTTTTCAATTTACCAAAATCTGGAGATGAACCAAACTCATGGGTGATGGATTTCTAGAGATTTGTGATCGCACTTGCAATTCCCAGTGGATAAAATTGATTTACAAATGGTCACTTAGAAGTTCATTTTTCTGCTTATCAAAATACTGGAATCCTAAGGAAACGAGGCCTTTAAAAAAAACAAATGGTATGAGGTCACCCAAACTGGGAAGTCTATGTGCACTTGAACCAGAAGGAGCACAGAAACATAATCAACAGGCAAATGGAACAGGTATCCAATGCATTTCAGGGGCAAACAAAAAAATCCCCACTCATCAGGGTATTAGCACTTACCAGAATGTTTACAGTATACAGAGGCAAAGCAGCATGCTGGAGACTGCCTGGATGGTCAATGGCCACAAATGTATGTAATTTTTAAAGGGTGTGTGACAGTGAGAGGCCCTGCCACTATGTGGATTTAGGTTATGAAGATAGAAATTACACTGGACCCTAAAAAATTCAGTTTGAGAAGCTCCAGCAGGTGTTTTGTAAGCAGGGAAAACCTGTCTTACGTTTTCTCTGGATTTCATAGTTCCAAATTAGGACCTGGAGCTTGTAGGTTCCAAAACATTTTGGGTGGGGTCCAGTGTATAGGCTTTGCTAGTTGCCTGCAACCTGTGCACAGTTGGGCAGGATCATTACGAGTCAGATCTGAGCATAGCTCAGTACAGTTGCTGCCATTTGGCGACAGAGCCCTGTCATGAGATCTGGCTGTTCCTGTCAGACTGCATCTCTTGTGTGGGGGACTTCTGGCCCAAAAAACTGGGTAATTTGGTATAGCTACATGGGCCTGGGAGGCCAAGAAAGCTGAGGTGGCTAGCAGGTCCAGGCAGGGGTGGAGGAAATCTGGTAGTTTCTGAAAGAGTGAGAAAAACCCATGGGGGCTAGAGAACCTTTTTTGGTGGCCAAGCGTGGGCCCATGCAGTGAGGTATTGCAATTGAGGCTGAAGTGAGCCTAAGAACCAGGTGGCTTGGTATTTTTGTTATTTGTATCAGCCCGCTCTTTGCCCCTTGTCCATGCTTAGTTCCCCCACTTTTTTTCATGCTCGATCGCAGTTTTTTCCAGCAGTTCCTTTGGTGGGTGTGTCTAGCCACTACATCGGCTCTATTGGCCCCCGGCAGCTCTCCCCCATTGACGTGATCGGCGTCACATGACGGCTGTTCCTCGCGACGCGCAGGTCATCCCACACAGCATTATGGGAATTGTATGCCGGTAATGTCGTGGCAGGCGCATGCGGAGGCCTCTTGTGTCCGCTCCAGATCGGCGACGTCAGACGTCACACTTTACAAACGCATCTACCATGAGAGCTAAACATTCTCCATATTACGGCTGCTTATCTTGATTAGTTTGCCAATTGATTAATGTCCCCCTAGTTTCTGGCCCTGTTACTTAAGAAGATTCTGTAGCACACTTCTCACCTGCTCCTTAAGCCCTGTGCACAACAGCCGTTTGTCGGGCGACATGGGCCGGTTCAATAAAAACTTGGCCCGTGTGTAAGGCAGCCGGCTGTTTGGCCGGCTTCTGTCAGATGAGCATGCTGTAAAACCAGCAACCGACCAGCGATCTCAGCCAATGACTGAGAACGCTGAATGGAGTATTCTGGTGGGGGGGCGTCCCCCTGTCAGAACACAACAACTCAGCGGGGGAGATCGATGTACTAACATCGGATTGTTAGTACAGCGGCTCTGACTGGAGCCAAGAGGTTTTTTTTCGTTCATCCTGCTGGGTTGAATGGAAAAAAATTGATAGCGTGTACCAGGCTTTAGTCTAAACAGGAAAAGACAATTATGTTTAGAGACCAGGTGAGAAGAAAAGAAGTCCATCTCAAAGATTGATAAGATTGGTGGTAAGAGGGTGATTCTCAGCTTTTTTCATTTTTTTTTGTGATGGTCACCACAATAAGCAAACATACAAAACAAACAAAATCAAACAAACAGACATCCATTGCTCAAAAACAAACATACTCTATTTTAGACAGTTTAGACAGAGTGACATCACCACTAGGTATTTATGCTTTTCTATGCAATGTAGGCAGGTTATAGCTTCCTAAAAACAGGAAGCAGTGGCAATGCCCACATGTAATGTTCAGCCTTGATTGAAAAAACTAGAACCCAATGCAATGAATGAAAGGGGTCGGGCAGGGACAGTCCAGCTGAGGAGAAAAAGGCTAAATGATGTGGAACATCCTCTGCCAGGAAATAAGGTAGGCTCTGATTTGCTGCAATTTCTTCTACAAACTGAGTATCTCACAGTGTGCAGTGAAATCAAAGTGAGCCGTTTCAGTACAGGATAGGAGCCTGTACATCTGTGCAAGAGCAAGACTGAAGGTAAGCCTGGAGTTCAGCTTTAAATTTAAGTCTTCCAAAACAAAAACAAAAATTGAAGTTAAGCTTTAAATTCCCGAATTATAAGATTTTACCTTATAGTCACAGAAAAAAAAAATTGTTGTGTTCCCTCCTGCGTGAATTCCAAGAACACTATGTTAGTATATACGGTAAATTATAGGCGCATTACCCTAGGCTTGAGTCTATGGTGGGTTAATATACGCAGTTTCATCTCTAGGCTAATTATATCATCAAAGTCTACTGATTACATATATCTTTTCTGTCATCTTCAGATCATCGTTAACACTTCATAGCACACTTAGGAGGTAATCTTGGATTGTTCGTATTGATGGGCCTACAGAATTATTTAAACATCCTTAGAATAGGTCTAAAGAATATAATTATATGTCCACTATGTCCATAATCAGCATTATGAGTGTAGATTTCAGCTGCAGAGAAGAGTCTGCCATTTTGCATTCTGAAGCGATATTCATTACAGTGTCAGCTGTCACCGTAGCGGGACTATGAATAAAATATCATATCTGATGGTTTAAATATTCTCCCTGTGCTGTGCTTGTGTGGCTTTCCTCTTGGTACTCCAGCTTTATCCCATACACCAAAGACATGCTGCTAGTAGGTTGGTTGGCTCCAGTCTAACTTGGCCCTAGTGTATGTATGTATGCATAAAGGCTTGATATAAGTCTCTTGGAGTTTCTGTACAGAAGAGCTAGCCAGGTGAGTTGCAGTGTCCATATGCTAACAAAAGACATACTGATAGGAAGAGAGAACAGAGTGACTAATGCCGTGTACACACTAGCGTTGCTAGCCAGGTGCGGGGGGGGCGGGCCGCACCCGGGTGACACCCACCAGAGGGGTGACACCCGTGGGTAGCGCAGCGGCCACACTGACATCGCCCGCCCGCTGCCCTGTGCCTTAGGCTCACGCTGCGGCTGTGTCCCTCAGCGGAGCGGAAGGAAGCCGCCGCCCCCTCTGCCTCCTCTATGTTTACATCCACAGAGGAGGAGGAGGAGCCCGCGCTCGAGAGACACACCGCTGTGTGTATCTGCCGCTCTGTTCTGAGGTCTGAAAGGTAAGGGGGGCATCTTTACTGATGGGGGGAGGGGGTGTCTGTACTGCTGGGGTCTGCACAAGAGGGAGTTTGCACCAGGGGGGGCTGTAACTGAGGGGGGTGTCTGTACTGAGGGGGGTCTGGTACTGAGGGGGGTGTCTGTACTGATGGGGGTGTCTGGTACTGAGGGGGGTGTCTGGTACTGAGGGGGGTGTCGGTACTGAGGGGGGTGTCGGTACTGAGGGGGGTGTCTGTACTGAGGGGGTGTCTGTACTGAGGGGGGGTCTGGTACTGAGGGGGGGTCTGGTACTGAGGGGGGTGTCTGTACTGAGGGGGGGTCTGGTACTGAGGGGGGGGTCTGGTACTGAGGGGGGGTCTGGTACTGAGGGGGGGGTCTGGTACTGAGGGGGGGGGTCTGGTACTGAGGGGGGGGTCTGGTACTGAGGGGGGTGTCTGTACTGAGGGGGGGGTCTGGTACTGAGGGGGGGGTCTGGTACTGAGGGGGGGGTCTGGTACTGAGGGGGGGTCTGGTACTGAGGGGGGGTCTGTAACTGAGGGGGTGTCTGTTACTGAGGGGGGTCTGTTACTGAGGGAGGTGTCTGTACTGAGGGGGGTGTCTGTACTGAGGGGGGATTGGTACTGAGGGGGGTGTCTGTACTGAGGGGGGGGTCTGGTACTGAGGGGGGGTCTGGTACTGAGGGGGGGGTCTGTAACTGAGGGGGGTCTGTAACTGAGGGGGGATCTGTAACTGAGGGGGTGTCTGTTACTGAGGGGGGTCTGTTACTGAGGGGGGTGTCTGTACTGAGGGGGGTGTCTGTACGAGGGGGGTCTGTAACTGAGGGGTGTCTGTAACTGAGGGGGTCTGCACTGAGGTGGGGGTGTCTGTACTGATGGAGCGGTCTGCACTGAGGTGGGGGTGTCTGTATTTATGGAGCAGTCTGCACTGAGGTGGGGGTGTCTGTACTGAGGGGGAGGTTCATACTGAGGGAGGCGGGTCTATATTGATGGCGGGGAGTCTGTACTTAGTGGAGCGGGTTTGTACTGAGGGAGGGGATCTATACTGTGGGAGGGGGGTCTGTAGTTAGTGGAGGGGGGTCTGTACTGAGGGGGGACTATAGTTGTTGGGGGGTGACACCATTTTTTTTTGCACCGGGTGACACCAACCCTAGTGACGCCACTGCGCGTACACACGATCGGAAATTTCCGACAACAAATGTTCGATGTGAGCTTTTGGTCTGATATTCCGACCGTGTGTAGGCTCCATCGGACATTTGCTGTCGGAATTTCCGACAACAAATGTTTAAGAGCTGGTTCTCAATTTTTCCGACAACAAAAGTTGTTGTCGGAAATTCTGATCGTCTGTATTCAATTCCGCCGCACAAAAATTCTACGCATGCTCGGAATCAATTTGACGCATGCTCGGAATCATTGAACTTCATATTTCTCAGCTCGTTGTAGTGTTGTCCGTCTCCCCGTTCTTGACGTTTGGAATTTCCGAGCAAGATTTGTGCGACCATGTGTATCCAAGACAAGTTTGAGCCAACATCCGTCGGAGAAAAATCCACAGTTTTGTTGTCGGAAATTCCGATCGTGTGTACGCGGCATTACAGTCTGGGGGAGGGAAAAGACCTGTAAAGCCCCGTACACACGATCGGTTTGACTGATGAAAACCGTCCGATGGATGGTTTTCATCAGACCAACCGATCGTGTATGGTACCCATCGGTCTTTTTTCCATCGGTTGTAAAAAATAGAACTTGTTTTAAAATTTTCCAATGGATAAAAAAAGCGATGGGAATTTCCGATCGTCTATGGGCAAGTCCATCGGTTAAAAAACCCACGCATGCTTAGAATCAAGTCGACGTATGCTCAGAAGCATTAAAGTTCATTTTTCTCGGCTCATCGGAGTGTTTTACGTCACCGCGTTTGGAACGGTCGGTTTTTTGACTGATGGTGTGTGGCCAAGACTGATGAAAAACAGTTTCATCGGATTTCCGATGGACAAATCCATCGGACGAAAATCCATAGGTTATCCGATCGTGTGTACGGGGCTTTAGTGTTACTTAACTGCAGCAGAGAGAAATCAGAACTCCTCCCCTGTTGGACAGGGCTGTATTATGTAGCAGAGCTTTGTAAATCTCAGAAATGGATGGACAGATATATAAATCTTTTGGGAGGTAAAAAAAGATCCCTTAGGTATACTTCATGTGTATATTTAGCTGTTTGCCTGAAGCTTAGCTGTAAGGAAATGTTTACGTTGACTGCATCACCTTTCATCTGTACAGTGAACTAAAACACATTACCAAATAATACCCGACATAACACAGACCTCTTTCCAGCGTCTGGAACAAAGGCTCATTGCGTACAGTTACCAGATGCTTCCCTTTCCTTACTAAAGCTGGCCACACACGTTTCAATGTGGTTGTATGATTTTTCCCAACTGAGGCCTCATGCACATGGGCACCTAAGCCCGTTCAACACAGGAAGCCTAGGTGCAGCGTACAGCCACCCATTGACATGAATAGATGTGTGTGGCTATACACGGCTATGCCCTGGCAAACATATAAACACATTGTATAGCTTATCAGTATATTCCATCAATAGAAAATGTTCTATTCTTTGATTACACCTGTACACTATACAAGTGTTTATGCGTGTACAGGCGTATCCTGGAGTACATGTGCGGAGTTGGGCTTGAAGTTCTAACTCCTGTCCTTTTTTCTTTCGATTTTGGCAGAGTGGGGAAGAGTTACAATTCGGTATGCAATCCCATTGTCTAGATTTCCCCTCACTTTCTGTCCTTGTAAAATATCTGCAGAGAAATATAAGGGGGGTGATGGTCACTGGGACAAGAAAAAACATTGTCAGAAGGTCTAACCCTTATCCACTTTAGTAGAGATGAGAGATTTTTGTTTTTCCCTGTGTCTACATCACTTGGTTCTGACAGGAAGAAGATAAATCTCCCCAACAGAGACACCAATGGTAATAAAAACTTTACACAAAACAAAATAAAAAGCTATGACTGAAGTTTGCCTTTGGGGTGCCTGCGGATTTGAACGGTATCCCAACACACTAGGACAACGCACCTGTGTTGGAGTGTGGCACAATGTATCAAAGTTGCAAAAATAGGGTCACGTCTGGTTTTCAGCACATCATGGAGCCAGTAGATGAAGATCTTTGTTTAGCCGAGATAGTCTAAGTTTAGCAGTTCTCCACAAAAATGAGCCCCCCCCCACACACGCACCTTAGAGATAGGGATAACCCAGCCTAAAAATTCTATATATAGTTGAGCTGGTAGGTACAAATCCTTAATTAAGCTGGATATCCTAGGCTTGGCTGCTCTCCACAAAGACAGCCCCCGCCACCGCCCCCCCCCCTCTCCCCATCCCGTAGATAGGGATCACCTGCTTTGAGAAGTCTAGGTTTGGAGGAGGGTCTCTTTCCCTACCCGGGATATAGGGATCCCCTGGCTTGAGAAGTCGTATAGTTGAGTATATATATTTGAGTGGGAAAGTTGAGAGATGTTTGTTTAAAGCAGAACTTCAGTCATTTTTTCATCTTTCCATCTATGAAATCTTCTGCCCTTGTTGTTTTAACTTTGGATAGTAAAATATTTTTTTTCTGCCAGTAAATACCTTATACATCCCTCTTCCTGTTTCTTGTCTGGAAAAAAGCCTAGGCTTATGAAATCATGCACATCTCTCTCTCTCTCTCTTACTCTCTTGAGAGTTGCCAGGAAGGGGGGGGGGTGAGTCATAAGAGGGCCAATGAGAGCTGCAGAGCTGGAGGTGTGTCTGTGTAAATCCAGGAAGTGAACAGGCAGCAGCTTCAGCTAAAAATGGTTGCAGTCAGTTCAGTGGAGGGAGATTTTTGCAACATAATTGGCAAGTACAGAATCACAGTATATATAAAATAATATGCAAAGTGGTTGGAGGGAAGCTTCAGAATGACAAAGATGTTTTTATTACAAATTATGTGAGCAAACTGCAGTTCCTCTTTAGGATGGTTTCCCAGCTGCTTACCATAGGCTTTCAGTTTTGAGTCCATAAACTACTATGACAATTTCTAAGCTCTGATGAAGAGGCATTGTTTGGCCCCCTGAAACATGTTGCCTGTCATTAGTGTCTTTTGGCCATTTGTGGAATCAATATGGATTCTCAACATCTGTGTTTGGCTTTCTCCGTCTGGCTCAACTATCTGTAGATATTAATTGAAATGGGCCTTCTTAATGCAACACAATACAAAAATGAAAATGTGTCCTCAATGTTCTCTGTTGCCTTTATTTATATTGCCTTGTTCAACCCAAGAAAGCTATCTGAAACATAAAAAAAAAAAAAAACTGGCAGGATTGGCTGGTGGACAGTTTGACAATCATGAAAATAAAAACAAATTTGAAATAATTTTGTGTTATAGCAGCCTGAGGGTATAAAATAACATTAAAAGAGAGGAACTCTTTCGTGAACTCAAAAGGCTCTTTACTAAAACTTGTTATAACCAGTAGACGGAAATGTAACTTCACAATAACGCCTTTTATTCCCAAGTATATTGTGGATGTTTTTTTAACATGAAAGAGAAAATCCTCTAGTGTGTTCACTTCCAAAAAAGATATTATGTAAACGGCCAGCATTTTTTATGCCGCTTATCACGTATTTTACTGCTGCTCATCTGGAAATGAGGATTGGGCTGATTTTATTAGAGTTTTTCTTCACAGAATCAATTAATTATTAATACATAGGTATGTATTTGGAGGAAGGGTCTTCCCTGTAGCATTATTTATATTAAAAGGTGCAAAGTCTGATTTAATGTGCATTTCTGGGCATGATTAAAAAAACATACTATTTATAAATATAGAGTATACAGTATATCTCTGCAATACATGCACATACTGTATCTATCTCCATGTTTTATTTCTTTGCAAATGCTGAAAACACACACCAATACTCATTGATTTGCAGAAATCTAGTGTGTGCGTCTAAATTCCTACTGTCAGCTGACAACACTGATTCTGCTGCATTGAAATCCCAGATAGTATTGTCAACCCTGCGTGTGTTCTCCCCTACTGGACTACAGAACCCCTTATATACTTGCCCTCCCTGTCCTACCTCCCCCATGCATACGATGACTTCTTTCCCAGCAAAACTATGCTGCTGCTTCGACTTCCAAGGTCCTGTCTAACCATTTTGTGTAGAGTAAGGACTTTTGGGAGATGTAGTTCTGGGGCTGGGCTTAAGCCAATCGGAACTAAGCTATTAACAGCTGCCCCTGCAAGAATTTTACAAACTTTGTGATGATGTCACTGGAAGTAATAAAAGTTGTTATTCACTACAGAAACACATTAGTCCATAGATGGCCAAGGTTTCTGTGTGGAGAACTTGTTCCCAGGAAATTGACTAGGCTGACTGAAACATATCCCGATCTCTCGGTCTCTAGTAATGATGGGGAGCTGGCAGGACAGGCTCCTGATCACATGAACACTGTGACAGCCAATCACAGTCAGTGGTCAGGTGATCGGGCAGTCCCCTCCCCCCCTTTCCCCGGAGTTCAGACCCAGTTAAAGGGGCACTGGGGCTTGGTGGAAAGGGGTTAACATAGTAACGAAGATTGAAAAAAAAAATAATTAACCACTTAACCTATGGAGAAAAAAATAAAGAAAAAATACAAATAACATTTAAAAAGGGTATAAGAAGGGATCCTGCATGGCCCCAAAACATTGCAAAGATCACTTTAATACCTTTTTGGATGCCATTTTGAAGACCCATAGGGGTTGATTTACTAAAGGCAAATAGACTGCGCACTCTGCAAGAGCAGCTGCTCCAGAGCTTAGTAAATGAGCAGAAGCTCTGCTGACTTTCATCATCCAATAATGTGCAAGCAAATATTCAGTTTTTTTATTTTCCTTGCATGTGATTGGGTACTCTTTACAAAGTGAAGATTTACCCCATTTACAAAGCTCTGGGGCACCTGTACTTGCAAAGTGCACAGTCTATTTGCCTTTAGTAAAATAACCCCATAGTGTGCTGACAATATTCGCTTTGACTTGTGTTGATACTGGTTTCCAGCTGGTAGTTGCTACAGCAGCCACCTGCTTTAAGCCATCTCCAGGAACGTGTCCAATGGGAATATTCTATTTGGATCCTCTGCAGAGACAGCACAAGGCATCATGGGACGTGAAGTCCTTGCAGAGCTGACTACATTTCTGCAAAGTGCCATGTACCCTCGGCTGGGACACAGGTGCACAATCCAGAAGTGTCTGTCGGGATCCACAAAGCCCTGCATGGTGTGTGGATTTATATGCAAAAATTTAGTTATTCATATAGTTTTTGCTATAATAATTAAGGTGGAAGTTCAGTCAAAACAACTAAGGCTAAACCTACTCCCACCCCCATTCTAAGCATATTCTATCCAAACCCATAAAGAAAGATCTGTATACCTACCTTGATCCCATGATCAGCTGTCTGCAGAAGCTTCAATATAAAGGAGGGGCAGCCGACAACAGATGCCCCATAGTAAGCCTCCCAGGCTTTTGCAGCCGTTGTCAGCAATCTCTCAGAAACTGCCGCTGGAGAGATCATATGACCATACCGGAGCGGCTTCAGAATTAGCAAGTTTACAGATCGTTTCTTTACAGGGTTAAATCGAATAGGCTTATGCCACGTACACACGATCAGAATTTCCGACAACAAAACCGTGGGAGGTTTTTTCCGACAGATGTTGGCTCAAACTTGTCTTGCCTACACACGGTCGCACAAATGTTGCTCGGAAATTACGATGATCAAGAACGCGGAGACGTACAACACTACGACGAGCCGAGAAAAATGAAGTACAATGATTCTGAGCATGCGTCGAATTGATTCCGAGCATGCGCAGCACTTTTGTGCGTCGGAAATGGCTACACACGGTCGGAATTTCCGTCAAGAACTTTTGTCAGAAAAATTGAGAACCTGCTCTCAAACATTTGTTGTCGGAGATTCCGACAGCAAATATCCGATGGAGCCTACACACGGTCGGAATATCCAACCAAAAGCTCACATCGAACATTTGTTGTTGAAAATTCCGATCGTGTGTACGTGGCATTAGAATGGGGAGTGGACGCAGGTTTAGCCTTGGCTAGCTTTTGACAGAACTTCCATCAGCCTGGTTATATTTACTATTGTGTATTGTAATAGTTTAAGATGTTATGTTGTCCATTTATGTACTAGTAACATATTCCCCAGCACTCTATAGTAGAAAAAGTGCCTGATCCCCTGTGCTACTATCTGCACACAAATGGATTGTGTGGAAGAAATGTATAAATTGAACCAAAAAGAGATAAAATAAAGAGAAAACCTCAAGTGAATATATGTGTATGGGTCTACTGCTGAACGCCTGCTAGTGTTCTAATTGATTGTAAGCAGTGAAAAAAAGGAAATATTAATGATTAATCGTGCAGCTCTACATCACAGGGGTGTTTTATTTAAAGTGTCTTTTGTTGCTTATTATTTATATCAACGCTGTATCCTGGCCTAGGCCAACAAGGCCCAGGCCTAGGGCAGCACGGAAAGAGTCCCCACCGGCTTTCACTACACTGTTAGTGTAGCACCATTCTGATGGGGCGGACTGAGCTGAGAGGCAAATTAGTCTAGCACCCTCATAAAGCAGCCGCACTTCTTCAGGTATGCGGGCGACCGGCATTCCGCAACTGTGGGGGGGTAATTTTGACTGTCCTATCATCCTGGACCACAAACCTTCCTCACTGTGCTATATGTTTTCTGCTGCACCATTGGCATGGTTATATCTTCTTAGTCCTCTCCATAAAATTTTCAGAAATTTGTGCTTAAAGTAGAACTATAGGCAACACTTTAAGGGAGGGTTATAGCCCCTGTCAGTTTATTTTTTTTACCATCCCTGTCCCATTGCAGAGATTTCCCTTCACTTCCTGCCCCATAGACGAACAAGAAGTGAGAATTTAGGGAATCCATCCCCCCCCACCCCCAGGCTCCCAGAACTAGTGTCCCAGCTCGAACATTTCAGGGCGGGTCTTAAACAGAATGGGGTGTGGCCTTAACAGGAAGGGGTGGGTCATATTTAAATTTGGGGGTACACGAGTTTAGTCAGGCCTAGGGCAGCACAAATCCTAAATACACTACTGATTTATATACAGTAATATGTAGCGGGTATGTACTTTCCCGGGTGTAAATTTGAACTTGGAAGTGACATTAGTGATGTGTAATTCCCCGCAGCCCAGTGGGTGGCGCTGTCGCCCTGGGTTGGGGTTGAATCATTGCTGTGTGCCGTACCTCCTTTTTGTCCTCCCTCGGCAGCGGTATGGTGGGGCGGGGAGCCCTCCGTGCTTGCCGGGAGAGGGTATAAAGGGGCTGGCCATCTTGGTCACGGGTTGTCGAGTCCCAGGCACCTTTAGCCTGAGGGCTGCTGTCCGTGGGCGGTGTCCAGGTGGCCTAGGCCTGGACACCGGGAGTTCGGGAGCCATCCCAGACACCTTCGGTCTGGGGTGAGGTACTTGTCCTAGCCTGGGGCCCAGCTTCTTCCACTGGGTTCCGCCTGGGGAGGATCGTCCTAGGGTATCCGGGGGATGGATACCCGAATCTAAGACGCAATGGACTGGAGGGTGGCCTCTCCGAAGACCTGGTGCAGCAGACTCTCAAACAGGGGCTGATACACATGGAAGGTGGTTCTATTGAGGAAAGGTCTGGCAGAGACATTCTTCTTAGAGGTCGCAAGCAAGGACCGTTACTTACAGGCCTGTGGCAGGGACTGCAACAGTTCACCAGGTAGGTGGCAGCTACCACTTCACGGTCGGTGGCAGAGACCGTGCGCCATGCCTATTCGACTCACTACAAGAATAGGAGAGTTCACTGTGCCTGGGCTTACTTGTATCCACACCCCCTGTTCGTTTAAAGGAAGTCCAACTGATTGTGTGACATTCTATGCTGAAGAAATAAAGGAGTGTTGGACTTTAGCGGTGTGGGGCTCTTTTAATACAGACACTGTTCCAGAGAAGGAGCTCTTACTGCAGGACACCGACCCGAAAGGTAACAGAACTTTGCATACACCTACTACATCTGTGGTGAAAGCTTGGCGTAGTGCCCCGCCCCTCTCTCTACTCCGAGATACCCCTAGACCAGAGCCGGAGAAGCCATTAAAGACAGAAGGAGAGAGAGTGGGGGTCCGCTACAAATATATATACAAAATATTTCACAAAATGTTTTTTGGTTCTAATGCTGTATAGGACCTCACATGTAGTGTGCTCTTAGTGTGTTGTATTATGCATTATCAGTGTGTTTTACTATGCAGTACTAGTGGGGAGCGCTGTACCACATATCTCATTTAGTCCACTCTACAGTAGACACTTAAGCATTCAGTTAAATTCTTGCTTGACAGAAGCTCACAGACTGAGGCCTATAACACAAGAGACATTTGGGTGGGACACAACCTATCTGCATATTTTTTGGATTGTGGGAGGACCCAACGTTCTTGTGCAGTGTCCCTGACAGGAGCTAAACCCAGGACCACAGTGCTGCAAAAAGATTATAATTTGTAGGGAGACCTATTAGAACCTGAATGATTGGTATGGGTTAGAACATCCTTTTTATCTTAATGATGGAAGTCATAGCTGCATTACAGCCTTTCACTGCAGCCCAATCGGCAGCCATGCACCTCGCGGATGAAGTGAGTTACGATGTTTCTGGGACCAGCGCTTTGAACTGGCAGAGCACGTAAAATGACAATTTAAGGGGCTTTGTAACCTTGTGCTCACTTGCCACAAATTAGTCTCCAAAGTGCACTCCCAGGAATTAATTTCAACTTTCACATTAACATTCCATATCACTGCGTAGTATCTCACATTAACAAATAGATTATTATCTGTCTCACTGCTGCCGACCCATCATGTTTAAAGCATTTTCTCTGTGCTTCCTTTCCTGAGCTTCAATTCCCTTGTATTAAGATTTTTTTTTTAAATCGTTTTATAAAGGTGTGCAGACAGGAATGGCTGGATTTTATTTTAGGCACAAGAGCTAACACTTTAACTCCCACGGCATTTAAAACCGACATTAGGAACTCTAAAGAGGGATCTGCTAAATTTCTCCCAGGAAACACTGCAAAGATGTCATTTGATATGTCTGTAGAGGAATGAGCAGTTTGGTTTGGGCAAAATTCTAATTTGGCTAAACCACAAACTTAATGCTGCTTAGGCAAAATATGTTTGGGGGAGAAAAAAACAATCTACTCCCCTTCTTCATTTAGAGGGTGTGTGTTTTTTGGGGTATTGTATTTTCGGTACTTTAATTATTTTTGTCTGGTAGGCTTATCTCTGCTTTTCTTCTTGTTTTTGATCATTATTTGTAATCTGTTGTTTTGAATGTGTTTTACTTTTTCACAATTTTTTCCTTTCACTTAAAAAAGGAAAATATTTTAGATTCCTCCTGTATTATATTAAATGGTATTATAACTGTGCTATATAAGTCCTGTATAACAATAATGATAATAATGATGAGGCTAGTGAGGCTCCTTTTTTGGCACAAGAACAGGTACAGGAGCCAAGTAAAGCAAATTGTACCCTTAAAGGGGTTGTAAAGGTTTGTTTTTTATTTTCTAAATGGGTTCCTTTAAGCTAGTGCATTGTTGGTTCACTTACCTTTTCCTTTGATTTCCCTTCTAAATGTTTTTTTTTTCTTTGTCTGAATTTCTCACTTCCTGTTTCTACTCAGTAAACTTCACACCATCATCCGAGCGGTGGTTAGTCAGCCAGAACAGCTTACTGAGGAGAAACAGGAAGTGACAAATTCAGACAAAGCAAACAAAGAAAAAAACATTTAGAAGGGAAATAGAAGGAACAGGTCAGTGAACCAGCAATGCACTAGCTTAAAGGAACCTATTTAGAAAATAAAAAACGAACCTTTACAACCCCTTTAATAACCACTTCAATACAGGGCTTTTTGCACCACTTCAATACCGGGCCTATTCTGGCACTCCTCTCCTACATGTACAAATCATCATTCTTTTGCTAGAAAATTACTCAGAACCCCCAAACATTATATATGTTTTTTTAGCAGACACCCTAGGGAATAAAATGACGGTCATTGCAACTTTTTTTCTTGCACGATATTTGCGCAATCATTTTTCAAAAGCCTTTTTAAAAAAAAAAATATGGTTTCATGAATTAAAAAATAACAAAACAGTAAAGTTAGCCCAATTTTTTGGGAAAATATGAAAGATGATGTTACGCCGAGTAAATAGATACCTAACATGTCACGCTTTAAAATTGCACACACTCATGGAATGGCACCAAACTTCGGTACTTAAAAATCTCCATAGGCGACGCTTTCATTTTTTTTACAGGTTACCAGGTTAGAATTACAGAGGAGGTATAGTGCTAGAATTGTTGCACGCACTCTAACGCACGCGGCAATACCTCACATATGTGGTTTGAACGGCGTTTACATATGTGGGCGACTTACGTGTGCATTCGCTTCTGATCGCGAGCTACCGGGGACAGGGGCGTTTTAATTTTTTTTTTTTACTTATTTATTTATTTTTTTACAATTATTTTACTTTTTTTTTTTTGATCACTTTTATTCCTATTACAAGGAATGTAAACATCCCTTGTAATAGGAATGTGTGTGACAGGTCCTCTTTATTGAGAGATGTGGGGTCAATAAGACCCCACATCTCTCCTCCAGGCTGGAAAGCATGAGATCAGTGAATTTTTTTTCACTGATCTCATACTTACTAGCCACAATGGCGGCTTTGTTTACATTTGAGGACCTGGGCGTGACGTCATCACATCGTGCCCGGGCCTCCGACGATCATAGAGATGACTGGTGACCATCTGGTCACCAGTCATCTCTATGCTCGTCACGTGACCCACCAAAGGCGCCGGAAGATTCGCTCCGGGTCCCCGATCGCACGGGAGAGCCCGGAGAAGCACCGGATGTCCCCTCCCGCCACCTATAAGAATGATCATGCGGTGGAACCGCCGCTATGATCATTCTTATGGTGCACAGAATCGCCAGCACTTCAAAAGGATATCTGAATGATGCCTCTAGCTGCAGGCATCATTCAGATATCCCCCTACAAAGCCAGGACGTCATATGACGTCCACCCAGGATGGGAGATCCCATCTGTGGACGTCATTTGACTATGGCTGGGTAGGGAAGTGGTTAATAAAAGGTCACAAAAATTGAATTTTGCTTTCCTCATTAACTCCAGTGTATTGCACCAAAATGCTGAAATGTAATAATTTCCCTCCTGCCCACCCTCCTGCACATATGCTTTAAATCACATACAATATTTGTTAATGCAATCCTAAAGAACACCTGACCATACTCACAGTTTGTTGAGATGCCCTATATGCACCACTTACAGCACATAATTACCGGTCTCTGCTCCCATGAGGGGGTAACAAAATGGAAGGATTTTGAAGAAGGTACAGCAGCACTGGGTTGACATCTTGGTTGTGTGCCCAACCCAGGTTTACAGTACCTTCTTCAAAATCTTTTAATATTGTTCCCCCCTACCAATATTGAGTTGGCAGCCTGCCAACCTGATAATTTCTACTTCAAATGCAGAGTAAGTGTTCAGGAAGAGGGGAGATGGCAGAGTGCTAAGTCCTAACTTGAACAACTTCACCAGATTGCTTGTGCGCTTTGAGGATGAATTACTCCATAGAACTTTCAACTGCAGAGGCCAGAGATGGCTGGTAAATACTTTAATGTCCACAACTTGGCCACAGTTCCATTTCATTGAACTCACAATAAAACCAATCTGTTGTATGTGGTGCATGATCACAGTGTTGCATGGAGGCGCAAGCTTGCGTTTATTTGGAAACATGTCATTTTAGGTCAATTACGTCATGAACGTTCCCTTTCCCCTTGTATATTTCAGCTGTGGGGCAGGAAATTCCCCACCCGCAGCTCATTGGATCAGGAATGACAGCTAACTTCTGAAAAAATGCAATCTCATGCCTACTGAGGAGCAATTGGAGAAATGCAGATGATGCTTTTACTGATTCAAATTCGTGAAATTCATGGTGTCAATGGTAAGCAATTTGCTGTGGAAACACAAGTAGGATTGGTGCTTTCTCTTGAACACTTCAATCTTATAGCAGAAAGCTAAAAAAACACAATGGTGGCGGTGGCGGTGTGGTGTTCCAAGCCTGAAGACTGCAGATAATCAATCAAAATGGTCACACACACAATACATTGGAGTTGATTTACTAAAGGCAAATAGACTGTTCACTCTGTAAGTGCAGTTGCACTCGTTTTCCCCAGAGCCTAGTAAATTGGGTATTCTTTACAAAGTGAAGATTCACCACATCGGGTAAAAGTTAAAAAAAAAATGCATTTTTGCTTTCATTTTAATTGGATGATGGAAATCAGCAGAGCTTTACCACCTTCACTAAGCTCCAGGGAAAATGAGTGCAATTGCACGTGCAAAGCTCACAGTTTATTTGCCCTTAGTAAATCTACCCCATTGTGTACTACAATATAACATGACTGTGGCATTACTATAGGTGAACCAACATGTCCATGAGATCTATCATCGGTGACATATTACCTTTAAATTACCTCCATGATGTCACAATTCCAGCAGATATATTTGTTGAAGATAAACGAGCCCCCCGGAACCAACCACGCAATATACACGTTGTTCCGCAAACTGCACAAGTTCGCGGTATAGCAAATTGCTAAATTGTTACAGGAAACGGTATGCCGCCTACTAAATCAGTACAAAAGCCACGTAAAGCGACATTTAAAACTCTCAACGGATCCTATACAATGGTTATTGCTCGCACAAGCCTGACGCTTTAATGATCCCAGTTAATTGACTCTGATTAACAACAGTGTGATTGTTTTCTATATGACATCCACCTATAGATACGCTTGTTTTTCGTAGACGTTTGAAAAGGTAACAAATACCTAATTATACCTGCACCTTTCAGTTCATATTGTTATAATAGCAATATGACTGTTTTGATTTATCCCAGTGTATAATTAATGTCAAGTAATGTATTATTTTGCCTCTTACACTATGCTTTTAACCAAAGTGCTTTTAGAGGGAAAAAAAAAGACGCATAATACTTCGGTGTAAGGATCTATTAACAAGAAAAATATAGATATCTTTTTAGAAAAACAGAAATGTTTTAACCCATGCTAACCTCTGCAGGAGGCAATGGTATATATTAAAGAAAATGGAGCTTGGTTGTCATTGGAGCAAAATAATATTTTATTCCCTAAAATACTGGGAGGACTTCACAGAGAGATATTTGTCCCTCAAAACCCCAATTAAGGATTGCAGACCTGTCCTGCTAATTGGTCATCTCTCAGTCTAATTGGCCTCCTCTTTTTCAGATGTCACAACCAGCTTCCAGGGACACACTGGTTTCCACTGTAGGCTGTGTTGTGTAGGCCAACAAGATTCCAGAGGTGGTCAAAGAAAGCTAATTGGAGGTCTAAAACCTCTGAAATAGTCAGATAAATCAGCGATAAATGGAGCAGAGGTTACGCCTTTTTCTCTAAAAGTAAAATTTGCTCTCGCCCCTCCCACATCGGAAACCTCCATATTGGAAAGTAAAGCCGCCAATTAAAGGACCAACAGGAAGCTTTGTGTTTAACATCATCCAGAATGCATTAAAGTGAATGTAAACCCGATTCATTAAATTTGAGCTGGGCACATTTGTCTGCAGTATCTTGTTATCTCTCTTCAATGAGCCAAGTCCTTAGCCCTCTCCTGAACTGTTCCTCTGTTATCAGCCTGATAACTCCTGACAAATTCTCAGACTTTTTAGACAAAAGCAGCCTGAATCTTCTGTCCAGGGAGGTTGCTAAAATAGATAAGCTGAGAGCAGGTCCTATTACAAAACACCTCTGAGAGTCTCTGCCTATGATGAGAGGGGGGGTGTGTGCCTTTCCTCCAATCAGCAATGTTGGCGATCTTGGCTGTATGCCCAGACATCACACTCTGTGTTAACCAGGAAGAGAAAATCTCCGAACACGTTCTCAACTTTCTAAAAACAGTATATAAATGTGAAGACAGCAGATATAAATGTAAAACCTATGTAGGAAGATTGGTTTCATCCCTGTGTATCATCTGAGGCTGTTCACTTCACTGGGTGTATGGAGGGTTTACATCCACTTTAAGGTAAAAAACCCTCTGCCTTTAGAATCACTTTGACAATAAAACAAACCTAGAAGCTGATTGGTTACCATGCACAGCTGCACCAGATGTTGTGTGCACCAGTTTTAGTAAATCTCCCCCAATTTATCACCTAGCAAGACACACCCTTTTGGTGCACAGGTTTACAGGGACCTTTTAGGACTGAACTCTAGCCTTACCTTCAGTCTTGCACAGTTGTACAGGCTCCTCTCCTGTACTGACAGTACAATATCACTGTACACTGTGAGCTTCTCAAAGTGTACATTAGAAGCTGCAGCAAGTCAAATAGATTCCAGCATATTTCCTGTTTGGAGGATGACCAGCATCATCTAGCTCTTTTCTCTGCAGTTTGACTCTTCCTCACCCAACATATGCATTAAAAAGATTTCAGCTCTGTTGATCATGGAGGCTCAGCATCACATGTGGCCATTACCTAGGCTGGTCTGCATGAGAAAAGCTGTCTAGGTCCACTACTCCAGACTCACATCCACCCATAAAGGTCCTATTTTGACAATTACATAGCTCTGCTTGCGTGAGGAAGGGGGAGTCTTGAGGAGTACTGAGGAGCAGAGTGCTGTGATGTTTTCATGAAGCTATGTAGAGCGCCAAGCAGGAAAAACACAGACAATGCAATAATGGTTTACGCAGCACCTTTTTTATTTAATCTGCAGATGTATTTATAATGCTAATAGAAATATTTAAAGCACAACCATGTACTCAGACTCACCTTTCAACTACTGCACTAAAGTGAACTGGTTGATTGCTACAGGTTACCGCCAATTTGCATATTGACATTGTTCTTTGCACTGCCAACAAGGCATCTGTTGGCAGTTTAATTCTTATTAAACAATTAATGAACAATTAATTCCTGCCCCTCCATTTTCAACTATGTTCCTAATTGCCACTGTGTGAAGAGGCCCTCCAACATCTGACAAGCCTCCCGGAAAACCTTCTATGCCGCATGTCTGAAACGGCTGACGCACACAAAACAATCGCCGTCTAACACGCAAAAGCGGACCTACCGGAGCCAGCCTGGAACGGCTCCGTGTGTGAATACAAGTGGAAAATTAAACCTGAAGTAGCTGGGGAAGGGACTTAATTTACTGGCGTGTACACTATGCAAATGAGATTATCCTCAGCTTAACAGCATCATTTATGTCCATAATAATAGCATCATCATTACAGAGCTCAAATTAAATTACACCATAATTAGCATATCAAAGTGATTGGTTAAAGTTTTAAACAAATACCCAATTTTGTTAATGAACAGCTGTAATTGTCATGTACACTCCAGCAAAAACTCCCTAAACAAATATATGTTTTAGGACAGAGAAGGGATTTTTTTTTTTATTTCCCATGCAGGCGGATAGTAGGTGGTGCAGATTAACAATTGTAAAGCATCGGAGGGATTTGTTAATGTTCATAGGAGCGCTTTGTTTTCCAGTTGTGAAGCCTCTCCCATTATTTACACTCTGCTCAGCTGCAATGCACAGGGAAAAGGAACTGGGAGTTCCACTTTGAGCTTGAACTTTTGACTGCATCAGAAGGATGACCCCAGTCAGACTCAAGAACGTGCTCTTAAATAAACTCCCTCCACTTAAATGAGAGGCTTTCACGTGATGAATGGGTCACATGTGGTCTATGTCATAGCTTAACCCAATCATTTACTGAATCTTGCATGGAGCTAAATATCTAAACACAAGAACACCAGAAATTAAAACACAATCCCACTTTTAGAGAAAATGTGTGACCGTGTGTATGCAACACAAGTTTGAGCCAACATTCCGTCAGAAAAAATCCACGGTTTTCTTGTCGGAATTTCAGATCGTGTGTACGCGGCATTAGGCCATCTGAATCTGGCCATACCCTAGTAGATTTTTGTTAAAAAATGTTCATTTTAAGAAAGTTTGCTCTATTTAACATTTGCTTTCAACCATAGTGATGAGAAAATTCAAAGGAGCAGAATGGGGGAAAACTTTTCTCGAATTAGCAAATTTTTACATTTTTAAGTACTTTAAAATGATATTCATCAGGGCATCGAATGTACTAAGAATTTTCGCATGAATGTTCCCGAGTACTCGTTTGTTCAAAAATCTACTAGAGTATGGAGGCCCAGGATGACGCAACTCCTGTGCACAGTTAATTCAACCCAGTACCCAAGGTATGCCAGGATTGTACAATAAGCTCTGCATGTGCAGCTCAGGTAGGGCAAAAGCTGTTATAGCAGAAGAGACAAAAGCCTACCTGATAGCAATTATTTATCTATTATCCCCATTGTAATATATATATATATATATATATTACAATCGATAATAATAATCGACAATCCATGAGCTTAAAAAAAATAAAAACTGACCATATATGGCAAAAACATTAATTTTTCATCTTTGAATTGTGACTGTAATTTTTCTTCAAGAGTCAACATCTAGATTGGAGACATGTTAAATAAATTCTATAACATACAAAGATATTTCGGGCTATTGCGCACTTCCAACCTTGTGATTTGGGGAAGGCCCCTTTCTATTCCTGCATGACTGTGTCCCTGTGCAATAAACCCAGCTTAATAAAGACATGGGACATGGTTTAGGGAGTTTTGACGAGAGGAACTCAAATGGCCTGCAGAGAGCCCCAACCTCAACCCTACTTAACACCTCTGAAATTAATTGAAAAATTTGGTTGCGAGCCAGGTCTTCACATCTAACATCAGTACCTGACCTCACAAATGTTCTTTTGGCTGAATGGGCACAAATTCCCCCAGACACCCTCCAAAGTCTTGTGTAAAAACTTCCAAGAAGAGTAGAGGCTGTTTCAGTAGTGAGGGCTGGTGGATTTCATTAAGATGTCAATAAACTCATGTGAGTGTGATTGTCAGTTGTCCACAAACCTTTGACAGTATCTACTCAAAGAAAATACTATACAACACGAGCTGAAAACATCCAAACCAAGATCTAGTAGTAGTGAGTCGATTTCAACTGGATGTGTTCTGTAATGCTGAAGATGTTTCATAGCCTATCCAAGCCACTTCTTCCCAAATAAAGAAGTGCCATGAATAATCTACGAAATGTCTTCAACAAGTCCAGTTGAATTTGACTAAGTACTACTCGATATACGATGACCTGGATAAAACGAGAAGCTTCACAGGCATCAAAAACATGTATTTTACAAATATGCCTACACGTATGAATACCGTGACATACAGTACTGTATGGTTTTCTTCAGCTAATAACCAGATTAAAGATGGTAATAATAATATACAGTAAATAATCAAAAATGAAAATTCTAACACACCATCATTGAACTGATAAAAAATGTTCAGTTATTATAACAAAACAACCACTGTAGTTTTCATTAAGAATTTACTAATCTTTTCAATTTATCAAAGATTTTTTTATTTTTTTATCATGATGAGATGATTGTCCCAAAGAAAAATAATTTATTATAGAGGAAAAAAAGAAGTATGTTAAAAAATTTAGAGATGGCAGCTTTGTATTTTATGCATGGAGGAATCCATTAAAGGCTCGGCTCTGAAGTAGTATGTAAATCACATGCCTTTCAAGGTAGGACTAGGGCAAATTCACTCCGTCAACTAATGATGAAGCTCATTATATGCAGGGAGTATTCGTAATGAGGAAGAAGCCACCCGCCATTCCATGTTCCAACATAAATCCGTCTAATATGTGAATATATCCACGTCTAATTAAAGACTACACATTCCATATCCCCCCTTTATTAGCAAACACGTGCACACACACACACTCACGCACAAAAAAAGGACTTTCAAAGCAGTCAAAAGCAACAGGAAAAATTTAAAGGGGAAAAGTCTTCAATTGCGTCAGCTAAGTCAAATAGTAAAATATATATATATTTTTTTTTTAGATTGTATACATTGTATGTTAAATGGGAACTATAACAAAGACTGTGAAAACGACATCAACTTTTAGCTGCAGGTGATAAAGTAATTGCTCATCCAATAATACCCTTTAAAAAGTGCCAATGTATATTAGAGTCCACATACTGTACAGGGACATCAACCCTGAAAGAGGGTCAGATACAGTATGCTTGCAGAGAAAATTAGCTTCCCTTTGGACTTGCTTGGAATTAGCTCATTAGTTGCATCTACTAGCTTTGAGCTGACTCTAAGTTGCTCGCTTTGGCATTTGCATTGACTTGTATCGGGAAGTGAAGCAGTTTGAGTTGTATTGGGAAGTAAAGCAGTTCCAATGTAAACACATGTACAGAAGGGTCACCTGTATCGTAATGTTCACTGTTTGAGATCAAGGATAGAGAGAGGTCTACCCACCCTTAGGAGACATCTACCCGTCTATGGTCCCCCTTCAAAGCACACGTCCAATAATGTTCAAAATGTTTATCAGATAAACTACTGTTCTTCATGTGGAGGAACAGGTCATTGAATCGACCTTGAGATTCTCACCTAGGCTACCACATTCCTAGTTAGGGCCCAGGTAAGGCAGGCCATACACGGTGCAAATTTATTTTTTGCAACCACGGGTTGCAGGAAAGATATTTGCATGATTTCCGTATCAATACAGACAGTGCTGACAGGGTAATCCTTCCTGCCAAGCTATTACCTGCTTCAGGCGGGGACGGCTTCCCTCGCCTGCCCCACAGCCGGGGGAAGACACTGATTATCGCTAGCGGCTATAGCATCCGCTAGCGATAATCGCAAGTTAATCCAGCAGGCTGGTTGTACCCAAGTTGATCGATCGATCAACTTGGTACATTCAGCTTGCCCATTAATGGTTCCAATTTTGTCCGGTTCAGCTAATGGCCGGCCTAAGACACATATAATAGCACATATTTACTTGTAGCAGAATTGTGCAAGAATTCAACTCTTTGATATGACAGAGTTTGCCAATTGATTTGTTAGCCAAATGTAATTTAATTCATAAAAAAAATAGGATTTTTTTGTACTCACCTTAAAATCCTTTTCTCCGACGTCCATGGACTGACACAGCATCTTCAATCTTGACAAAGTGGGTTATGTTCCTGCTCATAGGAGAAGACTAGGCAGAATGTTAGATGTTTTAACATACATTCCATTACCAGAGTTGAACAGCCCCACCCAGGGGGCGGTCCCTCCGGACATAACCCTCCTACCTGCAGCCAGCAGTCTCAGTTCGTATTAAAGCAGTACAAACACAAAAAAGGAGGGGTGGGTGCTGTGTCAGTCCATGGACGTCAGAAAAAAGGATTTTACGGTGAGTACAAAAAAAATCCTATTTTCTCTTACCGTCCATGGACTGACACAGCATCTTCAATCTTGACAAAGTGGGATGTCCCAAAGCAGTGTCAAAGAACGAGGGGTGGGAACAGTATCAAGGAAAAACCAAACTACACCCCAAACAAGCAGAGCTCCTCAACGGAGGAGTTGCAACTTTAAACAGCCGCCTGCAAAACCTTGCGGCCGAAGGAAGCATCAGAAGATGCAGCCACATCAATCTTATAAAATTTTGAAAAGGTATGAGCGGACGACCAGGTCGCCGCCTTGCACACTTGTGCAACAGACGCTTGATGTCGGAAAGCCCAGGAAGCACCAATTGCCCTGGTTGAATGCGCCGTAACCGGAAAGGGAGGCGCCTGCCACTTAATGGCATAGGCCTGTATGACAGTCTGCCTGATCCACCAGGAAATGGTGGCAGACTAAACCGATTGGTTTGGACCAGACACAGACACAAACAGCGAGTCAGACTTCCGAATCGAAGCCGTAGCAGACAGGTACATCCGCAAGGCACGTACCACGTCCAACGTGTGGAGCGCAAACTCTCTGGGATGCGAAGGACGAGGACATAAAGACGGGAGTACGATGTCCTCATTAAGGTGGAAGGCCGAGACCACCTTTGGGAGAAAAGAAGGCTGCGGGCGTAGCACCGCCTTATCCTTATGGAGGACCAAGTATGGCGGTTTGCAAGACAAGGCCGTGAATTCAGAAACCCTTCTGACAGAAGTAATGGCTACTAGGAAATCCACCTTCTGAGACAAAGTTAAGAGAGGAATCTCTCTGATGTTCTCAGAAGGAGGTTCCTGAAGAACCGAGAGCACCAAATTCAAATCCCAAGGAGGAAGAGGTGGTTTAATAGGGGGGAGCACATGGCGGACCCCCCGTATGAAGGTACTAATCAAAGAATGGTCCGCAAGCGGCCGCTGAACGAGAATAGCTAAAGCCGAAATCTGACCCTTAATGGTGCTTAAAGCAAGCTTTTTGTCCACACCGCGCTGTAAGAACAGCAGGATCCTGGGAACGGAATTACGTCCATGGACGCCAATCCAGCTCCTCGCACATAGCGATGTAGGCTCTCCAGATACGGTGGTATATCTTCCTGGAGGAAGAATTCCGTGCCCTCAGCATGGTCGAGATGACCGAATCTGAGAGAACACGATCCTTCAGCACCTGGCTTTCAATAGCCATGCCGTTAAAGCCAGCGACTGTAAAGCAGGATGAAGTATGGGACCTTGAGACAGAAGGTCCACCCGCACAGGCAGTCGTCATGGAATGTCCGCCACTAGGCGCACAAGATCGGCGTACCAAGGACGGCGAGGCCAATCTGAAGCGATGAGGATCACCGGAATCGCCTCGGCCTCTACCCTGCGAAGACGGCAAGGAAGCAACTTCAGTGGAGGATAGGCATAAATCAACCGATACCCACCCCACGGGGCCACCAACGCGTCTGACGCGTCTGTCCAGGGATCCCTGGACCTGGCCAAGAATCGCGACACCTTGCGATTGAGGCGAGAGGCCAATAGGTCCACATCCGGCATGCCCCACCTCCGGCAAAGGAGGTGAAACACCTCCGGATGCAAGGACCATTCCCCCTGGTCCAACATCTGGCAGCTCAGATAGTCCGCCTGCCAGTTGTCTACTCCTGGAATGTAAACGGCCGACAGAGTCGGCACGCTTCTTTCCACCCACCTTAGAATGTGAATGACCTCGGACGCCGCAGCTGAGCTCAGAGTTCCCCCCTGATGGTTGACATAAGCCACCGCCGTGGCGTTGTCCGACTGGATCCTGACTGAGCGTCCCTGCAGTCTCCTTGACCATGAGGAGAGGCACAGTCTGATTGCCCGGAGTTCCAGGACATTGATCGGCAGACGGGACTCGTTCGGAGTCCAGAGCCCTTGAGCTGACAGAACTCCCCAGACTCCGCCCCAGCCCAAAAGACTGGCGTCCGTCGTGATCACAGTCCACTGGACAGGAAGGAACGACTTCCCTGACCGAAGGGCTGGGGATCTCAGCCACCACGTCAGGGATGCCCTGACCAGGTGACTCACCTGGATCTGACGATCCAGTGATAATGGAGACTTGTTCCAGCAAGATAGGATCTCCTTTTGTAAGACTCGAGTGTGGAATTGGGCATACGGCACCGCCTCGAAGGAAGCCACCATGAGTCCCAGGACCCTCATGCAAAAAAGGGAGTGACGACCATTTGCGGGACGTCAGCACCCGTACCGCAGATTGAAGAGTCTGTAATTTTTCTAAGGGTAGAAATACCCTCACCTCCGAGGAGTCCAGGATCAATCCTGGGTACTCCAGACGCTGAGTCGGAACCAGGACCGACTTCTGAATGTTCAGCAGCCAGCCGAAGTCTCAGAGGGCCTGACTGGCTATCACCACATTTTCCTCTAATTCTGAGCCAGAGTCTGCTCTCAGAAGAAGATCGTTTATATAGCCCACGATAGCAATGCCTCGCTGTCTCAGCAAAGCTAGAATCGGGGCAAGCTCCTTGTTGAAAACCCATGGTGCTGATGCCAAACCGAAGGGAAGAGCCACAAACTGATAGTGGTCTTCGCCTACCGCAAAGCGCAGAAACTTCTGGTGACCCGCGCAGATTGGGACATGCAAGTAGGCGTCCTTGATGTTCAAGGATGCCAGAAAATCCCCCGGGATGTAGCGCAGGAATCACCGAATGCCATAAGGAGAGAGAGATTTGAGGTAAATAATCCGGCTTACGGCGCGGCTCCTTTGCCTTAGTAGGCTGAGGAAGAAGGGTGCTCTTACCCCCTGTGACATTTTAATAATGTCATCCAGGGAAGCACCAAATAGCCTTCCGCCCAGGAAAGGCAAATCCGTCAGGAGCTTCTTAGAGGCCAGGTCAGCAGACCAGCATTTTAACCAGATCAGGCGACGTAAAACCACTGCAGACACTGATGCCCTAGAGATTAGGGGGGCAACGTCCATAGTGGCATCGCACACATACACCAGGCCCTGTACCATTTGGTCGGCCAGTGCAATGCAATCCGGAGAAAGATTATGCTCCTGCACAGTCTGGTGCAGAATCTTCGCCCATTCCATGAGTGTCTGAGACACCAGGGTCACCGCTACAAGAGGACGTAGCGCGGATCCCAGCATGGTAAACATGGCTCTGCTCACCACTTCCGACCTCCTATCTGTAGGGTCCTTAAAGGCAGGGGTCCCCTCAACTGGGAGAGTTGTGGCTTTATTCAATCGGGCGACTGGGGGGTCGACTACCGGAGGAGAGGCACATTTTTTAATCAGGCCCTCCTCAAAGGGGTACCTAACGGCCAGATGCTGCGAGGCCACAAAGGACTTCTGCAGTTTGTCCCAAACCTGGTCTATGAATCTGTCAAAAAAAGGTGTATAGGGAAAAACCTTCTTAGAAGGATTAACTTTAAATGAACCAAAGGAGACTGCCTCCATCAGTTGTTCTTCAGCCGCAGCCTCCAGCTTGAGAGTGTCCCTCACAGCATCAATGAGTTCACTAACAATCTTCCTGTCATGTACTGACCCAGATACTGTGTCTTCCTCACAAGGAATGTCTTGGTCAAAAATATCCAAAAATTCAGAGCTAGGGTCCTGTGCCGCAGCAATGCCCATATCAGAATCAGAGCACTCCCCTGGAGATGGTGTGGGGAGAGGGCGCTTTAAAGCTCCCTTGTGCTCGCACGCCGCTTCCATCCTGGCAACAAATGATTCCAGGGCTGCCGACAACTGGTCAGTAGGGACCGCAGGTGCAGAAGCACTGCCAGTTGCCTCTGACATAAATGGGGAAGCAGGTGACACTGACTCCATGATACCACAGCACCCTCTGAGACTGTCAAAATGTGAGAAAAAAAGTCCAACCTCCGGCTGCACTGACTGTGGGGGGTTACCCAGGGGACTCACCAACCCGGCTAGGACCGCTCGGCTCTACTGCCTGTGTCCCGCTCTCAGCGCGATTGAACAGTGAAGTGACTGTGAGGAGAATCGCGCCGTTCTTAGGCAGCGATAGAGGCCAACTAGCACAAAAAAAAGCGCGCGACTTCAAGAAAATGGCCGTCGCAATGATGAGTGCGCCACAGCGTGGCCATGGCAAGATGGCCGCCAATGCAATTTTCAATATAAAAGAAAAAACATAGTAAAACATGGTTCCCAGCGGCGCAAGAAAAAAACAGAAGGCCCAGGTTGACATAAGAAGCATCCCCACATAGAATGCAGACCCCCACGGACCCCCACCGGGACAGAATGACCCCCAGTCAGCGCACGCCAGAGCAAGGTGACAGAGAGTAGTAAAAACAAGGGGGAGACAGGAAAACCCCCCTACCATAGGAACACACAGCATGTACTCACCTGCTGAGGCAGGGGAAACAGTACTTACCCATCCAGCTAGGACCCACTGGTGTGTTCCTGACAGGCCTATCACAGTGCAGTACTGAGTAGCTGTCGGCCCGGTCCACTGTGAAAGATACAGCAAAACTGTTCAGACATATGTGGACCCTGGAGCAAAAAGCTCACGGCCACCCCTGGAGCCGTGGGGTATGTCGTGGACTGATCTCACGCTGAGCGAGGATCAGCACGCTCGATGGTTGGACTGGGAAGACTACAAGGATATCAACTACCCAACCTGTTGCCCAGCCGACTGTTGATAGAAGAATTCTCAAAAATAAAATTTTTATAAGATTGATGTGGCTGCATCTTCTGATGCTTCCTTCGGCCGCAAGGTTTTGCAGGCGGCTGTTTAAAGTTGCAACTCCTCCGTTGAGGAGCTCTGCTTGTTTGGGGTGTAGTTTGGTTTTTCCTTGATACTGTTCCCACCCCTCGTTCTTTGACACTGCTTTGGGACATCCCACTTTGTCAAGATTGAAGATGCTGTGTCAGTCCATGGACGGTAAGAGAAAATAGGATTTTTTTTGTACTCACCGTAAAATCCTTTTTTCTGACGTCCATGGACTGACACAGCACCCACCCCTCCTTTTTTGTGTTTGTACTGCTTTAATACGAACTGAGGCTGCTGGCTGCAGGTAGGAGGGTTATGTCCGGAGGGACCGCCCCCTGGGTGGGGCTGTTCAGCTCTGGTAAGGGAATGTATGTTAAAACATCTAACATTCTGCCTAGTCTTCTCCTATGAGCAGGAACATAACCCACTTTGTCAAGATTGAAGATGCTGTGTCAGTCCATGGACGGTAAGAGAAATCTAATTTATAAGCATAAAATACACTTACATTGTGTAACATATAGCATGCTTGTCAGGGTGGCAGTATCAATCTGAGGGAACCTGTGGAACCAGAGGCGGGTACAGCTGGCATCTCCCTAATCCCACTCCGGCAGCAGTGGATATTGACACACACACACACACGGCGTCCGCCACCGGTCCTTTGATGTGATACTGCCACCCTGACCTCACTCCGGCCACATTGGAGATTTTCCAACATTGTACCCACCGCTGGTTCCACGGGTTCCCTCTGATTGATACGGTTACCCTGACAAGCCTGCTATATTTTACACAATGTGAGTGTATTTTATGCTTATCAATTTGATTTCTTATGAATTAAACGTTACTGCACCAGAGGTGGCTTGGTGCTTCTCTCTTCCCCTCCCCTTGCATTTTGTTTCTACAGCCATCGGGCCCTCAGCCCACTACTGAAGCAGCCTACCACCAGGAACAGTTGTTTCAGAACTTTTTATGTGTATGTGTGACCCCAGATTATACCATTGGGACTATCTTTTCAAATAACTGACTTTCAATGGACTGATCTCATCCTTAAGCAGCTCGGATTTGATGTATACACTGCTTATGGCTGGCAGATTGCAGCCCAGAGTTACACACTCATGTGGTTTTTTTTCTCTTTTCTTTTGCTAAAGGTATGACTGTGCCCTAGTATCTTGGGTCCCTATATCTGGCCATATAGTTAGTGTTCTTGTCCCCTATGCTAGCTACTTGTCATGGAAATTACCTTAAAAGAAGACACACAAAAAAACAATTGTAAAGCTGATGTGCTTATGTTAAGGTTTCCACACGTTTTTATGGTAATTGGCAATCATTTCTTAAAACATATTTGTCAATCATTTAAAATTTGAGTTTTAAGTATTGTGTAAATTTTGTTTAGTCTTTTTCTTGGGATTTCTTTGCCACTTCTAGAGTTTATTTTACAAATGTATTATCTTGAGATCAAATTATTTTAGATAACGTGTTTTCAGCAAATTTCTCTACATAAGAAACAAGATAAATTATTCTCTAATATAAGTACTGTTCAATGTTCTTTGATGATTTAAATAAGACCTACAACTTTTCCATGTCAAACACCTATATTTCATCTTCACTGCAGACATTTACCTGTTCCTGACCTATGAATACTGACCCATGCATTCCAGCCACTTCCTCATTCCTGACATGCTTACCTCACTGGCCTATAGGAATGTGTGGAAGGCAGGAGAGGGGAAGTAAGTGGGCGGTTCTGCCTGCTATAATCAGCTGACTACTTCTAGTGTTGTAATAGGATTAAACTGTTGGGGCAAGCAATCCCATTTGTTGGCACTCTATACAGAAACGGCACACAAAAAGGTTCAGAAGTATTATAAATTTCTAAACTTCTTGCCCGTTAAAAAAAAAAGAAAAAAAAAAGCGTTCATTTAATTAATTTACTTATACGATATAAATGAAAAACTACTTTAAACTAACATTAAACAACAAAAGGGCCTATGCAGCAATTGTAGCAACAAAACAGTGAAGAATTATAAAATAATTTCCTCTACACCATGCATGGTTATTAGCACAAGTGGACCAGACTTCAGCTTCAAAATCGGTGTAATGTACACCTATGGAAACACAATACTTTGCCGCCCCGCCCCCCATTAGGCCCCTTTCACATGGGTGGCTGTTCTGCCGCAGTTAAAAGCATGTTTTGTTATTTTGAAATTCAGAGAATCCTGGCACAGCGTTCACTTGCAGTTGTACATTGCGATTAGCTGCATTTACGTGCGTTTACGTGCGGCTGCGTTTAGCCGCGTGTAGGTGCGTTGGACTATTCTTGCCATTTCTGTTCCAGTGTTCCATTGTTTCTGTTGTTTTTCTTTCCTTGTTGCTGCTGCTATCTGCAGGTAACATAGTACACTGTGATTACCTGCAGATAGCTGCAATAAATCGTTCCTGGACGCAGTCAAATTTATTTTTTCTATCCGCACCAAACCCCATGTAATGAAACCGTTGCTAAACGCAATGTGTGAATGGGGACATAGGAAAGCATTGTCTGAGTTTAGCTGCGGTAGATAACTTGATCTATACGCAGCCAAAAGCTGAATTCTATCCGCCCGTGTAAAAGGGGCCTTAAGAGCTTGTTCATACAGTATGGGGTTGATTTACTAAAACTGGAGAGTGCAAAATCTGGTGCAGCTGTGCATGGTAGCCAATCAGCTTCTAACTTCAGCTTGTTCAATTAAGCTTTGCCAAAAAAATAAAAACTGGAAGTTGATTGGTTTCTATGCAGAGCTGCACCAGATTTTGCACGCTCTAATTTTAGTAAATCAACCCCACTGTGTTCTCTTTTAGTGCAGGAAAATGCCTGAAGTGCTGCGCTAACTAAAAGGCTGCCCAAAAAGCAGAATCCTCAATGTGGGTTTTGAGTCTACATTTCCCAGTGCATGTGCAATGCAAACAGTCTCCATTTTTAAAGGTCTTCCTCTGCTTCCAACAGCTTTGGTAAGGATTTTACCAAAATCCCCTTGACTTTTTAATTCTGCATATCAGCTGATTAGGATTTTTTAAAAGCTTTAATAATCCTAAACCACAAAATATCTAAAAAAAAAATTAAATAAATAGAACTTTAGTTAAAAAAATAAAAATAAATACACAAACGCTCCTGATTTGCACGCTACTGATATGGCTGTAGATTGCTTTGGAAGAATGTGGAGCTTTGTGGCTGCTACAGAACTATAAAACCCAGCCGATGTCTGGAATAGTATGCTAGGAGGTGTTGCTCCATGACAGGTGAAGGTTTGCATATTGCCATATTGCTCCAGCTTGTTTACTATCACACTAGCAATTAAAGCGATAACAGCAAATATCTGGTTTTCCACCACATCTAAAGAATATCATTATCATATTCATTAATGTACAGCTAATATACTATTTATATAATATAAAAAAATTACACAGCAAACAAGCAAAACAAACTCAACATCCTGCAGAAGGTAGAGTTTCATCACGGACGTGAGGCAATAAAACAACAGCAAGAAACTTCCAAGGTAACTGAACTTGCGATTGTTGCAACCAAGCGGTCATACGCACATGGCGGGCAGAACAGAAGCAAGTTCCCTGGCCCAATTAGCAACATGAAAGGCTGCAAAGCAGCATGCACATCCTAACAAGTGCCAGATTAAACATCTTGCAAAGGATCACATGTGCACAGTGAACTGAAGAAGGAGTTAAAGAAAATACAGGAAGGGGGATAGTGAAAGTAGTATTGCTGCAAAGCTCTGGAACGCGACAGGCTGGAGGGACAAAAGAGACAAAAAAGTGAAAAACTCCAAATAATTTTCTGAATTGTTACACACTGAACTTCTAACAGAAGCTTTGCAAGTTCTTTCTAAAGTCAGCCAAGTTTATTTTTTATTTTTTTTATTCTTTTTTTCTCTCCCAAGCTGTTTCAGTCAGCCAGGAGAAAATCAGCCCTCTAAGCACAAGCTCCCCACCATTGTCCCTTAGATCACCTACCTTTATTATTATTTATTTTTTCCTCTCCCAAGTCTTGCAGACACTGAGTGGCAATCCCGGGTCTAGTGCTGATTTTGGAACACATGCAGAGAGGAAGGGTGAGACAGAGGCATCAGCAGACAAGTTACACAGCGGCCAGACATGTAAAGAAAACTCTGGCTGCTGACAAAGGGTATCGCAGAGTATTTACTGAACTGTTTACACTAGAATAAGTAACCCTCCCTAAATCAGCATATACAAGTGCGAGGAGGGTGTGTGTGTATACGTGTGTCTATTTGTGACATTCAGGGGCTCAGAAAAGACAGGGATCATCACAGCCCCCCCCCCCCCCCCAAGACAATTCCAATTTTTTCAATTTGTAAAAATAAATCATCAGATGCCCTCAGTTCATCAAAGCTATACACAGACAGCAGGACTCCACCGCCGCCCCGACTCCCGTGTCACTGGATTTGATTGACAGCAGCGGGAGCCAATGGCTGCGCTGCTATCAATCTATCCAATCAGGACCCGAGACATCGGCTGGGGAGGGTGTGCTCATTCCCGGCACTGGAAAGACAGGGCTCAGGTAAGTAAAAGAGGGACTCTGGGGGGCTGCTACACTAAGCCCTGGTTCACACTGGTGCGTTTAGACATGCGATTTGGCATGTCAAATCGCACGTCAAAACGGCAATATTTACCGCAAATTGCCGGCAATGGCACCGTCCTAATCTGCGACGCTGCACCGATTTCAAAAAGTAGTTTCTGTACTACTTTTTGCGATTTCGGCCCGCGATTTACATTGACATCTGTGCAGAAACCTGCACAGATGTCTTTGTAATCACGGCTGAAATCGGGACTGCCAGCGAGAGTGAAATCGTGCGAGTTCAACTGAACTCGCACAGCTTCACTCCCGCAGCCCAGTGTGAACCTGGGCTAAAGGAGGTTTTTCACCTTAATGCATAGAATGCATTAAGGTGAAAAACCCAGAGGGTTTACAACCCCTTTAAGCCTGGTACACACCATTCGTTTTGTTCTGTTCAACCCAGTGGGCTGAATGAGAAAAAAAACAAAAAACTGTTCTCTCCTGTCGGGAACGCTGTACTAACGATCCAACGTTAGTATAGCGATCTCCGCCGCTAAGTTGTTTTGTTCTAACAGGTGGCGAACAACCCAGCCAGAACACTTCGATCAGCGCGCTCTGCCATTGGCTGAGAGCAGTGATCAGGAGCTGGTCGGCTGCTGGTTTTCCAGCATGCTCGTCCGACAGAAGCTGGACCGGCTGGCATACACACGGGCTGAATGTCAGACGGTTTTTATTGAACCGGCTGATGTCGGTCGGCATTCGGCCTGTGTTTACGGGGCTTAAGAAGCTTGCTGTATGTAATGTTAATACAGAGATCCCCCCACTGAGCTATTGTGTCCTGACAGGTGGACTGCCCCCTGCCTGAACACACTGGTCAGCGCTCGCTACCATTGGCTTCTAATCAGATGATAGTCCGCTGCTGGTTTCCAGCATGCCCATTCGACAGAGGCTGGGTGGATGTTAGGCCGGGCCCTGTCGGACAGGCTGCTGCACACACTGGCCGAATGTCGGCTGGTTTCTGTTGAACAGACCAATATGGCCAGTATTCAGCCCATGTGTACCAGTCTTAACACCTGAAGGCGATGGAGCCTTGTAGATGATAATCTACAAGATCATCTAGAGCTTTATACAATTTTCTTATCCATTGTCCTTAGATTCAACTATGTTATGCAAGAGCCTGCCTATTAGCATACAAATTGAAAGTGTTTAGTTTTGACATCATATTATATGGTTTTGGTAAATCTAAAGGAAAATTGTACAAAAAAAAAATTGTATAATGCTTGGCCAGCCTTAGGCAGTGGTTTTCAACCTGTGACACATCTATCCCCAGGGGTGCACACAAGGACTTTTAGGTGTAACTAAACAATGTGATAATGGCAGAAAATATGATGGCGTGTTTGCAACCACAGTCAGGGAAAGGTTACCTGGTTACAGGGACACCATGCTCTAGGAGGTGTCAAGAAGTGGTGGGTATTATATGATAATAATTCAATGAAAGCCTGAGAGCAGGACATGTGTGCAGAACTATGCAGGCACCATTACTCAAGGCCTGCATAGAGTAGTCCTGGCCCTATTGCTATCACACCAGATCCAGCCTACCCTTCCTCAGGGAGATACCAGTCCACTAAGTTGCTTTCATTAGATGAGACCCACTTCACTCTACAGCATCAACCCCTTTCATTATACTCTCCAGGAGGCATTAAAATGCAGCATTTTGTCTCCCAATTTAACTCCCTCCCCCACCCCCCACTGTTGGCACATATTGGCCATACCCACCGTTCAGCTCAGTGCTCTACATGTACTGATTTAACTCTGCTCTCTACTCATCCCTACTGAGAGATGTGGGTTATGGAAATGGGCTGCCAAGAGGAATACAAGTAAAGAAAAGGTTGGGAACCACTTGGCTAAGGCACTTATACCTCTAAATATTAGTTTCATGATATTTAGAGGGAGATTTGGTAATGTCACTACTACACTATTCACTGTTCTACTTGCTGGAGAGGAAGCTGTACCTGAGGAACAGGAGCACAAGGATCTGCCTGCTTCTGCTTCATTCATTCTGTGGATCTGTGCTAACCCACCACTCATTGGGGGGAAGCTCTGACATTAAGCAAAGCTCTGTCCCCTCTACTAAGATGGCCACATCCACACAAAGACACAGTGCAGACGTCAGAAATGCAAGTCAACAATGGGGAATAGATCAGGTGCAAGGAGACCACAGGCAATACAGGTTGCTCATTTTGGCACAGCTTCCACAGAAAAGTCCTCTTTAAAGCAGAGAATCACTAGTGGAAATTATTATTATTATTATTATTATACAGGATTTATATAGCGCCAACAGTTTGCACAGCGCTTTACAACATCAGGGAAGACAGTACAATCACAATACAATTCAAAACAGAGGGATCAGAGGGCCCTGCTCGTTAGAGCTTACAGTCTAGGAGGGAGAGTCATGTGAAACAAAGGGTATTAGCTGTGGGGGATGATCAGGTGGACAGAATGGAAATATAGTTAGGTGTGGGTGGGATAGGCTTCTCTGAAGAGGAGGGTTTTTAGGGATCCTCTAAAAGCTAATAGAGAAGGAGATAGACGGACAGATTGGGGTAAGGAGTTCCATAGGCTTGGAGAGGCTCTGGAAAAGTCCTGTAGACGAGCATGGGAGGAGGTGATGAGCGAGCTAGAGAGCAGGAGGTCTTGAGAAGAACGAAGAGAACGATTAGGTTGGTATTTAGAGACTAGGTCAGTGATGTATCTAGGGGCAGTGTTGTGGATGGCTTTGTAGGTGGTCGTTAGTATTTTGAATTTAATTTGTTGGGTGAGCGGAAGCCAGTGGAGGGATTGACAGAAATGACTTGACACTTGCCTGTGAGCTGCCACCGTTCTGGCTACAATTCTAACCTTTAATTTATTACTAGGATTCTCATAAGACAGTTCTTGCCAGACTTGTGGCTGATTCCTAATTTGTACCAAGTCTTCTGTAAACAATCGTTCCATGAACACCAAAGATTTTATGTAACACGGAATTTAAATGCAGCATACACAAAACAGTGCCTTTTAATACCAAAGTGTGTTTATACCATGTAGCCATTTGTTTATCGCAAGATGGCAAAAAAAATTAAAAAGTGACGTTCAAACAAAGAAAAACAATATCCAATTATCCTGTTTAAAAATGCATTTTTCTATTGTCTGTTGTGTTATTTATTTTACCTAAAGCACAGCTGAACTGTCAGTTTAAATCAGCTAATACATTTTAGGTGAATCAAAACAAAGTGTGCCAAGCCTCACAGTTGGTTTTCTTTAGAACTTTAGCTACAGCCTGAGTAGAAAAGCCTGTCCCCTGCCAGCAGTCTGTAGAAGGACCCTTGCCCTCTGTATGGAAGCAGGGGTCTCTAAGTGGATGTCAATCACGCCCCCCCCCTATGGAAATAGAGTTAGAGCAAAGAGCATAAACAAAAGGGAAGGGGAGTATGTTACTCCTGGGAAAGAGGGAAGGTTGGGGGGAACATGCTGCTTTGCCCTGCTTGGACAAAGCACAAGTTCATTAGGGTTGCTTACGTACAGTGAAATAATCACAAATATCAAGATATACAGCCAAAGAAAAAAAATCTATAGTGGTTGTATGGGACTTTTAAGACACCAACACAAACACATATACAGCATCTCACAAAAGTGAGTACACCCTTTTCATGTGACAACACTGAATAAATGACACTTTGCTACAATGTAAAGTAGTGAGTGTACAGCTTGTATAACAGTGTAAATTTGCTGTCCCCTCAAAATAACTCAACACACAGCCATTAATGTCTAAACCGCTGGCAACAAAAGCGAGTACATCCCTAAGTGAAAATGTCTACATTGGGCACAATGTGTCAATATTTTGTGTGGCCACCATTATTTTCCAGCACTGCCTTAACTCTCTTGGGCATGGAGGTTACCAGAGCTTCACAGGTTGCCACCGGAGTCCTCTTCCCCTCCTCCATGATGACATCACGGAGCTGGTGGAAGTTAGAGACCTTGCGCTCCTCCACTTTGTTTGAGGATGCCCCACAGATGCTCAATAGGTTTTAGGTCTGGAGACATGCTTGGCCAGTCCATCACCTTTACCCTCAGCTACTTTAGCAAGGCAGTGGTCTTCTTGGAGGTGTGTTTGGGGTCGTTATGTCTAAATACTGCCCAGTCTCCTAAGGGAGGGGATCATGCTCTGCTTCAGTATGTCACAGTACATGTTGGCATTCATGGTTCCCCTGAATGAACTGTAGCTCCCCAGTTCCGGCAGCACTCATGCAGCCCCAGACCATAAAGCCTCGTATACACGGCCGAGAATCTCGTCAGGAAAAAACACGTAGTTTTTCCTGCCGAAATTCTTAACAAGAATCTTGTCCCAGCCGAGTGTCCACACGCTCGATTCAAAAGAACTGCCGTTCTTTTGAATGGAACGAACGCGGTGACGTCATCGACTACGACGAGCTACCGCGCATGCGTCAAAGTCATTTCAAGCATACGCGGGTTTCCACGGCGACAGGTAAGCGTACACACTCTCGGGTTTCTTGTCAGGAAAAAGGCAGATGAGAATCTCGACGAGAAAATAGAGAGCAGGTTCTCTATTTTTCTCATCGAGATTCTGGCCAGTTTTCTTGACGAGAATCCTGAAAGCCTCGTACACACGGCCCGTTTTCTCGGCAAGAAAGCTCTCCCGGCAGTTTTCTTGTCGTTTGACGAGAAAACCGACCGTGTGTACGAGGCTTGACACTCCCACCACCATGCTTGACTGTGGGCAAGACACACTTATCTTTGTACTCCTCACCTGGTTGCCACCACACACGTTTGACACCATCTGAACCAAATATCATCAGACCACAGGACATGGTTCCAGTAATCCATGTGCTTAGTCCGCTTGTCTTCAGCAAACTGTTTGTGGCTTTTTTATGCATCATCTTTAGAAAAGGCTTTCTTCTGGGATGACGCCATGCAGACCAATTTGATGCAGTGTGTGGCATATGGTCTGAGCACTGACAGGCTGACCCCCACCCCTTCAACCTCTGCAGCAATGCTTGCAGCACTCTATTTCCCAAAGACAACCTCTGGATATGACGCTGAGCATGTGCAATCAACTTCCTTGGTCAACTATGGCGAGGCCTGTTCTGAGTGGAACCTGTCCTGTTAGACCGCTGTATGGTCTTGGCCACTATGCTGCAGCTCAGTTTCAGGGTCTTGGCAATCTTCTTATAGCCTAGGCCATCTTTATGTAGAGCAACAATTCTTATTTTCAGATCCTCAGAGTTCTTTGCCATGAGGTGCCATGTTGAACTTCCAATGACCAGTTTGAGAGAGTGAGAGCGATAACACCAAATGTAATACTTTATATTCCCATCGCACACATTCCTGGATAAGCTCCCAAGGTTTGAGTGCTGCAGCAACAACCAGCTGGATACTGGTTCAAGTCACAAAGTAGATATTTGCCAGCACACCATGGATCAACAAAAGTGGCACCCAAACGGCTTGTTTAGTGCATGATCACAACACAAGGAGAATGCAACGTTTCGGAGTCACGCAGGACCCCTCACATGCCTGATGAAGGGGTCCCCGTGTGACTCCGAAACTTTGCACTCTTCTTGTGTTGTGATCATGCAATAAACAAGCCGTTTGGACGCCACTTTTGTTGATTCATGGTGTGCTGGCAAATATCTACTTTTTAACACCAAATTTAACACACATGCTCCCCATTCACACCTGAGACATTGTAACAAGTCACATGACACCAGGGAGGGAAAATGGCTAATTGGGCCCAATTTTGAAATTTTTACTTAGGGGTGTACTCACTTTTGTTGCCAGCGGTTTAGACATTAATGGCTGTGTGTTGAGTTATTTTGAGGGGACAGCAAATTTGCACTGTTATACAAGCTGTACACTCACTACTTTACATTGTAGCAAAGTGTCATTTCTTCAGCGTTGTCACATGAAAAGATATAATAAAAAATTTACAAAAATGTGAGGGGTGTACTCACTTTTGTGAGATACTGTATGTAAAAAAAAAACAAAAAAAAAACAGTTTTATTATAACAACATTAACACAACTAAAACAAATACATGGAGTATCTAGCATAACAAATTTCCTCTCATCACTATGCATATAATGGTATCAGTATATTACTGCTTTCAACTATTTATTGGACATTTGCATAGAATATTAGGGACATTGATGCGCTTCACTTAAGTTGCATAAACAGATCCACCCAAAACTGTCCATGCTGGAGTCGTCAAGCCATATTCTCCCTGATGTCTGTAATTAGAAATTGGGGACAGTAGAGGAATCCTATGAAAGTACTATGTTCCATTGCATTGTCCTGTCCAGTGAAATTCCTAATTGGGTGGGACACAGTGTATCCTGTTTTTAAATTAAAAGATCTGAACACAGTTGTAACTGCATGCTAACTATTGCCTAAAGTAGCTTTTCTCAAACAGGGTTCTGTGTAACTCCAAAAGTTGCTAGTGGTTCCTTGAGCAATGATTCGTTTCTGATTCTCAGATAAGTGACTGACACCAGAGATCCATTTAGCTACCTGTAAGGGAAGCATTCATCTAACTAATCACCAATGTAAGGAGCACTCTTCCCACTGACCACTAATTTAAGGACCATATATCCCACTGGCCACCAATGCAAGGAGCATTCAATTTGTTCACCTCCCCTTCTGCTATGGCCAATCCAACAACTGCTATGAAAGAGACGGCTGATTCATAGCTGTGGCTTGTCTTGGCTGTGAGCACTTTCCTGAGAAAAAAATTGGTAAGAGGAATGCAGAGTGGGAGGATGTGTCAGCCTCTGTATTCCTCTTGCCGTTGCTTGCCTCAAGAAAGCATTTACATTTGAGACAAACTGCATCTATCAGCCATCTCCTTTATAGCTGTTGTTGGATTGGGCGTAACAGGGGGACAGGTTGGATCTCATATCTAGGGTTAGAAAGCACTTAGCAACATGGAACAAAGTACTACAGGTACTTTGTCCCTTAGGGCACAGAACTGTAAAAATTAAAATGATAGATCTTCTTTAACAAAGAGGAAGAAGTCTTTACACTTATATTCTGTGATGGCTACTGCGGTAATATAAGTACTTAAACATCACGATGGAAGCCATTTTGTTGGCTTCCTTGACTAACTGTAGGAGACAGGTACTCTTCAGCAGTTAGCTGTCACTATGACATGAAGCTACATGGCCTAGTGATTAGGTGACTGATGGCTTCCATTCTCTAAAACTTTTTTACAGACTGCATTATGGCCACAGGCCATCGGTACAACAGGTACACTTTGAAGTTTGTGTTTGTACTGCCAGAGACTGACTCACTCTCCCACAGGGAGCCCCTGAGCCCATGGGACTGAGGCTTTGACAAGGAGGTAACCATATTAGGATCTGTATGTGAAAATCAACAATAACAGTGCAGTGAAATGGAATTTTTTTTTTTTTTTTTTACATCTAATGGTGTTGGTGTCAGCACTGACTTCTCCACTAATTATGTTTGCTTGTTTTAACAGGCCTCTCAAAACAGTCTTTCCTTCCAAATGTCCCTTCATAAAACATGGTTTTGTTTGGGGAGAAAAGAGAATGCAGAAAAGTCATTTTAAGCTTTCAAATAAACAAAAGCAGCTTAGCACAGAGTGTTATGTACATTGCCGTCACGGGCCAATAGAAGAAGAATTATTTTTAACCGCTTGTGTCCCATGGGAATTCTGCCTTATAGACAGCATATTACACATTCTCTTTATTAGCTTCAAAGGGAATGGTTCACTTTTCAAAGAGACACGTTCAGTACTTATTGCTTTTATTTTTAAAAAATGTTTTTTTTCCCCTTCATTATTTTATAAAAAGTACTTTAAGTGCACATATGGGCAAAAAACAAAACAAAAAAAAACATGTAGTTCATATCTCCAATACATGCAAATTTCACCATGTTTTAGCTCTAATGTATTAACTGACACATCTGTATGGATGTCACATCACTTAATATCTCCTTATCACCCTTTCCCGTGCCATGACTTTTCCATCAAGACACATAGCTATCAGTTATCCCTCATGTCACAGTGTTAGATATAATCTTGGATTCTGACCATTTCTTCAAGCTGCAAACCCAATTACTGTCCAAATCTTGGCCCATTTTCAGCTCCTAAATATTCCCATAATCCACCCTTAATTCACCACCAAACTTCTAATGCCGCGTACAAACGGTTGGAATTTCCGAGGAAAAAAGTCAGACGGAATTTTTTTCATCGGATATTACGACCATGTGTATGCCCCATCTGACTTTTTCCGTCGGAAATTCCGACAGGGTTAGAAAGAAAACATGTTCTCTTTTTTTCAGACGGAAATTCCGTTCATCTGTATGGAACTCGACAGAGAAAAAAAGCACGCATGCTCAGAATCAAGTCGACGCATGCTTGGAAGCATTGAACTTTATTTTTCTTGGCTCTTCGTAGTGTTGTACGTCACCGCATTCTTGACGGTCTGGAATCTGGTGTGTCCGTGTGTATGCAAGACAGCTTGAGTGGAATTCCGACGGAAAAAACAGTCGTGTGTACGAGGCATAATTCACATCATCACTATCTTCCACCTAGACTATTGCAACTACCTCCTTATTGACCTACCTCTACATAGACTACTCCCTTTCAGTCAATCATGAATGCTGTTACCAAATGCCCCCTTATCAAAATTTTAGTATCCACCACCCATCTCTGCCAATCCCTCCACTAGCTTCCAATCACCCAACAAATACAATTCAAAATATTAACAATATCACTCACAGCCATCCACAAATCTGCCCTGAGCTACGTCACCAACTTTGTCTCAAAATATCACCCAAACAGTCCTCTCCACTAAGACCTCCCGCTCTCTATTTCCCTCATCACCTCCTGCCATGTTTTCTCCCAGGACATCTCCAGAGCCTCTCTCATCTCCTGAAACTCCCTACACCAATCTGTCCAGTGATCTCCTTCTCTGTCCACCTTTAGGCAATCCCTGAAAACTCACCTTCTCCCACCAGGGTGCCGTTTTGTGGAATAGCCTCCCTGTCGAGCTCCAGGAGGCTCCTACTATTCCGGTCTTCCGCGGGTTACTGAAGACTTGGCTTTTCACGCAAGCCTTCCCTGTGTAGCCTCTCTCTTCCACCCTTTTTGCCGCTCTGTGCTGCTTCTGGTTCCTGGGTCCTCTTTTCCCAGGAATTCTGCTTTGTGTGTCGGGACCCTTCGGGGTAAGACCGCGCTATATTAAGATACCACTCAACTCAACTCATAAGCAGAGGCCTTCTAACCCTTTTCTTGAATTGTAATGTAACTAGATTGCCTTCCTTTATATTGTAAAGTGCTGCTCAAACAGTTGGTGTTATTTTAATTCTGTATTATATGGTTTAATGGTATTGAAAGGTTTGGAACCTCTGTGAAACTTTTATTGCTTTGTTCCCCCCCAAAAACAGAGAGATTTCTCATTGCTTCTCACATTTTCTCCAAAACAGGAAGATTACATTTTTTAACTACAGTGGGTTGAATAATGCTGGCCATTAGACATTAGACTGAGTGAAAATTTTGGATTGAATGTGGCTATTGCAGAAAAAGCTGGTTTTGTTATTTTATCTTTTATTGGGCTGTTCATTTTATCTTGTTATTTTTGTCTGGAGTTCCGTTTTAAGTAAACGCTGGCATTCTCAGCATCTCTATTACAAATGCTTCTCCTATTGGTGCTGCTAATCTTATATTTTCTGCAGGCACTGTGCCATCTAGTGGTTTACAGATAGGTGTAGCGCTCATTTGTGCGTGAACGATAGTGATGTGTGCAAGGTTTTAGATTTTTTTTTGTATGGCTCAGATCCACCACTAGCCAAGAAAAGGAGAGGGAACCACAGATAAATGCTGAAATTTTGGAACTCTGCTTCATCTCAGTTACTGTTCGTGTCACGCAGACTCCAAGAATCATTAGGATTTTTGACACAAAAAGGGTTGCTGTAAATCTGAGATTTCAGTGGGGTCTTAACCACTTAAGCTCCGGACCATTTTGGCTGGTTAATGACCAGGCCCCTTTTTGCGATTCGGCACCGTGTCGCTTTAACTGACAATTGCGCGGTCGTGCGACGTGGCTCCCAAACAAACTGACGTCCTTTTTTTCCCACAAATAGAGCTTTCTTTTGGTGGTATTTGATCACCTCTGCGGTTTTTATTTTTTGTGCTATAAACAAAAATAGAGCGACAATTTTGAAAAAAATGCAATATTTTTTACTTTTTGCTATAATAAATATCCCCCAAGAATATATAAAAAAAAAAACATTTTATTTCCTCAGTTTAGGCCGATACGTATTCTTCTACATATTTTTGGTAAAAAAAAAAACGCAATCGGCGTTTATTGATTGGTTTGCACAAAAGTTATAGCGTCTACAAAATAGGGGATAGTCTTATGACATTTTTATAAATTTTTATTTTTTTTACTAGTAATGGCGGCGATCAGTGATTTTTTTTTCCTGACTGCGTATCAGGACTGCAATATAAAGGAAGGCAATCTAGTTACATTACAATTCAAGAAAAGGGTTAGAAGGCCTCTGCTTATGAGTTGAGTTGAGTGGTATCTTAATATAGCGCGGTCTTACCCCGAAGGGTCCCGACACGCATAGCAGAGTTCCTGGGAAAAGAGGACCCAGGAACCAGAAGCAGCACAGAGCGGCAAAAAGGGTGGAAGAGAGAGGCTATGCAGGGAAGGCTTGCGTGAAAAGCCAAGTCTTCAGTAACCCGCGGAAGACCGGAATAGTAGGAGCCTCCTGGAGCTCGACAGGGAGGCTATTCCACAAAACGGCACCCTGGTGGGAGAAGGTGAGTTTTCAGGGATTGCCTAAAGGTGGACAGAGAAGGAGATCACTGGACAGATTGGTGTAGGGAGTTTCGGGAGATGAGAGAGGCTCTGGAGATGTCCTAGGAGAAAACATGGGAGGAGGTGATGAGGGAAATGGAGAGCGGGAAGTCTTAGTGGAGAGGACCGTTTGGGTGATAAGATTATGGCGGACACATCGGACACTTTTGACAAATTCTTGAGACCACTGTCATTTTCACAGCGATCAGTGCTATAAAAATGCACTGGTTACTGTGAAAATGACACTGGCAGTGAAGGGGTTAACCACTAGGTGGCGCTAAAAGGTGTTAAGTGTGCCCTGATGAGTGTTTCTAACTGAAGGGGGGTTGGGCTCTGTGTGACATGACATCGATCTCCGCTCCGAGTACACGGAGCCGAGATCTGTGTCATTGTCACTAGGCAGATGCTTGTTTACACAAGCATCTCCCCGCTCTATGCCTCCGTGAGACGATCGCGGGGACCCCCGTGGCGATCGAGTCCGCGGGACCCGCGGTCCGACTCACGGGGAAAAGTAGCCAGGTCGTGAGCGCGCAGCCGGTGGCGCGAACAACACCCACGTCAGGCAGTTAAAGGGGATATACAGGTACGTTGATGTGCCTGTACGTGCCATTCTGCCGACGTATATCTACTGGAGGCGGTCGGCAAGTGGTTAAGAAGTGGTTTATGGTATATTTCCCGGGTACACGCTGTGAAAAAAATGGGGGAAAAAATTTGGCGCGATCGTTTGAATTTCATTTAGCGTGTACACAACTTTAGACATCTGATTTAGACCTTCCAAACAAAAACTTCCAAAGGGACAAACCCCAAAATTGTTTTCTTACGTGAATAGAAGGAACTAGTTAAATTTTTACTGATTTCGTACGATAAAAATCTGATGTGAAAGATTCTACACGATCATAAACAATAAACAACAAAAAAAGCCTTGAACATTTTCGTACAATTAGTACTTCCCTTGGTTTCAACCTGCTGTGAAACATCGAGGAAAACCAGACAATCATTTGTCCGATTTTCTTATCGTGTGTACCGGGCTTTACTTATTACTTACTTGTTTAAATAGTTTCCTTTCTCGATGTAAGAAGCCAATTTTGGGCACTCTTTACTGAAATGTTCTTTGACATCTAGCTGCCCAGAAGGATGCTACACTGATATTCTATATACTACATTAGACTTTGGTCTTAAATACGCTACACCTAGGATTACAGGCATTTACTTCCTTCTTATCAGATGTCTACTTTGTCCCCTTAATGATGCTTCCAAACTAATCTCAAAATGTAAATAATGGGTTTGTCAAAGGAAATGTGCTCATTTCAAATTTAATCTTAAGATTGAAGTAAATTATCTTTATCAATAGTATGTATGTTAATAGTTAATGTTTTGAAAACTTTCTTTTTATTTATACTTTGTAATTTTTTTTATATACAGAGAGACAGCCATATTGCTTATTACATGCTCAGGCTCTGCTGCCCATTTTGCATTGCTACACTAAAGTTGTGCTTTATGCTTCCTTCTCTAAGGATATTAAGTCACTCAAATAAATGCTTTCCCTGTGTGTCTGATACCTTATTTCAACAGTTTTTAGTGCAACTCTACTGTGTCCTGTAGGGGCTGGTGGGGAATAAGCCATCCCATATTACAAGAACTGTTTCAGTGGCTGAAGATCCTTCAGCCAGCTTACTGGTTTATGCAAAGGCCCAAGGAGCATGCAGTACATATTAACTATTTAAGTGCTTGTTTTTAAAGTGTATGCCAAGGGAAAATAAAAATGAGGACTGGAAGCTAGTGGCAATCATTGTAGTAGTGGTGCCTACTACAGTAATTTCAAGCTTCCACAGAGATCGACCATTGCACACACATACATTCTTTGGTTCAAGCTGGACTAATTTATGAAAAAATATCCATACCTGGAATTCAGGCTGACAAAACAAAGCATTTTCCTAGACTGAGTGGTGTCAATATTGCCCATTATCGTTTGCTAAATTACTAAACTCTTAAGCCTCGTACACACGGAACGATTGTTCGCCAACCAAGCGTCTGATTTTGTCAAAAGGGTATGTGCCAGGATTTTGTCTTGCATACTAACGGTACACAATTGCCATGCCACAAACACGAACGTAGTGACGTACTACGAAGAATTTCAGCTCTTGAGCGCCACCCTTTGGGCCCCTTCTGCTAATTTTGTGTTTGGTAAGCATTGATTCCGAGCATGCGTGTTTGTACTTTCGACTTTTGTGTGACGAATTTGTGTACTGACCTTACGAAAATCAGACGTCAAACCGTTGTTCGCCGAAAATTTACTAGTCTGTCATCTAACATTTGTTGGCCGAAAGTTGGACAACAATTGTCAAAAGGAGCGTACGAACGGTCAGATTTTAGGACAACAGTCTGTCAACAGACAATACCCTGCCAACAATCGTATTGTGTGTGCGAGGCTTTATTGTCTTCCTTTCCACAGCATAGAGAATAGGAAGGGCTAAATCATTTTGAGAGAACACTAGAAGTGAACACAGGACAGCTCTGAATTTCCGACAAGATCAACAGGTAGTTTTACATGCGTATATTTCTACATGTAAGAGAATTATACAGTAGAAGAGTAAACATTTCAAAATGTGGATGCGACATTAGAAAAAAATGGTGGCATAGACTGCACTCAAAACTCCATAATTTGTACTCATTAAAAAAACAAAAAAAACAAAACAAAAACTATAATTTCCTTTTAATGTCTTGTTTCCGGTCAATGATTTTGAAAACAAAATGAAGCCAGAGGACTGGCATGACAAGCAATCACATATCTGCCCTGTATGACTGATGGACATACACTGTGTGTAATGGCCAGTATGTTCTCTGGAGCCCACAAAAGCAGGAAGTTGACAGAGACAAACTTAATTTCCTGTTACAAGTTCAACATCCTGTGTTACTTTCTCTTTCGAAAAGGCAGACATAAGTAATTAGCTTGTATTACTTTACCTAATCTATGTATTGCCTAGAGCTAGTTTACTATGTATTAAAATTATTATACATTATTATTACTATACGTTATTTATTTGTCAAAATTAACCATTTCACCCCGGAAAGATTTGCCCCCTTAATGACCAGGCCATTTTTTGCGATATGGCACTGTGTCACTTTAACTGACAATTACGCAGTCGTGCAACGTTGTACCCAAACAAAATTGACGTCCTTTTTTTCCCCACAAATAGAGCTTTCTTTTGGTGAGATTTAATCACCTCTGCAGTTTTTGTTCTTTGCGCTATAAACAAACAGCCACAATTTAAAAAAATATATATATATATTTTACATTTTGCTTTATTTATCAGTTTAGGCCCATATATATTCTTCTACATATTTTTGGTAAAAGTAAAAGTTATCGCAACAACCCATGGGATAGATTTAGGGACTTTTATTTATGTTTTATTGTTTTTACTAGTAATAGCGGTGATCTGCAATTTTTAGCGGGACTGCAACATTGCGGCGGACAAATCTGACCCCAAATGACACGTTTTGGGGACCAGTGACATTATTACAATAATCAGTGCTATAAAAATGGACTAATCAATGTAAAAGAGGACACTGGCAGGAAAGGGGTTAACACTAGGGGGAGATCAAGGGGTTAAGTGTGTTTCCTAGGTGTGCTCTAACTGTAGGGTGGGGGGGCTCACTGGGACATGACATAGATCACTGTTCCCGATCACTGTCAACAGAAGATCTCTGTCATGTCTCCTGTCAGAACTGGGATTCGCTTGTTTACACTGGTAGATCCCTGTTCTGCCTCTGTACTAGGCAATTGCGGGTCGCCGGTGGACATCGAGTCCGCCCAACCCGCAGGCACGCTCCCCCCCAAAAACAGCAAAGGGGCATTACTTATGAACAATAACATGTGTTGTGCTGCTGTCTCTTTCTTTAGTAGATATCTTTTTCCTCCAATCCCTCCCATATTCTTCCAGTGCAGTGGGAGTTAATAGAGCTGACAGTGACGGGCTATCATCAAGATTGCCCAAGTACACCTGCCCTGCCTGTCTAGCTCCTCTATTTATAATCTATGAATGAAGGGGGTGGACCGTTCAATCATCCAACCTTCCTTCATTCATAGATCTTGTTTCATTCATAGACACTGCAGGAGATTTTGGTAGAGTGGAGTGGAGTGGGTGAGGGAGTAGGACAATTTAAACTAAATGGGGTAGAGAGCAGCACAAGGGACACATGGAATCCATTGCATTTATTTATTTATTTTTTTAAATTAGGCTTTAAAAGTCCAACACTGTACAACTAAAGGCAACATTTTTTTTACCATTTTGGATAAAGTAAGAAAGGGTTATAACCCCCATCAGTTTTATTTGCCATCTGTGTTCTACTGTGGAGATTTTCCATCCTTTCCTGTCCCTTAGCCAAAGCAATTCCCTAGTTGTCACCAGAACTGTCCCCACTGGAAGATTTCCCCTCTATTCCTTTTCTGGTGAATCTCAAAATTTGTGGGTTTTTTTCACTTTCACTCTCGGTAATATTAGTACACGTGACAAATATTAGAGGATGAATCTCAATAATGGGGGCACAGACACCAATCAAAGCTTGATAGGTGTTCTAAACCCTCCCCACTCTATCCAAAACTAAAATAAAAAGTTTTGCATGCATTTGTACTTTTCAGAAAAAGCTTTTCAACCAAGACATATAGCCATCCACAGAAGAAAAAAAGGAGTCATTTCAGACTTTAAGTCAAGTCTCAAAAACACGAAAACATCAACCAGTCTATTTATCTGCGGTGCCCTCCGTAAAGCAAAATAAATAAATAAAAGTGGGACTTAACAGACATATCAAAATCAATAAATCAGACAAACAAGCAGCGGTTCAAAAGTTCAAAGACATGATGTCCACTCCGGCTCGTCTTCCCACTCAACCAATAATAACTCGACTCCATCACTCCTCATTGCCGAGACACTTTCATGGGTTCATTTTCATTAGTCTGTCTTGTGGAAAACGGCCGACTATTTATGTGTAAGCTAAAATAAATTAGCCATTTCACCAAGCAGTGTGACTCTTATAAAGAGACATTAGCACAATACTCTATTTTGCAGTAGGAGTAAATAAATAAATCAATAAATTCAATCCACAGCGATACTTCTATTGTGCGGCTTCGGCTCTCAGTATAAAATCTCTTTATTGAGTTTATTTGTTTCAATAAAAGCCACAGCGGGGCTGCCTTTTGTGCTGAAAACAATCCGTGGAATATTTTTTTTATTTTTTTTGGTTGCGTTGAATCAACTTGATACAAACTTTGGCTCCCGGTTCCAACAGAGCGATGGAGAGACAGCGAACGCTGCAGATGGATAAAAGTGGGCCAGGAGGGGGGCTTTAAAAAGGCTCTGTCACTTTACAGTGAGAGTCTATTCAAGTTTCTCACCTGGAACAAAATGCAGATTTATGACAGTTTTCTAAATTTTGCATTTGTGTTCCCAGGTAACAGTCATATCATCTGTGCGCAGGACGTTTCAAAACTCAGCCTAAGCAACCGGATTCTGAATCCACTGGCTGGTACAGCTGTGGTCCAGCCCTCAAATTTTTAAAGAGAACCTTCTATTTTGATCACTTTAAAAACATTATCTGAATATAATATCCCAGTTAACCACTGGAGTACCAGCCCTTAAAGCGGAGCTGTAGAGAAAAAGTTGTCTGGACTGCCGCACTCTGATCAAGCGTTTTATTATGAAGAAAATTAAAATGCCAAAAAATCCAAAGGAAAATGTACAAAATCCATCAAAAAGCAATCAAACATAGAAAGGACATACAGGGCAAGGGCTAACGCGTTTCACATCAGGGTGTGATGCTTACTCATAGCTGAAAGCGGAGTTCCACCCAAAATTGGAACTTCTGCTCATCGGATCCCGCCCCTCCGGTGCCACAATTGCACCTTTTGGGGGGGGAGGGGGGACAGGATACCTGTTCATCCTTTCCCACTCTGGGAGTCTGTGCCGTGGCCCGTGACGTCAGCGCGGGGTTCCCTCCTCCTCCTCCCTCCCTCGGGCCAATAGGAGAGAGGAGCGGGCCTCGCGCATGCGCAGTAGGGTTCCCGGCGCGAAGCCGAAAGGCTACACTGCCGAGCACCCTTACCAGCAATGGCGGCGGCAGCACCCGACAGCTGATGGAAACATCAGGTGCGGGTGCCGACATCACTGGACTCCAGGACAAGTAATTGTCCATTTATTAAAAGCCAGCAGCTGCAGTATGTGTAGCTGCTGATTTTAATTTATTTTTATTTTTTTGGGCGGAATACCGCTTTAATTACCAGGTTACTTGATAGTTGATAGTTTAACTGACAATTACTGTATTGTGCAACACTGTACCAAATGAGCTTTAGATCAATCTTTGAGCTTTCTTTTGGTGGTATTTACAGTTCAACTCCAAGAATTAAAAAAAAAAAAATTCTCTCTTGCATTGGGCCCTGAAAAAAAAAAGTTACATGCTCATTATGTCTAGGGGTGCACAGCGCAGGCTTCATCACTTTTCATATACCCCATCAGATGCTCTCCTCCTCTGCTCAAAGGTCCAGCCTATGGATGGAGCCTCAGCCTGATCACACACAATAGAAGGCTATTAACCCTTTATTGTATGTGGTGGAAGCTGGCGTATGATCACAGCTTACAGAGAAGGCTGCGTCACTGGAGGGACCTTGCTGGAGCCAGAAAACAGTAAGTATTTACTCCCTTTCTGTGCACCCCTGGACATAATAAGCATTTAACCCTTGCAGTGTGGTGGGGCCTCACTATAAGGGTGAGTCATTTAGCCAGAGTGCTTTCACACTGGGGTGCTGCGCTGGCAGGACATTAAAAAAAAAGTCCTGCAAGCAGCATCTTTAAGCGGTGGAGCAGCTGTACATACACTGCTCCTCCACCGCTCCTGCCCATTGAAATGAATGGGCACCGCTGCCGAAGCACCTGCAAAGCGCTTCGGCAGCTGCACTACACGGGTGCATTTAACCCTTTTTTCCGGCCGCTAGCGGGGCTTAAAAGCGCGCCGCTAAAACAGCGGTAAAGCGCCGCTAAAACTAGCAGCGCTTTACCGCCAACTTTGCCCGTGGCTCAGTATGAAAGGGCTCTAAATAATATTTCCCAAGTGGAGCTCACTAACAGCTGATACTAGACACCAATTGTATTATCTTGAACTGAGGAAGTGGCAATTTAAAGACACAAAGTGTGTTTTATTCAGTGAAATAAAGTAATTGGATATTTTACTAAAGCAGACGACTCATGCCTATCCGTTGAACAACCACATTTGGCACCTCTGTTCTTTTTGCACTCTTTCTACCACTTTGTTCACCCACCTGAGAACCCCCACAGAGCACCCAGGATGGGAATTCCTGAGGTATAGAGAACCTCGTGCCCCCCCCCCCCAGCTGGGTGACCACAGCCTTAATAACAGTTGTAAGTCCATTTTGAATTTCTTTTTTCCTTTTATAGTGGAAGCACAATCTACTACACTATAAGGACTCTCACAACTCCCACTCTTTCTTTTTCAGTGGAAACTCTGAGCTTTACCAGAAACCCCCTGGCCAGCTCCTCAGGGTCCTTGGGTCCACGATTCACCCCCACACCCCAGACCCTACAAATGTAATGGGTCACTTCTACACTGACCACTAATGTTAAAGGGCACCACAAGTTGTATTGTCTGCCTTTCTTTTCTATATTTATTAATAAATTACGATAATTTCAAGGATATAACTAAAACTGTTTTATATGTGGAATGGTAAAAAATGATCTAGCCGCATTACTTATTCTTTTATTTAAAACTTTCTTCAACTTCTTAATCACTTTAATGTACCACGAGTTGTAGTTATAATTTTTAGCAGAGGTTCCTCAGGAATTGAAATTTATTTCAAGAGTTCCTCTGGGGTAAAAGGGTTGAGAAAGGCTGGTCTTAAGTCTGTTGTCTGAATTGGAGACAAACATAGAAAGATGCCTTCAAGAACCAACTTAGAAGTCAGGTCTGATAAGACGACTAAAATAAGGCACCTGCTGGCATACTCACAAAACTGACAAAGAAAGGCATTTTGCATAAAAAAAACATCAGTGTCAGGAAATAAACCAATGTACGCAATCACACACCTGGCTTTGTACAGTCAGCCATGCCATGAACTGCAACAATATATCAAATCTATTGCGGCAAGTGTATGACAATGTCTCAGGACTGTCAATTTCTAGACTCTAACCTTTCTAATGGAGGATTCAGGTAATAGCTAAAGTGAGCACAATTAGATCTTCAATCTGAAGACTACTCAAGAGACAGGAGAGATGGGGGAGCTAATGACAAGAGATCAAGTGCACTACTAGACCATATATTAATAGCAACAGGATAACATTTCAGCAGTAAATTAATGGAATCACTTTAGGGAAACTATTAGGAAGTAGAACATTTGATAAATTCAAAATTAAGAGTTGTTAGTGCAATTTTTATTTTATTTTTTGTATTTGGTAAATTGGAAACTATTTAACACTTTTAAGGATTATTATATGTTTACTTGTTTTTTGGGGGGCATATTTTCACATTATTTAATATTTAAAGTGGCACTAGACTCTCTCAATCAACATTGACTTTTTTTTTAATTCTTATGTTGCTAGCATTAGTAAACAAAGTATATCATATTTATTTATTTAAATTTCTTTAGTTACTTCCTGGTTTCTAGGAAGTAAAATTATGTCATACATCCCAGGAGTCTTCAGGAGGTGAGGAGGGATTTTTTTGCAGTCCTGTCCTAAGGGCGGATAGATACCAGGAAGTAAATGCTGTGTTCTTAGTCAAGATAGCTGCAGCCAGAAATTCAAAAAAGTTATTTAAAGCGGAGGTCCACACAAAAATGGAACCTCCTCCTTTCGGAACCCTCTTACGCCACTACCGCCCCCCGCTGTCTTCTGGGAGACACACGAGTCCCAGAAGACAGCAGGGACCATTTTGATTGCGCAGCGCAACTCGCGCATTCGCAGTAGGGAATCGGGAAGTGAGGCCGCAAGGCTTTACTTCCCGATTCCCTTACCGATGATGGCGGCGGCAGCATCCGAGGACCGAAGGACGGGTCGGCCTCGGGTGCTGACATCGCGGGCACCCTGGACAGGTAAGTGTCCATATTTTAAAAGTCAGCAGCTGCAGTATTTGTAGCTGCTGACTTTTAAAAAAAAAGTTTTGGCAAACCTCCGCTTTTACCACTTCAGCTCCTGAAGGTTCACCCCCCTTCCTGACCAGGCCATTTTTTGCAATACTGCACTACGTTGCTTTAACTGACAACTGTGCGGTCGTGTGACGCTGTACCCAAATAAAATTTATGTTTTTTTTTACCCACAAGAGATTTCTTTTGGTGGTATTTGATCACCTCTGTGGTTTTTATTTTTTGCGCTATAAACAAAAGACCACCAAATTTGAAAAAAAAACAACTATATTTTTTTAGTTTCTACTATAAAACACATTTAGTAAAAAAAAATTTAAAAAATCGAATTTATTCATCAATTTAAACCAATATGTATTCTGTTACATATTTTTGGTAAAAACCCCAATAAAAAAATCCCAATAAGCGTATATTGATTGGTTTGCGCAAAAGTTATAGCATCTACAAAATAGGGGATATATTTATGATTATTTCTTACTAGTAATGGCAGCGATCTTAAGCGGGACTGTGACATTGCACCGGACACATCTGACACGAAGTGACACTTTTTGGGGACCAGTGACACCAATACAGTGATCGGTGCTAAAAAAATGCACTGTCACTGTACTAATGACACTGGCAGGAAAGGGGTTGACATCAGGAGCAATCAAAGGGTTAAATGTGTTCCCTGTGAGTGATTACTAACTGTATGGGGGATAATCTGTGTTCCTGCTTAGCAGAAACACAAGATCTCCCTCTTCCCCTCTGACAGAACAGCGATCTGCCTTGTTTACATAGGCAGACCACCGTTCTGTCTGCCTCGGGAACGATCTGCATGTTCCGGCGGACATCAGGTTCACGCGGACCCACTGATTGGCTCCCATTGTGTCCAATCACAGCGGGAGCGGTTAGCCAGTGGCGCACACACACCCTGGACCCTAAAAAAAAATCATGTACAGGTACGTGATATTGCGCTTAAGGGCCGCCCTGCCGCAGTATGTGTACGTGGGGCGGTCCTTTAGCGGTTAAAGCCTGGTACACACTAAAGCCTGGTACACACCAGCGGGTTAAACAAAAAAATTTAAAAACTGTCAGCTCCGGTTAGTACAACAATCTCCCCTGCTAAACTGTTCCTGTTCTGCCAGAACACTGCAATCAGCGCTCTCAGCCATTAGTCGAGAGCCCTGATTGGGAGCCGGTCGGCTGCTGGTTTTCCAGCATGCTTGTCCGACAGGAGCTGGCCAAACGACTGGCTTCTGTTGGATCGGCAGGCATACATACGGGCCGATTAACAGATGGTTTTTATTGAACCGGCTGATGTCGCCCGGCATTCAGTCCATGTTTGGGGCCTTAGTTGTTTCTCTACAAATGAAAGCATTGAGACATGGATGGATGGGTGAGTTTGCTTTAAATATTAAAAATGTATTAAGTACTGTATATACTCGAGTATAAGCCAAGTTTTTCAGCCCTGTTTTTCAGGTTGAAAATACCCCCCCTAGGCTTATACTCGAGTCAGTGTTTTTTTGTACCTAAATTCTTGACAGGCGTCCATTTTTTTTAAAAGTCGCGGCTTCACACCATTTATCTTCTGTGAACTACAAAGCATCACCCCCTTATGTGATGGAAATCGGCGGGGGGGGGGGGGGAACATAATACAAAGCAGAAGAGCAGCCTAGTTTGACAAAACATAGTAAGGTAGCAGCGTCACCCTAGAACAGGAAGTGGGTTACTGGCAGGATCACCAGAAGAAAATAAAGGAAACAAGCTTGAGGAAACAAATGCAGCCAGCACATTTAAGGACCAGTAAGTTGCAATACATTACATTTTTGGCCGATTAGACGTGTTTTAATAAATGCTGCCAGACAACTACAATAAAACTGCTTACAGATGGCTAAAGCCAACTTAAACTGCCCATCAACTGGTATGTATCTCAATATGTGTTGATGCCTGCTCCAATGCATGTTGACATGAGGTACACTGCCTTCGCCCACTCGTCTCCTATGATCTTTATAGTTCCAAAAATGTACCTGATCTATTTTTGCCCAATGCAAAAAAGAAAAACTGATAAAGGCTCCAATCCCCACCTCTAAAAAAACATAAAAAAAATTGCATTGTATTAGTAATAATTCAGACTGATATATAAAAAATACACACATCAATTTACATAAAATAAATACTTATAGAATGGGAGAAGACAAGGTTATCCTAAACAGTGTGGGGGATGCCCTTTCGGTGTCCAATCAGCAGACAGACAGAAGTAAAGCTGGCCATACACTAATACTGTAGAATTAAAAAAATAAATAATTTAAGAACTTTCGCTCAATCTTCTAATCGTTAGTGGAGTCAAATCAACATTATTTTTTTTGTTAGTGGGGGTCAAATCAACATTCATTTTCAATTGCAGCGATGAGAAGATTCGAATGAGCAAAATAGAAATGTATCCATTTGTGAAAATGTTTCCAACAGTCAATGCAGCGTTCGTTCAGGAAATACCATTTAATCCGAAGCGGAGGGAGTGGTTTAGTAAAGGTAAAGAGACTGTGCACTTTTGTAAAGCTCCAAAGCTTAGTAAACTAGGTAAAGTACTGTATACTTACAAAGAATACCCAACCACATGCAGGAAAAAAACAAAAAAAATAAAATATTTTTTAGCTTGCACAACATTAGGGGCGCACAGACGCTGCCCCTCCATCCATCGCCACCTCCCCCTATCGAAGCATCCGGCCCCTTTCAGGTCACCGGGTGTATGGATTCCAATGCGGGGGGGGTGTTCGAAGCACCTTATTAAAGCATAAGGCTCTAATAGGCTTCAAAATAGGGTGGGCTCGGGGCGCAGAGAATGCGCTCGGAGCCCACCCAGGTGTGTTACAACAGTGAATGAATATTCAGTATTGTAACACTGATCCTCCTCCCACCATTTCGGAAGCGGGTTTTGAGACCCATCACCCGACTAGCTGAAAGGACAGGTGATCCTTGTGGATGCCTAGGACATGGCGTCGGATGGACGTATTCTGGGGACCACCACTATCCTATAGACACACTGTTTGGAAGTGGGAGTGATTGTAGGCTTACTTCACTTGAAGGACTGCCATTGACCCAGCGTTTTCCAATTGAAATCTGGATCTGTATGCATTCTGAAGTTCTTAGGTTACATACAACCCTGTTATCCCGTTTTCTCTTTTGTCTCTTTTTGAGGACTACAATGCCATCTTGACCCAAAGGAGAACAATTAGGATGCCCTTGATCCCCCTTTTTCGTCTGCCATTAGGGGGGGGAACCTCATTGGAGGCTATTTTTGGCCTGTATCCCTGAGTTGGGAGTCACTTCCCTCTACCTCAACATCTTGAGCCATGCACTTTATCTTTAACGCATGGAGTTTTGACTGAATCTTTGAACAATATTTTCAATCATAAATGTCTGTAAACACCCTGAAGAAGGGCTATATTCCGAAACAGCTGTTGGGTTTGACCTTTGATTGTTCCTTTGTTCATCCCAAGCAAGAATTTTTGGATTCACATATATCCCATGTGTTTTATCCATGATTTGCATATTTTTGTACTCATTAAAATTTATATACATTTTTACAAATATCCACTTCTGTGTGTAGTCGCTTTCAAAGTCCCACCCTTAGGGTTTTTTTTGTTTTTTCATAGGAGGAAGGGAGGAGCCACACGCTGGAAGCCGCTGATGGAGGAGAGGACACAGAGCCGCTGCCAGCCACCCACAACCTGCCTAGATAGGGTAAGTGCTGGACCGACCGGCAAAAAGCAGGCAGGAAGTGATGCCAGCCACTCTGGGGGGGGGGGTGTTTCCCCCCCTTTAAAAAATAACCACCAGCCACCACTGTTGCACATGATTGTATGAAGGAAGTGAGCAGAGCTCTTCCTAATTTACTAAGCTCTGGAGCAACTGCACTTGCAGAGTACAACTGAACTTGCAAAAGTGCACAGTCTATTTGCCTTTAATAAATCACCCCCTGAATGTTAAAAGCAAGCAACATTTTTAACCTCCCTGGCGGTATTACCGAGTGTGGCTCGGGGTGAGTTTTTACTACCAAAAGTGGTAACCCCGAGCCACACTCAGGATCGCATCGCAGTATCCAGGTAAATTTACTTACCTTGTCCCCTGGATCCTGCGATGTCCCCCCGCTGTGTCTGCGAGCTGTCATCTCGCTTGATTCACAGTGCCGAGCTCCGTTCCCTGCGAGCGCTGCGACGCACAGGGACGGAGCACGGTGCCAAATTCAAAAAGTGAAAACACACAATGCATACAGTACACTGTAATCTTACAGATCACAGTACTGTATAAAATAATTACACATCCCCTTTGTCCCTAGTGGTTTGTCCAGTGCCCTGCATGCACTTGTATATTAGAAATACAGTTTTTTTCTGCCTGGAAACTTGAGAATGTCCATAGCAACCAAAAAGTGTCCCTTTACGTCAAAAGTGGTTTTAGACCAGCTAGAAAGCAGCGATAATAAATTAGAATGACTTGCAGAATTGGGCGATAGCGATCAAACACTGAAAGTAATGACAGCGACAATTCTGCAACTGAGCAAATTTCAGTGTTTTTGATTTTATTACATTATTAAATAATTTTTATTATTATTATATTATTATTTGTTATAATTATTTATTATATTATAATTTATGATTTTTTGTTTCAAACTTTATCATACCCGGGATGTCTACTAGACTCTGGTTTGGACAGATTTAAGTGACTTATTCCTAAGAATTACAAGCCTACAATATAAACCGACAAATTTCAATGCAAAATAATGGTACCGCTTTCAGCACCTAAAATCTGAAACAATCATACCGCCAGGGAGGTTAAAAGACATTTGTCAAGTCATCAAATGATCAAAAATCTACTAGTGTATGGCCAGCTTAAGTAAAATAATTTAAAAAAAAGACAGAGGCTCCAACACCCATCTTTAAAACACTTTTAAAAAATATAGTATTGTATTGTTATTTCAGACTAATATATGAAAAACACACATGTCAATTTACATAAAAGGCTTCTAGGATGGGAGTAGGGAAGGTTATCCTAATCAGTGTGGGCAATGGCTATTCAGTGTCCATTCAGCAAACAAAGAAATGTAAGTTATCCAAGCTCGCTGTACTGTCTGGCAGAAGTGCCTGGAGTCACAAGACTAACTGTTAAAAAGCCTTTGGCAGGTTATACAATTAACATGTATGTATTCCAGATGTGCATATCAAGGTGTTTGCCAATAGTTCAGCATTGAGAAAACTGGGGGTGCATCAGACAACTTTTCTATTTGAGTATAAATAAGCCATCTGAAACGTAGGGACATCTCTCGGGTTTTGCTGATTACCCACAATGTTGGGTTGCTGACAAGATGGGATATGGCACGCTGTATGATTCTACGGTGAAATGGGGATTTTTTTTTTCTGCTCAGAAGTGTTCTTTATCTCCTCAGATCAGTACACCGCTGAGGTATACTTTTCGAGTTTTAATAAGACACAAAAGCTTGGGTACATCTTATTTACCTCTCCTAATACCGCCATTTATGATGTTTCAGCACAAGTGTGCCGCTTAATGCTGCCACCGTCCTCTGCTGTGACATTGAGGCCCATGATAAAAGAATGTCAGATACTGTAAGGGGAGTATTGGAAATCCTAGAGAGATGTGACTGCCTATTTCATCCTGATGCGTCTGCAGCTGACAGCACTCAGAGAAGGTGCCACGCGGTAATGGGCGAGGAATATATATATAAAAAAATAAAAAAAATGTTGACTCGCTATCTTGTTTGCTTTTGGCTCACCCACTGCAAAATAAATTTAAAGGGTCAGTCCACCCAAATCTGTTACTTAAATTATTGTAGGTTTTGGAGAGTTAAACAACCTGACTATGTTGGGTGAGATCTTTACACTTGTATTCCTGAGTCTGCACACCCTCTGTGCCCATTATGAGCGGCTCCTACTTGCTGCAGCTGTATTTATTTTATTACTATCACAGGTATCTATATAGCGCAGACGATTTAAGCAGCACTATACATACTGTACATTCACATTAGTCCCTGCCCTCAAAGAGTTTATAATCTCTAAGGTATCTAACTCACATTCATAAAACCAATTTAGACAGGAGCCAATTAACCAACCAGCATATCTTTGGAGAGCGAGAGCAAACAAGAGTACACACAGAAGAACCCAAGCAAGCACAGGGAGAACATGAAAATTCCATGCAGATAGTGTCCTGGCCAAGACTCAAACTGGAGACCCCCGTGCTGCCAGACAGAAGTCTTAACTACTAAGCAATTTATTTTATAATTTAGAGAATGCAATGGGAGGAGCTAAGATACACAAAAGGTAGGCGGGAGCATAAAAATCATTATTGGAATCACGGTAACAACTAACAATGTATAAGAGGCCAGGGGCTGACTTAGCTCGTCAAGCTTCAGCTATAATAAAATAACACTTTTGGGCGTACTGGTCCTTCAACTGGTTGTACTAATCCACACATGTTGCATCTTTAAACAATTTTAAAAAGGGGCTTTGGATTTTGAGGAAAAATAAAGTTAAAGCAGAATTAAGAAACGTGAAGGAGCCCAATGAAGGAGCATGTACAATTAGTTAGGCTACTTTTATGTACTGGTCGAATGTTTTATTATTAAAACGGAAGTAAACCCATCAATAAAACGTGGCAGAAATGTAACACTCCCATTGGTTGTGCTCTCAATGGCTGGTGTCATAACTGATCACATGTGCAGCATCATGGCAGTTGTAGATTAAAACGGAGGCAAAGATGGCAGCTTCCTTGGTTGAAAACAATAGGGGTGTTTACTTACACTTTAATTTTAAACAGGAAATAAGGTATTTGACCACTAGATGGTGCTAAATATCACATGAATTTCCTATGAATCTTAGCACCAAGTAGGGGACAAATGCAGCATTTTTATCAGGGGTCAGGCACAATATCAGGGGACCAACTGCAAAAGTCAAACTGCTTACAATGCCATCAAAGAAGAAAATAGCAGCACGAGATTGGTTGTGCAGCAACGGAACAGCTGACCCCTACAGAACACCGCTGGATTGACTGGGAATGTGTATATTTTCTTTTTCTAGGGAAGTGAAGTTCCTCTTTAAAATAACTGTTTTAAAAGTACTGTCACCCTTCAAAGAGAGCGTCATTTTGGCCACCTTAAAGCGGTATTAAAACCAAAAAAGTAATACATTGCAGCTTGCCCATCATTACATGTGGTGGCTGCATCCGTTTTATTTTTTTTAGGCTTTTTTCCCTCTGCTTTTACCTGGTGATGTGGCCAGTAACACACCTCCTGTGGCTTACATTCTGGATGAAGGTGAACAGGGGGGCACCTTTGGACAGCAGCACTGCTAATCTAGAGGAGGGGAGTGCTAGATGTACTAACGCAGGGCTCAAATTTTTAAGTCCTGAGCTATCAGCCACCAGTTGCTCCACCCAACCCTTCCCTATCCTGCCCCTAATTCGACCCCTAAACACGCCCTTGTAAATTAAAAACAACTTTAAAGTGGTTGTAAACCCACTCTGACAACTTGCACCTACAGGTAAGCCTAGATTAAGGCTTACCTGTAGGTGCAAGAAATATCTCCTTAACCTACACGGTTAAGGAGATATTTGCAGAAAACACTACATGCGCAGGCGCACTGAACTTCCCGGTTTTATGAATGGGATCATGCCGGGATTATGGCAGTCCCGCGCGCATGCGCGGGAGTGACAGTGACATCGCCGCTCCGGCCAGTCACAGCGCCAGAACGCCGATACCCGGAAGGTGCTCGGAGGGGACATGGCGGCGGCGGAGGAGGGTAACGAGAAGCGCTTTGGGGCTTCGATCTCAAGTAAGTCATTCATAATGAGCTAGTATGCTATTTATTTACTTCCTCTTTACCATTATTAACATAAAGCCTATTTCATTGATCTGACTGTGATAAATAAAATAAGGATAAAATATGATTGGCTATTATAGGCACTGTACACATCATTACTGACTTGTAAAGTAAAGATTTTAATGCTATATTAATTATAGCAATAAAAAAAATAAAACCAATGAATGTCACCGATTTAGGATGCAGAGTGACTTACAGCAGAGCACAGCACTGGACAGGGGAGCAGGAGCTGCCAAATTTAACTTTTCCTATTACCAAGCTTGTGATTCGAGGCGGTCCGAGCAACCAATCACCAGCTTGTTAAATAGGAAAAGTCAAGTTTGACAGCTCCCGCCCAAACCCTCTGCCCCGCCCCCCCACCTCATCTAGTTTTTTGCCGACTCCCGCTGTATGCCAGGCCCTGCTAAGAGAATGAGAAGAGGCGGAGGCTGGGAGGAGAATCGGCTCCCGTTCAACCCCGCCTGCCCCCCTCGGATGCGGCTCCACACTTGCCCTTTAGCTTATTTCCACTCATCTAATGTGAGCAGGCAAGTGAAAATTGTGAGGGCTGTATTAATAGATTTAGATACGCTAACACATTGAAGCCAAACTCCAGCTAACACTAAAATTGAAGCCAAACTCCTGCTAACACTCTATAAGCAGTTACAGGAACATCTTTTTGTTCCTTTTAGGATAAGGGTTTTACATAAATAAATAAAAACTGATCATTGTAAGCAGTGGTAAATGGTTCGCCCCACCTTTCTAACTGCTAAATCTGCAGCTTTTTCTTTTCAAAAACTACAGACTTACTGGCCAGATCACCAGGTGAAAATACAGGGAAGAAAGCCCATTAAAGAAAACGAATGCAGTCAACACATCTAAGAATTGGTAAGGTGCAATACAATAAGGGTTTGCTTTTGCATTTATTATCACTTTAAATACTCAGCTTCACAGTGCTCCTCTACTAATCTTTCTTCTGTGGCTGCCACCGGAAAATACCCAGTGCTTTAGGGTTTGGGGCAGCATGAGAACTTCTCCCATGATGCAGTGCTTAGTCCTAGTGGCCAATCGTGTGGCCTGAGCTCTGCGGGAATGACGGAGGGGATAAGCTCAGCACTCGTTCTAAGTTCTGACACTGGACACTTTGCCCTGAATGGGCACTTTAACCCAACACCACTTATATTACTTTATGAAGGTTCTGCCATCACGTACCATTCATCGGAACAGTAGATAGCAATACAGTCTTCTGAGGGTCTGATCATTCCTGATGGAAGAATCAGAAGGCCTTGTATTCTGAAACCAATGCGATCGCAATGTGAGACAAAACACCAAGAGGAAGAAATAAAATATTTGCGTATCCATCACAGAGAGGAAGTGCAGGTACCAGAGACACAGCTTGCACACAGCAGTTAGCAGTTAAACAGAGAATAATTTTCATTATGTCTCAGAAGCTTCGAGTCAGGGAGCCAAATAATCAAAGGCCTCAAACTTCTAAAGCCGTAATTCTACAGATTTATTCATATTCATCCGAGTCTCAAAGGTTTCTGCATGGAAATGAATTTTTGTATAAAGTTCTCTTTCTTTATTCTCTCTCCTTTTTTTTTTGTGCCTCAGATTTTCCAGTCACCTACTTGAGGCAGTTTAACTTTTCTAGAAAAGGTATTTGAAGACGGCAAGGGAAAATCAATTACTCAAACCAACATTTCGGGAAACGTTTTGGGCCCAATGCATTACAGTGTCTGAAAGACGATCTGTCTGTGATGTCCGTTTATGATTCTGGAAAGGGAGGAACTGATTGGCTGCTGTATGTATTAGGTCTGGTTCACACTAGTGCAACTATGATTTCATCCTATTTCCAATGCGATTATATAGTGCAACTGCAGTATGACAGTGTGTTTTTGATGCATTTTTGAAAATCGCACTGCATCGCACCAAAATAGCACAGGACCCTTCTCCAAGGTTGCAGTTGTGTTGCATTAATGTGAACGGGCACCATTGAAATTAATGTGATTTCCAATGTCATGCACGTCTGTGCGACTCAAGTTGCTTTGAAATCACACCAGTGTAAGCCAGACCTTACAGGCAACTGCTCTTCCAGCCACTTTGTAAAACAGTGCTTTATTAACTGAGCCCATTAAACATAATAAAAAATAAAAATGTGGTTGCCCAAAGCACCAGGTGGGACAGCAGTGGGCAGGTTGATCCACATTACAGGTTGGTATCAACAACTATACAACTTAAAGGAGTTGTAAAGGTTCGTTTTTGATTTTCTAAATAGGTTCCTTTAATCTAGTGCATTGTTGGTTCACTTACCTTTTCCTTTGATTTACCCTTTAAATGTTTGTTTTCTTTGTCTGAATTTCTCACTTCCTGTTTCTCCTCACTGAACTCCACACCATCATTCGAGTGGTGTGGAGTCATCCAGAACAGCTTACTGAACAGCTTACTGAGGATAAACAGGAAGTGAGAAATTCAGACAAAGAAAACAAAGAAAAAAAAATATTTAGAAGGTAAATAGAAGGAAAAAGGTAAGTGAACCAACAATGCACTAGCTTAAAGGAACCCATTTAGAAAATAAAAAATGAACCTTTACTACCCCTTTAAAGTCCGACTCTAGGCTCGGAATTCCATCCCACTCCCCTCGCCATAATGTTGCCAAGTGTCGTACAAAATAATGAATACAAAAATTTTGCAAGGGTTTTTGCAGGGGCGTAGATAAGGGGGAAGAGAGGGGAGTTCCATTTTTCCCAACAGCATACGCAGCCCCACAGCTAGCAATGAAGCTTGGTGTGCATCCGAAGCACTGCAGTCACTGCACTTACCACTTGTCGAGACTTAGAGACAGATAAGGACAGTTCAAGAGAGGAAGGCTCTCTCTATTTCCTCCTTGGATCCTGTCACATGACATAGATGAGGGAGGACTTCTCCTCATTAAAGTGTTACTAAACCCACAACAGTAAAATCAGTGTGTATATGCAGTAAAGCATGCTTGTTATACTCATTGTGGAACCTAAGGGGTTAATCCTTTGCATTGTGTAAAAAGGCTGTTTGACCCGGTCTTGTCTGATTCTCTCCTTTTTCCACTGTCTTCAATCTCCTGATAAGACAGAGCCTTTGGAGTCATTCTGCACATGGTCAGTTTGGTGTCTATTGCTAGAGATTTTTTTTTCTCTTGGAAGAGTTCATGTGATCAACATAGGACCAATCAGCACTCTCCAGACAGAGGGTCAGGGTTTCTGCAGCCTCATAGGACAATCAGAGAAGAATGAAAACTCTTCCTACAAGCTTTAACCAGACACTGACAGAAGTCACAAGACTGCTATATACTGCTGATGAGAAAAGGTATTTAGCAGTTTATATTTACTAAAATAGTTGCATTTCCATGCTCTGTGTACTGTGGGAGACCAGATATAGTGAATACAGGTCCTGGGTTTAGTAACACTTTAAGCCGCTCTGAGTTGCCTGGTGTGAAGAGTTGGTTTCATGGAAGGGGGAGAGCTGTACTGAAGTGGGAGATCTGTACTTGGGGGTAAGGGGGGTTTGTTCTGGGGGGGAGATTTGTACTTAGGGGAGAATTTGTAACTGGGGAAGGAGGTTGTTTTTTTTTTGCTTTATCTACAAAAAAATGCCTTATTCACTCCTGACCCCTACACTGTGCATTACACATTCATGACCTTTTGTTAGATGCTTAGGGCACAGTAAATACAGAATATTTTTTGGGTACAAGGTCTATGCCATATGTTACCGTGCGCACAGAGGGTAGACTTAAGTTTTAGCACAATTTTGCCACACCCACAATTTACCTCTATATGCCCAAGGCAGAGGCCCCTCTGTGTTTTTTGTTATGCTCTTCTTCATATTCCTGCAGCAGCACTGGGAGGGTCCACCTGATGAAATAATGCGGTTCTCTGTGGCCGGACTGTTGACATACCCAAAAGGAGGCAGATCCATGACAGACTGGGTTCATAAGAAGTGGTTTGAATAATGCCGAATCCCAGAGAGGTGAGTTTGCAGCTAACAGTGCCTAAGAGGTGAATATTGCAGCAAAAGGTTTTTTTCTTTTTTTATTAAACATGCCAGGTCATGGATTTTTTTTTAAAGTCTGGAGTTCCACTTTAAACTTTTGCATATTTTTAGGTATATTTTACAGTCTGCATTTTCAGCGCTGGAAGAGGCTAAACTTTTGGAAATTCAACATTTTAGTTTCCAAGTGGGCTAATAATTCAAATTGAAAATAAGAGTCCTTTTCCTGGCACAAATATTAAAAGAAGACTCCCTTGTTTAGGGCTGCTTATATTTGATCTTCCCTGGTTCTTCCTTACCTGCTCATCAACATGGTAATGTAAATATTAAATAAAATCTTTATGTTTTCATTACATACTTAATGTTAGACCTAGTGGTACCATTACTAGGTTTTTGTGCATCTCTATGCAATGCAAGCAGATCAAGACTGGTGGAAGAGGCCAGCACTGTGCTGTCCATAGCTTCCTGAAAGCTGTAAGCTGTGGTAACACCCATATGTGATGCTGTGCCATTATAATTGAAAGAGCTGGAATCCAATGAATCAAAGGGGTGGGTCAGAGACAGTCAGGCTGGGGAGGAAAGGGATAGATACATCTGGACTCCTCCAGTTAGGAAATGAGGCAGGCTCAATCTGACTTGCTGAAGCTTTTAATGTGCATTGCGAGAAACTCACAGTGTGCAGTGAAATCAGAGTAAGCGGTTTCAGTCCAGACGAGGAGCCTGTGCAAATAAGCAAGACTAAGGCCCCTTTTACACTTCTACGACTTGTCCCACGATTTGTGATGGCAAAGTAGCATGACAAGTCGTTTCCCATGATTTCCAATGACAACCATTCATATTAGTATGACTTCAAGGTAGTCCCTGCACTACTTTGGTCCGTTTATGATGCCACTTACACAGGCATTCCCTGAAATCGCGGCCGCGAATCGCAGCAAAATCGCGGTCGCAAAATCGTGGTAAAATCGCGTGACTTTGAAGTCGCAGTAGTGTGAAAGTGGCCTAGGAGAAGGCTGGAGTTCAGCATTAAAATACGTTTCCGGTAATCAGCAACCATTGCTGTACACACAGCAAGACTCTCATATTTTTAGAGCTCCTCTTATATTCTGCGGCAAGCACCACTCATAAGCTGCTGAGCAGAAAGCACTCAAGAGCTGGAAATATTATCACTTGTATGAGGAAAAAGCTAGGAGTAAACTCTGTATTTCTATTGCTTTTTGCCCTGAATGGTCTGCTAGCACTGAATCAGACGAGTCATAAGATCAAAGTTCTTGCCTTAAATGCTTACATCTCAACAACGTATTGATCCAAACCGCAACATTCTCGCGCAATGCAAGAAACGAGAAAAACATTTAACAAAAACAACTTTTCCAAACTCTTCACAGTTTATTGTTTAGCTTTCGGACAATCTGTTTATTTTCTTCCACACAAACCTCAGACATGAAGAAGGAAAAAAAAAAGTTAAAATATTTGTGCAAGATTTACCATGAAAAAAAAACAATGCCGTTCAACTGGGCTCCACATGTCTTTTGTTTCCCAGTAAATGTCGTGTGCGTTAACGGTAATGTGCAGAGAAAGAAGGGAGGGAAACGCCATAATGTAAACACTTCTGGCGAGTCACTGCTCAAGTATAAATATGTCCTTTGCTTCGAGCAGCCCATTTCCATAACAATAACACAATATTGTATATCTAGTTGGAGTTTTTCCATTTATTGTAGTTTCTCACTCTTGCTGTCCTTTAGTCCAACTCTACCTTTCTAAGAAATTCAACACAAGAGCGCAGAAGCAACGGACATTAAAATTACAACCTACTATCTCAAACTTTACACAAAAAGACTTTACTCCCAATCACCCGAAGCTCCTCAAAAAAAATGTAATGCTCAAGGCAAGCAGAGATGGCACTTCACCTTCTGATCCTTTGATGCGTTTCACAACACTGCAAGGTACAGCAACTGATATTAAAATTACAACCTACTATCAATCTCGAATTTCACACAAAAAAATAACTCTGTCCCACCAGAAGCTCCTTAAAATATTTGACTGCACAAGGCAAGCAGAGAGGGCACTCCAACTTCTGATTTTACCGATGTGTTTTGCAACACTACAAGGTACAACAGACGTTATAATTACAACCTACGATCTTTCTCAAAATTCACACAAAGAGCATGTTCTTTATAATCTGAAGTTCCTGAAAAAACATTACTGAACAAGGCAAGAAGAGAGGACACTCAACCTTCTGGTTTTCTTTTTTTTTTTTTCATTCAAGTTTTAGTTTATTATTATCTGAATAGAGTCAGTACAATCTTTACAGAAAAAAGTACAATATAGTATCACAATATAATATGCAAGCGAACAAGTTAAATATCAGTAGATCTCAAAATACAATATTACCATGTTGGAATACATTAATGCAAAAATACCATAAAAACTGAAATTTTAATATATTTATCAAAAATAGGAGTAACCCCCTACCTCTATACCCCCTCATTCTAACCTTCCCTTCTTCGAAAGTAAGTAGCAATGATGGCCTATTAAATATCTCAAAATATATGTATACAGTTACCAGAAGATGAGGAGATCCTCCATTCCCCCAGACACCCCTAAAGGGAACATACTGTGCCTGAGAAGGCAAGAGGAGCTCCCCCACCCCCCTCCTAAGCAACCCAAAAACTTTTTTTTTTTTTGAGAAAACATATGACCTTAATTCGAGTATATATAATAGGAAATATAGTAGTCTACTATAAGTTTAACCGGGTGTAAAAAATCCTTCTCAAAATAATAAATCAAAGTCAAATGTTCTGACTCTAAAATAAGAGAACGTTGTATAAACCTGAGAAGTCTTAAAACAATCTAGTACAAATACCTATTGTTTATGTTCCATATAACAAAAAAAAATAAGAATGGGAGAAAGAGAGAAAAGAAGAGAAAATATTTTGTGTTCAGTAGGAAAAAAGGGAAGAAATAGAAAAAGAAAGAAAGAAAGCCTACCTGCTCAATGTAAACATCAATATTCAGCGATTGGTGTTGCTAATTACTTAAGGGGTGTAGGAATTCCCAAAAATTGTATCCAAGGTTCCCATATAGAATTAAATTGAGTAGATCTGTCCAACGTTGAACTAATCATTTTTTCCTGTTCCATTATCCACGCAACTTTTCTCTTCATACATAAAAGAGAAACTGATGTTTTTTTCCATGCTTTGGCAATGGTTATTCTAGCTCTGGTTTTCTTTAATGCTTTTTATCCTTCCTATCAGGGCTTAGGCAAGCTTTAATACAGGGCTGTCCAACCTACGGCCCAAGATGGCTATGAATGCGGCCCCAACACAAAATTGTAAATGTAGTTAAACAAGTTGGTTTTTGGGGAGGAATTTTTTGTAAAGATGCGTTTACACTTAGCAAACACATGCGGCTGAAGAAAAAGTTGACAATGTTTCTTTACTGGACTTTTATACGTTTTATCTTCCCCAAACAAAAATCCCCCATTCTTCACAATCACTCCTTATTTATGTCCTCAGTTTTTGGCACCACCTATATTTGTAAGCAACTATTTTCAAGGATGAAGAACAAGAAGGGCAAAATTAGAGCCAAAATATCTGATAAGCACCTTGAGAATTCATTGAGAATTGCTATTAAATCCATCCAACCAAATATTGATGTGTTAGTTTATCAAAAACAGTGTCAAATATCGCACTCGTTTTAGGTTGCCCTTTTTTACCTTTATAAAAAAAAAAAAAAGTTTTATTATTTATTAGATAGGTTCATTATCTATATCAGTGATCGTTAACTTCTTGTCTGCACAACTTTTTCTGCCGATCAGCTATCCTTATTGTTAGTGTATTTTATGTTTGGCCCAAGACAATTCCTCTTATTCCAATGTGGCCCAGGAAGGTCAACAGTTTGTACACCTCTGTTCTAAAAGAAGGGATGAAATGTGTCAGAGAAATCAAGCGGTTACATTACCCTCGGTTTGACTTGTACAGTAAAGCTTTTAAAGGGACTATACAGTCAGGTCCATAAATATCGGGACAGCGAAACAATTCTAATCTATACACCACCACAATGGATTTGAAATGAAACAAACAAGATGTGCTTTAACTGCAGACTTTCAGCTTTAATTTGAGGGTATTTACATCCAAATCAGGTGAACGGTGTAGGAATTACAACAGTTTGTATATGTGCCTCACACTTTTTAAAAGGGACCAAAAGTAATGGGACAGATTAACAATCATAAATCAAACTTTCACTTTTGAATAATTGGTTGCAAATCCTTTGCAGTCAATTACAGCCTGAAGTCTGGAACGCATAGACATCACCGGACGCTGGGTTTCATCCCTGGTGATGCTCTGCCAGGCCTCTATTGCAACTTCAGTTCCTGCTTGTTCTCAGGGCATTTTCCCTTCAGTTTTGTCTTCAGCAAGTGAAATGCATGCTCAATCAGATTCAGGTCAGGTGATTGACTTGGCCATTGCATAACATTCCACTCCGTTCCCTTAAAAACTCTTTGGTTGCCTTCGCAGTATGCTTCGGGTCATTGTCCATCTGCACTGTGAAGCGCCGTCCAATGAGTTCTGAAGCATTTGGCTGCATATGAGCAGATAATATTGCCCGAAACACTTCAGAATTCATCCTGCTGCTTTTGTCTGCAGTCACATCATCAATAAATACAAGAGAACCAGTTCTATTGGCAGCCATACATGCCCACGCCATGACACTACCACCACCATGCTTCACTGATGAGGTGGTATGCTTTGGATCATGAGCAGTTCCTTTCCTTCTCCATACTCTTCTCTTCCCATCACTCTGGTACAAGTTGATCTTGGTCTCATCTGTCCATAGGATGTTGTTCCAGAACTGTGAAGGCTTTTTTAGATGTTTGGCAAACTTTAATCTGGCCTTCCTGTTTTTGAGGCTCACCAATGGTTTACATCTTGTGGTGAACCCTCTGTATTCACTCTGGTGAAGTCTTCTCTTGATTGTTGACTTTCACACACATACACCTACCTCCTGGAGAGTGTTCTTGATCTGGCCAACTGTTGTGAATGGTGTTTTCTTCACCATGGAAAGAATTCTTCAGTCATCCACCACAGTTGTTTTCCTTGGTCTTCCGGGTCTTTTGGTGTTGCTGAGCTCACTGGTGCGTTCTTTCTTTTTAAGGATGTTCTAAACAGTTGATTTGGCCACACCTAATGTTTTTGCTATCTCTCTGATGGGTTTGTTTTGTTTATTTAGCCTAATGATGTCTTGCTTCACTGATAGTGACAGCTCTTTGGATCTCATATTGAGAGTTGACAGCAACAGATTCCAAATACAAATAGCACACTTGAAATGAACTCTGGACCTTTTATCTGCTCCTTGTAAATGGCCTAATGAGGGAATAACACACACCTGGCCATGGAACAGCTGAGCAGCCAATTGTCCCATTACTTTTGGTCCCTTAAAAAGTGGGAGGCACATATACAAACTGTTGTAATTCCTACACCGTTCACCTGATTTGGATGTAAATACCCTCAAATTAAAGCTGAAAGTCTGCAGTTAAAGCACATCTTGTTCGTTTCATTTCAAATCCATTGTGGTGGTGTATAGAGCCAAAAAGATTAGAATTGTGTCGATGTCCCAATATTTATGGACCTGACTGTATTAAGTGCAGCATTTTTGTTTCATGTTTGAAAGCTTAAGAGAGGCGATAAAGCCCAAAGTGAGACCTGCACCTGTGTTTGGAGACATGGAGACAATTGATGGTCTTGAGTGCTAGGAGACACTATCTACTACTATCTATCTCAGTCCATTTTGGTTAAAGTTTCACTTGAAGTTTTCACTGTACCCAGAGGGGAGGATTTTGGAATTGATGGTTGCTTTTTTGAACAGATAAAGGACAACTACACAAAAATACCAAACTCAAATCATCCAAAGCTCCACAAAATATAATGTACAAGGCAAGAAGAGAGAACTTGCAAGATCACTTGACTTCTGGCAAAATCAACAGGCATTTATCGTGTTTATCGAACAGCTATAACAAACCACTTCCAATGGTACATTTAACAGACTAAAAGGTAGCAATTAAGAAAAGTTCATTGTTGGGGTTTAGGTAAACTTTAACAAAAACCTGTTGCTTTGTTCTGAATCAGCAAAGGACAAGTTGCTTTAAAACAGCGTAGACAGGGACAGAAGAACACAGCAAAGTGAAAGAGCACAAAGTTATTATATATAATTGCAACAATGAAGAAAGCGCATACTAAATATATTTTGTGGAAAGAAAAGAGAGCTTAAAAAGTGATATTTGGCTTTAAAAGTAGCTTTACATAGAACACTAGATAAATAAAAAAAAA